>CM029501.1:10153886-10753886 GCA_017140595.1 Eucalyptus curtisii | reverse complement strand
ATATCGCCGACCCTTTCATTTTCATATGCACATGCGGAAGACGATTATAAAAATCCCCGGACAATAAAGCAATGGGATATACAAGTAGGACTAGAAAATTGGACCTTAAAACCAACACCCTTATATACATATACAAGCCATGCTAAAAAGGTTGGTTTCTACTCAAATAAATTCTATAGCCAAAATCATCAGGATCCTACTCTGGATCATCCTTGGGTTCTCCTTCAGGTATTCCTCTTCGGGTCCTTTCTCCTCGGGTTCTTCATCAGGGTCCTGAAATGTTGTCCCCAAACCGGGATGAGACTATGTCTCAGTAAGTTCTACCTCCTAAGACTCGATTAGTAAACTAATACAGCTTAGGATTGCCTATGCACAACATGAGTCAAAGGACTTACCTTGGCCTCAGATTCCACCTGCATATTAGCACATATCAAATAGACATCCAAGCAATCACATCACTGATCGAGGCATCGATCAAATCGACCTAGTCGATTACATACCAACAAGACCACTCACGGTCATTTCAATCCAATTGATACCATACGATTGATACCATCCATCAATTCATACTATCTATCCTTTCATACTATCTATCATTCATTACCGTCTATCAATCTAGTCGTTAATACGACATATGCTCTCCAAAGCTGTAATATATAGACGGTAGCTCGCTCAAGCTGTATAGATAGATAGCTCACCAAAGTCAGAATCGATATAATAGCTCACCAAAGCTGAATCGATATAATAGCTCACCAAAGTCAGAATCGATATATAATATAATAGCTCGCACAAGTTGTAATATATATAGATCGTGCTCGCACAAGCCGATAAAACGATCTTAGCTCCCACAAGTGATATATGTATAGATCGTGCTCGCACAAGCCGATAAAACGATCTTAGCTCACTAGAAGTGTAGGCGATAGATGATATAATAGCTCGCCGGAAAATTTGTTAGCCATACTTTCATAGTATGCTAAAAATAATCAAATCACCATTCTTATCATTCCCGATAAAGATACTCGTGTGTGGGTACACGGTCGGCCTTAGCCAAAATACAATATTTTTCTTTTTAGAAAATCCCACTATTTAATGGTTCGCCAAAATATTTTTGGCGCTGTCAACCGACGCCCGGTTATTTTCCAATTAATTACCAAAGATTATTCTATTTAGGAATAAATCCTAAAATCCACAATTAAATTAATTCAGCACAACGTAGAACTCAATTAAATAAACGGACTGCACCACGACAATCAGCACGAAATTCCGGTCACCGCCATCCCGGTTGAATTTCCGGAAAAATAAATAAATAAATAAATAATTTCGAAAATTAAATAAATAAATACAATAAATTCAATTAAGCACAATATAAAGCTCAATTAAATAAACGGACTGCGCCACGATCATCAGTATAAAATCCCGGTCATTGCTCATCCTAGTTGAATTTCCGGAAAATAAATAAATAAATAATTAATTTCGAAAATTAATATTTAATTCCTAAAAATTCCATTTAGGCCTGAATTGCTTAATTAACACCCGATAAGGGTCGGGAAAAATCCCAAGAAGCATCCAATAAATACTATAGGCAATTCTCTATCTAAGTACACTAACCATTTCACTAATATGCAATGCAATTCACTAATAATCCCTAATTCATTCTAATCTAACCACCTAATTACGCTTAACTAACACTAATCAACCTTTAAGTATAATTAGCAAACTAAGAAGGCATTATTGAGCAAAACTCACACAAAACGACGGGATCGACGCGAGGATCGACTTTCCTCAAGGCGGGCCGAGCATCCGGGCTCGGGAAGACGGCCAAAACGGGCCAAACAGTTGCTGTCATACCCATTTTCTGCCCTCTCTGTTTGCTGCTGGTTGGGGCGGATCCGGGGCTGGAACAGCAACCACAATCTCGGACTCCCTCTCGCAACTTTGAAAAACTGGACTGCTGGAGGAGAGACAGAGCTGAACGGGCTTGGCCGGAGCTCCGGCGAGGGTTGGCCGGCAACCGGCAGCACTTGGGGGTTGAGGGGGACCTGCTGGTGGTTGGTATGGGTGGAGGTAGGGTTGGAATGGAAGAAAAACGGAAGAAAACGCTGAAATGGCGAAACCGGGCAAACTGCCAGGCGGACCGACGGACCGGCGACCGGTAATTTCACGACGGCGTACCGGACGGACGGCGGATCCGTTCAGGGCGAGGTTGGGCTTGTTGGAACGGTCTGGATGTCCTCTTCATAGCAATGGGTGGCTCGTTCACTGGTTCAACCGGGAAGTTAACTTGTTATACGGATCTTTGGCAAAAGGTCGGCTGGAGCAGAAACTGGAACGAGGGGAAAACAGAGGAGGAAAACGGCCGACGATGGCCTTGCGGGCATGCGACGGTGGAGGGGCTGGTGTGCTCGATTTTCTCTGGTTCTCTCAAGGTCTCTCCAAGCCACCACAATGGAGAAAGCCTCAATTCAAGGAGGAAGAGGAGCTGCTGAACAAGGGGACCCCAAAGGGTCCTTAGCTTTCAACACTTGTCTCTCTCTCCCTGGCTTGCCCCCACCATCCATGGCCCTCACCCTCTGCCCTTTGCAGCCACCAATCTTCCCCAACAAGCTTGGTTGAGTGTCCAAAATGTTGTGTGCCATGGGAGTTACGAATTTTGGACATTTGTACTTCAAATCCAATCAATTCTCTCTTAATTCCAATCAATTGAAGCTCAATTGAAGCTCAAATAAATCGGTCCATGTGTCCTCGACCTTCTTATGACTTTTCCCCGTCAAATGATCCAACTTGCATCCCAAAGATTCGATCAAAAACGGCCCTCTAACAATCTCGAACCAAAACGGCCTTACTTTGCTTTTCTGCCAAAATCTCGGTTTGTAGAAAAATCTTCTGAGGATGAGTCGACGTTCCTAAAATGAATTGTGACATAACAGAACCTTCAATTTCGAAATCGAGTTCAATTTCTCGGTTAATTTCAATCGCGCGACTTTAGCGCGTCTAACCTACCGGGTAGCTTTTAGGAATTTTCTGCGCAATTGACTGTGGTTGATTATTTTCAAGCCGCAAAGTGCATCTTCGACACATTGGCGACTCTCGGTTGTCGTAGAAATCTCAAGGTTTCAAATACGGACACAGGGTACCAAAACGATAGAGAAATCGATCAAGTGTCGATCGACAAGATTTGTGCAATCGGGTGGAATCACCCACACTTAATCACATGCTTTTGTCGAGTCGACCTATCTCGGTCTCTAATCGGTCAGGTCTTTGTAATGACCCTTGCAGATTAAGATTAGCACGGTCGAGCGATCGGTTCTGGTCGAATTCTCAAGTCTATTGCGTTCGATTCCTTAACGGCTTCACCTCGATAGACTAGTTATCTCGTGAGTGGCCAACTCGAGAGAAGAGAGCTATAGGCGCGCGAGATGAAAGGCTCGACTTATTCAATTGAAACCGGAATTGAAAAATCGGGATGTCGCGGCTCGAGCCTCACTCGGGCGTCGGCGAGGCCTACGCCTCGCCAGATCCGGCGAGCTCGAGCTCGCCGACGCTCGCTTGGCCGGTCGCCGGCCATTGCCGTGCTTGCGGCGACCGGAGGAATAAGAAAGAAAAAAAAAAGGAAAGAAAAAATAAAAAAGAAAAGAAAAGAAAAATAAAAAAATAGCTATAATTTCGATTTTTTTTTTTTTTTTAAATTGTAAAGTTAAAGAGAGAAGAGAGAGGTTGTGAGGTTTTGGGTGAAAATAAATGGGTCATTTTAATGGGTTAATAAATGGGTCTTAAATTGGTTAGAGAGCCGACTCATTTAAGATCCATATATCTCAGTCTTGACCCATTAAAACTTATTATGGGTACTTTAAGCAAATGAAGCTTGACCCATTAACGACCCATTTAAACATAAATGGGTCCATAAATGGGTCAATGACCCATTTTGACACCTCTACTTCTGACTAAAAGAAAAAAAAAATCCCATCAACCCTGACATAGGTCCACATAATAGATACCAAACTAACAGCTAATGCAATTGATTGAAAAGCCAACTACCTCACTGAGTAAATGGGGACGGCGAAAATATTAGGTTTGTCTCATTTGTTTTGGCTAATAAGAAGGGCCTCTAAAACGCGACACGTGTCATGATGGGTCCAAATTGTCAGGCAAACTCTTCTCTCTGTTCTTTCCACTCTCTCTCCTCTCTGCACACGCTCTCTCTTCTACCTCTTGCATGTTCTCTCTCCTCTCTCTTCTGTCCCCATTCTCTCTCTCTCTCTCTCTCTCTCTCTCTCTCTCTCTTGCGTCCTTGCACGCTCTCTCGCTTCTCTCTCTTCTCCTCTCTCTTCCCAGCACACTTTCTCTTCGCCGGCGCGGACGACCAATCAACCACCTCAACCTCCACGGCGAGCACTTCCTCCAGCATGTCCGGGAAGGTGCACGAGTACTCAATCTGCCACAAGAGCTTCCCCACTGGCCAAGCTCTCGGCGGGCACAAGCGGTGCCACAACAAGGCCCTCACTCCTGCCTCCTCGGTCGCCGTCGTTGCCGCTGCCTCAGTTGCCAACGGGGTGAGCATCTCGGAGGGCGTGGGGTCCACTCACACGCAGAGCCAGGGGCAAGTTCGATCTGAACATCCTGGCACTCCAGGAGTTCTCCACTCGGTTCGCAGTCTTCGACAGCTACACCCCTACAAGAAGCCCCGATTTCTAGCACTAGTGAAGACAAAAGCGATTTAAAATGGGTCGGATTGAAAATGCACAGAAACCCACAAAAAAAAAAAAAAAAACCAGAGATTGGAATTGAAACGGGAAATTGATTGAGTTTTAGATAGGAATAGAGATGATTGTTTTTGTTCGTCTCTTCTTGTTTGTTGGGTGATGCTAGAGTTCTTTTTGATGGAGAGAGGGGGTGTACAGGGGAGAGAGGAGAGAAAGGAGAGAGAACGCGCATGAGGCAGGAGAGAGAAATGGGACAGAAGAAGAGAGAGAAATGTGGGGCTAGAGAAGAGAGAATAGAGAGAACGTGCGGGAGGCAGGAGAGAGAGAAGAGTTCGCCTAACAATTTGGGCCCACCGCGACACGTGTCGTGTTCTCAAAGCTCTTCTTATTTGCCACGCTTGCAAATGAGACCAACCTAACATTTTCTCATAATGACATTAATACTATGGAGTTCCATCATCTTAATTCCATTGGTCATTTACCAAAAGGAGGAGAAGAATTATCATCAATGCCAAAGCCTAAAAAACTAAACATGAGTTACCCAATTCCTACAAAATGTTGAAAATGAGGGAAGATTGGGGCAAGTGCAAATGCAATTGCATTTCTCTACCTTTTTTTTTTTGGGTGACCGAGGATCCGCCGGAGCTTGCCCTTGTTGGCTTACGTCGATTTGGGGTTTCACGGCCCTCCGCAGTGGAGGCCCAACAGCGATTATACCTCGGGAGAAACTGGCCCAGCAACCCACTGCCGAGCCCCCCCTGCTTTAATTGCTAACAATGCAAGGTTTCAAACCCTTGATCTCCTTCACTAGAGGAGAGATCTCAACCAACTGCGCTGTCCACGGATGGATGCATTTCTCTACCTTTTTATTGGTCAAGAAACATAAAAGGGCACCAATGGAATGAAATCCCCAGTTGTGCAAGATGAAATTAAAGAAAGTTGAGTCAAGGGAAATAGCTGACCTGAAAAATTCCAGATTGAAAAGCTCTAAAGGTATTTGCTAATCAATTGGCGCCAATTACGTCTTTTAACAATAAAAGTGTAATACCTCTAGTCTCAAATAAGATGAAAGATGGCTTCTGATGTTATTGCCACTTCAAATGGTTTCCATCACTCTGACTAAAAAAAAAACGGTTTCCATCTCCAGTGGTCACGTTCGGATACTTCTTTTGATGGGTCACGTTATTTTGTCGGACAGTATTAGCATACAATGTTTTTTCAGCATATATTTGATTCGATCTATTCGATGTGGGGTTCTAGGAAGGATTGAGTAGCAGCTATGCATGAATGTTTTGACAGCGACATTACATGTGGTGTTCAGTTGGGTCCATATAATAGATATCAAACTAACAATCAATACAATCGCTTGAAATAGCCAACTACTCACTGATCAAAATAGGTACAGATATCAAGAAACTGATTGATAATGACGTTAAATGCGGAGTTCGATCATCTTGAAAATGCATTCACGAATCTTCTACCCAAAGTGATGACAAACTATAATCAAGGACCAAGCCTAGAAAAAACTAGGCATGGGACAAGGATCTTTAAAATCATTATAGATGTCAATATGCACATGCGAATGCAATTGCAATTCACTTCCTTTTATTGGCTAAGAAACATGAAGGGCGCCAAGAAAAGGCAATCCCAGTCCTGCAAGATGAAATTAATGAAAGTTGGGTATTCGGTAATCAATTAGGCTATAATTACTTCTCTCAACAATAAAAGTGTAATACTACTAGTCTCAAATAAGATGAAAGAGGGTTTTTGATGTTATTGACAAATAGAACCCACTCCAAATGATCACCTTGAGCGGTCACATTGATTACTTCTTTTGAGTGGTCCACGTTAATTTGGTCAGGTCGTCACGAATTGAATCGGACTTGGGACACTTTTCAGTGTGTGCTCCAAGGAAGGACCACGTCATGAATCAGAGTCGACAAGGGCAGAGAATAATCAACGGATGAGTTGTTTGTATGTTGTATCTTGTATATGTATTAACTATCAAGATTCAATGTCAAGTTAGGGTTGAAATAGACTAAAACATGATGTTCAATCAAACATGACATATGTTTGTTTCCTCTATTAATAGTCCCGCTTTAGGCATTACCAAATTATAAGATTTTTTATTTGATCATGATCAACTAATATAAATGTTTAAGACAAAACATAGAAATTAATAATAATCGATACAAAAAAAGGCACGAATATACATGCTAAAGTATCAGGCATGATTTGTCTATGAGATTTGACTGAGCCTTATATACATAAAGTCTCTACCATTACTCTAATATGGTATTCAAGCCAATATTTTGTTCTAGATTTATTTCACCTGTGAATTTCCTTGTGTGGTTATCGATAAAATTTGCACATGAGAGGGAATGGAACTAATAAAAGTCAAATAGTGAATGTGTTGATAATATTATCGATGGTGGACCCTAAGAAGACCCATTTGACACGTGATATGTGATACGACACGATACCACGTGTCGTTTTAAAAAAGAGAATTCCAACGTACGGGACACATAGTATATTAAATGTATATAAATATATATATATATATATATATATGATAAATTATCATTTTTTGATTATTTTAATGAAATTAATTTGATTCAAATTTGACAACTAAATAAACACGACACGATACGTCGACACGTCGTTTCTCAAAAGTAGAGAATTCCAACACGTTGGGACATGTTGTATATTAAACGTATATAAAAATATATACATGATAAATTATCATTTTTGATTATATTAATCAAATTAATTTAATTCTAATTTGATAAATATATAAATAATAATAAAAAGCCTAGAATGGAGTGCAACCATAGATCATTTCAACCATATATTGCCTTTGGATTGAGCATAACCATAGACGGTGTCAAAACAAATCAACTGACATTTATATTATTTTGGCCAAGGTGCATAAAAGTAGAGCTTCGCTTTACCCAAGTATTAAACCTTCCTAGTCAAATGTTGTATTGGTTAATATACGGAGACTTCTTATCTCCATCTTTTTGAATTATTAGCTCTGTTTGTAACGCTGGGGGGTGCCCATAAGCTGCTGTACTTCATATGCTCTATAATACTTACATTTAAAAAAAAAAAGAGCATGGAATGAAATTTACACTAAAAACATTAATCCATCATTTATTAATATTATTCATTATTTCAATTTAACAAATTTAACTCATTTCCAATAATCCATAAAATTTGGAGGGAATAAAAAACTTGAATTTGAGAAATTCAACTCCATTCCAATAATTCATAAAATTTGGAGACAAATTCAACTCCATTTCAATTTGACAAGGTCATCGTTGCAGCTCCACCAACGCTGAAAGAAATGGCATCTCTCTACATGAGCACAAGTGCACTCGCCATGAACCGTCGTCCTTAAGACAACTCCAGTCTTGCATGGACTGGAAGCGGCATCATTGAGCGAACTCAAGTGCTATCAACGGCGGTTGTCTACCAAGGGACATCTATTGGGACTTGATCAATCGTGATAAATACGGACGATATTGTCGAGGCAGTTTGCCTAGGTGGAATTGCACCCTTGAACATCGTGAACACACAAGACGACATTGTAGCCGTCAAATAATTTCAAATGAAATCATGTGGTTGCTAGTTCTCTTTCCGCCGTATTGCAATGTCGATGTTGACGAATCAAAAAGTTACGGATAAGGTTGACAGGCGTGGTAAAATGCAGCTACAAATGGAGCCTTTGTGCCTCAGCGCTTCTTAATTCACTCTTCAAGTTCCCCCTAACTCTTCTTCCAAGACTCTCTCGTCCATTTCGGTTCCAATATGGGGTTGGATATTGTCCAATTTCTTGAAAACAAGACCATCTTAGTCACGGAAGCCACTGGCTTTCTCGCGAAGAGTACTCTCTCTCTCTCACTTCACGTATGAAGTATACTTAATCGCCAATTGCCATCAATTGACCATCTTTTTGCTAACTATTATTTATTATGACGGGTTAGTTTTTGTGGAGAAGATCCTTCGGATTCAACCAAATGTCAAGAAAATATACGTTCTTATCAGAGCTATGGACAAACAAGCAGCGATACAGAGGTTGCATGAAGAGGTAGAGAATCAAACTCTAAATTATCCTTGGATGGTTAGATCCACTTTTTGTTCTAAATTGACTAGAAAGAAAAGGCACACATAGATGTGTGTTGAAAAAATAAAAAATAAAATAATTATTAAGGCTCCGTTTATTTCTCGAAAAATGAATGATTTGGAAAATATTTTCCTACAAATAATTGCTTGTGTTGCTTATGAGAATGAATAAATGAAATATATTTTCATTTTCTGCGAAAATAGAAGACATAAATTTTTATTGAAGATGAAAACTTTTTTTTTCCATTGACCAATTTTTTTTAAAGCTATATAAATGATCATTTTTTGGATAGATATATTCCAAATTATTCGTTCTTCACTAAATAAATAGAGTCTAAGGGAAGAAAATTAAGAGATTTGTGTTTTTTTAGGAAAAAGAACTTGAATCGTTACAAGAGTAGCCAGTATAATGATCTATCCAATAGATGGTACAATCACTTAGACGTGTGATTTCGAATTAATTCTACGCTATTTAACATGGAAAATAAAGGCAAAGGAAGAAAAAGAATATGAAAACTAAGATAAAAGACAAAATTTCCTTCATGACAACTCTCAATCTTTTCACGTCGCAAACAGCTCATAGAGAAGAAGTTATTCGACATTTTGAGGGAAGAGTGGGCAGAGAATTTCAACTCAATTGTGGAGAAATTGTCTCCGATTCCTGGTGACGTTTCTTGCGAGAATTTGGGAATACATGATTTTGATTTGAGGTTGGAGATGTGGAGAGAAATAGACATAATTGTTAGTTCGGCCGCGACTACCAAATTCGACGAAAGGTACGTGATTACAATCTTGCCCTCCCCGCCCAATTATTGGAAAGGCAAATATATTGGAAGAAGGGCAGCTGTGATATGCTTTTATTTAGGCCGTTTACTTAGTAAGTTTTGTGTGCATATCTTTTTATTTATTTATTGTGATGTCCTTGTATTTTTGGTAGTTTAGCCTAATTAGGAGATTGTATGATAGCTGTATCTTCTTGTATATATGTTGAGTTTCTGTGGCAATGAATGACAAAATTCTCATTCCAAAATTCCTCAGTTCTTTTACATGGTATCAGAGCCATGGCTGATGGAAAAAAGAAAAGGCGAGGAGAGTTCTGGAACGGACAAGAAAACCTCTAGCCCTTACACACTGAAATCGAATGACAACCCGGGTAACCTGATTACCCAAGTTCAGTTGAAGGGTGAGAATTATGAAGAATGGGCACGAACTATGCGGACTGCATTACGAGCCAAGAAAAAAATATGGTTTTATTGATGGATTTGTCAAGCAACCAGCAGATGATTCGCTGGAACTTGAAGATTGGTGGACGGTTAATTCCATGTTGGTTTCTTGGGTGTTTAATACCATTGAACCGACACTTCGCTCGACTATCTCTCACATGGAGAACGTGAAAGATCTGTGGGAGGATATCAAATAGAGATTCTCAATTGGGAATGGTCCACGAATGCAGCAACTGAGATCGGATTTGGCCAATTGTAGGCAGGATGGTCAACCCATCGTGTCCTATTTCGGTAAACTCAAAATCTTGCAGGATGAAATAAATAACTATGATTAGATACCAGTGTGTGTTTGTACAGGTTGCGGATG
This sequence comes from Eucalyptus curtisii, assembly GCA_017140595.1. Taxonomy (NCBI): domain Eukaryota; kingdom Viridiplantae; phylum Streptophyta; class Magnoliopsida; order Myrtales; family Myrtaceae; genus Eucalyptus; species Eucalyptus curtisii. Next base: position 10,743,471 of record CM029501.1, on the reverse strand, counting down.
CAATTTTACCATTGAATTGGAAAGAAAGCATGAAGAAGAGAGAGTTCATTAGTTTTTGATGGGCATAGATGAAGAAGGATATGGAACAGTGCGCGCTAATATTTTGAGCACTGAACCTTTGCCTAATCTGAATCATGTCTATGCTATGGTTGTTCAGCAAGAGCGAGTGCGAACTATGACACGAACCAAGGATAAAAGAGGCAATCCCATGAGTTTTGCAATCCGGGCAAGTGGTCAAAATTCAATGGGGGAAAAAGATGAAATCTCGTTTTGTTCTAATTGCAATCGAGAGGGACATGATGCTGAAAGTTGTTTCCAGCTAATAGGATATCCAGAATGGTGGGGTAATAGACCACCTGGAACCTCTGTTGGACAAGGTAGTGGTCAAAAGCGTAATAATAGAGGTGGACGTAACGAGGGAGGAGGTGCTTGTGCCAACGTCTCACAGGCAACTGGAGTTGATGGTGGGCAAGGAGTTGTGACAGATTCAGATCGAAAGGGTCTTAGTGGATTGAATGATGAGCAGTGGGCAACTTTATTGGGAATGTTAAGTTCTCATCAAAATGGTGCCCCTGAGAGGATGATAGGTAAACATAATATTTTTCCTTGGATTATTGACATAGGAGCTTCCCACCATATGACAGGAACGTTGGCATTTTTGAGAGGATTACGTGACATTGTGCCATGCTTAGTCGAGTTACCTGATGGAGAAAAGACCATGGCAATAAAAGAAGGAACTGTGTTGCTTAGAGGAGACTTGAAATTGTGACGAGTTCTTTTTGTGCCCAATTTGAAATGCAATCTGATTTCTGTTTCACAACTTTTTAATGATTCAAATTTGATTATTCAACTCACTAACAAAATATGTGCTATACAGGACCCAAATTTGAGGAACCTGATTGGAGTGGGTGAGCAACGTGAGGGGCTTTACTTTCTCAAGGGAGTGACTTCAGTACATGCTTGCACGGTGGCTGATATGGAATCCTTTGAGCTTTGGCATAAAAGAATGGGTCATCCTTCTTCTAAGGTGGTGGAGTTAATTCCAGAAGCTGGCAAAATTGTTAGGAAAACCAATAAAACTTGTGAGGTTTGTTTTAGAGCAAAACAAACAAGAGAGATCTTTTTTCCTAGTGACAAAAAAGCTAAAGATTGTTTTGAATTGATACATTGTGATTTGTGGGGACCTTATTGAGTTCTAGCTTCATGTGGAGCAATTTATTTCTTGACAATTGTTGATGATTACTCTCGTGCTGTGTAGATATATTTGTTGAATGAGAAAAATGAAGTGGCTTGTGTTCTTAGGAAGTTTATTGCGATGGTTAGATACCAATTCGAGAAAAATGTGAAAATCGTTAGAAGTGATAACGGAAGTGAATTTTTGTGTTTGAAAGAATATTTTGATGAACATGGGATATTGCATCAAACTTCTTGTGTTGGAACACCTCAACAAAATGGCCGAGTGGAAAGAAAGCATCGCCATATCCTTAATGTTGCAAGAGCTTTGTGTTTCCAAGCAAATTTACCCATAGAATTTTGGGTTAATAGGACTCCATCTATATTATTGAATGGTAAAACCCCATATGAGATTATTTTTGGCCAACCTCCTTCTTACAAACATATTCGGATTTTTGGTTGTTTGTGCTGTGCGCATAATCAGAATCGCGATAAAGATAAATTTGATAGTAGAAGTCGTCGGTGTGTTTTTGTTGGTTATCCGTTGGGAAAGAAGGGGTGGAGATTGTATGATTTAGAAGCTAGTGAATACTTTGTATCAAGAGATGTAGTGTTTGCTGAAACAGAATTTCCATATGCTAATGAGAAAACAGTAAGTGATGAACTCATTAAAAATAGAGTTATTGAGTTGGGTGATGAAGTTGATGATTTATAAAGTGACTTGAGAGAGGAGCATGCTGAAAATGTAGATAGAGAAAATGAAGTGAATTATGAAATGGAGGAATTGATCCACACAAACAATGAGGAAGTGGAAATAAGTGAAGTTGTCAAAGAGCAGCTAGGCAGGGGACAAAGGGTCAAGTAATTGTCTGTTTGTTTGAAAGATTATGTGACAAACGCCATCAGAATAAGCCCCTCGACATGCTCATCTGCCCAATCTGATTCCTCAGGTACACCTTATTCTATAGCACGTTATGTGAGTTATGAAAAATTTTCTGCGCAACACCGGTGTTTCTTGGTAGCAATTACTGCAGGACATGAACCGAACTCTTATGCGGAAGCAATTAAAGATGAACGGTGGAGAGAGGCCATCAGTAAAGAAATACAGGCTTTAGAAGATAATGGCACATGGACAGTCAAAAATTTGCTGCCTAGGAAGAAAGCAATTGGGAGCAAGTGGGTGTATAAAATTAAGTACAATTCTGATGGAAGCGTTGAATGATACAAGGCGCGGTTGGTGATACTAGGAAATAAACAAGTTGAAGGCATAGATTATCAGGAGACTTTTGCTCCTACAGCAAAAATGTGCACTGTACGCACCTTTCTTGTCATTGCGGTTGCAAAGAATTGGGAACTTCATCAGATGGACGTTCAAAATGCTTTCTTACATGGCGATTTAGAGGAAGATGTTTACATGAAGATGTCAGGTGGAGTTGCCTCTCAATCATCAGGGAAGGTATGTAGACTTCGGAAATCTCTATACGGTTTGCGGCAAGCACCTAGATGTTGGTTTGCGAAATTGGCTGCATCTTTGAAAGCTTATGGATTTTAGCAGTCATATTCAGATTACTCCTTGTTCACTTTTCGAGTTGGGACTGCTCAATTGAATGTGCTTATTTATGTTGATGATCTCATTATCTCCGGTAATGATATTTCCGCTATGCAAAAGTTCAAGAACTATTTAAGTCGTTGTTTTCATATGAAAGACTTGGGGAAGCTGAATTTTTCTTGGGGATTGAAGTGGCGAGAAACTCAGATGGTATTTTATTGTGTCAACGTAAGTATGCGTTGGATATGATTTCTGAGGTCGGATTACTAGGTTCCAAGCCGGCGAAAACTCCTTTTGAACAAAATCACAAGCTGGCCCTTACCGAGAGTGATGATGTAGACAATCCTGCTCAGTATAGGCGCCTAGTGGGTCAGCTTATTTATCTAACAATAACTTGACCTGAATTGTCTTACAGTGTGCATATTCTTGCACGGTTCATGCAGCGGCCAAAGAAAGCTCATTGGGAGGCAGCTGTGAGAGTTCTGCATTATTTGAAAGGAAATCCAGGTTAGGGTATTTTGTTGCGTGCCAATTGTGACCTCAAATTGTCTGCTTATTGCGATTCTGACTGGGCTAGTTGTCCTTTGATGAGACGATCTTTGACTGGTTACTTTGTTCTTTTAGGAGAATCACCTATCTTGTGGAAGACTAAGAAGCAATAGACAGTGTCTCGCTCATCCGCTGAAGCTGAATACAGGTCTATGAGTACTACAATTTGTGAACTTAAGTGGTTGAAAGGATTATTGGATTCTCTTGGTGTGGCACATTCTCAACCTATGCACCTGTATTGCGACAGTCGGGCAGCTTTACATATAGCTACTAATCCTGTTTATCATGAGCGTACCAAGCATATTGAAGTGGATTGTCATTTTATTCGTGATGAGATACTTAATGGTAACATTCAAACAGATTATGTTCGTAGTTCAATGCAGCTAGCTGATATCTTCATGAAGGCATTGTGAAAGGATCAATTTAACTTTCTTCTTCGCAAGTTGGGCATTCGAGATCTCCATGCTCCAACTTGAGGGGGGGGTATTGGAAACGCAAATATATTGGAAGAAGGACAGCTGTGATTTGCTTTTATTTAGGCCGTTTACTTAAGAAGTTTTATGTGCATATCTTTTTATTTATTTATTGTGATGTCCTTGTATTTTTGGTAGTTTAGCCTAATTAGGAGATTGTATGATAGCCGTATCTTCTTGTATATATGTTGAGTTTCTGTGGCAATGAATGACAGAATTCTCATTCCAAAATTCCTCAGTTCTTTTACACCGATTTAAAATTAGTTAAGAGAATTCGTGGCTTTTCCCTCGTCCTATTTTGAGTTTATTGCCATCTTTCTCCCACAGATATGACATTGCACTAGCCGTCAATGTATTTGGAGTTAAGCATGTTGCTGAATTAGCTGTAAGATGTGTTAACATAAAGATGCTACTTCACATATCAGCTGGTTTGTGTTTTTTCGATTGTGGTTGCTCTTGATATTTTTGCTATGTAAATTAGCAGATGATAGGTTCTATTTCACCACCTGCTCATTTAAAAAGTAGTTTACACTGACAATGTATCTTATGGAACCTTTTATTTTCAGCATATGTATGTGGCAATATGACCGGAATCATACGAGACAAGACATTTAGTATGGGTGAGACGCTCAAGGAGTCAAGGAAGTTGGACGTGAATGAAGAGAAACTCTTGGTTGAAGAATTGATGAATGAACTTCGAGAAAAGAACGCTTCAGAAAGAGAAAGCACCATTGCTTTAAAGAATTTGGGCTTGCAAAGGTTTGCTTTTTATTGATTGAATTGTAAACAATGGAATTGATGATTAGTTGAAATTGCATCTTTAATTGTGGCTCTCAAACCTACGCACCAAGTTAGACAACTACCTCAAGCTCAGCTTACTCAATCATCATTTGTAAAGTTGACGGTATCATATGGCAAAATTACAAAAAAAAATTCAAATTTATTGCAATCGTGTGAATTTAGCTATAAATCTTCTTCTTTTTTGGCTATTGAGTCAGAAACCTTTTGTATTTGTGCCAATTTAGTCAATTAGATCAATTTTGGTTGAAAATCGCTAGCATAGATACTACCCTCCTATATGGTTTAGCCAGCATTGACGGAGACACTTTTTAATATTTTTATTTATTTTTTCTTTTATTTCTTTTCTTCCTTTCTTCCTCTATTTGGTTGTCCTTGCCAAGGGCAATCGGCTAGAAGAAGAAGGAAGGACCAAAGAGAGAGAGAGAGAGAGAGAGAGAGAGAGAGAGAGAAGAAAAGAAAAGAAATAAATAATAAATTAAAAAATATTATTAAAAATGTAAATAAAGGAATTGATGATTAAGTTAGTTAAAAATTACATCTTTAATTGTGGCTTTCAAAGCCAAGCATCAAGTTAGACTGTTACCTCAAGATTGGCTTACTAAATCATCATATGTAAAGGTTTTTTTTTTGGGTCGAAATTATATCAAAAGTTGATTGTATAATATTGATGTTCTTTTCATGAAAATTTGGGTCGTAACAAAGGTTTTTGGTTGAACTTGAAGTTTTGGTGATAAACTCTTTACAAGGTGCTTGACCATAATATTCAGAACTAAAACATGAGTTAGGTAATTAAAATATGTTTGGTCAGTCAATTCATTTGTATATGGCTGTACTATTATATTATAATCTTCAACAGTTCTTATGATATTCATTATAATTGATGCGCAGGGCAAGGCTGCATGGTTGGCCAAACACATACACTTTAACGAAGACAATGGAGGAAATGATGGTGCAGCACCATCTCAAACAAAATATACAACTTGCTGTTATGAGACCCACAATCATAACAAGTACTTATCGAGAACCTTTTGCTGGTTGGATTGAGGGTTTCTGTGACATCCTGAATTTTCAGTCATGTTTTCAATTGAATAAATCGGGCCTTTCACCGATGCACCTATATTCTCTAAGTCGATCACTCACGAGATAACTGGACTATCTGCGGAAGCAATTAAGGAATCTAAATGCAATTGATTTGAGAATTCGACCAAGAATTGACTGCTCGACCGTGTCGATCTACAAGGGTCATTACGGCACTGTCGAAATCAATCAGAGATCGGAGATAGGTCGATTCGACTGAGATATGTGATCAAAATGTGGGTGATTCCACCTGGTTGCAAAATACTCGTCGATCGGCATTAGACCGATTTTTCTATTGTTTTGGTACCCGGTGCCTGTAATTGAAATCTTGAGATTTCCACGACAACCGATGGTCGCCAATGTGTCGAAGATGTACATTGTGACTCGAGATAAATCGATCACGGGTCAATTGCACCAAAAATTCCTAAAAGTTATCCGGTAGACTAGGTCACGGTAAAAGCACGCCGGATTGAAATTAACCACGAATTTGAACTCGATTTCAAAAATTGAAAGTTCTGTGGTGTCACGAGCTATTTTAGGAATGTCGACTCATCCTCCGAAGTTTTTTAGAGATTCCGGGATTTTTTGTGGAAAACTGTTTGGGACGTTACGGAAAATTAGCGGAAATTCGTACGGGCCAAATTAAAGAAAATTTGGACTTCTAAGTAGAGCCCTTGGATGTCAGGGATTTACAGAAAATTGTTGTGCTTTTTCTTCATCAAGATTGGACCTCAATTTGGGGAATTGAGTGAGGAGATTGAAGACAAAAAAAAAAAAAAAAGGAAATTCGGAGCTTTGCAAGGGGTAGCAATTTTGAGCTTCAAAAATTGATTAATTCAGAGAAATTATAAGTGGGAAAGTATTAGGGGACATGAAGTTAATGGAAGGGATAAGCTTGAGGGTTTTCTCCCTTTTTCCAATCTTGTTTGGCAAGATTCTCCACTGGTTGCTCACCCCCCCACGCCTCCACTCTCCTTCGTCGCCACCGATTCTTACTTCTGCTTTCATTTTTCGATTTATCCCCTCCATCTCTCTCTCCATTTATTTCTCTCCACCTCGTGTCCCTGCCACCAGCCGTTGCCACGTTGGGTCAGTAAAGCTAGCGGAAACCCCTGCCATTGACCCCTGCCCTTCCACCAAACTTCAGCTTCTTGGATGCCAGCGAGCTGCTCGCGTTGCCTCTCGCCTTCAGCTACGTGGAGCCTAGCCCATTAGCAGCTCTGCAAGCCCACGTTTCCCTGCAGCTCAATCAACCGAAGCTGCTCCATCTTCGTGCCCTCCTGCCGTCTCACGCTGCAGCCCTTCGTCCACGCGTCTTCGACGGTCAATCAAGCAAAGCCGGTTGACCCCAGCAGCGAAGCCAAAGATGCCAGCTCCTCCGTTGCTACTTCGGTTTGCAGCAGCTCAGCCCATCAATTTGCAACAGCCCAATAGTGTCAGACTTCATTTCCCCGAGCCCAACCGCAGCCCAGTTCAGCTTTAGCTTTAGTTTCAGCAATCAGCCCGTGAAGTTAGCCCATTTAGGCTGCAAGTTAGGCCAGAATCGACCCATCTCCAGCAGCCCACTTCGCAAGCCAAGTTTTTGAGGCCCAATTCCAGCAAGTCCACTGAAGCCCACGTGTTTTCTACAAACCCAATTCAGCAGCCAATCCCGCGAAGTCAGCGTGCTTCAGGCTCGGTCCAAGCTCGTTGATGCCGCCACAAACCCGAGTTTCGGCCGCCGTCGTGCAGTCGTCACAGTGATCCGATCTCCGCTTTTAATCAAGTGAGTTTTACTCACTAATCCCTTATTAGTCGGTTAATGATGCTTATGGGTTGATTAGATTTAATTAAGTGCAATTAGGTGGTTATATTAGATTAGAATAATTAAATTAGGGATTTACCTATGCATGTTAGGCAAAAGGTTAGTGCTATTAGCTAGTGAATAGTCTCTAATATTTATTGAACAAATCTTGGAAATTTTCCGGATCTGTCTCGACTTCCAATTAGGCAATATGGGCATAAGTTGGATTTATTGTTATTTATTGAATAATTTTATTAATTATTTAATTAATTAATTTGTTTTCCGAAAGTTAGACCGAGATGGTCAACGACCGGAATTTTATGCTGATTATCATGGTGCAATCCGTTTATTTAATTGAGTTTTATTTTGTGCTGAAATGAATTATTTGTGATCATATGATTATTTTCCTAAATTAATTAAATTTGGTAATTAACTGGAAAATTACCAAGCGTCGGTCTACAGCGCCAAAAATCTATTTTGAGACTGCTGAAAATAGTGGGAGGTTCAAAAGTGAAAATCTTATATTTTGGCTAAGGCCGACTATGTACCCACGCACGGGTATTTTTATCAGGAAGGATAAAAATAGTGAATTGGTTAAATGATCAATTATCAGCATGCTATGAAAGTATGGCTGGTAGCTTCTGGCGAGCATATATAATTTTATCAGCATATTATGAAAGTATGGCTGGCAGCTTCTGGTGAGCATATATAGAATAGCGGATTAATGGATCTGGCAGCTTCTGGTGAGCATATACAATTCTTAGCATACTATGAAAGTATGTCTGGCAGCTTCTGGCTAGCATATATAATATACTATATCAAAAATTGAGGTAGCTCTCGGCAAACATATATAATATACTATATCAAAAATTGAGGTAGCTCTTGGCAAGCATAGATATATAGTATATTATCTCAGTAATTGAGGCAGCTTCTGGCGAGCTATACTATCTATTATTGGCGTAGAGTGAGTAGTCCTGGACTATGGTCGGACTCATAGATAGTATTGATTGAGATGACCGGAGAAGGGTCATGTTGACATGTAGTCGACTAGATCAATTGATCAATGATTTGATCTAGTGCTGTGAATTGACATGGTTTCTGTATATCTGATATATACTGACTTGCAAGAAGGAACAGATGTCAAGGTAAGTTCTCTGACTCGTGTTGTGCTTAGGCAGCCTCTAGAGTGTATTGGCTACCTAATCGGGTCTTAGGGAGTAGAACTCACTGAGACGTTGTCTCATTGGTTATTGTATAAACATTTTCAGGTCCTTAGATGGCGTTGGTGAAGGACCAGAGGCCCGAAGAATAGAAGGTGAAGCCTGAAGAATTGACAGTCCTGTCCTAAGACAATTCTCTTTTGATGGAAGTTAATTCCTTTCTGCAGACGTTGTTTTGGGAAACGGTGGTTTAAAACCAGATTTAACAATTTGCCTTGTATATATTTGCACTATGATTTGCAATGTGTATAAGTGTGGTTGCTTTTAAAGTGTGAAATTTGGAGTCCTACTTTCCTATCCCATTGTTTTATTATCTGGGGATTTTTATCTGCTTCCGCATGCGTATTAAAAAGAAAGGGTCGGCGATGCATCATGGGACGTCGCTATTAATCGACCAAGGTGAGAGATGGGCGCGTGCCTGATGATCGGGGTGTGACAGTTTCCCTCCCAAGTTATCCTTCACAAATATCTCTCTCTCTCTCTCAACGTGGTCTGACATTGAACTCCTAATTTTAGCAATAACTTCCAAGTATTATAGTTCACTGATAGTAGAATCTATCATTAAATTTCTAGCATCACCTATGACATTATTTTTTGGGAGTACTATCATATGTGGTCCCTGAATTGTTATTCGGTGTTCAACGCACCTCAGTTTTTGAATTGAATTAAAAAAAAAAAAAAGTGGAATAACTCTATTGAACTCCGAACCAAAGTGAAGGGACTACTAAAGTATTATTACCTCCTGGTTCTTCACAAAATGCAAGTTGTTACTGAACAAGAAAATCAAGAAACATATCTACATCTGTTTTTTAGTCTAGTTGCTAAATAGCTATACAAGATCATAAAGGAATCAGATAGACTTGCGGGGGCGGGTCTACTAATGAAGGCACCATCTTTTCGAGGAAGTTAAACCTTTAGAGGAGGGTAAACAATTAATAAATGATGTTTGCGATCCTTGATTTTCATAAAGGGCCATAAAAAATTCAAACTCCATAGGGAGGTTGACAAGAGAGTTTGAAAAGAAATTTTTTGAACAAGTAAAAGATCAACGTCTCATAGACAGTTATATTCATTATTCATCAATTGAACAGAGCAGGTTATAGGTAAATGAACACACACATGGGCATATTTTTACTAGTTAAAAATGTTGGTTTTAATTGATTGATTATGTAGTGAGACCTTAGTCCTTGACATGTAACGGCAATAAGTATCTCGTTAACTGAGTATTTTGTTGTTTAACATGCTAGTATTGTCTAATTAACCTTTTTTTTCTTTCTTTCTTTGGAAACATACATGGCACAGAACTATGGACAGTATCGGCATACTCTATGGTAGAGGAAGACTGAAATATTTCTTGGGCAATCCTAACACGATACTCGACATGGTAACATCTAATCATCTCGACAAGCGTTAAGCACCATCCAAATGCCATGATTATAAGCATCCTAAATTTTGCATTTGCTTAATTGATTATGTACTCCTCCTTTCTGAATTGGCCCGTGATAATTGATTTGGCAAAATATTCATAATTATAGATTCCAACCATCACTTTATTGTGCACATTTGAAAATACATAAGGACATACATTTATTCATATCCAGCAGATATGGTGGTAAACGCTATGATTGTGGCCATGGCGGTGCATGCTAATCAACCCAATTCAAACAAGATTTACCAAGTGGGTTCCTCAAAGAAACATCCTATGTCCTATTCAGATCTTCGAAGCATCATTGTGAGTTACTTCAAGGACAGTCCTTGGATCAACGAGGATGGGAAGCCGGTCAAAGTTCGTAAGCTTAGAATTATGGGAAGCACGGCCAGCTTTCACAAGCACACGAGACGTTACATTCTCTTGTCAAAGGTAAGTTCAAAATAACTTAAAAAGTGAAGATCAAATGGTCACTAAAAGTTAATTCAATAAGTTGAAATATGGAGAAAATTGAAGATCCCAAATATCTGAAAATCTTTATGTTATATGAATTTTAAGTAGTCAAGTCAACATATTTCTTTCTTTATTGATATAATTGATAATAATCTAGAAATTAATAAACATTTCTTCAAATAATTAGCTAATTTGTTTGAAGTGACAGTTTCTTTTAATATGTTTCAACATTAACCACTCTCATTTTTTACTTCCGTTAAACGGGAAATTGCTGAAACCTTTAGAAAAACGTAAATATAAACACATAAAACATTAACTATTATGAAAACTTTAAAGTTTGAATAATACTTTACATTCCAGCAATAATGCATAATCTTTTGATTTATAAATTCAAAGCATTGGGGCCCTAACATAAGGAAAAAAAAGAAGAAAAAAAGAGCTAGTGATGAAAGCCGAAAAGTCATAGTCAAAAGTCACAGCCACAAAAAAAGATGGAAAAATGTGCTTTCTTTAAACAATAAGAATCTAATGGGCACTTTATCTAATTAATTGACATGCACATTCCGTGATATTAAGAAAAGGGGAAAAGCATCCTTAGTTTTTGTTTGATGCATGGAATTTGAGGATGTGTTATCACTTAAAATAATTATTCCATGAATAATGTTTTTGTTATCAACAACAATATAAATTATTATTTTTAGAATATTTTTACATTATTTATTCTTTCGCAAAACAATCTGATCTAATTCTGTATTATTTTGAATGAAGGCGTTGAAAGTTGTTAGCTCAGCGTTTGGCGGGTATTTCCAAGGCTTGCATGCTGACTTGGACAAAAAGGTCAACACTGCCCTGCGATTGGCTGATCTCTACGCACCTTGTATATTCTTCAATGGGGTGTAAGCTTCTATGCATTGGCCAATATGCGTGCAGAGTGTATTAATTAATCACCTCCTTCCCCTTATATACAAATTTCTGTTCAAGTATTTCACTATTAAATCACTTTTCAAATTATAACTTTTGAAACAACCAATTGTGATCTTACAAATTTCATATAGAGTCTTGGGTTTATACTTTTATAAGCCTAAATTTGCCTCTCTTATTATATATTTCCATGCCTTAAAGCTTACGCGTGAGGAAGAGTATCAGAATGATTAAATATTACCATAAATTCACCTTCTAACTTAAATTTTTGAAATAGTTGATAGTTATCTACAAAATTATGCAATCTCTGATTCTTATTTTTTTTTTTTTTTATTGACTTAGCTTTGACGATACAAATATGATGGCTTTGAGAGCCACGGCCTTTGACAATGGAGTAAACTTGGAAAGTGTCTTCTACTTTGATCCGAGGTGTATCAATTGGGAGGACTATTTCAAGAGAACTCATTTGCCTGGAGTTGTCAAAACCTTCAAGCACAATTGAGAAATGGTGCAATTAATAAATAGTTTGGGACATGCAATAGTTGGCATTATGAACTCCACCTGTTTCGACCCAAAAAAAAAAAAAAAAACTAGAGAGAGAAAACTCCACATGTTCTATTGTATCATATGTGGAAATAAATCAGGTGTTGTGACACAAACGTTTGTTGCTATTTTCGGTGTCATGTTAGTTTGAAGTGCCAATCATATTGGAAAAATACATGTACGATCTGTATTCTCCCTCATTTGTAACACCTCAAATATTGCAAATTGAAGGTTGCCAGCTAAATAGTGATCGGGTTACTAGAATCTTCCCAAATTCTTGGTTCATGTGACACATAATATTTGATATGATAATGTCTCGACCTTCCCAAAGGTGAATCACCAAAAAGAAAGCTAATAGACTACTAAACGGGAGTGAAGGTTCCTCTCATGAGGTAATCATTCATGTATAGCATGCTCTTTCAAGCCCTACCAATTACAACTTGGTATTTAATTTGACATGCAATTTTCTTACCTTTTGGAGCTGTTGCTAATCAATTAGATTAGACACTCAAATAAAATGTGAAAGTACATTTACTTCTACGAACAAGAGATTCAATGGATTTGGGGACTTGATTATGCTTGATTAATCTAATGCCATTTCAATACCATTTTTCTTTATTTTCAAAAGTATTTTGCAAGCAGTCTTAATTGATTTTAACTAAAGCCACTAACACGCATGAAGTGATCTAAATTTTTTTTAACTATTCAGAATTAATTGTATACAAAATTAAGGGCTAACCTTTAGTCCCTTAACAAAAATATTAAAATTAAATTGCATATCACAAAGTTTTAAAGAGCATATGTTAATTGCATATAAATCGGACCAGCGGTGATGAATGGGCCTGAATTAGTCACGTGGATAGGGGCCCACAATAAGTGAAATTCGGCCAAGGCTAGGAGTGTTAGTGGCCGAAATTACAGGAGTAAAAGGAGGGGTCTTGAGCTTTAATTGGACTGGTTTAGCCCATTAAAAATAAAAGGCTTTGAGCTTAATTAGATAAAGGCCCTGGAGATGAAGCGTAATCCAATCAAATATTTGAGTGGTAATGCATGTTTCTTAAGATACCAAAAATACCCGTTAAATTAGGAAATTTTCCTAATTTAACAATTTGCATATGGACAGCAATTTGATCTCAACCACGAGATAATTCCATTTGAATGGAAAATCTTCTATTATATCCACTACCACTTGGATACGATCGTTGATTTTATTCATTACCAAATTTGAATGGAGTGGATGTGTTTTGGATGATTTGGTGACTGTTTCTTGCTCTTTTTTTTTTTTTTTGAGTTAATTTGTTTCCCTATTAAAAAAATACAAAAAAGACTAGGTGGAATTTGAATAGATTTTTATAGATCATGTTGTATGTTTAGAATAGATTCTGACTGCTTTTCCTTAAATAGATTAGGATATTTTTGGATAGATAGCTTTTATGTCAAATCTAGAAGCTTATGGTAATTTTCTGATTTAAATTAGGGCTTAGAATAATTTATTTCCTAATTTAAATTAGATAGTATCCTAATCTTTATAGTTCATTTATGGTAATATTCAATTTCAAAGTTTTATGAAAAATACCAAAAAATATCATGTACGTGTCATATAGAATTATGGTCATATAATTGCACATCACGTGGATTAATTTAATTAGAATGCGTGTCATGTTAGAATAAAATGCTTAGTAATTTTGCCCATCATTAGAGTTAGGTTATTTTAATTAAAATCGCATGTTATGTAGTTTGCATGTTAGGTTACTTTTATTAAAGTCACATGCCACATTAATGTAGTCACAAATTAAATTTTCTCGTCATTAGAATTAAGCCACCTAGTTAAACATCATCATATTTGTACATTATTGCATCTAGAGTAAGCTTGTATTGCATACATTGTATAAAGCATAGTTTTCATCAAACAAAGTAAAACCCAAAAAAATAGTTAGTTGAAATTGTGAATTAATTAGAAATAGGCTGGATATGCGATTTTTCTAATTAACATTGTAGGTGCTTATGTTGCTTTGAGATAATTACCCCTCTTTTTCTTTGTTATTTATTTACTGCTTTGTTTTATTGGATGTTCCATTAATGTTTGCACACCCGCATAATCACATCACATGCTAAAAGATAATAAAATGAATCCAAGCTGCATGCTAAATATATTTTTGATAAAATGAGCGGTACTAAAATGGCATTAGAAAAATCTAGTGTAACCAAGTCTTTGTGCTCACAATCTCTAGTTCGTATGAGTAAAATAATCTTTCCTTAACTTTACTTGGGGTCTTAATTGACTCAACAAAAAATAAATTAGTAATGACTCTTAATTGAAAATTATTTACATGTTAAGAACTTGAACCTAAGTCGCGAATTAGTATAAGTTTAAGAGAGCTCGAACTAAGTTTAGGTTAATAATCTATTAGCCGAACCCCTAGTTGATGCACCCAAGTTGATTTTTGGGCATTGGCAATAGACCTCGTAGAAATCCAAATTAGAGAAAGGAACTTCTTGTCTAGATCAAATGACGAATGAAGGAGCGTGACGGCTAGAGCTAAAAATTTTCACCCCTTTTTTGAGGACCCAGACCACCTCATTGAGCCCAGGAGAGGCAAGTAGTCCAAGAAGGGAAAATTCCGAGAGATGAACACCTCGCCCAAAGCGGCGTGGTCTGAAGATGCACATAAAGCAGCGCAGCATTTCTGCCCAGTCAGTCCCCTCACTTGTATATTAAAAACACATAATTAATTACAAATAATCAGTACGATATGTATGAGTCACATGTTGGTATATATTAAATAACTATTTATAATTTACTGTCTACTTTATTCAAAACTAATATATAATGAAAAATATGTTATAAAGTGAAGAGTACAAACAAATTAATATAAATAAGTAGACTCACGTCCATGAGATTCTGATATATATATATATATATATATATATATATATATAATTATGGAATATGAATAATTTTAAAGTAGCAAATTGTTATGAAAACTCTTACAATTATATAACTTTCTTTATTGTACAAAATTACTTGAAATTTATTTGCCACGTTGGGATATGGTGCCCCATGCCTTGCGAGGAAGCGCCTTCTCCGCACCGCACAGGAGGGTGGTCGGCTAAGTTCCACCTCATGGGGCGGGGACAGGGAATGCGATCCCCAGCCTTGCCCAACTATGTGCCTATATACACACTAAGGTAGACCCTTTCTAATTGTTTCCTTTATCACTTTATTTCTCATTTACCAACTCAAGTATTGGAGGGTTTTCTTGAGACTAAGCCCATAAGGCTTCCTTTATTTGTGGTGTGTAGACCAAACCTGCTCACGAGAGGTTCAAGCCAGCCCAACCTAGACCTGGAAACACTTCACAGAAATTGTGGCGATACACAATAGATGGAACTTTCAGCTGCATATTATCAATGACAACGTTGTCATAAATATCTCACATCAATTATAAGAAATTCTATATGAACAAGAACTACTCAACACAACTTGTCACACAGAGGTTCAACGTTTACAAGGTTATTGTCAAAGCCCTAACAACGCAATAACAAAATGCCTCTATCTACACACGAGCACAACTAGGACCTCCTCATAGACCGTCCGTGAGACGGCTCGAGTCTTGCAAGGATTGGAAAGAGATTATTGAGTGATACACAAGTGCGATCAACGCCAACTGGCTACCAGGGTATATCTTTAAGACACTTAACCCATGTGATCTGGACTAGATTGTTAAAATTGTTTTGAAAAACTTAGCAGAAGATCTTCTAAAACTAAGCATAAGATCAGACTCGCCTTTTGATTGAGTTTACTTACTTGTTTGATGAAATTAAAGATATTTAGGGTCGAGTGTACAGACTTATCTGACAGATTCAATTCGAAAATTTGGTCACAAACTCTTGAGAAGATTCTTTATCTCAGGTTTGACTGATATGGTGTTGATTGATCTAATTTTGGTTGGAGTCTTGGAGATCACATGGACTGACTTTTTCCAGTTTATATACGAAGTTTATATGCATAAACTGACTTTTTTCAGTTCCAATTGTATTATCAACACTAATTTTTCCGGTGCAATAATGATCTTAGACAAGAATTAAAAATAAAATGGGAATCACAGTCCACATGGAACTGGAACTCTTTTTTGTGGTTCTTGTCTTGTAATCTTCTCATTTTAGTTTTCACTGGCTTTACCATGGTTCATATGTGAGAGTGAGACTCATACAACAGAATGGGCATGGCCATCTATATCATTTGTCTCATGTTTTCCTTTCGCTATGGGTTTAGTTGGATGTTATTCTGTTGGAAAGAGGAAAATTTTCAAATTTCCAATAAGCAGACATATTATGAGTTATTATATGGACAAACTGGTTAGATTAAGAGGTTTGTAATGTTCATTCATGCAGCATACCACGCTGATTTATGATCTGGTCAGATATTTTGATAAAGTTTCATTTTTGTCCATCTAATTGTTTGTTTAGTTCAGAAGGCTTTTCCAGCGATTGCATGACATATGTTCTTCTCATTTGGCCTTCTCATTTGGTCATCTATTTGTTCCTTAATATAATTCGAATTATTTAGTGCAGATATGCTGCTTGATGATCTTTTGGTCATCGAAAATTCGCTGTTCCAGTTGGATAGCGATTCTCCAATGTTAACATCGGAGAGAGCCTCACCTATCAGTGGTCCAAAATTAAATGCGTCTAGAGTTGTTCCTGCAACATCTCCAACTTCAGGTAGTGCACTAGATAATTCATCTGGTGGCATGGGGTATTATACTTTCTTCCCCATCTCTCCTGTCCTTCCTTTTCTCAAGTACAAGTCTGGAATTTGTTGTGCCTGCAGTGACATACAATTGTTTCTTTTCGCCCCCAATCTCGTGTCCCTCTCTGCTTCCCTCCTTTTCTGGCCACTAGGCTGCGTGCCTACAGGCACTTGTTGGCACGCAGACACGCCCAAACATTTTAGTTAGCATCTTGTCTGCGTGTTTCTTAATGATGTGTATATAACAGTTCCAGCATGGACAAAAACTCGATGGAAAAACTTAGGGAGGCCTCAGCTGCTGAAGCTGAGGTGGCTAATGCTGTCTGGCAAGCTGTTCAATCGGCATCTTCTGTCCCTGCAGAAGAAACATCAGTATCAGATGAAAACTCTCCAGCAACTGAAACTGCTTCAGATGGTAGTGACAGTGAGGGAGACGTTCATCTTCATCCTAGAGCTGTAAGTCTGTGAACTTATGTCATGGTCTCACATCAAAGGGTGTTTTAGTCTCTGTTCTTTGTGCTTACATTGTTGTCCTACAGGTGGTAGTTGCTAAGGAGGCTGTAGGTAACCTTGGTGGAATGGTAAGACAGCTATCACTGGATCCATTTAAAAATGAGAGCAGACGGATGGTTCTGATGAATAATGAGCTGTCATATCCTACAAAAAAGTTCACCAGACAGAAATCTCCTCAAGGCTTGCATAAGAAGGTGAGTGTTACAGAAGTCAATACCATCATCCTCATTCGAACTTTTGCCAGGCTTAATTACCTCTTTTCTCTTTTCAGATTATATCCACTTTGCTTCGGCCTCGAAATTGGAAAGCTCCTGCTAATAGGAGGTTTTTCCTGGATTCTTACAAAGTTGGGGAGCTCTGTTATACTGCAGAACAGCTTTTCATGCATGAGCCAACAGTTCTTCAGTTAAATGCTCCAGTCAAAGAATTCGGTGACCTCCATGGTCAATTTGGCGATCTCAAGCGTTTGTTCAATGAATATGGTTTTCCTTCCACTGCAGGAGATATAACATATGTTCAATATGGTTTTAATCATTTCTTCTAAGTTCTATACTTGTAGTAAATGTCCTATGCACGCTGGTCTTTGCTGAGAAACAGCATGACAACAGGAGAGAAAATCCAAGTGTCCTAAGTTTAAAAACAGTACCGAATTGATAACTGCAATAGGCACTGGAGCTGATGGTGGCTGCATCATAGTCATAATATACTTTGCTCGAAGTTTCACAACGTTAAGGTGATTATGTATAAGTTTTGTTCAGAAATTCTATCATAAGTTTAAACCGTAGACTACTGTTATGATTTCGGTTTATTCAAAGGAAGGCTTGGAAATGTCGAACCTGGCATTCCCTACTATTGTGAGGTGCACTTTATTGTGGTGACTTTTGTTCATGTTGCTTAAAGGGCCACCCATTTTCTGAATCTCCGATAATGGTAAAATTTAGTGAATTGATTCTTCTGGGGAGGAAGTTTTCACAGTATTGTTTTTTTTTTTTTTTTTTTTTTTTTTTGGGGGGGGGGGGGTGGGGGTGGGGGCGCGGTTATGTAAAAATGAAACTTAAATGTCTATGCATTGACACAGCTATATTGAGTATTTGTTTTTGGGAGATTACTTTGATCGGCGACAGCACAGTTTGGAGACTATAACTTTGCTTCTTGCTCTTAAGGCACGCTTCTGCTATGAAAGAGATGATTATATATGCAAATGCAATGCAATGTTTATGTTGTTTTACCAACTGGGCTGTGGTTACCTTTTTGTAGATTGAATACCCAGAAAAGGTTCACTTGATACGAGGAAACCACGAGGCAGCTGACATAAATGCACTCTTCGGGTTTCGTCTTGAATGCATTGAGCGAATGGTGAGTGCAGGTGTTCAGTTATTTGTTCTCTTTTCCAAGGCATGTTATCTCAATTTGCTTTTGTATAGGGAGAGAATGATGGAATATGGGCATGGACACGTTTTGATCAACTTTTCAACTATCTTCCGCTTGCTGCTCTCATAGAGAAAAAGATAATCTGTATGCATGGTGGCATAGGAAGGTCAATACATTCTGTAGAACAAATTGAGAAGCTTGAAAGGCCAATAACAATGGATGCCGGATCGATTATATTGATGGACCTTTTGTGATATGATAAATGTCTTCATTTTTTTCCATTTCAATGTGGACCTTCTGTGCATGTTTTTATTGACAGTTTCTTAAACAGGTCTGATCCAACAGAAAATGACAGCGTAGAAGGTTTGAGGCCAAATGCTAGAGGGCCAGGCCTTGTCACATTTGGGGTATGCCATGCTAGTTTTTCTAATTGAGTCATGCTTTTCTCTGTACTCTTTGCCTTTCGGTTTATGTGCCTCCCTTATCTCTGTTCTCATGTGATACTCAATTGTCCCTACGAAGTTCTAAGCTAAGTAGTGTCATGTGTATACTTGAGGCCTAGCTAGTGGATAATCGATAGACCTTCAGGTAATCAGAATTTTCAGAAATCAATCATTAGAGTTTTTTTTTTTTTTTTTTTTTTTTTTTTTTTTTGGGGGGGGCGGTGGGGGGGGGGGGGGGGGGGGGGTGTGTTAAATTTTGAATGCAGAAAACCTATATGCAATAATCCCTCCAGTGGGAGGACACTAGAATGGTTGCCTAATAGGCTGCTTTTGACAATGAAACTTGATCCTAAGGGACTGAAAAATGCTGAGCCTAGCAAAAAATCTGCTTGACATTTGTTGTATCGCATTATTTTCCTTATCTTCGTCCTTTGTCTCATTATTTCACGTTTGTCCAAGAACCTCCCAGCTTCCATTCCTCTGCAATAGAACCAGTTTGAACCTGCGCCCAATCTCATTAGTTGCGCTATTGCCACTTCATTTCTCAAGATATTTTTTTTTTACTGGACCCTAAAAAATTAGAGAGTACTTTGTAGCTGAGTTTTTTGAAAGTCACTGCAGTAATTTTTTTCCAAAGAACAAGGTTGTTTTGGAATAAGCCTGATCATAGCTTTGTTGAGTATTGACTCTAGTTTACTTCAGCCCGACAGGGTCACAGACTTCTGCAAGAAAAACAAATTACAACTTATCGTAAGAGCCCATGAACGTGTTATGGATGGGTTTGAGCGGTTTGCTCAGGGACGGTTGATTACCCTCTTTTCTGCAACTAACTATTGTGGTAAGCAAATGAAGTCCTGAGCTTTTGACTGACCCCTACATCGTGCATTTGCAATTCTAATTTTCTCTATGTTTGTAGGAACTGCAAACGATGCTGGAGCAATATTAGTTGTTGGAAGGGGTTTGGTCATCGTACCCAAGTTGATACATCCACTGCCACCTCCCCTTCAATCACCGGAGACATCTCTGGAGCGTGTCATTGAGGACACCTGGATGCAGGCAAGCCCTGTTTGTCATTTTCTGATTTTTTTTTTCCTTCCTGTCAAAGTCTTAAATCGTTTATAAGCCACAAATTCTTCTAAATTTCTGGTATAATACAGGAGCTCAACATTCAAAGACCACCGACACCTACCAGGGGTCGCCCACAGCCCGACCTAGACCGTAGCTCCCTTGCATATATCTGAGTTCGACCAAATAGTGTGGAGACGCTGAATCTTCGTTCCTGGATTGGCGAGCTTAATTTATAGCTCGTCATGATCACGCTGACCATTCGCCACCCGAGAGCACGCGGCGTAGTTGTCTACTGTGGAATATGATAGTTGGGCTTGTTTGTTGCATAGGTGTATACATAGTTTGAGAGGTAGCAAATTTTATTAGTTAGTTGTGAGCGTCTCTCTCTTTTCTTCCCCACCCTCTTTTTTCCCTCCCGCATTGAGATTACTACATGTACATGTATATTAGGTCTTTGTAAGAGACAAGGAAGATAAAGCTGAATATAGGGTTAGTCGTGCCAGTGGCATTTACTAATGTAATGTAAATTTTTCTTGGATTTTTGATTATTTAATTCCAAAATCATATCTTTTGTGAAATTTAGTTTGGATCATCGGAAATTTCGAGTGGCACAGATTTGTCAGATTCTTACAAGGGCCAACAACTCCCACAAAGCTCTTAAGCCTTTGTCCGTTTGTGTATCATTATTACTGTCGTTTGAGCTCGCGTCACAGGATTAAATCAGTTGGTAGTTGTTCTCCTTTTTCTTCTCGCCCGCTTCCTCCTCAATTGATGGTTATTCTGACAAATTTAAAGTAAGATTTTTTTTTTTTTTCAAGGGACAGAAAATTGTTAATATTTCTTGATTAGGAGCGAGGGAAATTACAAATTCGGTGTATTTTCCTTCCCAATTTTCTTCACCTTGCTCCCAAACATAGCCCTAGAGCTAAGCATCTCGAAATGATCCATGTGATCTTTAAGAAAATATTTGGACGAAACAATCAATAGGATAGTCGAAGATACCATTACATACGTTAATGGGATCGGCCCGTAGTTGAAGAAAATGTCCCTAATTCCACCAAAATATTGTAATGCACTTCAAATGGTCCTAAGGTCGGTTGCACCAATTAATCGTATTTGATTTCATAGGCGTAATATGTTTGTAGAGGCAACTCGATTGCACTTATAATTAGTAATCTGCATTGATGGATGGTAATTTGACCACGGAGTTTGTAATAAGAAAATGTTAACAGTTAGTAATTAATTAATGGAACAGTCGTAAGTGACGCCACTTATACTTAGTAATTGTCCTGAACAATATATATTTTGGAGAAAACTATGGGAGCAAAACTCATTCTTTTGGTTAGAGGTGTCAAAATGGGTCATTGACCAATTTATGGACCCATTTATATTTAAATGAGTCGTTAATGGGTCAAGCCTTACTTCCTAATGCGCCCATAATGGGTTTTAAAAATTAATAGACTGACATATATGGGTCTTAAATGGGTCAGCTCTCTAACCCATTTAAGATCCATTTATCAACCCATTAAAAATTACCCCATTTATTTTCATTCAAAACCTTACAATCTCTTTCTTCTCCCTTTAACTTTATAATATATATATATATATAAACCGAAATTATAATTATTTTTTATTTTAATTTAATTTTCTTTTTCTTTTTTCTTGCTTCGGTCGCCGGCATGGCGATGGCCGGCGATCGGCCAGGCGAGCCTCGAGCTCGCCAGATCGGCGAGGCTTGAGCCTCGCGATCCGGCGAGGGGCGAGCTCGACGCCGGCGAATCTCGAGCTTGCCGAATCTGGCGAGACTCGAGCTCGCCGGATCTGGGCGAAATGTGAGCTCGAGGCTCACCCGTGGCCGGCCGCCGCCGGCCGTCGTCGTGGCCGGCGGCCGGCCAAAGAAGAAGAAGAACATAAAGAAAAAAGAAAAAGAAAAATTATATTTAAAAATAAAAACAAAAATAATTAAAAATTTAATTTTTTAAAAATAAAATAATTAAAATTCAATTTTTTAAAATAATTATTTTAAAAATTATAAAAATTGTCCATTAAATTTGTGTTGTATGTCAATACCATTATACATATATATATATATATATATATATATATATAAGAAATAATATTTTTTGAAAAATTATAAAAAATTGAAAAATTATTGATTAGATTTGTATTGCTTGGAAGTTTTTTAGTAATATAATCTCTAAAAAAACATAAGAATAAGTTTTCCTAAATTTGGTTAAATATGAAAATATTTTATTAATATGGATTGGATCGGGTATGGATCAGGTTAGGTATGGGTCGAAAAATTTATATTAGGCATAAATGGGTCATAAATGGGTTAATTGGTCCATTTGGGTCGACCAATTAATGACCCGACCCAAACCCGACCCGACCCGACCCGACCCGTTTGATATCTCTACTTTTGGTCAACAAGCAGAACTCAATCATTGGAATTGAGAAGTTTCATTTCACGGATGACAATCGGAATCCAAACTTCAAAGTCTCCCACAAAGACATGACCAAATTATTGCAGCACTCTATGCAGCAAAAAGTTAGTACCCGCCAAATGTGTACCTACGATACCACCCTGCTGTCCCAGCCAGTTTGCTATGAAATGAAGCATGCAAGTTTGTGCCAATGAAATGGGCGTAATCATCGGAATGCTTTAACTCAATGAGGCTTTGAAATGCATTGCGAGGTTGGACTAGGCTACAATCAACGTTTAGGATTTTCTTTTCCTTGCAAGAGATAAGACAGATAATCCCAGCCGGCGTTACCTGTATTTCAATGCATCCATCAGCTACTGTGCAACATATTTGACTCATGAATTAGAAGGCAGACAAACAAGGTTATGCCTGGACGGAAGTCACCACTATAAACAAAAAGACTTTTCATTTTTTTCACAACTCGGCATTCTTAATAGTAGGATCCTTCAAATGCAAGCTTATAGAAGCAGTGATGAAAGGCTTCTCAACAGTCAATATAATGACCTTCACAAACTTGCAGGAGCAAAATCCAACTAAATTGAGTGCTTTTCCAAAACAAAAACAAACCTAAAAGCAAGGCTTCTTTTGGTTTTGGTCAAGGAAAAAACTGTACACCCCACATATGCTTGTCTATTTGTTGCAACCAGTAACAGCAGCATACAAAACAAATTCACCATCAAAGCATCGGAGGGAAAATACGTGAGTAAGGAGATATAACAGCTTACTGTACATACTTTTTAGAATTGGTTGGATCGGGAACCCAATGCATCTCGCTTATGTCGGGAGTCTCGACATAAGTCATGGTGAATTTGCCCACCTTCTTGATGCTCCCTCTCTTCCCTGCTCTCAACAGAAGATGGTTCCTGTTGTAAGAGAAAATCCCATTGGTCAAACGCATAATATCCCCGGGCTTGAACAGGTCGCACTCCTCACCCCAGAACTGAAAATGCACGGCCGCAGTCTCATCTGCCACAAGTGCCAAGCATGTCTTGCTCTGTCCTTCTGTGGCAACCCTGCCTTTGTCCAATAGAATGAATTGTGTGGTTATGTTGTTCTGTGCTGCAGGTACTATGTCTTTGATAGAGGGCATACTGGGTAACCTGAAAAAGAGAAGATACACAGGTCACTGAAACTATATGACCAAGAAGTTAAAAGAAAACTACATCACGAAGGCAACCCTATAATACTTACTTTGGAATGAACTCGTCATAAGCACCAACTAGGGAATTCTATGCAATACAGATGAGTTTTGGTTCTAGAAGAACAGAACAACAAACTATTTCTTGCTGCAAACAGGCTTCTTTCCGTCTCAACTCAAACTCAGATAATCAGCTGCCTTAGACATATATAATTTCAACTGGAGGGATATCATTTTTGTCGTCTATCATTATAACACCCAAATGGCCACATTCAATTTGCATCTTCATCCACGATCACAGTAACAGTCTCATTTTGTCAATGTTAGATGCTTGAACATGAATACCATTAACTTGAACAGACATTTTCAACACTTTAAAAAACAATAACATAGGGGGCTTGTAACCAAGGTCCTTATCAGAATCTGTACTATATACTTTCACAGTAAAGCCCTGCTATAGATACTACGTAGAATTTTATCTTCAAAACTCAATTCAACAGAAAATCACAGAAGTTTATCTTCAAAACTCACAAGGTTATGATATAATTTTGAGAGTCAAAATGAAGGGCCGGAAGTAGTGCCTTGTAGAGACGGTCTGGATGTCCTAGCTTTCAGCTCAGTGAAAAGATGAATTTTGGGAGAAAGGAAAGATGTATATCTACGAATGCCAACGTCTCTCGTGCATTTACACATGGGTAATCCACTCTAATGGAAGGACCGCAGATATTCCCGCTGCTTCTGGCTTGGCTGGGACATTTTAACAAACACCTTCCGTGCAACTAAGCCAAAAACTCCGTACTTCTATCGCAGTCATATCCACCACTCACAGGCATCGTTCAACCGCTAAAACGGACGGAGAGAAACCCAGTTAGGGACGACCTTGGGCATCAACTGGGTAACGTCAAATGCGGAATTAAAGGAGGTGAATTACCATGAAGACAACTTGCCGGAGTATGCACGTCACCGTCGTATCGGCCCACGTTCTGATGGATCGGCCGCTCAAAAGTCAAAACTTTCTTTGCCTAGGAGAATTTTCGAGAAAGATTATAGGAAAATGTAAATATCAATTAATGAAGGATTTGAAGAAAATTAAAGTGATATATCTCTGTACCTCAATTAATGTCTTTATGCACCTTCTCTTGCCCTGTAGATTTTTCAAGAATGATTATAGGAAAATAAAAATATCAATTAATGAATGATTTCAATAAAATTAAAGTTATATATCTTTGCACCTCAATCAATGTTCTTATGCCTAAAAAGTCCCATAATATTGAGTAAGTTTCGCTTCATCTGAAACAAGAACAGGTTATTACAATTGGATACCGAGTTTTGTTTATTGATAGGGCCGTTTTGAAATGAAAACATTCAAGCATGTATTGGTTGTAAGTCTTTTGAGAAATTTAATGGGGGGCAAAACTTAATTTTTAGGTTGGAGCTATTAAGAATTTAGAGAAATTTAATCGGAGCAAGACTTAATTTTTTAGGCTAGTGTTACTTAGCATCACTCAAAAGGCCTTAATTCTTTAAACAAAGTATAGGAAAATGAGCAGGGGCACTTTATGAAGTCCGTCCATGCTTGTGGTGTCGAAGATTTATGCACATGCTTAGACCCGATCATTGCAAGGAGGGCATGAAAGCCCCTTGCTAGGTGGCCCGCTCCTCAGTGAGGTCTAAAAAACAGCCTAGGCTCAACAAGCAAGCTCACAAAAAGTGGCCAAGCCCACATTTTCTGGATAGGCGATCCCATTGGGCAAGTGACCAACTGCCCGTTGACCATCTCTAAACAGGATTAACGTAACTCCAGCTTTGTTGTTTTGGGATAAGTGTACGAAAGTTATAAAATTTTTCGTGAAAGTATAATTGAATTTTAAGATTTTTAAAAAATATAATTAAATCATAAAATTAGTCAAATTAGTGCAATCGAGTTTCCTATTAATTGCATATGATTTGGCTAACCGAAAATGTGAAGGTGATTTAAAAAAAAATGTTTTTACGGATACACGTATTGGCGTTGCAATATAAAAGAGCATGACATTTTAAAGGAAGAAAAATAAAGATAAAGAAACAAAAAAAAAAAAAAAAAAAAAAAAAAAAAAAAAAAAAAGAGAGGATATTGCTGCACCCTTTAGCTGATAATCTTTTAGAAATACTTTTTTATGGGGCCGGGTAAACGGAGGCTTCGTCGCATTGGATATCGCTGCATCCTTTAACTGATAACGGTGACGGAGAAGAGAAAATCTAACGAAGCACCCGCTCGTATTTTTTTAGTCAAATTGGATGAGTTAACTCAAGAATTCGATTGCATATCATTACTTTTTTTTTTAAAAAAATTTAAGTATCTGTTTTTTTCATTGAAAACTTCTTGTAGTTGAAAAGTACCTACCGGAAATTAAATTTCAGAGACATTAAATCAATTTTTGATGTTTGTTTGTACTGAAAACAGGTTGAAAAAAAATGGTTTTATGGTATTTAATAAGCTGTTTGTATCGTTAAAAATGGCATAATGATTAACAAACTAGAATCCACACCTATTATGTTTATTTTATAATCCATCAGAATAACCAGAAATTGCAAAAAAAATTAAGAGAGAACTATGAAATCATATTTTTAGAGTGATATATATCATGATGTCTTTTGGGAATGCAAAAGAATACAAGTATCAATGAAGCATATTTAAGAAATAACATACAATATTTACGAAAAAGCATATGAGACTTATTGAAAGAAAAAGAAAAATATTAACGAGAGATAGAAAAAAGACATAGAAGTACCCATTTTTCTCACTTGGATGCACATCAAGAAGTCAATTAAATGATTTTCTTTTTGCCAGAAGGGAAAGTTGCTTTTTCAAATCTAAACTTGTTCTTTCCAATTCATGGAAAACTCTTTTTGTTGATTCACTAGTTTTCCGTGTCATCCAAGCGTTCAAAAGTTCAAAAGTAGTTTTGAAAATGGTTTCATGGGCAAGAAACACAAAAAGTCACGGATCTCACAAAGTTGCATGGAGTAGTGTGCTCACTAAAAAAGGAGGGAGGACTGGGTCTACTTGATTCGAAACTCTGAAACAAAGTATTGTTGGGCTGCATGCTCAGGAGCCTCATCAATCATTCGTCCTCATCTCTACGGAGTACTTGGATTCACCACATTAAATGTAGAGGTACTCCTATTATGCAACTTGACATAAAGGGCAATATAGCTTGGAGTTGGTGATGTATTCTCAAGCTAGACTTGCTCTAACATCTATTATCTCCAGCCAAACATACTATTGCAAAAAGATATACAAGGAATTTAGATAGGAAGGACCAGCTGTGGATTGCTACAATTGATTTGGACCAGTGGTATTGGCTAGCATAATTTTATCAGCTGACTTGTCTATAAGGATAGGCTATCGATAGCAATAGACAAATCACGATAGTTGTTTTCAGATGATACTAAGTATAATTTTTTTATGACTAGCATAGAGGACAAAAACCACTTATTTTTTAAGTGCACATGGATAGGTAATATATAACACAGTATTTTAGCACAAAATGGAATATGATGTTCAGCAAAAGGTTGGAATTTAGAATTTCAATAGATGATTAGGGCCATAAAGAGCAAAAACTTGGAGGCAAGACTCATTGTTCGTAAAATTCTAAACGCAAGCGAACGTATCAAACAAGTAATATAATGATGAGATAAAATATCGTCCCACGGAGATCGATTATTAATAAACTAATTAAATACTAAAATAGATTAATTCTAAAATTTATCTAACAGATCAAAATATAATTGAGAATAAATTAAAAACAAAATTTGTAGACTAAATGCAGTAAATCGATCAGATAAATATATTAGAGCATCCGATTTCACTATAACCACCAGATATGAATTTCAGATTGTTGTGAGTACAAGAGCGATATCAAACATGTGATAGCGGAATTTCCTGATCTATCTACTATCCTATCTCTAGGTATAGCAAACCTACTCAGTTTATTAATCCACTATATCTCTATGTGAATTAAAATAAACATAAGTGCATTAAAAACTATGAATATTCCCGGCTTACAATAAGTCTTTTGGATCACCTTATCACCGAAAGCTACACAAATAACGCGGTATATCTCTATCCACGTTTAATTCATTGTTATATATTACAATGAGCAATTGCATATTATCACTTCTCAGTCTCAAACATACACATTAGATCATTCAAGTGGTGGCCAATCACTCAAAAGCATTAAGCATAATAATATATAACTCACATGAATGAAATCAATTGTAAAACATAAAAATCATGAAATTCACATCATCATGGTTAGGCTACATCGTAGCCCTAACAAAAGAAAATTAGAACATAGTAGATGAAGAAATAATAATATAAATTAAACTCAGCATATTGAATCAAAGAACAAGAATTCTGTCACCACTTTTGTCTTCTCTTCAAAATACTTGAAAAACTCTAAGAACAATGAAAAATGATCTAACAAGAAAAAACTAGCTGCTCTCTTTGGCTCTTTTATTTATAGGATATATCCAAGATCCTTATCTCCAAGCAATTGTGCACAAAATCAGGGAGTAAATCAGACGATTTTGATTTGATATTTATCTCCCACTGCTACTTGATTCAAATTCCTGTGTTTTGCCATTTTTTTTTTCCATATGTTCTCCATATATCATTATTCTGCATAAATAAGAAAAATTCAAATAATTAGAAGGAAATCTAAATATTTTCTCATAGATATTGCATTAATTGTTGCCTAAAATAGGTAAAATAACTCTATTTTTATAGAGTTATCACTCGTCAAGTTGTCTATCTAGCGCCTATCAATTGCATTTGAATGGAACGCAATTGCAGATGATTTCAACACAAGTCAATTGAACCTAATTTTATGTTGGCTAGGGATTTGAAAGGTTTGTCGTGACCTCTCTTTTTCCGTCTGGGGGAAAATGAAGAAGGTTCAGGGGCATTCGCCTAAAGAGGCGGGCCAACAGCCCTGGATTAGGCGCGAGCTCTCCCAAACTCATATCTCGTGCGATGTTGGATTTTGTATTTTAGTTCTTAACAACCTATGTATTTCTAGGAGTTGCCACTAGCCTATTGGGGTCGGCTAGAAACCAATCAAGACGCGGGAGTGTTGTCTCGATTCCTACACAACCAGAGATTTTTAGGAACGGGGGCTTGTTTACGCCAATATTTTTATTAGCGCCCTTGTGGTACCATTAACTTGGAATATTGTTTATCTAAATGGCCACACAATTTTAATTACCAATTATAATCCTTAGGAAACCACTAAGTGTCCATGCAAATGTTTTTGTAGGTTTGTTTTCTTTAATGTCTAAACTAATCCTAACATAATTTAGAAGAGAAATTTACACTCAAATTAATGAAAAACAGTGCGGTAAGTAAACATTCAAGAAATTGAAATGACTTGAAAATACATAAGGAAAACAAAACAAGTCGGGCAAATCACATTACGCCCCATGTTAGGACCCCCATGAGCGAAATTGGAATTTAAATGTGCATGAAATTACTCTAAATGCATGAAACTACTCTAAATAATTTTAATCTACGCAGAATGGATTATGTACAAAAAAGATTATAAAATACCAAAATAGCATTAAATTAGGAAAAAAAAACCTTATAAAATTAGGAAAATCTCATAGATGTCATTTTTGCCTTAATTTGATACAATCCATCATTTTTATAGATATTTTTGAAATTTTTGGATTTTTGGATTTTTTATTTGAAAATAATTCCCTAAACCAATTTATGCTTACACTAATATGGAAGAGCGTAGTACATGAATATCACAAGAACCGAGCTCAAATCGACTGTTTCAAGATCGAAGCTTAGTTTGGGCATTTCGTCGAATACTTGGTGTGCACTAAACTAGCCTAAGTAGCTTCCTCAAGCCATATTTGTGGCCTTCAATCTCGATCCATAGGCAATCTCATGTGGAACTAAAGTATCAAGGTTATACTATCACATGCAAAGAGCAATATTAAATAGAAATCATAGCCTAAAACATACAAAAATCAAGCTGAAATCGTCCTCAAATATATAGTTTTGAGCTGATTTTGCAAATCTAGGTTTGAACCCAAGTCAAGCAAACATGTTGCATGCCCCTACTTAAGCCCCGACACTCATCACATGCAAGATCTACGGAAAAGATTACTCGATCAAAATGAAAGTAGGTAACATATACTTTCAAATGCAACAAATATCACAGAGAATGATCAATCGAACACATCGAAATGATCTCTTCGAGAAGCATACACGCATGGTCCACACTGACCAGCCATGAGTCAATGTGGATGGGCTTAGTTTTGGCTCAAATCGTAGACGATCTCATGGTTTATCCGGAGATTTAAAGACCAAACCAAGCTAACCTCAGCATCATTTGTATTCCCATATGACATTCATCAAGCTCGTGAAGATAGAAAATGCATGCAAATAGGAGTAGCAAGTCAAACATATATGGCTCTTGAAGAGGCTTCAAACACTTAGGGCATATTTGTTTTTACTCCATAGTGTCTGATTTTATTCTTTTGTTTCTTGGAATGAAAAAAGAACAGAAATGCATTTGATAAAATTTTTGCTCTCAGGAACAAAAGTCTATTTTTTTGTTCTAGAGAATAGATTTAGAACATAATCAAAAAGTAGAAAAAATTAGTTTTTTTTTTCCTTGGGAATAATCCCTAGAATCAGTTCTTATTTTTTCTTTTCTTTTCTTTTCTCTTATTCTCTTCCACTTTCTTCTTCTTCCCTTTGGCCAGTGACCTCACTGGAGCATCGCCCGAGCCTCGCCCAGATCAGGCGAGTCAAGACTCGCCTTGGCCAGGCGATGTGACATCTTGAAAATTTAGGTTTTGATTTCGATCGGATAAGTCGGGCCTTTCATCGACGCGACTATAGTGCTTTTCTCTGAGATGGCCACTCATGAGATAACTAGCCTATCAGGTGAAGCCGTTAAGTAATTTCAATGCAATAGACTTGATAATTCGACTACGAATCGATCGCTCGACCGTGCTTGTTTGCAAGGGTCATTATGACACAGTTAAAAATTGATCAAAGATTAGAGATAGGTTGGTTCGACTGAGATGTGTGGCTAAATGTTGGTGATTCCACTAATTTGCAAAATTCTCATCGATCGGCACTAGATTGATTTTTCTATCGTTTTTGGCGCCCTATGTCAGTATTTGAACCCTTGAGGTTTTCACGACAATCGAGAGTCGCCAATGTGTCGAAGAGATACATGTGGCTCGAAGAAAATGAACCACGGGTCAATTGCACCAAAAATTCCTAAAAGCTACATAGTAGGTTAGGTCACGCTAAAATCGCGTTGGATTGAATTTAACCGCAAATTTGAACCCGATTCAGAAATTGAAAGTTCTGTCATGTCACGAGTCATTTTAGGAACGTCGACTTGTCTCTTGAGGAATTTCCGGTGAGTTTGGGATTTTTACGAAAAATCGATTCAGACGATTCGGAAAACGAACGGAAATTCAGATTGGCCAATTTGAAGGGATTTTTGGCATCTAGTGTGAGTGAATTGGTGACAGAGAATTTTGTAGGCTTTTTCCGCAACAAATCGGACCTCAATCGGAGAAATTTGTTCAGAAAATCGGATTTCGAGAAAAATGAAATAGAATTCGGAATTGAGGGAAATTGCTGTTTTTGTTGCCCAAGACTTGTTGTTTGGGGGAAATTTGGTGCAAGAAAGCAAGTGAGGATTAAGTACTTTAGCATAGGGATTTTGGGGGACCAAATTGGATTAAATAAGAGCAAGTGGGACCAAGAATTTTGGTTTTAGGAAATTATTTTTATTTTCCTTCTTTCCCCCCATTCAGCCGCACTCTCCTTCTCCCCCTCGCACCCGTGACCCCCCCCCTCTCTCTCTCTCTCTCTCTCTCTCTCTCTCTCACCATTTCGCACGTTTCCTTTGGCCTCACCACCTGCCGAGACTCCTTCCCTTATCCCTTCTCTTGGTTTGTTCTTTTTCTTTTATACTTTTGCTGTCTTCTTCTACTCGGTCAAAGGATCAACCGCCCACCATCTCTCTCTCTCTCTCTCTCTCTCTTTACTGCAATTTCGTCTGTGCCAGCTGCCCCCGACCCTATTGAATTTTCTGCTTCTTCCTCTCTTCCCCTGGGACGATCGAAGGCGCCACCCTCCACTGAGCAGCTCAGATCTTCGCTGCTGCCATCCGTCGCCAACGCCGCCGCCCTCCGATCAACCCACCTCGCGTCCATAATGGACAGCCCCGCCATCAACCACCATTTCACTTCCGTGGAACCTAAACAGCGTGCCCAACAACGCAGGAGCATAGTTCCAGCCAAGCCGCGAAGCTTTGCATGGTCGATTTCAGGCCCGTCCTGGCCCCACTTGGCGGTCCCGCTTTGGAGAGGATCGTCCCCCGTTGCGCCCTCATCAGTTTGATCCGATCGGATCGCCAAACAAGTGATTTTAACTCACTAATCATCGCTTAGTAGGTTAATGACACTTAAGGGATAATTAGTTTAGGTTAAGCATGGATTAGGTGGATAGTTAGATTAGATTAGTGAATTTAATTATTTACCGACGCATGTTAGGTAGATAGTTAGTGCAATTAGGGGCTAGATGAACTCTAGTATTTATCTAGAGTGATTTGAAAATTTTTCAGGTCTGTTTCGGCGTCCAATTAGGCGTTACAGGCCTAAGTTGGATTTATTGGCATTTATTTATTATTTTTCGTAATTAATTAATTAATTATTTATTTATTTATTTATTTTCCGAAAATTAAACTAGGATAGCCGGTGACCGGAATTTTATGTTGATTATTGTGGTGTGGTTTATTTATTTATTTGAGCTCTAATTTGTGCTAAATTGATTTAATTGTGATTTTAGGATTTTATTCCTAAATTAATCAATTTTGGTAATTGATTGGAAAATAACCGAGCGTCGGTTTACAACGCCAAAAATATTTTGGAGGATTACAGAAAATGGTGGGATTTATAGAAAGGAAATTATTATATTTTGGCTAAGGCCAACCGTGTACCCACACACGATTATTTTATCGGGTATGATAAAAAGTGAGAAATTGTTGGAGAACGATTGTCGGCTCGATGACTTGGTATATAATCTCGGAGAAAGACGTATATTATGTCGGCTCGATGCCTTGGTATGTCATCTCGGAGAAAGAAATTATACTACGTCGGCTCGATGACTCAGTATGTCATCTCGGAGAAAGACGTTATATTATGTCGGCTCGATGACTAAGTATGTCATCTCGGAGAAAGACATTATATTGTACCGGCTCGATGACTTGATATGTCATCTTGAAGAATGAATAGTATATTATGTCGGCTCGATGACTCGGTATGTCATCTCGGAGAAAGACATTATATTATACTGGTTCAATGACTTGATATGTCATCTTGGAGAATAGATAGTATTGACTGGAATGACTGGTAAATGGTCTGATTGACATGTAATCGACTAGGTCGATTGATCGATGAGTCGATCTGAGTGAACAATTTAATTTGTTGATGTTACTCGATGAGGTTGTGAATTGTGTTGAATTGCAGAGAGGAATTGAGGTCAAGGTAAGTCCTCTGACCCATGTTGTGCTTATGCAGCCCTTGGGGTGTACTTTCTTCCTAATCGGGATTTAGGGAGTGGAACTTGCTGAGATATCGTCTCACCCCGTTGTGGGATAATAATTTCAAGTCCCTAGGTGGTGGTCGTGGAAAACTTGAAGCCTTAGAGTTTGGAAAGGTGGAGAGACTAGAATCGGCGAATGGGTCTGACTAGTAAGTCATAGGACAGTTCTTTTTGGAATGAGCCGACCTTTTTGTAAATAGTCTAGTCTTGTAAATAAACCTGGTTGTTTATAAAAGGTTTGTTTTGGTTTAAAAAATTGGTCATACTTTTCTATCCCATTTGGTCGTTGTCTGGGGATCTATTTATATGTTTCTGCATGCACTTTAAAACGACAAGGATCGGCGACACATCCTAAAACGTCGCCATTAATCAACCAAGGAGGGATGGCCACGCGCTCGGAGGATCGGGGCGTGATAGGTGAGCTCGTTGGACCTCGCCTTGGCTGGGCGAGGCTTTGGTGAGCTCACCAGACCTTGCCCAGCTGGTTGCCGGCCATGGTGGTGGCTAGCGATCGGCGACAAAGAAGAAGGAGGAAGAAGAGAAGAAGAAAAAGAAAAAAAGAGAAAAAATATAATAAAAATATTAAAAAATTAAAAGAAACAAAAGAATTTAAGAGTCTTACTAATCACATTTCTATTCCGGGAATATAAATTTTGGACAATTACCAAGTACATTCTTTTGTTCAGAAATTATCCCTGGGAACAGAATCAGAAAAAATCATTTCTAATAATTATTCCCCGAAACAGAATGGTTACCAAACGCGCCCTTAGAAAAATTTCAGCCTAAGAACAAGTTTTTTCGGGCTAGTTTTCCTCTTACTTTTTCACGTTTAAAACATATTCAATTTGACCAAAAATACATTTATGATTTTTATCTTGCTTCCTAATTTCTTTTGCAAGTGGCTTTTGGCCGAGGAAACCAAGAAATTATCCTCCGGGGGCACATGCAAGTTGGCTCATTCAAACTGAAAATGAAATCTATAGAGAAAAGTATTGGCAAGGAAGGTTTTCGTTGACCTCCAAAATTGGACTTTAGGACCTCTTTTGTTGGTCAAATTAATACCAAACCAAATATATTCTAGTTTGTATTAAAAGTCATGGATTTCCTCATTTGTCTCTCAATTTTTTCAAAAACACTCACTTTCCCTCACCCGTGACCAACCAGGCTCAATACCTAGAAAAATTTTCGGACTTTCTTGGCCTGTCAGGATGGTATTTTTGGGGAGGTTTTAGGAGGTTTTCCCGATCATCATTTGAGACATATGACCTATGGTTGGAAAGTTCTTTGAGTGAAGTTTCACTCTTTGGTAAAAGCTTTTGGCTAATTTTGGCCGCAAGTTTATGAAAATTTTACTTTTCTCTATAAAGGTCGGTCTGGAATTTCTGGGTTTTGCTTTTCTTGAGTTGCTTCTGGAGGTCTCTTTGGGGATCGATGGTGAGCTCTCCCTTCTCCCTTTTGTCTCCTACTTTTCATGCCCTAAAAGAGCTTGCTTCAGTGATCTTGTCCCTTGGATTAAGGGATCTTTTGGTTAGTCTTTTGTCCATCTACCAAGCCTACCAACTGAGCTAGTTCACTAATTTTTTGACTTGGCCAAAATTTTAACTTTCTTAGCTGTTGAGTGTGCGGATGTTGCTGTGATTTTCATGTGCCTTCAGCAGCTTATCCCTAGCCAATTTTTGTCCACTTGTACCACTGATTATGGTTTCCATCACGTGCAAAAATCAAGCTGATTGGGCAGCTGAGTATGATATGGTGGGGCCATCAAGTTGCTTACTTAGCAACTTCGAATTGAGACCTAACTGTGGGCTGGGTTTTGGTAGCTGGTTTGAGTGCTTTAATCCATCAATTTGGCTGCATTTTTTGATCAATTAGCAAGCTCATGTATAGTAGTTTAATATCTGAACCATTTTTTGCAATTGTCCCTATCCAATTTTGCAAGAGAGTCTTTCAAAGTTGGCCATTTTCTTGCTCGAGAATGCCAAATTCCATGCAATTTGGTCATTTTTGCCCGATTCAATTAATTAGACCTGACCCAAGTTCAATTTTAACTCAATTAGGGGCTAAGATGATGATTTAAGAGCTCGGGCGAAATTTTGCAAAATTTGCGAATTGATCCCTCAACTTTTAGAAATTGCATTTTGGCCCCAACTTGCTATTTTAATTCCAATTTGACCTCCTAGGCTTGGCTAGTCCCATTTAGATCATTGGCCCGAACTTGCTTTTTTTTTTTCCTCTTTTTTTTTTCTTTTCTTTCTTTCTTTCTGGTTTTTTTTTTTTATAGGAAAAACATCTTCCATTTGAAAAAAAAAAAACTATACTAAACACCTAAATAATCTATAAGCAAGAATTTGACATGAAATATTTCTATGGAAAAACAAGTTCCCATAATTTGAAAATGATTTTTGGGCAAAAATTTAGGTGTCAACGAGGTTGTAGAGGTAAGGCATCACTCTACCAACATTGTAAGCCTTCCTAGGCAAATGTTTTTTTTGGCTATTTTTTGAAGGCTTCCTTCCTCCATCTTCTCGCATAATTAGTCTCTTTGTAATGCTAGGGGATTCCTCTGAACTTTTGTATCTCATTTGACTAATGATATTCATATTTACACAAAAAAAAAAAAAAGAGGAAAAAAAATGGTTTCTCATCAAACAACCTAACCCTATGACTCAATTGCACTTTTATGACAAATTTTAAGATTCATAATACATTGCTCACAATTTCCCAATCACTTCGTACTAAAATTTTAATATGATACTTATTTGAGTTTCACAACTTTTTAATTGATCATTTCAGAGCCATTACTTTTAAAAATATTCTCAAGTACCGAAAGTCTATGTGGCATGACACTTATGGGGAACATTTTTCAAAAGTTATATTACTTACACGATATATTGAAAAGTTGTTATAATCAAGTGAAATTCTTTTAAAGTCATGACATTTATGTGACCGATTGAAAAAGTTTAGCACTTATGTAAGTATTGCATGAAAGTCATGATACTTATAATGTCCTTATTTCTATGAATTAAATCAAATTAGGTTGGACCATGAAATTCTAGGACCTCTTAGTCTCAAAGCATTTCAAGCACTCTGAACCGTCAATTTCGCATAAGGCCATAATACGCAAGTGACTCAATTATGGTCATAAGTTTTTTTTTTTTTTTTGGTAAAGAATTATGGTCAGAAGTTGTATACCCTTTAATCCCACAATCAAGTGAAATTCTTTTAAAGTCACGACATGAATACCGTATGAAAATTATAATACTTATAATATTATTATTTCCATGAATTAAATCAAATTAGTTTGGACCATGAAATTCTAGGACCTCTTTGTCTCAAAGCATTTCAAGTACTCTGAACTGTCGATTTCGTGTAAGGTCATAATACTTGAGCAACTCATTCATGGTTAGAAGTTGTATACACTTTAATCCCACAAATGGCACCTTTAGTATACATCAATACACCTCATCTTGCAGGAGACCAATGCAAAGAAGAATATTGAATACAGTTGTCTTGTGGGAAAAAGGATATTAGAAGTGCCAAAAATTATATATGACACTCACTTTAGTATCAAAAGTTGTTTTTTTTGGATAACTTAAGTGCTACTTTTAAAAGAAAAAGATCACTTAAGCATTAACTCTGATCTAGATCGTTAGAAATTCGATGTGGTCATATTTTAATAATTTCTCAATCCTACGTGGGCTACCAGCATGTCCAATTAGCATATAACCTGTAAACGATGTAGCAGGTTAAAAAGTGATTACTTTAGTGCCAATTATTTAAAAAAAAATGAACACTTCAATGTTAAAAAAATGGCACACATATTACATTTTTAATTATAAAAGTCATGTTATTTCTTTGGTCAGAATTTTTGCCGGAGGCACTTAAGTAATTGTTTTTTTTTTTTCCAATTTGACGTTTAAGTGAGTTGGCGAAAATTTTTGGCATTAAAAT
This sequence comes from Eucalyptus curtisii, assembly GCA_017140595.1. Lineage (NCBI taxonomy): Eukaryota > Viridiplantae > Streptophyta > Magnoliopsida > Myrtales > Myrtaceae > Eucalyptus > Eucalyptus curtisii. The sequence continues at coordinate 10,706,155 of CM029501.1, read as the reverse complement.
GAGTATTGTATACAACTTTTGGCACTTCTAGTGTTATTCTTCCATCATCTTGTTGTAAAATATTGAGAATTGTAAATTGGACATGAAAAAATTGACGAAGGCCGAGACGTGTAATAGCCATCCTCAAAAGTAAATTCCACCCCTCAAAAAGTGCAGAAGATGTGTCGTCGTTATCCTCCGGGATTTAACAAACCTTTTAAATAGTGTTAATTACACCATTTTGGTAAAGTAGGACTAGCATGAAATGCATAACCATTGGAAAGCAAAAAAAATGAGTATTTCGTCTGTGAAAATTTGCAGGTGCATAGATTTGGACATATCAAATAATGAACAAAGTGGTCCGTATTTGTCGAAGAAAGACGGGAGTATATAGGCTAAAGCTAGTTTGACTAAGAATAAATGTCACGACAGCTTGTGAAATAACTAAGCATTGGCCAGCACATCAAATAAGCTTAGGCTAGTGGAAAGTCATCTATGGTCGACGGTCACATGTATGGCTAATAGATTGAGCGTAAATAGACATTTTGAAATACACTTCACATAACAATCTCCCACATATTTCAGAAGGTATCCTAAAGAATAGAAAGAACAAATGCTGGTTTCGTAGTGGAGTGCAATACAATCTGGTGTCTTCTGTTCTATGAACCGGACTTGGAAATAATGCGAGATACCTTACACAACCAATGATGAAGCTTATACCTGCTATGAACCGAGGTTGTAAGTTAGAGACTTCACTCATCACTTTACACCCCCACACTATTTGCTATCCAACTCAATTATGTGCTAATAGGCCATTCGCACATCTGGTAATACATGAGTGATATAGAGATTTGGCAATAAATCTCCTAAGAGTGGACCCACTCCATATTCATATAGGTGATTCCCTTAAGTGCACAATTCAATAAGTACACCACCCTTAACATTTTGGAATTCATAAAGAGCGTAACCCATCCTCACTTAATATGCAATTTAGCACCAATCACATACATCATAGGAGGGAGGGACTTTTTTACATTTTTTGGGCTATAAGATCAATAGAAAGGCTTGTTATAAGCCATATGAACCTACTTCTAGGGATCTCCACTACAATACCCACATATCAGTTGTATTACCGCCATCATAGAAATCTCAAATTGGCATGAATCTCATTCCTCTCGATATTTCAATTATTTGTTTTCTTCTAAAAAATTAGTCAGAGATTTGGCCAAATTTCCTTTCGACTTCAGATAATCGATTGATATAACTCCACGTTACAGCAGCTGGTTTAAGAAATAATGTTTCAATGGAATGTGCCTCCTCTTGTCATCGTGTGCTTTATCTTAAGCGACGGCTATTGTAGTTTGGCAATTAGAGTATGGACACGTAGTTTGTTGGTTTCATGCACAACAAAAGTTCTGTTATGAAATCCCTCAACCACTCGGTTTCGGTCTCACTACTTCCCAACTCAAGAGCTTTAAAGTCTGAGTCAAAAGTGGATTTTGAAAGAATAAATTGTTTAGCTGATTGCCAAGACACTACACCACCACCAAGGGCGAATTATAATCGCTAATAGCTTCATCTCATTTGAATTTGAGATCGAAATAGCATCATTGTATCCTTCTAACTTAACACGAAGCCCCCCATTATACCAAGTATGATAACTATATCATCAATGTGTGCGGACTGGTTAGTGACTATCTCTACTAGTGACGCATCCTATAGGGCGGGGAACATATAACATGTAGTCATCCCTCCAAAATCATAATTATTGAATTATAATTTGATCTTGATAAATGAGAAATCCCTAATTATAGGTGTTTCACTCCGAAGAGCAGAATAGGCTATGGCTAGAGTCCATTTTACTAAGTATGTTAATTCTATTGTGAATGTGCGAGGACTGGTTAGCGACTTATCCCTACTAGTGATGCATCCTATAAAGTGGGGAAAATATAGCATGTAGCCATGCCTCCAAATCATAATCGTCAAACCATAATTTTATCTTGATAAACGAGGAATCCCTAATTATAGGGGTACCACTTTGCAGGATGAAATAGGCTATGGCTAGAGCCCATATCATATGCAAACATGCACCATGTCATAACAAGTCATATAATATGCATTTACATCAGATCAAACATGCATACACATATATATATATATATATATATATTTAACTTTATATATACATATACAAATATATATTTAATTAAATATATACGTTGATTTTATGTTATAAAACAAAAAGCCCTAATCATGTATTTTTCCATCCAAGTTCATATACTATCTTCAATTTGACAACAAATATTCGGCTTCGTTCTCATAATAGATATGTCTAATTAAGCAAGGTTAGTCTTTGAAAAGATAAGACGACATATTTGTTGACATCTGATTTTTAGTCGACACGTCAAAAAGACTTAGATTAAGGCTTTCGATTATGATGGAGCCCGTTTCTCGACCAAAAAGCATTGTTTTTTCATTTCTTTATTTTGCACTGTCATTTTTAACAATTTCCTAATCATTTTCCAAAAAAGTCTAAAAAGTCAAGCATTTGATTTTTTGGTCAAAACTTTGACCAGAAGTCAACCCAAAAGTTAATCCCGAGTCAAAAGTTAGTTTTTTGCCAAAAAGATGTGAAATGGCTTTAATTTCACTTTAGTTAAGTCAATTTTCAAAAATTTTAAAGATTTGACTAAAAAATCAACTTTTTGGGAAAATTTAACTAAACGGTTGACTTTTAGTTAAATCTTTGACCAAAAAGTTGAAAATAATTAAAAATCCGCAAAACACTTTCTTTTAGTGTTAATTTGACTTTAGTGTCAAAAATTTTATAAAATTCGATTAAAAACCTTATTTTCCAAATTTTTCGATTTTAGGTTCAAAATCGATAAAAAAAATTACTTTCATTTTAGTCACAATTAGGTTTAGCTCCTTTTACGACATTTGGTCTATGGACTAATTCTCATCCATTCGTTCACTCAATTTTGAGAATCGTCACGTTGAAAGGTGAATTGCCATTTTAAGCCATAATTAGGTGGTTGGAATTGATCCTTCACGAGGTGCGAACGGACAAATTGTAATTCACTTGATTTCTTAAAAAAAGTCCAAATCCAAAGTTCATTTTGAGAAATTCACACGGGAACTTCCCAATTTGAAGAATTTCGCTCTCTTGGATATAAGAAATTTGAAGCAATCGAATTTCAATTGAAGAAATTCAAGTTGATCCATTCAAGATTAAAGTTTAATTTCATCAATTAAGGTCCAATTTCAATATTAGACCTTGATTCATTTTTGGCCTAAGTCTCGCGGACTCATTTCAAAGTCAATTTGAATACAATAGGTTATCGTAAGCACGAGTAATTAGTTGAATAGGTTTATCACAATATTAAATTCAAATTCAATTAATTTGCGATTTTGAGCGAAGGATTGCAAAATTGCCCATTTTAGCCTATAATGTTCAATCATGTATACCCATTATCTAGGTTCACTATTTGTGATAGTAATCATTCAGTTAAGTCAATAGAAAACCCATAGATTGTATTCATGGGGTTTAATTGTGACATCCTCATTTTCAACCCTGTCTTCGATGATATGAATTGGGCTTTTCATTGACGCGCCTATGGCCTTTTTCTCTGAGTTGGCTACTCACGCGATAACTAGTCCATCAAATGAATCCGTTATGGAATCTAAACGCAACTGATTTGAGAATTTGACCAGAAATCGACTGCTCAACCGTGCTAATCTGCAAGAGTCAATACGGCACCGTCAAAATTAATTAGAGACCGAAGATAGGTTGATTCGACAGAGGCATGTGATTAGTATGGGTGATTCCACCTAATTGCAAAATTCTTGTCGGTTGGCACTAGATCGATTTTTCTATCGTTTCTGTACCGTATGTCCGTATTTGAAACCTCAGGATTTTCACGACAACTGACAGTTGCCGATGAGTTGAAGATACACAATGTGGCTCGAAAATAATCAACCACGAGTCAAATGCGTTAAAAATTCCTAAAAGTTGCCCGGTAGGTTATGTCACGCAAAAATCGTGTCAGATTGAAATTAACCGTGAAATTGAACCCGATTTTAGAAATTGAAAGTTCTAGCGGGTCACAACATATTTTAGGAACGTTGACTCATCCTCTGAAGATTTTTCAGCAAACCTGAGTTTTTGGCGAAAATTCAAGTTTGGGCTATTTTGGATCGGGAAATTCGAGGGACCGTTTTTGGGTGGATTTTTGGGGTTCAAGTTGGTTCAATTGATGAGGAAAAATGTGGAATTGAGTGTGGGCACCCTCCATGGCATTTTGGTCATTTAATTGAATTGATTTGGAGGAGATTTGAAGTGAAATTGAAGAAGAATGTTGCAAATTTGTATGCCTAGGGGGGCTGAAACATTTGGGTACCAAATTGAAGCTTGTTGGTGAAGATTTGGAGGGATAAGTGGCTGCTGGTCAAGGCTGAAGGTGGTGGGGCCTTGAACTCAAGTGTTGGAGATATTTTTGAAGACTTTTGGTGGCATTTGTTCCCTCCTCTAGCAGCAGCTCTCCTTCATCTTCTTCCTTGCTTTGCTTTCTCCATTCTTGTTGTTTGTGAGCTTAAGAAATCCAGGCAGCACCCTCTTGCAGCAGCCGTCGACTAGCCGAGCCACCGCCGTCACTAGCCGCACACCCGCCAGCGCCCGAGCCCATGCGTCCAAGCCGCCAGTTTCGCCTCCTGCTCGCGTCCCGCGCCTGCTGGTGTCGCGCCTTGGCCGCTGTCGCTGTCCGCCGGAGTTGTTCCAACCATTGTCCAGCCAGCCGAAGCTACCGCTGGCCCCGCTGCAGCCGTCGCCATCCCGCCTTGTCGTTTCTAGCGGTTCGATTCAGCTCAGTTCTTCAAGAACATAACTGAGCCCAACAGCTTTCTTATGGGCTTCGTGGGCCTTTTCCGGGCCCATTCGGACCTCTGTTGGTGTCATTGCACGCTCGTTTTCCGCCCACCTCTGCGTCGCCGTCGCCATGGACTCACCGGTTCGCTAATCCGATGAGTTTACTTGCTAAACTCTTCTTATGGAGTTAAAGATGTTTAGGACGTAATTATATTAGGCTAAGTATAGCTTAGGTGGTTAGTTAGTGGTAATTAGTGATTTAATTGCTTAATTAGGATTGTTAGGTGATTAGATTAGATTAGTTAAGGGCTAAATAGATTGTACTATTTATGTGGATAGGTGCCTTAATTTTCTAGGCCCCTTTAGGTGGTTAGATTAGTGTTTTCGGCCTAGGTTTGCATTTATTGGATTAATCAGTATTTATTTAATTAATTTTGCTATTTATTTAATTATTTAATATTTTTTGAAAATTATATTGTGATAGCCGGTGACCGGAATTTCGTGTTGATTGGAGTGGTGTGCTTAGTTTACGCAATTGAATGTTAAATTGTGCAAATTGAGTGATGATTTTGATTTTGAGTTATTATTTCAAAATTATGAAATTTTGGTATTTAATTAGAAAATACTGGGTGTCGGGTTTTGACACTGAAAATGCTTTTAAAGACTATATCAAATAGTGGAATTTTAAAAGGAATAATATCAATTTTTCGGGTTCGATCTGACCGTGTACTCACACGCGATTATTTTTACCGGGTGTTTTTAATACGAAGAAAATAGGCCAAGCGCATTATTTTATAATTGAGACATTTGAGTGCAATGCACGGTGTCCTTGACCAGAATTGAATGATCTTGTGATGGTTAAGAGAACCCGTCCCTAATGTACGTTGGATGGATGATGCCCCTATATGGGATGCCTTAGCAATGGATGCCGGATCGCGGTAGAGGCCGGACTGAAGCTCATTTGGGAATGCCGTCCCCGATGTGTGTCAGGTGGATGTTGCCGGGTTTAAGGGATGAGGCGAAACTTGGCTACACAAGAGGACCGATGTGCGTCGGGTAAAACTGCCTATGCGGGTAGTAGTCAATTGGAACGTGTGATTGATTGAGATAGACACGCTGGATTATGGGAACAAAATTGTGTGGCAAGGAATGTGACATGTCATAACGATTTGCCCCTATAATTAGGACCCCTGTGATTGATTCAAATTGAGTGAGACGTTCCAATTGATGTGTGCATCTATTATATGCATTGAGTATATGAACTATACTAACATGCAGGAAAGAACTTAAGTGAGGTGAGTCATCTGTAATGTGTGTTTAGACTACCTCTAGGCGTATTTCCTTTCTAGTCAGGGTTTAGGGGGTGAACTTGCTGAGACATTGTCTCACCCCGTCGTGGGCTCAATCTTTTCAGGTCCTTAGATAGCGGTCCCTCCGGTTCGTTTTGGCCAGCCTTGGGGGATTTCTGAGTGGAGTATAGACGTCCCTGTTCCTAGGAGTCACTTGGTCTATGAGCTCATAGTGACCACTGTCTAGGTCGATGAGGGCCTACCTCAAAGGATACCTCATCGATTCAGGGCGTAGGACAGCTTCTTTTTGAAAGCCGATCTTTTTGTAAACAGACTAGTTTCTTTATAAAAAGGGTTTTGTGAAAATTCTATCCTGTTTTTCTATCCCATATCTGTGTTGTCTAGGGATTTATTATTCGCTTCCGCATGTGCAATAAAATGAATGGGTCAGCAACGCGTCCTAAGACGTCGTAATTTTATCGACCATCGAGGGATGTGCGCGCGCTCGAGGTTCAGGGCGTGACATCCCCGCCTGGAGTGGTTTCAGAGCTGGTTAGTGGTTGGAGTGATAAGGTGCGATGGGTTATGAGATAGTTAGTAGGAACGACCTTTATTTTATGCTGATGCATGTGATTGATAGCTGTTTGGTAGATTGTCTAGATAATGAGTGATCAAGAGTAGAGGACCTCTAGAAAGAGGACCGTAGGACTAGTGACTCGGGGTAGGATGCCGACAAGGGTCGGTACCCGAGGTGGTCATGGTAGAGCGTAGGCTCAGGCCAGCACAAGTGAAGTAGCATCGCCTCCAGTTGGTGCTAGGGTAGGAACCCCTGGCGATCCTAGAATAGATGGGATCATTCAGGCGCTTGAGACGCTTGGAGCTTTGATGAGGCAACAGGTCCAGAATTAAGTTGCCGTCACTACCGTCGCCGCTACAGCTGCTGCCATTGCGGCCATTGCTGCTGCTGTCGCACCTGCCGAAGTTCCACCTGGGAACATGGTTGTTGAGAGGCCGATGCACGAGCTCGTAAAGCATTTCTTGAAGCTGAACCCACCGAGGTTCACCAGCGCAGGAGATCTTGAGGCTACAACGCTCTGGATCCAAGACTTGGAGAAGACCTGTGCACTGCTGATGTGCACTGAGGATGAGAAGGTTGTCCTGGATGATATATTAGCTACAGGGTAATGCAAGTACCTGGTAGAGGACCACCAAGGGCAGAGTAGTCCCAGAAGGTGTGGATCCGGTGTGGAATGCCTTCCTTGGAGCCTTTAACGGCAAGTATTTATCTAGTAGCACAAGGGAGCAGATGATGGAGGAATTCCAACACCTCCGTCAAGGGACGTTGACAGTGGACCAACATGAGGCCAAATTTGCAGAGTTGTCACAGTACGCTCCCAGACTAGTGGAAGATCCTAAAGACAAAGCTAGGAGGTTCATGAATGGCCTCAGACCAGAGTTGAAGAATCCACTGTTGCCGCTTGATCTGAAAGATTATGATGAGCTTCATGGACGGGCCCAATTGATAGAAAGGAATTTCAGTGAGCAAGCTACCGCATCTGGGTCGAGGTTCAGTTCAAACAGAGATGGAAATCGGTTTGGGAAGAAGCCCATGACCGGAGGAAGGTATCTTGTCCCACTTAACAGGAAAGGTGGGGTAGGTAAGTTAGTACCGAGCTTCAGTGGATTATGTCGCTTCTGCGGAAGGCGACATGGATCAGCCTAGTGCCATTTTAGGACGGGTGTGTGCTATGAGTGTGAACAACATGGTCACTTGGCCAGAGACTATCCTAGAAAGCTGAGGGGACCACAGCAGTTGCTGCCGCCGCCGCTAATGGATCAGAATAGAGGGTACGCGCCGCAGAGTGCACGGCAGGGTGGATAGAACAAGCCTCCAGCTCAGGGAAGGGTGTATGCTGTCACCAGAGGACAGGCAGAGAACTCGTCTGATGTGATCACAGGTACGGTCTCGCTGAACAACCATGCTGCTTATGCTTTATTTGACCCTAGCGCAACTCATTCGTTTATAGTTGAGCAATTTATTAAGCTGGTAGGATTGAGTCCTGAAATGTTGGAGTCAGTGGTTAGTTTATCTACACCGTTAAAGGATAAGGTGTTGTCTACGGTAGGCTGTCCTGGTTGCAAGTTAGTGATTGGTGAGCGAGTGGGGAGAATAGATTTGATAGTCCTAGCCATGTGTGATTTTGATGTAATAATTGGCATGGATTGGCTCTCCAAGCAACAAGCTAAGATGGACTGCTATCGTAAAGCGATTCAGTTTAATCGTTAGCAAGTGAAAGTTTCAAGTTTATTGGGAGTTGATGAGGACCCTCGCTTACCTTAATCTCGTAGCTTGAGGCAACCCGTTGGCTAGACGAGGGTTATCAAGGTTACTTGGCAACTGTCGTGGATACGACAGTTGAGGAACTGAAGATCGAGGATATCGCGGTGGTGCAAGAGTTTCTAGACGTGTTTCTGAAGGAATTGTCAGGCTTGCCTCCAGAAAGGGAGATCGAGTTCATGATTGAGTTAGCCCCCCGGACGGAGCCAATCTCCAAGGCGCCTTACCGCATGGCATTATCTGAGTTGAAAGAACTGAAGGTGCAGATGCACGAGTTGTTAGATAAGGGATTCATATGTCCCAGTGCATTACCTTAGGGAGCGCCGGTTCTGTTCGTGAAGAAGAAGGATGGTTCCTTGCGCCTTTGCATCGACTATCGACAATTCAATCATGTGACGATCAAGAACAAGTACCCGCTGTCGAGGATTAATGACTTATCTGACCAGTTGCGAGGAGCGTCGATATTTTCTAAGATCGACTTGAGGACAAGGTACCATCAGCTGAGGATCAGAAAGGAGGACATACCGAAGTCAGCGTTTTGCACACGATACGGCCATTATGAGTTCACTGTAATGCCGTTCGGTTTAACGAACGGCCCCACTGCTTTCATAAACTTAATGAACCGAGTTTTCAAGGAGTATCTGGATTAGTTTGTGATCGTGTTTATCGATGATATCCTGGTGTACTCAAGAAGTCCAGAGGAACATGAAAGGCATTTGGGGATGGTGCTTTAGACACTGAGGAATCATGAATTGTACGCTAAGTTCAGTAAGTGTGAGTTTTGGTTGACTGGTGTGGTGTTCTTAGGTCACGTGATTTCAGGCGAAGGAATCTCCGTGGACCCGACCAAGATCGAAGTAGTTATCAACTGGCGAAGACCGACGACAGTGATAGAGATCAAAAGCTTTTTGGGTTTGGCAAGTTACTATTGAAGGTTCGTGGAAGGATTTTCAGCTTTAGCTTCGCCATTGACTCGACTGCTGAAGAAGGAAGAGAAGTTTGTGTGGACAGATAAGTGCGAGTGTAGTTTTCCAAAGCTTAAGCAAAAACTGACTACCTGACCCGTGTTGACAATTCCATCTAGTCTTGGAGGATACGAGATCTACAGTGATGCGTCGTTTAGAGGACTGGGTTGCAAGTTAATGCATCATGGTAGAGTTGTTGCATACGGGTCCCATCAGTTGAGATCTCATGAGCTGAATTATCGGACGCATAACTTGGAACTCGCAGCGATTATTTTCACTTTGAAGATTTGGAGACATTATTTGTGTGGAGAAAGGTTCCAGATCTTTACAGACCATCAAAATCTCAAGTAGCTATTCTCTCAGAAGGAATTGAATATGAGACAACATCGTTGGATGAAACTTCTTAAGGATTATGGTTATGACATCTTGTATCACCCTGGAAAGGCTAATAAGGTCGCATATGCGTTGAGTCAGAAGTCTTCAGTTGCGCAGATGGTGATTAAAGAGTGGGTCTTACTCGAAGAAGCTCGAGATTCGGTTTTCAAATTTGAGGTAGGCTACCTTTCAAATCTTATGGCCACCCTCAGAATTGAACCGAAAGTATAGATAAGGATCAAGACGCTTTAGCTAACAGACCCAAAGATTCAGAAGATCTTGCAAGAGGACACCGAAAAGAGAAAGGCTGACTTTCAGGTTTCTGAAGACAGAACACTAAGGTTCCGAGGACGATTGTGTGTACCTGACGATGCAGCACTTAAGGAGCAGATTTTGCGCACCAAGACAATCCCGTTAGTCAAAGTGGTCTGGCAATACCACGGGATAGAAGGAGCAACCAGGGAAAGTGAGGACTTGATGAGACGACAATACCCCCAACTTTTTGTTTAAGATTGAAATGGTTTAAATTTCGAGGACAAAATTTTTATAAGAGGGGAAGGGTTCTGACAGCCTGATTTTCAACCCTGTCTTTGATGATATGAATTTGGCTTTTCATCGACGCGTCTATAGCCTTTTTCTTTGAGTTAGCCACTCACGAGATAACTAGTCTATTAAGTGAAGCCGTTAAGGAATCTAAACGCAACTTATTTGAGAATTTGACCAGAAATCGACTACTCAACCGTGCTAATTTGCAATGGTCAATATGGCACCGTCAAAATCGATTATAGTGTATGGGTGATTCAGCCTAATTGCAAAATTCTTGTCGATTGGCACTAGACCAATTTTTTTGTCGTTTCTGTACCCTGTATTCGTATTTGAAATCTCAGGATTTTCATGACAACCGAGAGTCGCCGATGAGTCGAAGATGCACAATGTGGCTCGAAAATAATTGACCATGGGTCAAATGCGTTAGAATTTCCTAAAAGCTACCCGGTAGGTTAGGTTACGCTAAAATCGCGTCAAATTGAAATTAACTATGAAATTGAACCCGATTTCATAAATTGAAAGTTCCGGTAGGTTACAATTTATTTTAGGAACGTCGGCTCATCCTCCGAAGATTTTTCAACAAACTCGAGTTTTTGGCGAAAATTCAAGTTTGGGCTATTTTGGACCGGGAATTTGAGGGACCGTTTTTGGGTGGATTTTTGGGGTTCAAGTTGGTTCAATTGATGAGGAAAAATGTGGAATTGAGTGTGGACACCATCCATGGCAATTTGGCCATTTAATTGAATTGATTTGGAGGAGATTTGAAGTGAAATTGAAGAAGAATGTTGCAAATTCGTATGCCTAGGGGGGCTGCAACATTTGGGTACCAAATTGAAGCTTGTTGGCAAAGATTTGGAGGGATAAGGGGCTGTTGGTCAAGGCTGAAGGTGGTGGGGTCTTGAACTCAAGTATTGGAGATATTTTAGAAGACTTTTGGTGGCCTTTGTTCCCTCCTTCAGCAGCAACTCTCCTTCATCTTCTTCCTTGCTTTGCTTTTTCCATTCTTGCTATTTGTGAGCTCAAGAAATCCAACCAGCACCCCCTTGCAACAATTGTTGACCAGTCGAGCCATTGTAGTCGCTAGCTGCATGCCCACGAGCGCCTGAGCCCGCGCGTCAAGGCCACCGGTTCCGCCTCCTACTCGCATCCTGCGCCTACCTGCGTCGTGCCCTGGTCGTTGTCGTCGTCCACTAGAGCTATTCCAACCACCATCCGTCGCCGTCCAGCCAACTGGAGCTACCCCCTGGCTCCGCTACAACTGTTGCCATCCCGCCTTGCCGTTTCCAGCAGCTCGGTTCAGCTCGTTCTTCAAGAACAGAACCGAGCCTAGCAGCTTTGCTGTGGGCTTTGTGGGCCTTTTCTGGGCCCGTTCGGACCTCTGTTGGTGTCGCTGTAGGCTCGTGTTCCACCCGCCTCCGCGTCGCCGTCGCCGTGGACTCACCGATTCGCTAATCTGATGAGTTTACTTGCTAAACTCTTCTTAGGGAGTTAATAATATTTAGTAAGTAATTAGATTAGGCTAAGTATAGCTTAGGTGGTTAGTTAGTGGTAATTAGTGATTTAATTGCTTAATTAGGATTGTTAGGTGGTTAGATTAGATTAATTAAGGGCTAAATATATTGTACTATTTATGTTAGATTAGCGTTTTCGACCTAGGTTTGCATTTATTGGATTAATTGGTATTTATTTAATTATTTAATTTTTCTGAAAATTATACTGGGATAGTCGGTGACCAGAATTTCGTGCTGATTGCAGTGGTATGCTTAGTTTATGCAATTGAATGTTAAATTGTGCAAATTGAGCGATGATTTTGATTTTGAGTTATTATTTCAAAATTATGAAATTTTGGTATTTAATTAGAAAATACCAAGTGTCGGGTTTTGACACCGAAAATGCTTTTAAAGACTATATCAAATAGTGAGATTTTAAAAGGAAGGATATCAATTTCTCATGTTCGATCTAACCGTATACCCACACACGATTATTTTCATCGGGTGTTTTTAAGACGAAGAAAATAGGCCAAACGCATTTTCTTAATTGAGACATTTGAGTGCAATGCACGGTGTCCTTGGCTGAAATTGAATGATCTTGTGATGGTTAAGAGAACCCGTCCCCAATGTGCGTTGGGTGGACGATGCCCCTATATGTGATGCCCTAGCAATGGATGCCCGATCGCGGTAGAGGCCGGACCGAAGCTCCTTCGGGAATGCCGTCCCCAATGTGTGTCGGGTGGACGTTGCCGTGCTCAAGGAATGAGGCAAAGCCTGGCTATGCTAGAAGACCAATGTGCGTCGGGTAAAACTGCCTGTGTGGGTAGTAGTCAATTGGAACATGTGATTGATTGAGATAGACGCGCCGGATTATGGGACAAAATTGTGTGGCATGGAATGTGACATGTCATAACGATTTGACCATATAATCAAGACCCCTGTGACTAATCGAAATTGAGTGAGGCGTTCCAATTTATGTGTCCATCTATAATATGCATCAAGTATATGAACTGTACTAACATGCATGAAGGAACTAAAGCGAGGTGAGTCATCTGTAATGTGTGTTTAGACTAACTCTAGGCGTATTTCCTTCATAGTCGGGGTTTAGGGGGTGAACTTGCTGAGACATTGTCTCACCCCGTTGTGGGTTCGTTTTGGACAGCCTCGGGGGATTTTTGAGTGGAGTATAGACGTCTATGTTCCTGGAAGTCACTGGGTCTATGAGCTTGTAGTGACCACTATCTGGGTCGATGAGGGCCTACCTCAGAGGGTACTTCATCGATTTAGGGTGTAGTTTCGCCATGGGCTCAATGGATATAGGGTTGGTCCCCTTCAGGATTTTGATATCCCCGCCGTTGCGGTCAATGCCGTTCTAAGCGAGGGTGCAGCTGACCCTTCTGATGGGGTTGTGGAGGACCCGAAGCCCCCGGAGCCTGTGGAGGTGGAGTCCGAAGGATCAACAGATGTGTTCGACTAGTAGGTCGTAGGGTAGCTTCTTTTTGAAAGCCGATCCTTTTGTAGACAGACTAGTTTGTTTATAAAAAGGGTTTTGTGAAAATTGTATCTTGCTTTTCTATCCCATATCTGTGTTGTCTGGGGATTTATTATTTGCTTCCACATGTGCAATAAAATGAATGGGTCGGCGAGGCATCCTGGGACGTCGCAATTTTATCGACCACCGAGGGATGTGTGCACGTTCGAGGTTCGGAGCATGACATTAATAGGCTTCATTTGATTAGAATCAGATAATTTCTCTTCAAATTGGATAAGTTTTCTCTTCAAAGGACCAAATTGCACGAATTTTAGACCTACAAGAATTGCCTGGTTAAGAACCAACCAGAACTAGTTAGAACTGGTGAAGAATTGACATGAACTAGTCCGACCGGTCGTTGACGAGGTAGGCCAGTTCAGCCCCTTGCTAGCTAGTTCTAATTCGTGGTGGTTGGTTTCGTGATCCTTGCCATGCGTATTTTATCCCTATGTCTTACATTTTCAACATTTTGTGAAATAGCCTCTAAATTTTATGAAATTACGATTTTGCCCCTAATTAGCCCCTAATTACAATTCTCGTTTTAAACCCCGATTTTTGTTAACTGAATCCATCTTATTAGTCATAGGACACATCTTAAGTGAGATTAGCCTTTAATCAATTTGACCTAGTATAGAAGTCATTTTCCCTCCAAAATGCAAAAGGGGGCTCATTTGCATATCTAATTTCTCTCACTAGAAAAAAAGAAAACTTTCTCTTTCTCCCCAATTTTTTTTTCCAGCCATTTTCATTCCCTCTCCCTCTTCTGCATGCCGGTCGTTGATCGGTGATATCGCCCTTCATCAGCGTTTTGCCTTGCCGACGCCACCGCCCAACACCTGCCTTGATGTCTTCTCTCCTCTGTCACAAGTCTAGATCACTAAGGAGGAAATCGGAGCTTCCCATCCGATGGCTCCTTGCCGGTCTTAAGACTGGTGCTTGTCTCCTTTTTGATCGGTGATCGGTGGTCACTCTTGATGCTCTTGATTGTTTCTGATCTAACCTCAGAGGTAAGAGACTAATTAAATAGCCATCGAATTGTCTCCGGTGGTTGGTTTTGCTTCGGTGATCTAGAATTGGTCGGATCCAAACTGGTTCCTTCGATCGCCTGAATCAGTAGTCCAACAACCTTGATCAGTGGAACAGCTATCATCAATCCATTCTTCAAGTAATCCTTGACCTTTCCATGGTTAGGGATCCGCGAAAGAGCCTCCGATTAGCCTTTTGGAGGTCAATCTCCTCGCCGACATCCAAGGACAGTCCAATTTGGACCGGTTCTATTCCAACTTTGGATTGGCGGTCCAACTGTGCCGGTCCAACCCCTAGGTGATTCGATCAGCATCCTCAGGCCTTGATTGTGTTTTGGCGCAAAGGCAAATTTTCTAACCTTGAATATGATGATGTGAGATCAACATTACCGATCGGGGCTAGGATTTAAGTTAAAATTTATATAATATGCCTAATCTAAGACTGATGATGTGATTGAATGATCTGCTGAAGATTGATGTTTACTGAAGATAAACTCGAATTTGTTTGAATGTGATTAGTGTTAATCTACAATTTAATTATGTGATAGCTTATTGTTTTGGCTAAAATGAGGTACTAGATTAGGTTTTCTGACTTCGAGCCCTTCTAGTTTAGAAAATAGACTTTAAGAGCTTCAATTTGATAGGTCACATGTCCCAAACGGACGTTGTTTGGTTATTGAATAATACCTTTGAAGTCGGTCGATTCTAAGTAGTTATAGGTCAATTTGAAGTTCTGACTTTGTTCCGATTTTTTTTGTTTTTATCATTTTCATACCGATTTTTACGTGTAGAATCCGCGATAACTTTCTTCACAAAATTTGTACGAGATTGTTTTATTTACAACATATATTTTTTCCAGAATTTTTAAAGATGTTTTGATTCAGCAAAATATCAAAAACCGAACCTAGGTCTATCTGCCATACACTAGGTCCGAATTGCATTCGTATGAAATTGAGATAGTAGATAAGTCCATTGGACTTCATGTCCTTCATGAGACTTGTAATACATGTCATGTGTGTTCTAAAGAGGTATGACTCGCATGATTTGGTCATCGTTTGGTATGTCAATTGCATGCATGAATATGTTTAAGTACTGCTGTAATTAGTGCATCTCATGATATGCCTCTGTATTGTTATTTTCATATATGATTGTGTGATAAAAATTGAATCTAGATGTCCATCACGAAAAATGTTCATTACATTGCATTCCACATGTAGAATTTTTTGTGAGATTTTTACACGTCATTAGATCATTTAGATTAAGCATGTTCTGTGATGGTTGTCTTAGATTAGGGGCTTATCACGAGCCTACATAAATACATTTGTTTGGGTTTCTTAAAGACCAAATCATGCATCAATGCCTTATTGACATTTGAAGTGTGTATTACAAATGTCGCGTTTATATATGGCATGTCATAATTGAACTTCATTTGGTATGTAAAAATCATGCGTTAATTAGGCCAATGGCATTTGAAATTCATTGAACATGTCATTCCTAATTCTAGGTCATTTTACAATATTGATGGATCTGCGATTCTTTTGCATCTCCACTTAGGATTAAATGTTTTATTCAAATCATTGTCGCTTCCAATCCTTCGTCATATGCGAGTTTCATACCATTCACACATTGTTTAATGGTCTTTTGAACTATTAAACATTAACCATGTTCTATTTTGTAAATGGCCGATTTGCATGCTTTCACGAGCATTATTTTCAAATGTTAATTCGATCTCAATTAGATTCGAACCCTTCTAAGAAGTCATGAACTCGTCCGGATCTTTCAAATGCCACTGATTTTGTGTGATTTGCTCACCATTTGTCCCCTTTTTCATTTTTTCCAATTTAGGTTAGAAATCCGACTTAGCCAAAATTCGGAACCCCTGTTTTACCCTTATTTAGTTAGATTTTTACTATTTTTGTGTGATTTTTTTGTTAGAGATTTTTAAGTCAGATCTTTAATGAACTTTATTCATTACTTTTTTTACTACGTTGTGGTTTTACATTTTTCAGACCTTGCTTACTAGGTCAAATTTAAGTTGCAATGGCACGTTACCCTATTATTTTGTGAAATTTCTGATGTGAAGTTGAACTTCATTGAATTTGTATAAATGCCTATGTGGATCGTTTCAGAAAACTTTCTTAGTGAAGTTTGTTCCCTGTGATATTGTGCACGTTGTGTAATTTTCCTAGGACGATTTATCAATGGGTCTCTTTCCCATTTTTGCTAATTTTTTTGTCCTATTTGTAATGTTTTGTTGCAAGTCCTTGCTCTGATTTTATATTTGGATTTTTTAGAGTGACTTGCATGTGGAATTAGTATTCATCATCTTCATGAAATCCATTCCAAATTCCTTAATCCTCATTGTTGAAAATTTTCAATAACTGAATGATCTTTTGATGACATTTTCTCCAAAATTGACTGGAAATGTTGACTTTGCATATTGAAGTGAATTTGGTACACGTGATGCTTTCGACATTAATTGTTTAAAATCTTTTGAACTTTGGATTTGATATTGGAATTGTCAAGATTTGGATCATATTTAAAATGCCTGCGACACTTGTGAGTGTATGATATGTGCCCCATACTAGCCTTGGCAATGAAATGCGTTCCATAACCGAGATGTTCCTTTGTCTAAATGTTTTGCTTTCCTTTCTCAACATTTCAAACACATCCAAATCTTTGAAGCATCAGATAAACCACACATGCATGAAACCATTCCATTTGTTAGAAATGCTTGTGATTGTGATTGTGATTGTGATTGGCGCCTGTCCAATGTTGGCTCACTGAAAATGTTTGATTGTTTGAGAAATAAAGCCTGATGGCCTGCTTACATGTTTATTTCTCGTAATGCATGTGAATTCTAAATGTATGCTTAGGTACAATGCTTGATTCCATGGATATACTTTGGGGCTCACCTAGAACATGTTTTAGGGACTTATAAGCGTTAATGGTTATGTAAGAACACAAATGGTCACTAATGAATGTAAGTCATGAAAAATGAATTAGGGTAGGTGTCTAGAGGGATCGACATGTGAATTGTAAAGGCTGATCCCGAGACTCAAATTGATTGATTTTGAATCTTCTCTCGATTGCTTGACTCTTTTTGTTTGTTTCATGGTTGTGATTGATTTTGCCTTGAACAATTGTTTCTTTCCTGTTGTATGTACCCAGTCTAGATTTAAGTCAAGATTAGATTAGGCCCTTGGAGGTGGAAAATCATCAAGATATGAAGATGATGGAAGGTCGATGTTCATTCCGACCATATTCTTGTACTATTTTCCTAATACATGTTTCGGGTCACTTCATTTGTATAAACACCCGATGAGGTGCGGGTTTTATTTCCCCCATTTCATTTTTCTCTACCATTTAGGGTTGCATGTTAGATTTATTATTTTTCCTACGACCGTTTATTTGAGTGTTTACTTATTGTTTCGCTTCAATTGAGTGTTTTCTTTTCTCTTTCTTAGAAATAGAATTGCATGAAAACAACCATCCATGCATGATCACTTAGTTTAGACTCATTGACCAGAAAAGGTAAAAAGATAGACATGATCACCTTAGAGAACATGACAAACCATTAGGTATGAAAGGGCACTAATAGAAATATTAGCGTAACCTAAGTCCTTGAACCTATATTTCTAGTTGCGTAGAAATCAAGAGATAACTCCCAACCCTCGATTGGGTTTTCTGATCGACCCCCAAAAATGAGGCTAGTGGCGACTCCCGTCTTTTTTGGTTGTTTAAACAACTAGTTAATAAATGAACCTATCAGAGGGGTATGGGTCTCGACGAGACTCACCATAATTTAGCATAACCACTGAGAAAAGTTTCCAATGGATGAAGTGGTGCCATCCATGGCGAACGAGTACTATTGGAAGGGCTATTGTGGTAAAGGTACCCCAAAATTCGATACCCATACTCGACCTTCTCTTTTAAGATGTGTTACTCGTGTGGGTACAAATCACGACACATTTTCATTGTCAAGTGAGGTATGACCTTGGGAGAGCTCACAACCACGTATGAGGGGACTTACAATAGGTTCATTCCGAAAGGTGATGTGATGACGTTTTTCGAAACGTGAACCGTGAGGGAATTTTTATGGTTAAGTATCCCTAAACTCGACCTTTTCTATCTCCATTTGGGGAGTGCAAGGGGTCCACTGGAGATTGGTTACTAGTTAAGAGGAGTTGATGTTGTTTAAAAATAGTTGTCATGTTAACCAACATGTTTTATGTAGGATCATTTGCATGTCAAAGTTGCGTCAAAAATGAGGGAAGTTGCTAACCTTGTGTTTAATGGTCTTGTAAGTGGGAGATATAAGGGGTGAAGCGTGTGTAAACTCCTTGTCTTGTAGGTGGTGAAATGATGTATGAATGAATGATGGGTTATATTGAGGTGTTGGATGTTTAACTTTAAATGCATGTTTACAAGCTTTAGCACTATATTGCACACGCAACCGCAATCTAAAATCTTGATCGCCTAATTTAAAACCTTTAACAAGTTTTGTGGGTAGAATTCGTGAGTGAACACTTGTGGTAATCTATACTTCCATTAATGCACTCATCCTGATTGATAAAAGTTGCACTGATCGACAATAGTAGCGGTGAGTAAACTACTTTTATCCTTTGAGATGGGGACCTTGTGTGACAACCTGAATTTTAGGTTCTGATTTCGATCGATATAGTTAGGCATTTCATCGACGTGCTTATAGTTCTTTTCCCTGAACTAATCACTCATGGGATAACTAGTTTATCAGGTGAAGCCGTTAAGGGATTCTAACGCATTAGACTTGAGAATTTAATTAGGAAACGACTACTTGACCGTACAAATCTGTAAGAGATCATTACGACACAGTAAGATCGATTAGAAATCGAAGATAGGTCGACTCAACAAAGGTATGTGATTAATTGTGAGTGATTCCACCTAATTGCACAATTTTTGTCGATCGGCACTAGACTGATTCTTCTGTCGTTTTGGTACCCTGTGTCCGTATTTGAAACCTTGAGATTTCTACGACAACCGAGAGTCGCCAATGTGTCGAAAATGTACTTTGTGGCTTGAAAATAATCAACCACGGGTCAAATGCACGAAAATTCCTAAAAGCTACCTAGTAGATTAGGACGCGCTAAATTCGCGCCGAATTGAAATTCACAGTGAAATCGAACCCGAATTCAGAAATTGAGAGTTATGTTATGTCACAATTCATTTTACGAACGTTGACTCATCCTCAGAAGATTTTCTTCTACAAACCGAGATTTTTGGCAGAAAAGCAAAGTAAGGTTGTTTTTTATCGGGAAAGTAAGAGGGCCACTGTTGATCGCATCTTTGGCCGTCAAGTTGGATAAATTGACGGCGAAAAGTCATGAGAAGGATGAGGACACCTTAATGGATTTAATTGGGCTTCAATTGGATTTGTTTAGTTGAGAATTGATTGAAATTGATTGAGATTGAAGTGGGAAATGTAACAATTTCGCATGCCCCATGGACCCAACATGTTGGACCTATTAAAGCTTCTAGAAGAGGGTAAAATGGTCTAGGAAATGTTGGTGGAAGACAACTCACATGGGCCATATTTGATGGATTAAAGAAAGAGAAAAATAAAAGAAGTGGTCCCCTCTTCCTTCTCTCTTCTCCCTCTCCCTCTCCCGTCGCTGCCTCTCTCCTCCATCTCTTCTTACTGAACGAAGACCGGCCAGCAACTCCTCACCGTCGTAGCAAGCAGCTGAAGCAGCAACCAGCAGCTTCGCCCGTCGCAGTTCGCCGCCGCTGCTCACCGTTGCAGCCCTGCGTGCACCTCCGCCTCTCTCTTTTCCCCTGCGTCGTCGCAGCCCTCCTTCCTCCACCTCCGGTTACTGCTCGACACCCAGCAGATTTGAGAAGACGCCGCAGCAGCCAGCAGCCTAGCCGGACTGCCGTCGCGCACCCCTCGCGCGCTGTCCGCCGCCTCGCACGCCACTATTGTCGCTCGAACCCGCCTCCCTCACCGTCGTCCTTGCTCGTCTTCGCCTTCGGGAGGCCGTTCGGCTAGCCTAGGCCGCGGATCAGCCGCCTCCGGCCACCGTGCGCCCCCACCTCAGCCCGCCGGAGCTCCGCCTAGCCTTTGTTGCCCTTGCTCGCCTCAACCAGCCACAGTTTCCCCCTCCTTTAGCCTCAACCAGCAGCAAGCAAAAATGGGTATCCCAGCTCAATTTTGGCCCGTTTTGGCCGGCTTCCTGACCCCGAAAGCTTGGCTCGCCTTGAGGAAAGTCCGTCCCTATTGCGTTCTCGTCGTTTGGAACCGCTCGGCTCGCTAATTGGGTGAGTTTAGCTCACTAAATCTTGATTAGAGGGTTAATGATTCTTTAGGTGTGCTTAGTTTAAATTAAATAAGTTTAGGTGATTAGATTAGTTTATTTAATTGTGGTTTAGATTAAGAAGTTTGATTAGTTTAAAGTGTGTTTAATTAAGGCTAAGTGGAGATTATATTAGAATAAGCCTTGATTGGACATAAATGATTTATTTTTATTTAAATAGATATTTCGAAATTATTTAATTATTTAATAAAATATTATATTATAAAAATTATTATTATTTAATTAATTTCGGAATAAAATTAATTATTTATTAAATTCCGAAAATTATTTCGGGACCTTATTTTCTTAGAATTTCGCGCGATTTGCTTGTGTATTCAGATTTCAAATTTGATGAATGTATATTGCAAATTGAGTGTCGGGTTTTGCTACCAAAATTAAATTTTAAGGATTATATTAAATAGTGGGGTTTGAAAAAGTGAGCTGTTGGCTTTCTGGTTCGAAATTAACGTGCCCCCACACGCATGAATAATTTCTGGAATATTTTTAATATGAAGAAAAGAGGCCGGGATCACTATTTTAAATTGAAGCATTGAGTGAAATGTAAAGTGTCTTGGGCCGAGTATGATTTGGTTGTGTGATAATTAAGAGGATATTGTTTTTGGCTGTTGAGTCGGACTTGCCCCTATATGGGATGCCCCCTACAACGGGCTCGGGTCGCAGTTGATTCTGGGACTATACTCCTTCGGGAACGCCGTCGACGTAGTGACGAAGTCGCGCTCCAAGGTGGGGAGGCGATGCTTGGCATTAATGTCAGTAGATAGCCGAACTGCGAGTAGGCTATGCCCTTGTGTGGCAGTGAATAACAATTGGAACGCATGCTGAGTATTATTGACATGTCAGATTATGGGACGAAATCGTGTGACATAGTATGGGATGTGTCATAACGGTTTGGTCTTATAATCCGGACTCCTGTAGTCGTTTGAAATGATGTTGTTGGCGTTCCAGTTATTTAAGTTCTTATTACTATTTGTAATTAAGTGATTTGAATTGTGCTAACCTGCAGGAAGGAACTAAGGCGAGGTAAGTCCTTTGTGTGGTGTGGCTAGGCCATCCTTGGGTGTATTTTCTTTCTAATAGAGGTTTAGGGGGGTGAACTTGCTGAGACAATGTCTCACCTCGTTGTGGGCTTACATTTTCAGGTCCTTAGAGGACGAAGCGGCCACTTCGTTTTGGTTGGCCTTGTGGAGTCGCAGAGGTGAAGTCTGTTGGATTGGAGATCGTGTCTGACTTGTAGGTCGTAGGACAGTTTCTTTCTAAGAGCCGGTCTTTTGTCAACTTTTGGCTGTAGACCCCCGGTTTGTAAACTTCGTTGGCTTATGAAAGTGTATTGTTGTGGATTGCTTCTTGCTTCTCTATCCCGTATTTTATTGTCAGGGGTTTTATAATATGCTTCCGCATGTGCAATAAATATGAGTTGGGTTGGCAATGCGTCCTGGGAACGTCGCATTTGCATGACCATGGTGGGATGTTCGTGCGCTCGGGGTTCGGGGCGTGACATCCCCTTTTAAGTGGTATCAAAGCATGGTCTATGTATGGAGTAATAAGGTGCGTTGAGTCATGGGATAGTTAGTAGGAAAGGCTTTTGATATGCTAATGCGTGTGGTTGATAGCTGTTTGGTAGTGTGTTTGTGGGGTCACTCGAATTCTAACCTAATGTTGGAATCGGAAAACAGGTGTCTATAAAGAACCTATAGGATGAGTGACCAGGAGTGACGAACTCCTTGGAGGAGGTCGATAGGACCTATGCCTCGAGGTAGGACACTGACAAGAGTCGGTGCTCGAGGCAGAGCGTAGGCTCAGACCAGCACGAGTGTAAGAGTACCGCTGCAAGTTGGTACTGAGAGGTTAGCAGCACCGAACGATCCTAGGTTCGATAGGATCGTTCAAGCGCTAGAGTCTTTGGGAAGAATTTTGGGTCAGCAAGCTCAATATCAAGCAGCCGTTGTTGCCGCTGTCACTGCTGCCGCCAATGCTGTAACCGCTGTTGTTACTGCACCTGTTGAGGCCCAACCTGGAGTTGTGATCGGGGAACAAGCCACCGTATCTGAGTCAAAGTTCAGTTTAGGTAGAGATGGAAATCAATTGGAGGAAAGGCCGATGTCAGAAGAAAGGTTCCCCTTTTCACCCAACCGGAAGAGTGGAATTGGAAAGTTAGTGCCCAACTCGATCGATGTGTGTTGTGTTTGTTAGAAAAGACATGGATCTGTCCCGTGCTGTAAGAGGGAAAAGACTTGTTACAAGTGTTGCCAATACGGCCATCTGATCAGGGTTTGTCCGTATAGATAGATGGAACCACAGTTGTTTCTGTCACCACCATCGATAGAACAGAATAGAGGAAACATGCTTCAGGACATTTAGTGGGGTACTTGGAACAGAACCCCAGTGCAAGGAAGGGTGCATGCTATCACCCGACAGGAGGCAAAGGACTCACCGATCCTGTGCCGAGTTTGTAGAAGGAAACATGAATCAGCCCAGTGTCCCAGTTTAACGGGAGCATACTTTGAATGTGGCCAACACAGCTATCAGGTTAGGAACTGTCCGCGTAAGTCCAGGAGAGCGTAAGTATCGTTACTGCAGATAAGACGCCACTAGGATGGCTAGAGGAGCATGAATGGGTCAACCATGCATTGATCAAGGGAAGAATGTTTTTGAGATGTTTTTATCAGAGTAGTGCAGCAGAATTTTCAGTGAAGGTTGTAGAATTTTCTTTGTGGTAATAAAGTAATAGAAAGATGAATCTTTGGCTATAGTTGTACTTGAAGGGTTTGCTTAAGTATGACTTGGAAGTCATTTATAAAAGGTTTGGCTCGAGGAGCTTTCTGGGGTTATGAATCGTAGTAGTGATATAATTCGGTTTGTTCAGTTAGCGTGCGAAAGTTTTGAATTACCGAAAGTCGAAGAGGACCTTCACTCCTGGTTATTCGTCACTGAAGATGACCTGGTTCTAGTTGTTGGTTGCCGAATCTACATGGCAACTGTAATGGATGCGTCAGTTGAGGAGCCGAGTATGGAGAACATAACCGTGGTACCCAAGTTTTCTGAGGTAATTCCTGAAGAAGTGCAAGGTCTATTGTCAAAAAGAGAAATAGAGTTCATGACTGAATTAGCACCCGGAACAGAGCAGTCTCTAAGACTCCTTACTGGATGGCGTTGTTAGGGCTGAAAGAACTGAAAGTGCAAATATAGGAATTGTTGGAAAGGGGATTCATACGTTCCAGTACATCACTTTGGGGAGCACCATTTTTGTTCGTGAAGAAGAAGGATAGTTCATTGTGCTTACGCATCGATTATCAATAACTCAATCAAGTGACGATCAAGAACAAGTATCCACTGCCGAGGATCAATGACTTGTTTGATAAGCTTCCAGGAGTGTCGATATTCTCTAAGATCGACTTGAGGATAGGGTGTCATCAGCTAGGGATTAGAAATGAGGTTACACCGAAGTCAGTATTTCGCACTCGATACGGCCATTATGAGTTACTATAATACTGTTTGGTTTGAAGAATGCTCCAGCTGCTTTCATGGATCTGATGAACCGTATGTTCAAGGAGTACTTGGATCAATTCATAATTGTGTTCCTTAACGACATCCTAGTGTATTCAAGGAGTCTTGAAGAACACGAAAGGCACTTAAGGATAGTGCTTCAGACTTTGAGGAATCATGAGCTGTACGCCAAGTTCAGTAAGTGCGAATTTTGTCTAACTCGTGTGGCTTTCCTAGGTCACGTCATCTCCAGAGAAGGAATCTCAGTGGACCCAGCCAAGATTGAAGCAGTAATCAACTGGCCAAGACCGACTATAGTGACAGAGATCAGAAGTTTTCTAGGTTTAGCAGGGTATTACAGACAGTTCGTAGAAGGGTTTTCAGCGTTAGCGTCACCATTGACAAGAACTCTGAAGAAGGAAGAAAAGTTTGTGTGGCCAAATAAGTGCGCTGGCAGTTTCCAAGAGCTTAAGCAGAAGCTAACTACTGCACCTGTGCTTACTATTCCATCTGGTCCAGGAGGGTTTGAGATCTACAGTGATGCGTCGTTTAGAGGACTGGGTTGCATGTTGATGCAGCATGGTAGGGTCGTTGCATATGCGTCCTATCGGTTGAGAACTCACGAGTTGAATTATCCGACGCATGACTTAGAACTCACAGCAATCATCTTTGCCCTGAAGATTTGGAGGCATTATATGTGTGGAGAAAGATTCCAGATCTTCACCGACCATCAGAGTCTCAAGTACCTGTTCTCTCAGAGAGAGTTGAATATGAGACAACGTCGATGGATGGAACTCCTAAAGGATGATGACTGTGAGATTTTGTATCACCCCTGAAAGGTGAACAAGGTAGCCAATGCACTGAGTCGGAAGTCTTCAGTTGCGCAGTTGGTACTCAAGGAATGGGGTCTACTCGAGAGAGCACGAGATTCGGGTTTCAAATTTGAGGTAAGCCACCTTTTGAATCTTATGGCCACCCTCAGAATTGAGCCTGAAGTGCAGGTTAGAATCAGAACGCTTCAGCCGACAGATCCAGATGTTCAGAAAATCCTGCAAGAGGATACAGAGAAAAGGAAAGTTGACTTTCAGATTTCTGAAGATGGAACGTTGAGGTTCCGAGGATGATTGGTTATATCTGACGATGTGGAGCTTAGGGAGGAGATTTTATCAGAAGAGCATCATAGCAGTTACAGCATTCATCCTGGTAGTACCAATATGTATTAGAATTTGCGTCAACATTATTGGTGGTCTGGTATGAAAGCGGACATCGCCAAGCACGTCGCCAGGTGTTTGACGTGTCAGCAGGTCAAAGCTTAGCATTGCAAGCCGGGAGGACTTCTGCAAACCTCTCGAGATCCCATAGTGGAAATGGGAGCATATCACGATGGACTTCGTGACTAGATTACCGAGGAGTCAAAGAGGAAATGATTCGATTTGGTCGACAGATTGGCGAAGTCAGCTCGCTTCATTGTAATACGAAAAGACCTTAATTTGGACAGGCACGATGAGTTATATGTGCGTCATATAGTTCGTCTACATGGAGTGCTGGTGACGATTACTTCAGACCGAGACCCAAGGTTTACAGTTGCCTTTTTGGAAGAGTTTGCAGATTGCTTTGGGAACGAAGTTGCAGTTCAGTATGGTGTATTGTCCTCAGACCGATGGCTAGTCTGAGGGGACAATTCAGACCATTGAGGACATATTGAGAACATGTGGTTTGGATTTCAAAGGAAGTTGAAAGGGACAACTTCTTCTCGTTGAGTCGCTTGCAACATTAACTACCAGCAAAGTTTTCAGATGACCCCATTTTTAAGTGTGTATGGCAGAGTGTGCAGAATGCTAGTTTGTCGAGATGAGATTAGAGATTAGAAAATTGCAGGTCCAGAGTTGGTTTAGCAATCAGTGATTCAGTTGCAATTATCAGAGATAGAGTAAAGACCACTTAGAATCGCCAGTTTAGCTTCGCAGATTTTGTGTCGAAGACCTTTGGAATTTCAAGTAGGGAAGTATATTTTCCATGGATGTCACCTATGAGAGGGACATCACATTTTGTTAAGAAAGGAAAGTTGAAACGGTACTTACATCGAAATCTTTCGAAAATTGGGTTCAAAGAAGGATTTTTGGCTTTAAATGGACAAAGAAAGCGATTCGAGATACTGTCGGCACCGTTAGCTAAGTGGTACCCGAGAATGAAGAAAAAGGTCCGAAGTCGGAAGTTCGAATCCTCGACGCAGCAGTTATTCGCTTAGTGGAAAAATAAAAATAAAAGAAAGGGAACCAAAATTTTTGCAACTTTTATTTTTGCGAAGATCGGCAAGTGCTTAACCTTTCGGAGCAAAGTGATTTAGGCGAGGTTGGAAGTGATCTGGCAATACCGCAGTACAGAAAGAGCAACCAGGGAAAGAGAAGATTCGATGAGACGACAGTACCCCCACCTTTTTATTTAAGAATTGGTAAATGTTTAAATTTCGAGGACGAAATTTTTATAAGAGGGGAAGAGTTGTGACATCCTGAATTTTAGGTTCTGATTTCGATCGATATAGTTGGGCATTTCATCGACGCGCTTATAGTTCTTTTCCCTGAACTGATCACTCATGGGATAACTAGTCTATTAGGTGAAGCCATTAAGGGATTCTAACGCATCAGACTTGAGAATTTGACCAGGAAACGACTGCTCGACCGTAAAAATATGCAAGAGATCATTACGACACAGTAAGATCGATTAGAAATTAAAGATATGTCGACTCGATAAAGGTATGTGATTAAGTGTGGGTGATTCCACCTAATTGCACAATTCTTGTTGATCGGTACTAGACCGATTCTTCTGTCGTTTTAGTACCCTATGTCCGCATTTGAAACCTTGAGATTTCTACGATAACCGAGAGTCGCCAATGTGTCAAAGATGTACTTTGTGGCTTGAAAATAATCAACCACAAGTCAAATGCACGAAAATTTCTAAACGCTACCCGGTAGATTAAGACGAGATAAATTCGCGCCGAATTGAAATTCACCATGAAATCGAACCCGAATTCAGAAATTGAGAGTTCTGTTATGTCCCAATTCATTTTAGGAATGTTGACTCATCCTTAGAAGATTTTCTTCTACAGACCGAGATTTTTGGCAGAAAAGCAAAGTAAGGTTGTTTTTTATCAGGAAAGTAAGAGGGCCACTGTTGATCGCATCTTTGGCTATCAAGTTGGATAAATTGATGGGGAAAAGTCATGAGAAGGATGAGGACACCTTAATGGATTTAAATGGGCTTCAATTGGATTTGTTTGGTTGAGAATTGATTGAAATTGATTGAGATTGAAGTGGGAAATGTAATAATTTCACATGCCCCGTGGACCCAACATTTTGGACCTATTAAAGCTTCCAGAAGAGGGTAAAATGGCCTCGCAAAACTCACAAAGGGGCTGCCAGTTCTGTGGAGACAAGAACGGTGGCTGAACGGGCACGGCGCAGGGTGGTTTTGGTGGCCACGGAACACTGAAAATCGAGCTATTGGGCCGAGACCTACGGAGAAAAGGTCATGGGCTGTTTCGGTGCTCAAATAGATGGGCTGTTTCGGTGCTCAAATAGAGCATGGGCTAGCTTCAAAAGAGGAGGAAAATAGCCGAAAGTGGAAGATGCGAGGGCTGATGTGGACTGGTCGAACACTTGTGGCGCGGCAAGGAATTTCGGTGGGGTAGACGTGGGGCTGCTGAACTCGAAGAAGGTGGAGACGGTCAGGAATCAATCATGACAAAAAGGAAGAAAAAGAAATGAAGGCAACGATAGAAGACTCGGTGGGGTAGAACACTCGCAGGCGAACAAAATGAAAGAAAAACAAAACCGAAGGAAAAGGGGCAGGGTCAACGAAGCCAACGGAGTCAACGAGAGAGAGAGAGAAAATGCACCTTGGATGGATAAGGGAAGACCAAGTCAAAGAAAAGAAATAAAGAGGAGGCCAACTTGCAATGCTTGGTCGGCCAAGAGAGAAAGAGAAAAGGAGGAAAACGTGCGAGAGAGGAGGGTGTGCGAGAATGGGCGTGGGACCAAAAGGGAGAAAGGAGAAAATTAAATAAAACACAAACATACTTTGCTCAACTAAACAACAAAAACAATTGGTCACCCAAGGCCAATTTCTTCACCAACTTGAACAATTGAAGTCCAAAAGAAGACCAAGATAAGACGGCCCCTCAATCCAACGAATTTCCTTCGAATCTGAATTCTATTTCAGTTTTCTCGGAATGCGATTTTCTGAACAAACTTCTCCGATTGAGGTCCGATTTGTTGCGGAAAAAGCCCACGAAATTTCCTTTCACCAATTCACTCACACTAGATGCCAAAAATCTCTTCAAATTGGCCAATCTGAATTTTCGCTCGTTTTCCGAATCGTCCTAGTCAATTTTCCATAAAAATCCCGAACTCGTCGGAAATTCCTCGAAAGGTGAGTCAACGTTCCTAGAATGACTCATGACACAATAGGACTTTCAATTTCTAAAATCAAATTTAAATGCGCAGTTAATTTCAATTAGACACGATTTTAGCATGACCTAACCTACCGGGTAGCTTTTAGAAATTTTTGTTGTAATTGACCCGTGGTCAATTTTCTTTGAGCCAGACATACCTCTTTGACACATTGGCGACTCTTGGTGGTCGTGAAAATCTCGAGGTTCTAAATACGGACACAAATTACCCAAAACAAAAGAAAATCGGTCTAGTGCTGATCGACGAGAATTTTGCAATCAAGCGGAATCACCCACACTTTGATCACTCATCTCAGTCGAATTGACCTATCTCCAATCTCTGATCGATTTTTAATTGTGCCGTAATGACCCTTGCAGACTAGCACGATCGAGTAGTCAATTTATAGTCGAATTCTCAAGTCTATGGCATTAAAATCCCTTTATGGCTTCACCGGATAGGCCAGTTATCTCATGAGTGGCCATCTAAGAGAAAAACACTATAGTCGCATTGATGAAAGGCCCAAATTGTTCAATTGAAATCAGAACCTGAAAAATCAGGATGTCACACATTGGTTTTCTCCCGATCTTAGTGGAGGTCGAACCCGGAATAGTAATGGTGAAAGCGTTGGTCCACTTTTGGAATCCTATGACTTCCACCTTTGTGTTCAACCAATACGAGTTGACCCCTACAATTGAGAAGTGCGAGAAAATCATTGGGTTAGGTAAGGCTTCCCTAGGTTTCACTGCTCCTCCTATTAGACAAAACCTAATCTCTCTTTCAAGTCAATTTCTTAATATTTCTTCTGAAAAAATTATAGCCATTCTTAAGAGAACTTCAAATTCCATGCTTTACGCTTTCCTTGAGCAATATCTTCTTAGTCTTGAGCTTACATCTGGGAACCTACATCATTAACCAAGTATATTCTGAAAAAAAAAAAAAAAGTATATGCCTTTAGTCGCTTTACACACATGATTCTCATTGAGACTTTCATATCCCTTAATCGATTCAAAGCAATTAAGGAACTTTTAAAGCCCTATTGGGACTTCTCCAAATTTGGCTAATTTATCACATCAACGAGTTTGCCCCTCATATGAGAATCATCAATGTCACGAAGAAGTACCATCCTATTCTCATGTTCCATGAAAAGAATGAATTCTTCCCGTTGTGGTCCTTTTCTAGATGGTTTCATCTTCTCAAAAGACTCACTTCGAGCCTAATCCAATAGCACGTCTGATGGTTAGGGAATCTTGATGTGTGCCTTACTAGTGGAGTTGACAAAAGCAATATCTTCATGTCTGGGAAAGTTTTTGTTTCAAACACTAAGCGGACTTTTAAATGTTGCAAAAAGAGTAGGTACAATGTTTAGGCAATGCTATTTAGTCATAAAGCTCGACCTTTCTTCACGTAAATTTTCCTATTATGGATAGACCTAGTCTATAAATTAGAGTTGACCTAATGATTAATAGGATTCTATGACCGACAAATGACTACATCATTTGACCTAATGATTGATAGGATTCTATGACCGACAAATGACTACATCATAGCGTCACTCTAGTTATTTAGTTAATTACTTGACTGAAACATTGATCGATCATTTGAGAACTTCGGTTCGACAACGTTTACTCAAGGAAAAGAGCAGTGAGACTTTGTACAATTTAATATTGCAATGCAGTTGAGCATTAACTTTTTACTATTTAAAATCCCACCCACCATCTGACCAGTAAAAACAAAAAAATCCCATTAACCCTAACATGGGTCACGTGATACATTCCAAACTAATAACTAATACAATTGATTGAAAATCCAACTACCTCACTGAATAAATGGGGACAAAAGGAGCAACTCACTGACATTGACATTAATAATGCGGAGTTCCACCATCTTGACAATGCATTGGTCATTTGCCCAAAAGGAGGAAAAACGACCATCAATACCAAAGCCTAGAAAAATAAGCATAAGTTCCTCCATTCCTACAAAATGTTGAAAATGAGGAAGATTGCCTTGGAGGAAAAAGGACTTTTAAAATCATTATAGACGTCAACATGTATGTGTAAATGCGATTGCATTTCTCTACCTTCTTATTGCTCAATAAACATAAAAGGGTACCAATGGAATGCAATCCGCAGTTGTGCAAGATGAAATTGAAGAAAAGTTGGGTCAAGGGAGATAATAAACTTGAAAAACACCAGATTAAAAAACTCTTAGGTATTTGGTAATCAATCTGGCGCCAGTTGCTTCTTTTAACAATAAAAGCGTAATACCTCTAGTCTCAAATAAGATGAAAGATGGCTTGTGATGTTATTCACAAGAAGAAACCCATTTCAAATGTTTACCATCTCACATGGTCACATCCGTATACTTCTTTTGATGGGTCACGTTATTTTGTCGAACAGTATTAGGACACAACATTTTTTCAGCATATATTTGGGTCGATCTATTCGATATGGGATTCCAGGGAGGCTGAATCTAAGTCAGATTCGGTCCAGATTTTGTACTAATTAATTAATGCAATGCAGTTCTGCATCAATGTTTTGACAGCGACATTGAATGTGGAGCTCAGTTGGGTCAATATAATAGATATCAAACTAATAATCGATACAATTGCTTGAAAAGCCATTTACCTCACTGAATAAATGGGGACAGATATAAAAAAAACTAATTGATACTGACATTAAATGTGGAGTTTGATCATTTTGAAAATGCATTCACGGATCTTTTACCCAAAATGATGAAAAACTATAATCAACGATACATGCTAAGGATGTGTTTGGTAACGTTTCTGTTAAAAAATTATTCCTCGGAACAGAAATATTTCTGTTCCGCGTTTGGTAAACTTATTCCTGTAATAGAAAAAGAACAGGAACATGTTTGGTAAACTTGTATAATTTTTTTATTTCTTTTAATTTTTTAATATTTTTATTTTATTTTTCCTTTTTTCTTTTTTCTTTTTCCATCCTTTTGGCCGGTCGCCGGCCTCGGCCATGGCCAAGGCCGGCGACGGCCAAAGAAAAAAGAAGAAGAAAATAAAGAGAAGGAAAAAATAGGAGAGAAAAATTGTTTCTCGGAAGTGTTCCGAGAACAAGAAACAATTTTTTTGTTTCTTATTTCTATTCCAAATTGGTTCTCGGGAACAAAAAAATAGATTTGGAACAAAAACACAAACAAACGCGTTTCTGTTCTTTTTTTGTTCCCTGAAACAAAAAAATAGAAATTGTGTTCAAGAGCAGAAGAAAAGAACACAAACAAACAGCACCTAAATTACCATGCATGTTTTGTCAATGAGAATTGAATGAGCCTTATATACATAAAGTCTCTATCATTACTCTAATATGGTATTAGAGCTAATATTTTGTTCTAGATTTATTTTATATATGAATTTCTTTGTGTGGTTATCAATACAATTTGCACATGAGAGGGAATGGAACTAATAAAAGTCAAATAGTCAATATGTAAATAATTTTAACGATGGTGGACCTAACAAAAATCCAAATAATTAGATAAAGGAACTTCTGCCTAGCTCAAACGATAGATGAAGGAGCGTGACGGTGTAGCATAAACTTTTTCCGAGCAAAATGGTTGCCCTGTCCCATCAATCCCCTCACTTGTATATTTTAAAAAGAATATGTTTTGATATACATTAATTACAAGTAATATGCTAAAGTACATATTGTTATATATAACTCACTATAATTTACTATCTACTTTATTTAAACCTAATATAAAAGTGATTAAATTTAAAGTAGCAGAATGAAAATTTGTTATGCAAACTTTGGCAATTATATTATTTTAATATGTCGCTTTAAAAAATCATCTGAAATTTATTTCCCATGTTGGGATACAGTGCCTTGTGCCCTATGAGGAAGTGCCCGCCCCACACTGCAAGGATCACGAGAAGGTGGTGGGGCAAAGCTCCGCCTCCCGTGGCGGGAACGGGGAATGCAATCCTCAGCCCTGCCCCGCTGCGTGCCTGTCCTTACACAGTATGATAAATCTATTTTGAAATTCCTCTCATTTGTCACTTTATTCCTTATTTACTAATGTAAGTATTGGAAGGTCCTCTTGAGACCAAGCCCACGAGGCTTCCTTCATTTGTGGTGTGCATACCAATCTTGCTATAAGAGAATCTATGATACTCTTTAATTAACTCACTGGAACTGGAGTATTGTTCATTTTGGCTCTTCACATATTAAACCTCACCAATTTGCCCTTCGGTCTACAGGTGCACGTTTAACAATAAAGTTTCAATGTTAAACGTTGCCATTACATTAAGAAGCCCATCTCCTAAGTTAATTTTAGTTTCTTATGTTTATTCAAAGAATGCAGTCTTCCTGTTAAGTGCACAATTTGGTTCATTTCTTGCCCCCTTTCCATTTTGGTGGAAGCCATACTACTCCAAACTCTCTCCTCGATGATTACCCTCTGTCCTTTTTGGACCGGCTCATTACAAGTCCACTAGCTTCCGCATGATTCGTCCTCAAACCACATGCCACTAGAGGGAGGTTTTGCTCTAATACCATATTGTGACACCCTTGAATTAATTCACTAAAGGTATTGTCCATTTTCGACCGTCCTATACTTAGATACACGGTTTTGTCCTTTAACATATAAGGAAGCACTTTCCTAGGAGATCATCTATCCAAATAGTGCTCTTACATAAGCCTACTTAACATTGGAGTTCTAATACTAAATGTTGCTATTATGTCAAAAGGTACCTTTTGTGACTTAATTCTACTTTTACATATGTATTTCATAAACACTCCCCCCTTATTCAGTGTGTAATTTGGTTCATTCTCGTCCCCTTTACCATCCTAAAAGCTTGTCGGGGCTACTTCTTATCTAGACCACTCGTACCTGCCATAATTCTCCACCGTGTAATCGGTTCAAGCTATCCCAACCGAGACTTTGAAAAACTTCGCATTAATACTAACGGTACGATATATATTGGACATTTAGCTGCATCTTATCAACAACATTATTATCAAATATCTTACACCAACTGAAAGAAATTCTATAGGAACAACAGCTACTCAACAGCACTCGTCACAGGAAGACTTGAAATTGACAAGGTCATCGTTGCAGCTCGACCAACGCTGAAATAAAAGGCATCTCTCTCTACATGAGCACAACTAGCACTCCTCATGAACCGCCGTGCTTAAGACAACTCCAGTCTTGCATGGATCGGAAGCGGGATTATTAAGCGATATACGAGTGCTATTAACGGCGGTTGTCTACCAAGGGACATCTGTTAGAGACTTGATCAATAATGATAAAGACGGACAACATCGTCTTGGTGGTTTGCCTGGATGGAATTGCACCCTTGAACATCGTGAACACACAATATGACATTGTACCCGTTAAATAATTTCATATGTAACCGTGTGGGTGGTAGTTCTCTTTTCGCCGTATTGCAATGTTGATGTTGACGTGTCAAAAAGTTATGGGAGGTTGATAGGCATGGTGAAGTTGCAGCTATATATGGAGCATTTGTGCTCAGTGCTTAAGTCGCTCTTCAGTTGGCCCCTAACTCCAGTTCAAAGACTCGTCCTTTTCGGTTCCAACATGGGGTTGGATATAGTCCAATTTCTTGAGAAGAACATCTTAGTCACCGGAGCCACGGGCTTTCTCGTAAAGAGTATTCTCTCTCTCTCTCTCTCTATCTCGAGACCATCTTAGTAACGGGAGCCACTGGCTCTCTCTCTCTCCCCCTCCCCATGTATGAAGTATACATTGTCGCCAATTGCCATCAATTGACCATCTTTTTGCTAACTAACATTTATTTGATTCTATATACTATGACGGGTTAGTTTTTGTGGAGAAGCTGCTTCGAATTCAACCAAATGTCAAGAAAATGTATGTTCTTATCAGAGCTATGGACAAATAGGCAGCGAAACAAAGGTTGCATGAAGAGGTAGAGAATCAAAACCTAAATTATCCTCGGATAGTTAGATCTACTTTTTGTTCTAAATTGACTAGAAAGAAAAGGCACCCATAGATGTGTGTTAAAAAGAAAAATTATTAAGGTTCTGTTCGTTTCGTGAAAAATGAATGATTTGAAAAAAAAAATTCTTTCAAATAATTGCTTGTATCGCTTACAAGAATAAATAAGCGAAAAATATTTTCATCTTCTACGAAAATGCAGGACATAAATTGTCGTCGATAATGAATTTTTTTTCTATTGACTAATTTTTTAAGCTATATAAACGATCATTTTTAGAAAGATATACATCAATTTATTCGGTCGTCGCAAAACAAATGGAACCTAAGGGAAGAAAATTGTGGGATTTGTGTTATTTTAGGAAAAGAACTTGAATCGTTACAGGAGTAGCCGTATTGTGGTCTATCCAATAGATGGCACAATCACTTAAATGTGTAATTCCAAATTAATTCTACTCTATTTAACATGGAAAATCAAGGCAAAGGAAGAAAAAGAATACGAAAACTAAGATAAAAGATAAATTTTCCTTCATAACAACTCTTTAATCTTTTCGCATCGCAAACAGCTCATACAGAAGAAGTTATTCGACATTCTGAGGGAAGAATGGGCAGAGAACTTCAACTCAATTGTGGAGAAACTGTCTCCAATTCCTGGGGACGTTTCTTGCGAGAATTTGGGAGTACATGATTTCGATTTGAGATCGGAGATGTGGAGAGATATAGACATAATTGTCAGTTCGGCCGCGACTACCAAATTCGACGAAAGGTGCGTGATTACAATCTTGCCCTGCCCGCCCAATTTGTAATTTGTTCAGATAATTCGTGGCTTTTTCTTCATACTATTTATGTGTTTACTGCCATCTTTCTCCCGCAGATATGACATTGCACTAGCCGTCAATACATTTGGAGCTAAGCATGTTGCTGAATTTGCTGTAAGATGTGTCAACATAAAGATGCTACTTCACATATCAACTGGTTTGTGTTTTTTCGATTTGGTTGTTCTTGATTTTTTTGCTATGTAAATTAGCAGATGATAGTTCCATTTCACAACCCGCTCGTTTATAGAGTAGTTTGCACTGACAATGTTTCTTATGGAACCCTTTATTTTCAGCATATGTATGTGGCAATATGACTGGGATTATACAAGAAAAGGCATTTAGTATGGGTGAGATGCCCAACGGGTCAAGGAAGTTGGATGTGAATGAAGAGAAACTCTTGGTTGAAGAATTGACGAACGAACTTCGAGAAAGGAATGCTTCAGAGAGAGAAATCACCATTGCTTTAAAGAATTTAGGCTTGCAAAGGTTTGCTTGTCATTAATTGAATTGTAAACAACGGAACTGATGATTAAGTTAGTTGAAAATTACAACTTTAATTGTGGCTCTTAAACCCAGGCATCAAGTTAGACCATTACCTCAAGCTTAGCTTACACTTTTTATCGTCTCTAAAGTTGATTGTATCATACGGGAAAATTATAAGAAAATTCTAAAACCTATTGTAAAAGTGTCAATTCAGTTTTAAACTTTTTTTTTTTTTGTCAGTTGAGTTTTAAGCCCTTTGTATCTGTGCAAATTTAGTCTATCTGCTCAATTTTGGCTAGAAATTATTGACATAGACGTTGGCCATCCTATGTGGTGCAGCTAACGCTAACATAAATAATTTTTAATAATATTTTAATATTTTTCCTTTTTCTTTTTTTATTTTCTTCCATTCTTCTTTTAGCCGATCGCCAAGAAAGAAAGAGAAAAAAGGAAAAAGAAAATTAAAACAATTAAATAAATAAAATTTTGAAAGAATATCATTAAAATCGCCCATGTTAGTGCTGATTGCACCACGTAAGTTAGCCGACCCTTATGTCAGTGATTTCACTTAAAATTGGCCGGATGGACTAAATTGGCACAAGTACAAAAGATTTGGACTCAATTAGTAAAAAAAAAAGTGTTTAGTACTGAATTTGTACAATTGCAATAAGTTTAAGACTTTTTTTTTTTTTGTAATTCTCCTGCATCATATGGATACTCTTTTTGTGAAAATTTGGGTTGTAAGAAATGTTTTTGATTGTACTAGAAGTTCTAGTGATAAACTCTTTACAAGGTACTTTCTCCAAGGATGTGACCATAATATTCAGAGCTAAAACGTGAGCTAGGTAGTTAAAATATGTCTGATCAATCAATTCATTTGTTTATTCACGTGCCAGTATATAATAATCTTCAGCAGTTCTTATCATTTTCATTATAATTGATGCGCAGGGCAAGGCTGCATGGTTGGCCAAACACATATACTTTAACGAAGGCAATGGGGGAAATGATGGTGCAGCATCATCTCAAACAAAATATACCGCTTGCTGTTATGAGACCCACAATCATAACAAGTACTTACCGAGAATCTTTTGCTGGTTGGATTGAGGGTTTCCCTCCAAGGTTATCCTTCACAAAACTCTCTCTCTCTCTCTCAATGGTGGTCCGAAATTGAACTTCCTAACAAGTATTAGAGTTTGCTCATAGTTAGTAGAATCTTACAGATCACTCACTTAAGATCTCTAGTGTCAGCTGCCACATTAGTTTTTGGGAGTAATATCATAAGTGGTTTTTGAATTGTTATTTGGTGTTCAACGCACCACAGTTTAATGACTTAATTGAATTTTTTTTTGAAAAAAGGTGGAAGAACTCTATTGAACACCGCACAAAAGTTAATGGACTGCTCAAGTATTACCTCTTGGTTCTTCGCAAAATGCAAGTTGTTACTGAACAAGAAAACCAAGAAATATACCTACATCTAATTTCTTACTAATGAAGGCACCATCTTTTCGAGGAAGTTAAACCCTTAGAGGAGGCTAAACAATGAATAAATGAAGTTTACGATCCTTGATTTTAATGAGGGGCCATAGAAAAGCCAACTCCATGGAGAGGATAACAGGAGAGGATGAAAAGAAATTTCTCGCATCGATAAAAGATCAATGTCTCACAGACAACTATATTCGTCAAATTAATAGAGCAAGTTGGTAAGAACACACACATGGGCACATCTTTTACTGATTAAATGTTGGTTTTATTTGATTGATTATGTTGTTAGACCTTAGTCCTTGACAAGCAACAAAGATAAATATCTTGTTAATTGAGTATTTATTTTGCTTAACAAGCAAGAATTGTCCAATGAACTTTTTTTTTTTCCTTTGGAAACATATGACGACACAGAACTATGGACAGCATCGCCATAAGTTATGGTAGAGGAAGATTGGAATATTTCCTGGGCAAACCTGACGCGATACTCGACACGGTAACATCTAATCATCTCAACAAGTGCTTACCACTGTCAAAATCCCACGATCATAAGCATCCTAAATTTTGCATTAGCTTAATTGACTATGTACTTCTCTTTTTTGAATTGGCTTATGATAGATCATTTGGCAAACGTTATAAATAATTACAGATTTCAACATCACTTTATTGTGCAAATTTGAAAATACATACAGACCTACATTTATTCATATACAAATACATTTGATTCATTTCCACCTAAATATAGAGTTTCATATTGAGCAGATACCGGTAGATATGATGGTAAACGCTATGATTGTGGCCATGGCGGTGCATGCTAATCAGACCAATTCAAACAAGATTTACCATGTGGGTTCTTCAAGGAAACATCCTTTGACCTATTCAGATCTTCAAGACATCGTTTGGAGTTACTTCAAGGACAGTCCTTGGATCAACGAGGACGGGAAGCCGGTCAATGTTCGTGAGCCTAAAGTTATGGAAAGCATGGCCAGCTTTCGCAAGCACGTGAGGTGTTACATTCTCTTGTCAAAGGTTGGTTCAAAATGACTCAAATGATCACTAAAAGTAAATTCAATAAATCAAAATATGTAGAAAATTGAAGATCCCAAATATCTGAAGATCTTTATGTTATATAAATTTTAAGTAGTCAAGTCTACATATTTCCTTCTTTGAATATATAAGTGATGATAATATATAAATTAATAAACATATCTTCAAATAATTAGCTAATTTGTTTGAAGTGACAATTTCTTTCAATATGTTTCAACATTTACAGCTCTCATTTTTTTATTTCCATTAAACGGGAAATATCTGAAACCTTTAGAAATAAGTAAATGTAACACATAAAACATCACCTATTATGAAAAATTTAAAGTTTGAATAATATTTTACATTCCGGCGATCATGCATAATTTTTTGCTTTACAAATTCAAAACATTGGGGCCCTAAAAGAAGGGCAAAAAAATAAAATAAAATAAAATAACGCTAGAGATAAAAAGCCGGAAAGTCATCGTCAAAAGTCATAGCCACCAAATTAAAAAAAAAAAAAAAAAATGTGATTTCTCTATTCCCCAGGCTCTTGTGTTACATAAGAATCTCATAGACCGTTTATCGAATTAATTGACATGCATATCCCATGATATTAAGAATAGGGGAAGAGCATACGTAGTTTTTGTTGGACAAACGAAACTTTAGGTATTTCTATTTCGTGAAAAATGAATGATTTAAAATTATTGTTTATATCGCTTAAAAAAAAGAGTCAATGGATAATGTTTTCATTATCGATACTAATAGATGTTCGAATATTTTCATAGATAATAAAAATATTTTTTATTTAATCATTATTCGTAAGTGATATAAATAATTATTTTTTATTTTTTTACATTATATATTTTTGCTAAATAAATTGAGCCTAATTCTGAATTATTTTGGATGAAGGTGCTTAAAGTAGCTAGCTCGGTGTTTGGTGGGTCCTTCCAAGGCTTGCATGCTGACTTGGACAAAAAGGTTAACCTTGCTGTGCGATTGGCTGAACTCTACGAACCCTATATTTTCTCCGATGGCGTGTAAGCTTCTATGCATTGGCCAATGCGCATGCAGAGTGCGTTAATTAATCACATCAGAATAGGAAGTCCTAGGTTTAAATTTTTATAAGTCTATGCTTACCTCCTCTATTATATATTTCCATGGCTCAAAGTCTAGTTTACACGTGATGAAGAGTATCATAATGATTAGATATTGTCATGCATTCACCTGCTAGCGTAAATTTTTAAAATAGTTGATAGTGATCCACAAAATCACACAATCTCTTACTCTTACTCTTGCGCTTTTTTTTTTCTTTTTTGGTTTATTGGCTTAGCTTTGACGATAC
Organism: Eucalyptus curtisii; assembly: GCA_017140595.1. NCBI lineage: Eukaryota > Viridiplantae > Streptophyta > Magnoliopsida > Myrtales > Myrtaceae > Eucalyptus > Eucalyptus curtisii. The sequence continues at coordinate 10,666,384 of CM029501.1, read as the reverse complement.
AAATACAATGACTTTGAGAGCCACAGCCTTTAACAGTGGAGTAAACTCAGAAAGTGTCTTCTACTTTGATCCGAGGTGTATGGATTGGGAGGACTATTTCAAGAGAAGTCATTTGCCTGGAGTTGTCAAAGCCTTCGAGCGTAAGTGAGACATGATGCAATTAATAAATAGTTTGAGACATGTAATAGTTGGCATTATGAACTCCATGTGCTCTATTCCATTATATGTGGAAATAAATCAGGTGGTAACTCAAACATCTACTGCTATTTTCGGTGTCATATAAGATTGGAATGCCAATCATATTGAAAAATGCGTGTACGATGTGTATTCTCCCTCGTTTGTAACACCTCAAATGTTGCAAAGTGAAGGTTGCCAGCTAAATAGCGGTTTGGTTACTAGAATCTTCCCGAATTCATGATTCATGTAACACATAATATTTTTTACGATAATGTTGCAATCTTCTCAAAGATGAACCACTAAAGAGAAAGCTAATGAACTACAAACGGGAACGTAGGTTCCTCTCATGAGGTAATCATTCACGTATAGCACAGACTATTCCATGCTCTACCAATCGCAACTTGGTATTCAATTTAACATACAATTTTCTTACATTTTGGAGCCATCACTAATCAATTATGGTCGATTAGATATCTAAATAAAATGTGGGAGTGCATTTACTTCTACAAACAAGAGATTCAATGGATTTGGGGACTTGATTACACTAGATTAGTCTAATGCCCTTTTAGCCCAATTTCTCTTTATTTTCCAAAGAATTTTTGCAAGCAGTCTTGATTGATTTTAACTTAAGCCACTAACATCCAAGAAAAGATTATACGTGTTGACACCTAAATTATGCCTAACCATTTAGAATTAATTGTATAAAAATTAGGGACTAATTTGAAGCGCCTAAATAAAAATATTAGAATTAAATTGCATAGTATATAGTTTTTAGAAGCATATAGTTAATTGCATTTTAATCGGATTGGTGGTGGTGAATGGACCTGAATTAGTCACGTGGATAATGGCCCACGAGAAGTGAAATTAAACCAAGGCTAGGAGTGTTAGTGGTCGAAATCACAAGAGGAAAAGGAAGAGTCTTGAGCTTTAATTGTACTGGTTTAGCCAATTAAAATTAAAAGGCTTTGAGCTTAATTAGAACAATCCCATGGAGATTAATTGTAATCCGATCAAATATTTGAGTGACAATGCATATTTCAAAAGATATCGAAAATGCCCATTAATTAAGGATTTTCCTAATTTAACAACGTGCATGTGAGTGGCAATTCGAGTTCAACCGCAAGATACGATCCCTGTTTGCACATGAAATCTTCCATCTTATTCATAACCACTTGGATAATATCGTTGATTTTGTTCATTACCTAATTTGAATGAAATGGATGTGTTTTGGATGATTTGATTGTTTCTTGCTATTTTTTGTTGATTTGAGTTAATTTGTTTCCCCGTTAAAATATATATATATATATATATATATATATCTGAAAAGGTTAGGTGGAAAATTTTATAGATCATGTTGCATGTTTAGAATAGATTCTGATTGCTTTTCATTAAATAGATTAGTATATATTTGGATAGATATCATTTATGTCAACTCTAGAAGAATAAGGTAGTTTTCCGATTTAAATTAGGATTAGAATAATTTATTTCTTAGTTTAAATTAGATAGTATCATAATCTTTGTAGTTCATTCTGAGTAAATTTTAATTTTGAGTTTCCATGAAAAATACCAAAAAAAAAAAAAAAATCACGTACATGTCATATAGTTAGGTTCATTCAATTGCACGCCACATGTATCAATTTAATTAGAGTGCACATTATGTTAGAATAAATGCATATTAATTTTGCCCATCACTAGGGTTAGGTCGTTCTAATTAAAATCGCATGGATATAGCCTGCATGTTAGTTTATTTTAATAAAAGTTGCATGCCACGTTAAGGTAGTGCATATTAAATTTTCTTGTTGTTATAATTAGGACACGTAGTTAAGCATCATCATTTTTTCTACGACATCGCATGAAGATTAAGCTCGCGCATAAATTGAATAAAGCATGGTTTTTATTAAACAAGAGAAAAACCAAAAAAAGTTTGGTTGAAATTGTGTCAATTAGAAACCTATATAGGTTGGATATGCGATTTTTCTAATTGACATTGCATGTGCTTACTTGCTTTGAGGTAAGTACCCTCCCTTTCCTTGCTATTTATTTACTGCTTTGTTTATAGAGTGTTTCAGAAATCTTTGCACACTTGTATGATCACTTTATTTGTTAGAAGATAATAAATAAATCCAAACTACTTGCTAAATATTTTTTTTATTAAAAAAAAAACGGCACCAAAAGGATATTAGTAAAATCTAGCATAACCAAAATTTTGTACCTGCAATCTCTTATTCATGTGAATAAAGTAATCATCTCGTTACTTTACTTAAGTTTCTAATCAACCCATCAAAAAAAAAAATTAGTGGCAATTCCTAGTTGAAAATCATTTGCATGTTAATAACTTGAACCGAAGTTACAAATTGGTATAAGCTCGAGAGAGCCCAAACTAAGTTTAGACTTGGTAATTCATTAGCTGAATCCTTAGATGGTGCATTTGAGATAAGATTGTGATAATTTATTTTTTGCATTGGCAATGGACCTCATAGAAATCCAATAAATTAGAGAATGGAACTTCTTGGTTAGATCAAAAGACGGATGAAGGAGCGTGACGGGTGTAGCTAAAAACTTTTCACCCCTTTTATGAGGAGTTATCTTGCCTCAATAAGCCTAGAAGAGGCAAGGAGTCCAATAAGGGAAAATTCCAAGAAATGAATACGTGGCCCAAAGTAGTGTCACAACCTCTCCTCTTGCGGCTTTAGGCTAATGGCTTACTAAGTTTAGGCTTAACGCAAGCTCTTCTAAGTCTACCAATTTGCAGCTTATGGTTCGGATTTTTAACCTGTAAGTCAATTTCATTTAGAAGTAGCCACTAATTAGTTTGTGGTAGGTCGATTAGAAATTCAAGTAAAATACTGAAAGAAATAGAAAATAGGATTGGGGGCTTAATTACATTAGGTAATAAACTAGTACCCTTCCAATACCTAATTTTATTTAAACTTCAAGCCAAGTGTTTGTGTAGCATTTTATTCCAATCATAAGTTCTAGGATTCAATTCCTAACCAAGCTAAGGAAATAGCAATTGGTGCATCCCTAGGGTGCAATTGGAATACGGGAATATGCAAATAATATTTATTTCCAAGAACTTAAGCAAAGTTCTTTTTTTTTTTTTTTTTTTTTGAGGATTTCCTTGCATTTTTCTTTGAAAACTACCCAAATATATTTTTTATCCTTTTCCTTATTTTTGATTTTTTTTTTTAATTTTTGAATTTTTTCATAAAATAAAATTATGTTATATCACATAAATAAACGTACTCGGGTCAGGCCTCCGCACTCAACCTAGGTCGAGACCACCCTAGGCCCGTCATTGGCTAGACTGGGCTCAACGAATGAGCCCAGTTTGGCAACGCATTCGGCCCAAAATGAAAAAAAGAAAAAAAGAAAAGCCCCGTGGAACTAAAACCTAAGCCTAAAACTAAACAGGGCCGGCCCATTAAAAATAAAAACCTGACCCGAAAAATCACCCGGCCCACGCATAACGAGTTCGGGCCTACTAGACCCGCGAGTCGGCCTAGCCTGACCCGGCTCCGGGCTGGCCGACCCGACTCGCTCCCTGCTGCTTCGCAGCAAGTTGGCCGCCATGAGGCAAGTTGGCAAAAGGCTTGCCGCACCTGTCCATCTGCCCTAGGGGAAACGGCCGCGGCACCGCCTTGGCCAAGCTGAGCCTAGTGCTTGGCCCACGTCCAGCTGGCGACGTCTCTGCGGCTGCCACGATTGTCGTCGCTCGGGGGTGCCGGAACAAAAGAGAGATGCGGCCTCCGCGGGCCACCACGAGGACGACCACGGGTCTAGTGGTGTTATGCTGCGGGTCGAGGGCGTTAATGGGTTGATGCCTAGACAATTCGGCTTTTGCTCGAAGCAGGGAAACGAAACTAGATCTAATTTGGGCATTTTATCGAACGTGTGGGGCTCGTCAAACGAAAGACGACCACAGACAAGAACGAGACCCAAAACCAGATCGAAACTTGACACAAATTAGCAAAGAATGCTCAACACCAATGAAGAACGGCACCAGTGAGCCCGGCGGGCACGCGAAGAGGGGCAATGAGCCCCGGGTCAACTGCTCCGGCGAAAGCAGGGCACAAAACAAAGAGGAAAAACAGGGGCGGTTGGTGGGTGCCCCCTACTCAGCTCGCAACGTCGGACGAGCTCAAAGAGCGGGCTATGTCTGTTCGCCTTGCGCATCTCCGAGCCGGGATTCTCGGGAAATCGACCCCAAATCAGATTAGCCGAGACACGCTCGAATGGGACCTACCACGGCTTTGACGTGAACAATGACTGACGGCGAATAGTCGCTTGTGGTTCGGACGGACGTAGTGGCCGACAGCGGCTCTCGGTGGTGTCCTCATTAACTCACGGTTTTTCCCCTCTCTCTCCGATCTCTCCATTTCACCCTCTCAATTCGACAGGCCCCCTCTCGGGGAACCCACGCCCCAGAGGCTCTATTTATAGGCCAAGAAGGCCGGTTGACGGTGGTTGCTCGGCCGCGGGTCCTTGACGCACCGACCGGCCTCCCCTTTGGCTAACCAGGGTCACCTTGAGCCCGTCACCTCCGCGGTAGCTCTGCTCTGCAGGCAGCGGCCTGCCCAGCCGTCCTCTCCGTCACCGTCCAACTACGCCTCTTCTGCTCTGCTGTGCGCTTGTTCTGCCCTTGCATCGTCCTTGCTTCCGTGTGCGAAAGGAGGAAGAAGGGAAAGGTCGGGCCAGGGGGAAGTGAGCTGGGCAAGATAGGCCCAGGCCCGCACGAAGGGGGGGAAGAAAAAGAAAAAGGGGTCAGGGCGAAAGCCCAGACCCCGAGCCCTTTCCTTTTTTAGAAAAATAAAAATAAAACCTAGTCAATGCAAATAATCTTAATGCCTATGTGATGTTTTATTTAATGAAGATCTTTTTGTAAGGGCCGAATCGATCCCTAATTTTCTATATAGTTTATTTTTAAATATTTAGCTAAAATTTATATATCATCAAGCAGTATGGTCCGACAATGCACATAGAGTAGTGCAACATTCGACCCAGTCAATCCTCTCGCTTGTATATTGGAAACACATAATTAATTACAAATAATTAGCATGTATAAATTAATCACATGTTGGAATATATTAAAAGACTATTTAAAATTTACTATCTACTTAATTCAAAACTAATATAAAATGAAAAATTTGTCATAAAGTGAAGAGTACAAACAAATTAACATAAATAAGTAGACTCACGTACATGTGATTCTGATATTTGTAATAATTATGGAATAAGAATAATTTTAAATTAGCAAAATTTATAATTGTTATGAAAACTCTTACAATTATATAACTTTCTTTATTGTACAAAATTATTTGAAATTTTATTTCCCACGTTGGGATATGGTGCTCATGCCCAGCGAGGAAGCGCCCTTCCCGCATTGCACGAGAGGGTGGTCGGGTTAAGCTCCGCCTCATGGGGCGGAGATTGGGAATGCGATCTCCAGCCTTGCCTGGCTATGTACCCATCTATACACACTAAGGGCCCATTTGGTTCAGCTTTGGAGAAATGCCCTTGGGAGAATGCAAATACCTTTGAGGTAAAGGGGTTTTCCGAAATGCTAGACTGTTTGGTAAACTAAAACTGAAAAGTGCTTTAGGGAAATGCAAGACTGTTTGGTAAACATGTATTTGAAAAGCCCTTTGGTGTGACCAAATTAAATTTTTTTAGTTTTCGTATTTTTAAAATTGCAAAAAAGAAATAATGAGTATATAACATTTTACATTTTCATGTTGAGAGTAATGAAAAAGATACATATTAGTAAATTTATTTAAAAATTATATTAAAAGAATTTGATTATAAATTTATATGAGAGCGAGAAGTTTCCAACCTCTACCCTCCCGGATGAGGGGTCAAAGCGCGAACCAATTTATCCACCGCGAGATGGATAAGATTATCAATGAAATATTGTTTATTGTTTATACAAATAAATCGTTAAACGTTCGATGAAATATTCATCGTTGATTTGAACGTCAGAGTATCGAAATGAGAAACTTCACAAATTGTATGTCAAGACACACATACTACACAAAACAAAGATATTAACGAACTATAAAACCACAAAGATATTTATCAATTTTGAAATATATCTTAAGCGAAGGGCCGATAAACCCAGTTGAAAATTACACTAGAAAATTACCTCCATGTCATAAGAATTTCAAAAGAAACATTAAATTGAAATCATATTGAAAGTGGAAAAAACCAAATATCACAGCAACTTTGCTTTATTGCATGAATTTATATCATCAACTATGAAATTAACATATTGCTGAGAGGTTCTATCTACGTGAGTTACATGTTGATTTCTCTCGGAAAGGAAAGGAGAGAAGATCATTGCTGCTAGATGAGGAAAATGCGCAGATGCTTTTTACCAATACATTCACAGGGTAAAAAGCATAATCTGTTGGGACTCATGGGACAGATGAGCATGCAAAACTTCGGGTTCTTCCGAAACCCCATATTCAATCGCATAGCTCCCTCGAACTTCGTTGGCAAGAGGATTGCTGAAGAAGAATCGTCGAACGCCGACCCCGTGCCTCTTCACCACCGCAAAATGTACTCGATACAAGCAAGTTGGTCGATTGAGACGCGCTATTGCTCAACTGCCACGCTAGCATCTTCCTCCGCGCAAGGCGGCCTCCACTTCGAGTAAAAGATACTCCTCTCGACCACATTCTCCCTCTTCGACCGGTCATTCTGTAATTCTAGCTTCTCATCGATCAGCTCTAGCAGCTCCTGCAAGCCAACTCCTGTCATAGCGGATGTTTTGACATGTGGACCAGCCCGAGCAGAATCGGCAACATTCTTTGTCCTTCATTCTGCCAAGGAAGCATTTGGTTCACATAATTATTGAATAGATACTATAATTTACTTGCCCAAAGCTGTTCTTACAGTGCATTCATATGGCAGAGCTGTTACAGCAACATGTTTAAGAGGCATGATCATGCTGAAAGTATTGATGATATCACATATTTTGCCTTAAAAAGGAAAATTTGTCAGCTCCAATCACCATTATTTCAGTGGCAAAACTAACTTTACTTTGGAATTGTCATAAACATCTTAATTCATAGCAGGACCCTGTTACAATTTTCCTTAAGAAGTGATAAAGGTACCTAGAAAGTGGCATTAAGCCTCTAACAACTTATGCATTCATCTATGCAACAGAAGGGATCAAAACCCCTCCCGCTCTACAACACAGACATCGAACTATCACTCATTCAATTCTACTCTGCTGTCTTCCAGCTATAACAATTTACAGCTACCATGATGAAAGGTGGTGAAACCAAACCCACCATTCGACGGGGCACGAAAATCCATACCAATGCATCAATCAAAGCAAGCAAGATCATAGATCAACCCGTTGCGGGCGTGTCGGGGTCGAATGTGAACGAGATCGGAGCACGGGAGGCCAAGTGACCGCACCACGTTCGAGCTTCGACCCACCCAGACTCGGCGCCACACATCAACTCGTCCTCGCCTTCTTCGGTCAGGCGTTCCTGAGAGAAACGAGCGAAAGAGCCCAAAATTCAGCAAGCAAACTCCACCAAGCACACACCCATCGCCAACCGAACCCTGTGCGAAATTCAAGAACCGAGAAACCGCAACGCTCCTAGATCAATCGAATTCCAAACGCACCGACAACGCCGGCCTGACCCCGATCACGGGGTTCCGGCATAGACCCAAGAAAAACAGAATCATACCCAAGAATCGAAATTGAACAAACACCCGAACGTACGAACAAGAACAAGGGGAGAAAAGAGAGAGGGATCGGGTGTGCGCGCGAGAGAGAGAGGGAACAAACCGAGAAGACCGATAATAGGCAGATCCGTTTACCATCCAGCGACGAAAAGGAAGTAAAGAGGGAGGAAGAGAGAGAGAGAGAGAGAGAGAGAGAGAGAGAGAGAGAGAGAGAGAGAGAGAGAGAGAGAGAGAGAGGCGTACCAGGTAGAAGAGAGAGGAGAGAAAAAGAGGCGGCCGGAGTGGAGGCGATGCTGCGAGAATCGGCGAGAGCGGATCTGCTATGAGACGAAAAAAAAAAAAAAGAGCCTTCGCGTGATGGACCGCAGAACAGAGGAGAGGAAAGAGCGTCGAGAAAGGTAGGGTTTTGTTTTGTATGGGGTAAAATTGGACTTTTAATAAAATTTTGAGGGTAAAATAGGCAATCAGCAAAAATTCATTAATCCTCTCATGAGCATGCCGAAAATGCTGAAATGCCCAAAGCAGGTCCCCACCTGCTTTGGGCTTTCAGCATTTCAAAGGCAAGCATTTTGCCAAGTAGCCTTCAAATGCCGAACCAAACACCCTTAAATTTTTCCCAAGGGGCTTTGGGAGCTCAAAGCCCATTAGGAAAGTTGAACCAAACGTCTCCTAAGATAGACCCTTTCCAAAAATTCTTACCCTTATCACCTTATTTCTCATTTACCAACTCAACTATTGAAGGGTTCTCTTGGGACTAGGCCCATAAGGCTTCCTTTATTTGTGCTGTGTAGACCAACTCTGCTCACGAGAGGTTCAAGCCAGCCCAACCTAGACCTAGAAAAACTTCACATAAATAGCGCCGATACACAGTATTTGGAACTTTCAGCTGCATCTTATCAACGACAACGTTATCATAAATATCTCACACCAATTAAGTGAAATTCTATATGAACAAGAACTACTCAACACAACTTGTCACACAGGGCTTCAATATTGACAAGGATATTGTCAAAGCCCAAACAACGCAGCAACAAAATGCCTCTCTCTCCACACGAGCATAACTAGCACCTCCTCATAGACCGTCCGTGAGATGACTCGAGTCTTGCATGGATTGAAAGAGGGATTATTGAGTGATACACAAGTGCGATCAACGCCAATTGGCTACTAGGGTACATCTTGAAGACACTTGACCCATGTGGGTTGGACTAGATTGTTATAAATTATTTTGAAAAACTTAGCAGATCTTGTAAAACTTAGCATAAGCTCAGACTCGCCTTTTGATTGAGTTCACTTACTTGTTCGATAAAACTAAAGATATTTAGGGTCTAGTGTACAGATTTATCTGATGGTTTTAATTCGAAAATTTGGTCACAAACTTTTAGAAGATTCTTTATCTTAGGTTTGATCAATACAGTGTTGATCGATCTAGTTTTGGTTGGAGTCTTGAAGATCACATGTATGACCACATTGCCTTTAAGCTAGTGTCTCGTTTGCTCCACGAATGAGTCTTTTTAATCATGGCAACGTGACTTACAGATAATGATTGATATGGGGTCCATATGAGGATTGTAGCCAACTATGCAAACTGCCAAGCTATTTGCACACTCAAATTGTACAATGTATTGAATACTCAAATAAAAATGGTCTCATCAGTTTTTTTATTTTTTTGGCGAGCGGTCTCATCAATATGGTTATAAATTTATTTGGGTATGAAACAATAAGATTCTCCCAAGAGATGTGGTATTCCCTTCAACATAGTTATTCGGGCCTCAAACACTAAGGCTAGGTTCTCATATTTGAAAGAGTTCTTGTGCCTTGAAGGTTATATGCGGAGTGGGTTGGCTCCCTTCCACAAGAGCTTAACATACACCTCAATTTACCGAACTTGGCTCTAATAACAATTAAGTTTCTTAACACCAAAAGAGCTTTTGTGGGATGAGAGCGACCTTAGAGGTTATATGCAGAGTGGGTTGGCTTCTCTCAAGTGATGTGAAACTCCCTTCCGCAAAGGCTTAACATATACTCAAATCGTCATTTCCAATGAAATTATCCATGTCGACGGAGATGGCATATTAGTCCAAACAACAAATTTAGGAAATATTACCCAATCATTAAAGTGTAGTCATTTCGATCAATTTTCGTCAGAAATCGTAGACATGAGAATTCAATCATCACAAGCTATAGATCAATTTTATGATAGATGAATGCTTATTTGATTAATTGCTTTACTGAAAAATATATCGATTATTTGAGAACTTCAATCAGTCACGTTTTCCTCAAGGAAAAAAAAGTAGTGAGACCTTGCGGCGTTTAATTAATGCAATGCAATTGTGCATCAATTGTTTGCTTACCTAAATCCCATCAACCTCTCATCCCATCCTCCTTAACGGGCGGGTCCTTATAATAATGCTAAACTAACTAATAAAACTAATATAATTAACTGAAAAGCCAACTACCTCACTCAATGAACGATGACAAATATGAAACAACTAATTGACATTAAATTTTGGAGTTCTATCATCTTGAAAATGCATTCATGGGGTCATTTACACAAAAAAGGAAGATGAATTCATATTTACGGAGAAGCCCATCAAAAAGGTAGGATTAAAATGCTTTTTTGGACTCCCACGCATAGAGATGTGACACGAGACACCCATGCCCCACTTCCAATGGGACGTATTTTCCTCATGAAAAATGCCTCGTCGAACAAATAGTGGCCATGGACGGGGCGGGCAGGGTCAGCACTAGTCCCATTTTGTTAATCCCCAGCTTGTTTATGATACAAATACATGTTGCCATATATTAATTACGAGTAATATATTAAAATGTAGATTGTTATATTATATAACCCATTATAATTTATTATACATTCAATTTACAACTAAAGCAAAATAAGCAATACATGTTATAAAGCGAAGAATGCAAACAAATTGATATAAATGAGGAAAAATTTTAAAAAAATGGCCCAAAGTTCTTTCATTTTTTTTTAAATAAGGGTATGAACTGAACCTTGTTTTAAATAAGAGCTTGAGTAGACTTGATTGTTGTAAATAAGGGCCTGAAATAGCCATGATTGTTTTAAATTAACCTCACTAGTTGCCGGTCGGCTAAATTTTCTTATTGGTTAATGGCTTTTTGTCCAAATTTTCTTTTCTTTTTTCTCTTTTCTTATATTTTATTTTTCATGTTGGTTGGTGGCTGCTAGCAAAGGCCGGGGGGAGGGCCTAGCGACCCTTGCTGGCTGGCCGCTAGGAAGGGCCGGTGAGGGGTTGCAAGCACTTGCTGGTAGTGGGCCGCGATAGGCGACCTTCTCCAGGGCGAGGGTCGCCTTGCTTAGGCGAGGCTGTCCCTTGCCCCGTGGCCAGCGTGGGTGGCCCTCCTAGAGTCAAGCAAGAGTGACCCTTGCCTAGCTCTTTGTGAGCATGGCCAATGGCCAAGCAGCCATCGATGAAGAGGAAGAAGAAGAACCAAGAAAAAAAATGAAGAAAAAAAGAAAAAAAAAGGAAAGACAAAGAAAAAAAGGAAGAAGATAGGGAAAATGATAAATGATGAATCTTGATTGTCGGAAAGTCAGGTCCTTATTTGAACAAGACATAGCCATTTCACATCCTTATTTGAAATAAGATTAACTCCAGGCTCTTATTTGAGAAAGTAATACTACTACTTCAGGCATTTCTTTGAAATAAGATCCATTTCGAGCTCTTATTTAAAAAAAATGAGGGCACTTCGAGCCATTTTTTGGAATTTTCCCCATAAATAAGTAGACTTGTCTAGCATGAGATTGGTGTTTTTAATAATTACCAAATATTAGTGAATTTAAAGTACCAAATTACATAATTGTTATGAAAAACTCTCACAATTATTTAATTATGTTAAGTTTTTTTTTTAATGAAATTCGTTGAACTTTTTTCCCACAAGGGTTCCAAGGCTCAAACGAGCAAGGGTAAGCCATGACCAAATGATTGTTGACACTTAAATTTGGCCGATAGATGACTACGTCATAAAGTCACTCTGATCGAATAATTATTTGACTGAAACATAAATCGATTATTTGAGAACTGCAGTCCGACAACGTTTCCTCAAGGAAAAGAACAGTGAGACAATAGCACAGTGCAGTTGCGCACCTACTTTTTGCACCTACTTTAACATCCCACCAACCTTCTGACCAAAAGAAAAAAAAAAAATCCCATCAACCCTTACACAGGTCCGCATAATAAATACCGAACTAACAGCTAATGCAATTGATTGAAAAGCCAACTACCTCAGTGAGTAAATGGGGACGACAGGAACAAACTAATTGATAATGACATTAATAATATGGAGTTCCATCATCTTAATTGCATTGGTCATTTACCCAAAAGGAGGAAAAACTATCATCAATGCCAAAGCCTAAAAAACTAAGCATGAATTACCCTATTCCTACAAAATGTTGAAAATGAGGAAGATTGCCTTGAAAGGAGAAGGACTTTTAAAATCATTATAGATGTCAATATGTGCAAATGCAATTGTATTTCTCTACCTTTTTTATTGATCAAGAAACATAAAAGGGCACCAATGGAATGCAATACCCAGTTGTGCAAGATAAAATTAAAGAAAGTTGGGTCAAGGAGATAGCTTACCTGAAAAATTCCAGATTGAAAAGCTCTAAAGGTATTTGCTAATCAATTGGCGCCAATTACTTCTTTTAACAATAAAAGTGTAATACCTCTAGTCTCAAATAAGATGAAAGATGGCTTGTGATGTTATTGCCACTTCAAATGGTTTACATCTCTCTTACTAAAAAAAAAAAAAAATGGTTTCTATCTCCAGTGGTCACGTTCGGATACTTCTTTTGATGGGTCACGTTATTTTGTCGGACAGTATTAGGATACAACGTTTTTTCAGCACATATTTGATTCGAGCCAATATTTTGTTCTAGATTTATTTCACGTGTGAATTTCCTTGTGTGGTTATCAATAAAATTTGCACATGAGAGGGAATGGAACTAATAAAAGTCAAATAGTGAATGTGTTGATAATTTTATCGCTGGTGGACCCTAAGTAGTACTGACACTAACACATGATATGTGATACGACACGATACGACGTGTCGTTTCTATAAAAAAAAAAAAGAAAAAAAAAAAGAGAATTCCAATATGTTGGGACACGTGGTATATTAAATGTATATAAAAATATATAAATGATAAATTATCATTTTTTTTATTATTTTCATGAAATTAATTTGATTCAAATTTGACAACTAAATAAACACGACACTGAGAGTGCTAGTATGAACACCTAGAGGGGGTGAATAGGTGTAAAAACTGATTCTGCAAAATACGGTGAAAACCTTTACTTTTAACCCGAGTCGAATAATAACAGACTTTTGAAACCGAGTCGAAGAGCAAGCAGACTTTAAGCGAGATCGACTTTAGCAGTTAAATAGAACTACGAACAAAATTAAGAGATTCAGGGAAGAGAATAAGAACACAATGTTTATAGTTGTTCGGCTTAATCCAAGCCTACGTCCACTCTCCCATGCTAACAGCCTTCTTGGCTGGATTCCACTACGCAATCAACAAGAGATTACAACTTTGAGTGCAAACACTTAGTAGCAGATCACACTATCTCACTAAGTAACTCTTTTGGTATTTCTCTCAAGATCACAAACGTTTAAGCTCACAAGAAACAAGTGTATGATCGAATTCGCTCAGACTTTAGAATTATAAATTCTACACTCCGTCTCTTACTTGCTCATCGGTCCTTCATCTCCTTAAATACTCCTCCACTTCCAAACTAGCCGTTGGACAGCATCTCGAGGGTCGTCTTCCAATCTACCTATTGGACAGCTCTGTATCTAGAAGATTTGGTAGCCGTTGAGTGATAGAGTAGAATCCCAAATTGATTCCGATCGCCCATACAAACAGAATCTTGGTTTCCATAAGTAAAGCTTCTTCGTATAGAAAGTCCTTGTCTTCAATATCTAATTGGCAATCAATTATATTGAGTCAATTAAATCAATCTTGATGTGGAATTCAAACCAAATCACTAGCCGTTATATCTTCGGGGCTTGAGTTACGTTCTGTCGAATCTGGATGTAAAGTCTGAGAGCAATAGACTTTACAATCTGAGTTTGAGTGCGATAGACTTTGCAATCTGAGTTTGAACATATTCTGCTTCTAAACAGATTTAGCCTTAAGGTCTGAACATAGTCTGTTATGTTCTGCTTCAGCATGGAGTCTGTCTTCTGGTTCTTCATTCACGTTCAGTTTGGAATTTGTCAGGGTGAGCAGACTTCTGATGTAGAACAGACTTTGACACTAAAGTCTGGCAGTCTTCAAACTTTGACACAGAAGTCGAGAAATCTTTAGAATATACTTTAGACATGTGTTACATTCAGTCTTCTGGCCGTCTTTAGACTTTGACAATATTCTTTACATGTTCTATCATCTGCGTGGTCTATTACTTAACCATTAAATACATTAGTAGCTTTTGATTTATTTTGTCATCTTCAAAACATCATAAGGGATTTCCCTAACAGACACGACACGTCGATTCGTCGTTTCTCAAAAGTAGAGAATTCCAACACGTTGGGACACGTTGTATATTAAATGTATATAAAAATATATACATGATAAATTATCATTTTTGATTATTTTAATCAAATTAATTTGATTCAAATTTGACAAATATATAAATAATAATAAAAAGCCTAGAATGGAGTGCAACCATAGTTTGTTTCAACCATATATTGCCTTTGGATTGAGCATAACCATAGACGGTGTCAAAACAAATCAACTGACATTTATATTATTCTGGCCAAGGTGCATAAAAGTAGAGCTTCACTTTACCCAAATATTAAACTTTCCCAGTCAAATGTTGTATTGGTTATTATACAGAGACTTCTTACCTCCATCTTTTTGAATTATTAGCTCTATTTGTAATGCCAGGGGGTGCCCATAAGCTGCCGTATCTGCCGTACTTCATATGCTCTATAATACTTACATTTAAAAAAAAAAAAGAGCATAGAATGAAATGTACACTAAAAACATTAATCCATCATTTGTTAATATTATTCAGGATTTCAATTTAACAAATTTAACTCCATTACAATAATCCATCAAATTTGGAATAAAACTTGAATTTGACAAATTTAACTCCATTCCAATAATCTATAAAACTTGGAGACAAATTCAACTCCATTTCAATTTTACAAGGTCATCGTTGTAGCTCCACCAACGCTGAAAGAAAAGGCATCTCTCTACATGAGCACAAGTGCACTCCCCATTAGAGGTGTCAAACGGGTGGGTCGGGTCGGGTCGGGTTTGGGTCGGGTCATTAATGGGTCGACCCAAATTGACCCATTAACCTATTTATGATCCATTTATGCCTAATGTAAATTTTTCGACCCATACCCGACCCGACCCATATTAATAAAATATTTTCATATTTAACCAAATTTAGGAAAACTTATTCTTATTTTTTTTTAAAGATTATATTACTAAAAAACTTCCAAGCAATACAAGTCCAATCAATAGTTTTTCAATTTTTTATAATTTTTCAAAAAAATTATTATTTATATATATATATATATATATATATATGGTATTACTAAAATAGTTTTATACAACACAAATTTAATTGACAATTTTTATAAATTTTAAAATAATTATTTAAAAAAAATCGAATTTTAATTATTTTAATTTTTATTTTTTAAATATAATTTTTAATTTTTAATTTTCTTTTTCTTTTTTCTTCTTCTTCTTCTTCTTTTTTGGCCGGCTACCGACCACGACGACGGCCGGCGGCCAGCCATAGGCAAGCCTCAAGCTCGCCCGGCTCGTCGACGCCGGCGAGCTCGCGCGGCTCGCAGATCCGGCGAGCTCGAGCTCGCGGCTTGCGGGATTCTCGCGAGCTCAAACTCGCCGCCCGACGCAGGCGAGGCCTCCGCCTCGCCAGATCCAAGGAGCTCGAGCTCGCCAGATTCGCCTTGCTGGATCTGGCAAGGCTTGAGCCTCGCTTGACGCCAGCGAGTTCGAGTCTTGCTAGATCAGCGAGGCTTGAGCCTCATCAGGCGTCGGCGAGGCCTCCACCGAGCTCAAGCTCGCCTGACGCCGGCGAGCTGGAGGGTCGCCTGGCCGATCGTCGGCCATCACCGTGCCAGTGACTGGATGAAGAAGAAAGAAAAAAAAAAAAGGAAAGAAAAAAGAAAAGAAAATTAAAATAAAAAATAATTATAATTTCGGTTATTATAAAAAAATATTTTTGTAAAGTTAAAGAGAGAAGAGAGAAATTGTGAGGTTTTGAGTGAAAATAAATGTATTCATTTTTAATGATTTGATAAATGGTCTTAAATGGGTTAGAGAGCTGACCCATTTAAGACCTATGTATCTCTACCTCTTTATTTTTAAAACTCATTATGGGTGCTTTAAGAAGTAAGACTTGACCCATTAATGACCCATTTAAATATATATGGGTTCATAAATGAGTCAATGACCCATTTTGACACATTTACTCCTCATGAACCGTCGTCCTTAAGACAACTCCAGTCTTGCATGGACTGGAAGCGGCATTATTGAGCGAACTCAAGTGCTATCAACGGCGGTTGTCTACCAAGGGACATCTATTGGGACTTGATCAATCGTCATAAATACGGACGATATTGTCGAGGCAGTTTGCCTAGGTGGAATTGCACCCTTGAACATCGTGAACACACAGGACGACATTGTAGCCGTCAAATAAATTCATATGAAATCATGTGGTTGCTAGTTCTCTTTCCGCCGTATTGTAATGTCGATGTTGACGTATCAAAAAGTTACGGATAAGGTTGACAGGCATCGGAAAATGCAGCTACAAATGGAGCCTTTGTGCCTAAGCGCTTCTTAATTCACTCTTCAAGTTCCCCCTAACTCTTCTTCCAAGACTCTCGTCCATTTCGGTTCCAATATGGGTTTGGATATTGTCCAATTTCTTGAAAACAAGACCATCTTTGTCACGGGAGCCACTGGCTTTCTCGCAAAGAGTACTCTCTCTCTCTCTCTCTTTCTCTCTCTTCACGTGTGAAGTATACTTAGTCGCCAATTGCCATCAATTGACCATCTTTTTGCTAACTTTTATTTATTATGACGGGTTAGTTTTTGTGGAGAAGATCCTTCGGATTCAACCAAATGTCAAGAAAATCTACGTTCTTATCAGAGCTATGGACAAACAAGCAGCGATACAGAGGTTGCATGAAGAGGTAGAGAATCAAACTCTAAATTATCCTTGGATGGTTAGATCCACTTTTTGTTCTAAATTTACTATAAAGAAAAGGCACACATAGATGTGTGTTGAGAAGATAATAAAATAATAATTATTAAGGTTCCGTTTGTTTCTTGAAATATTAATGATTTGGAAAATATTTTCCTACAAATAATTGCTTGTGTCGCTTATGAGAATGAATAAATGAAATATATTTTTATTTTCTACGAAAATAGAAGACATAAATTGTTATTGAAGATGAAAACTTTTTCTTTTCATTTACTAAATTTTTTAAGCTATATAAATGATCATTTTTTGGATGGGTATATTCCAAATTATTCGTTCTTCGCTAAATAAATAGAGTCTAAGGGAAGAAAATTAAAAGATTTGTGTTTTTTTAGGAAAAGAACTTGAGTCGTTACAAGAGTAGCTGTATAATGGTCTATCCAATAGATGGTACAATCACTTAGGCGTGTAATTTCTAATTAATTCTACTCTATTTAACATGGAAAATAAAGGCAAAGGAAGAAAAAGAATATGAAAACTAAGATAAAAGACAAAATTTCCTTCATAACAACTCTCAAGCTTTTCACGTCGCAAACAGCTCATAGAGAAGAAGTTATTCGACATTTTGAGGGAAGAGTGGGCAGAGAATTTCAACTCAATTGTGGAGAAATTGTCTCCGATTCCTGGTGACGTTTCTTGCGAGAATTTGGGAGTACATGATTTTGATTTGAGGTTGGAGATGTGGAGAGAAATAGACATAATTGTTAGTTCGGCCGCGACTACCAAATTCGACGAAAGGTACGTGATTACAATCTTGCCCTCCCCGCCCAATTTAAAATTAGTTAAGAGAATTCGTGGCTTTTCCCTCATCCTATTTTGAGTTTATTGCCATCTTTCTCCCACAGATATGACATTGCACTAGCCGTCAATGTATTTGGAGCGAAGCATGTTGCTGAATTTGCTGTAAGATGTGTTAACGTAAAGATGCTACTTCACATATCAACTGGTTTGTGTTTTTTCGATTGTGGTCGCTCTTGATATTTTTGCTATGTAAATTAGCAGATGATAGGTTCTATTTCACCACCTGCTCATTTAAAAAGTAGTTTGCATTGACAATGTACCTTATGGAACCTTTTACTTTCAGCATATGTATGTGGCAATATGACCGGAATTATATGAGAAAAGACATTTAGTATGGGTGAGACACTCAACGGGTCAAAGAAGTTGGACGTGAATGAAGAGAAACTCTTGGTTGAAGAATTGATGAATGAACTTCGAGAAAAGAACGCTTCAGAAAGAGAAAGCACCATTGCTTTAAAGAATTTGGGCTTGCAAAGGTTTGCTTTTTATTGATTGAATTGTAAACAATGGAATTGATGATTAGTTGAAATTGCATCTTTAATTGTGGCTCTCAAACCTACCCATCAAGTTAGACCGCTCAGCTTACTCAATCGTCATTTGTAAAGTTGATGGTATCATATGGCAAAATTACCAAAAAAATTTCAAATTTATTGCAATCGTGTCAATTTAGCTTTAAATCTTTTTTTTTTTTTGGCTAATTGAGTCGAAAACCTTTTGTATTTACACCAATTTAGTCAATTAGATCAATTTGGTTGAAAATCGCTAGCATGGATACTACCCTCCTATATGGTTTAGCCAGCACCGATGCTGACACTTTTTAATATGTTTATTTATTTTTTTACTTTTTTTTTTTTTTGCTTTTCTTCCCTTCTTCCTCTAGTTGGTTGCCCTTGGCGCAACCGGCCAGAAGAAGAAGGAAGGACCAAAAGAAAAAAAAAAAAAAAAAAAAAAGAAAAAAAATAACTTTTTAAAAAAATATTATTAAAAATGTAAATAATGGAATTGATGATTAAGTTAGTTAAAAATTACATCTTTAATTGTGGCTTTCAAAGCCAAGCATCAAGTTAGATTGTTACCTCAAGATCGGCTTACTCAATCATCATATCTAAAGTGTTTTTTTTTTTTTGGTCTAAATTATATCAAAAGTTGATTGTATAATATTGATGTTCTTTTCATGAAAATTTGGGTCGTAAAAAATGTTTTTGGTTGGACTTGAATTTTTGGTGATAAACTCTTTACAAGGTGCTTGACCATAATATTCAGAACTAAAGCATGAGTTAGGTAGTTAAAATATGTCTGATCAGTCAATTCATTTGTATATGGCCGTACTATTATATTATAAACTTCAGCAGTTCTTATGATATTCATTATAATTGATGCGTAGGGCAAGGCTGCATGGTTGGCCAAACACATACACTTTAACGAAGGCAATGGGGGAAATGATGGTGCAGCACCATCTCAAACAAAATATACAACTTGCTGTTATGAGACCCACAATCATAACAAGTACTTATCGAGAACCTTTTGCTGGTTGGATTGAGGGTTTCCCTCCCAGGTTATCCTTCACAAATCTCTCTCTTTCTCTCTCTCTCAACGTGGTCTGACACTGAACTCCTAATTTTAGCAATAACTTCCAAGTATTATAGTTCGCTCATAGTTAGTAGAATCTTACATAATCACTCATTTTAAATTTCTAGCGTCACCTATGACATTATTTTTTGGGAGTAATATCATATGTGGTCCCTGAATTGTTATTTGGTGTTCAACGCACCTCAGTTTTTGAATAGAATTAAAAAAAGTGGAAGAACTCTATTGAACTCCGAGCCAAAGTGAAGGGACTACTCAAGTATTATTACCTCCTGGTTCTTCACAAAATGCAAGTTGTTACTGAACAAGAAAACCAAGAAACATATCTACATCTGTTTTTTAGTCTAGTTGCTAAATAGCAATACAAGATCATAAAGAAATCAGATAGACTTGCGCGGGCGGGTCTAATAATGAACGCACCATCTTTTCAAGGAAGTTAAACCTTTAGAGGAGGGTAAACAATGAATAAATGATGTTTGCGATCCTTGATTTTCAGAAAGGGCCATAAAAAATTCAAACTCCACGGGGAGGTTGACAGGAGAGTTTGAAAGGAAATTTTTTGAATAGGTAAAAGATCAACGTCTCATAGACAGTTATATTCATCAAATGAACAGTGCAAGTTATAGGTAAATGAACACACGCATGGCATATCTTTTACTGGTTAAAAATGTTGGTTTTAATTGATTGATTATGTAGTGAGACCTTAGTCCTTGACATGTAATGGTGATAAGTATCTCGTTAACTGAGTATTTTGTTGTTTAACATGCTAGTATTGTCTAATTAATTTTTTTTTTCTTTCTTTGGAAACATACATGGCATAGAACTATGGACAGTATCGCCATACTCTATGGTAGAGGAAGACTGAAATATTTCTTGGGCAATCCTAACACGATACTCGACATGGTAACATCTAATCATCTTGACAAGTGTTAATTACCATCCAAATGCCATGATTATAAGCATCCTAAATTTTGCATTTGCTTAATTGATTATGTACTCCTCCTTTGTCAATTGGCCTATGATAATTGATTTGGCAAAATATTCATAATTATAGATTCCAACCATCACTTTATTGTGCACATTTGAAAATACATAAGGACATACATTTATTCATATACATGTGCATTTGATGCCTTTAAACCTAAGTATGGAATTTCATCTTGAGTAGATACCAGCGGATATGGTGGTAAACGCTATGATTGTGGCCATGGCGGTGCATGCTAATCAGCCCAATTCAAACAAGATTTACCAAGTGGGTTCCTCAAAGAAACATCCTATGTCCTATTCAGATCTTCGACGCATCATTGTGAGTTACTTCAAGGACAGTCCTTGGATCGACGAGGATGGGAAGCCGGTCAAAGTTCGTAAGCCTAGAATTATGGGAAGCACGGCCAGCTTTCACAAGCACATGAGACGTTACATTCTCTTGTCAAAGGTAAGTTCAAAATAACTTAAAAAGTGAAGATCAAATGGTCACTAAAAGTAAATTTAATAAGTTGAAATATGGAGAAAATTGAAGATCCCGAATATCTGAAAATCTTTATGTTATATGAATTTTAAGTAGTCAAGTCAACATATTTCTTTCTTTATTGATATAAGTGATAATAATCTAGAAATTAATAAACATATCTTCAAATAGTTAGCTAATTTGTTTGATGTGACAGTTTCTTTTAATATGTTTCAACATTTACCACTCTCATTTTTTGACTTCCGTTAAACGGGAAGTGGCTGAAACCTTTAGAAATACGTAAGTATAAACACATAAAAATACTATTATGAAAAATTTAAAGTTTGAATAATACTTTACATTCCAGCAATAATGCATAATTTTTTGCTTTATAAATTCAAAGCATTGGGGCCCTAACATAAGAAAAAAAAAAAGAGAGCTAGTAATGAAAGCCGAAAAGTCATAGTCAAAAGTCACAGTCACAAAAAAAGATGGAAAAATGTGCTTTGTTTAAACCCTAGGCTCTTGTGTTACATAAGAATCTAATGGGAACTTTATCTAATTAATTGACATGCATATTCCATGATATTAAGAAAAGCATCCTTAGTTTTTGTTTAACGCATGAAATTTGAGGATGTGTTATCGCTTAAAATAATTATTCCATGAATAATGTTTTTGTTATCAATAGCAATTTATATCTAAAAATTTTCGTGGATAATGAAAATATTTTTTATTTATTTATTTTTGTAAACAATATAAATTGTTATTTTTAGAATTTTTTATATTATTTATTCTTTGGCAAAACAATCTGAGCTAGTTCTGTATTATTTTGAATGAAGGCGTTGAAAGTTGCTAGCTCAGCATTTGGCGGGTGTTTCCAAGGCTTGCATGCTGACTTGGACAAAAAGGTCAACACTGCCCTGCGATTGGCTGACCTCTACGGACCTTATATACTCTTCAATGGGGTGTAAGCTTCTAAGCTTCTATGTATTGGCCAATATGCGTGCAGAGTGCATTAATTAATCACCTCCTTCCCCTTATATACAAATCTCTGTTCAAGTATTTAACTATTAAATCACTTTTTAAATTATAACTTTTGAAACAACCAATTGTGATCTTACATAGTTAATATAGAAGTCCTGGGTTTATACTTTTATAAGCCTAAATTTGCCTCTCCTATTATATATTTCCATGCCTTAAAGCTTACGCATGAGGAAGAGTATCAGAATGATTAAATATTACCATGATTCACTTCCTAGCTTAAATTTTTAAAATAGTTCATAGTTATCTACAAAATTATATAATCTCCGATTCTTTTTTTTTTTTTATTGACTTAGCTTTGACGATACAAATATGATGGCTTTGAGAGCCACGGCCTTTGACAATGGAGTAAA
This sequence comes from Eucalyptus curtisii, assembly GCA_017140595.1. Lineage (NCBI taxonomy): Eukaryota > Viridiplantae > Streptophyta > Magnoliopsida > Myrtales > Myrtaceae > Eucalyptus > Eucalyptus curtisii. The sequence goes on along the minus strand of CM029501.1, from coordinate 10,643,993 downwards.
CTTGGAAAGTGTCTTCTCCTTTGATCCGAGGTGCATCAATTGGGAGGACTATTTCAAGAGAACTCATTTGCCCACAGTTGTCAAAACCTTCAAGCGCAAGTGAGAAATGATGCAATTAATAAATAGTTTGGGACATGCAATAGTTGGCATTATGAACTCCACCTGTTTCAACCCAAAACATAAAATAAAATAAAATAGAGAGAGAGAACTCCACATGTTCTATTGTATCATATGTGGAAATAAATAAGGTGTTGTAACACAAACATCTGTTGCTATTTTCGGTGTCATGTTAGTTTGAAGTGCCAATTATATTAGAAAAATACATGTACGATCTATATTCTACCTCATTTGTAACACCTTAAATATTGCAAATTGGAGGTTGCTAGATAAATAGCAATCCATTTACTAGAATCTTCCCAAATTCTTGGTTCATGTGACACATAATATTTGATATGATAATGTCTCGACCTTCCCAAAGGTGAATCACCAAAGAGAAAGCTAATAGACTACTAAACAGGAGTGAAGGTTCCTCTCATGAGGTAATCATTCACGTATAGCACCCTCTTTCAGGCCCTACCAATTACAACTTGGTGTTTAATTTAACATGCAATTTTCTTACCTTTTGGAGCCATTGCTAATCAAATAGATTAGACACTCAAATAAAATGTGAAAGTACATTTACTTCCACGAACAAGAGATTCAATGGATTTGGGGACTTGATTATGCTTGATTAAGGTAATGCCATTTCGATACCATTTTTCTTTATTTTCAAAAGAATATTTTGCAAGCAGTCTTAATTGATTTTAACTAAAGCCACTAACACGCAAGAAGTGATCATGTGTGTTGACACCTAAATTTTGTTTAACCATTCAGAATTAATTGTATGCAAAAGTAAGGGCTAACCTTTAGTCCCTAAATAAAAATATTAAAATCAAATTGCATATCATAAAGTTTTAAAGAGCATATGTTAATTGCATTTAAATTGGACCAGCGGTGATGAATAGGCCTGAATTAGTCACGTGGATAGGGGCCCACAATAAGTGAAATTCGGCCTAGGCTAGGAGTGCTAGTGGCCGAAATTACAGGAGGAAAAGGAGGGGTCTTGAGCTTTAATTGAACTGGTTCAGCCCATTAAAATTAAAAGGCTTTGAGCTTAATTAGATAAAGGCCCTGGGATGAAGCGTAATCCAATCAAATATTTGAGTGGTAATGCATGTTTCTTAAGATACCAAAAATACCCGTTAAATTAGGAAATTTTCCTCATTTAACAATGTGCATATGGACCGCAATTTGATCTCAACCACGAGATATGATCCCATTTGCATGGACAATATTCTATTATGTCCATTACCACTTGGATACGATCATTCATTTTATTCATTACCAAAATTGAATAGAGTGGATGTGTTTTGGATGATTTGGTGACTGTTTCTTGCTCTCTCTCTATTTTATTTTTTTTTTGTTGATTTTAGTTAATTTGTTTCCCTATGAAAAAAATACAAAAAAGACTAGGTGGAATTTGAATAGATTTTTATAGATCATGTTGTATGTTTAGAATAGATTCTGACTGCTTTTCCTTAAATAGATTAGGATATTTTGGATAGATAGCATTTATGTCAAATCTAGAAGATTAGGGTAATTTTCTGATTTAAATTAGGGCTTAGAATAATTTATTTCCTAATTTAAATTAGATAGTATCCTAATCTTTATAGTTCATTTATGGTAATATTCAATTTCAAAGTTTTATGAAAAATACCAAAAAATATCATATACGTGTCATATAGAATTATGGTCATCTAATTGCACGTCATGTGGATTAAATTAATTAGAATGCGTGTCATGTTAGAATAAAATGCTTAGTAATTTTGCCCATCAGTAGAGTTAGGTTATTTAATTTAAATCACATGTTATGTAGTCCGCATGTTAGATTAATTTAATTAAAGTCACATGCCACATTAACGAAGTCACAATTAAATTTTCTTTGTCATTAGAATTAAGCCACCTAGTTAAACATCATCATTTTTCTACATTATTGCATCTAGAGTAAGCTGGTATTGCATACATTGTATAAAGCATAGATTTCATTAAACAAAGTAAAATCCAAAAAAATAGTTAGTTGAAATTGTGTATTAATTAGAAATCATATATAGGCTAGATATGCAATTTTTGTAATTAACATTGTAGGTGCTTATGTTGCTTTGAGATAAGTACCCCTCTTTTTCCTTGCAATTTATTTGCTGTTTTGTTTTATTGGATGTTCCATTAATGTTTGCACACCCGCGTAATCACCTCACACGTTAAAAGATAATAAAATGAATCCAAGTTGTATGCTAAATATATTTTTGATAAAACGAGCGGTACCAAAATGGCATTAGAAAAACCTAATGTAATTGAGTCTCTATGCTCACAATCTCTAGTTCGTATGAGTAAAATAAACTTCTCTTAACTTTACTTGGCTTCTTAATTGACTCAATAAAAAATAAATTAGTGGTGACTCTTTATTGAAAATTATTTGCATGTTAAGAACTTGAACCTAAATTGCGAATTGGTATAAGTTTAAGAGAGCTCAAACTAAGTTTAGGCTTAGTAATTTATTAGCCGAACCCCTAAGTGATGCACCCAAGTTGATTTTTGGCATTGGCAATAATGCGACATACCTTACATAACCAATGATGAAGCTTATGCCTTCTATGAACCAAGGTTGTAGGTTAGAGTTCTCACTCATCACTCTACACCCTCCCAATATTTGCCGTCCAACTTGAGTATGTGCTAATAGGCTATTCGCACAGCTAGTTACTCGTGAGTGCTATAAAGATTCGGCAATAAATCCTTACAAAAGTGAACCCATTCCACACTCATACAAGTGTTCCCGTCAAGTGCACAATTCAATAAATACAATACTCATAACATTTTGGAATTCATTAAGAGCTTAACCCATTCTCACTTAATATGCAATTTAGCACCAATCACATACATAATAGGAAGGAGGGACTTTGAAACATTTTGGGTGCTATAAGATCAACAAAAAGGCTTGTTATAAGCCATATGAACCTACTTCAAGGGATCTCCACTATATTACCCATATATTAGTTGGGTTACCGCCATCATAGATATCTCAAATTGGCATGAATCTCATTCCTCTCGATATTTCAATTATTTGTTTTCTTCTAGAAATTTGTAAGAGACTTGGCTGAATTTCCTTTCGACTTCAACTAATCAATCAATCTAAATCCATGATAAAGCAACTGCTTCAAGAAATAATGTTTCAATGGAATGTGTCTTCTCTTGTCATTGTGTGCTTTATCTTTAGCAACGGCTATTGTAGTTTGGCAATTTGGCGCATGGACACATATGTTGGTTTCATGCACAACAAAAGTTCTGCTAGGAAATCCCTCAACCACTCGTTTTCACTACTTTCCCACTCGAGCTTTAAACTCCGAGTCAAAAGTGGATTTTGAAAGATTGTTCAGCTGATTTCCAAGACACCACACCACCACCAAGGGTGAATCATAACCGCTAATAGCTTCATCTCATTTGAACTTGAGAGCGAAATAGCATCACCGTATCCTTCAAACTTAACACAAAGCCCCTTATTATACCAAGTAAGATAACTATATGATGAATGTGTGAAAACTGGCTAGTGACTCATCCCCAATTATATACCAAGTATGATAACTATATGATTTTGGAGGCATGACTACATGCTATATGTTCCCCACTCTATAGGATGCGTCATGACATAGTTTTCACATGCCTCCAATCACAATCATAACTATAATTTTCTTGATAAATGAGGAATCCCTAATTATATGGCTAAAGCCCATATCATATGCAAACATGCATTATGTCACAATGAGTCATATAATATACATTTACATCAGATCAAACATACATATATATATATATTTAATTTTATATATACATGAATATTTAATTAAATATAGATGTTCATTTTACGTTGTAAAACAAACAAGCCCACTCATGCACTTTTCTAAGTTCATTTACTATCTTCAATTTGGCAACAAATATTCGGCTTTGTTCTCATAACAGATATATCCAATTTAAGCAAGGTCGGTCTCATTGAAAAGATAAGACACCATATTAAACAAACCAATTCATTGCCAACTTGATGAAAGGTCAGAAATTAGTTAATATTCATCACGAACAATACAACGCGGTACTGTTCCCCTCATGCACCGCCAGCAAAGATTTATATCTCGTTAACTGTAACCCCAAATTGAGAACCATAACTTACTACAGAACGCTAATAAAATCTAGATGAAATATCACAAAAATTGAAACAAGCCTATAGAGATGCCTGTAAATACCTCAATTGCTTGACATTTCCACTTCAATTAGGTGGGGTAGTAGAGATTGAGAGACCCTTGAAATTTCACTTGCTAATCTAGCATGCAACATATCAACTGAGTAAATCAAGTGATGATGTTTCTGTAGTTCATTTGTGTACCTCTTTTAGTGCTGGTTTTTCTGCGCCAAATCAACTATGGAAGTCATTTCCTTTGACTTCATTGCGTGTGGCTTCTTGCTGATGTCGTTTTCAAGATGATGTGTTAGCTGTAAGAAGATGGACTACTATGTAGAAGACGAGAGAGATATGAATAGTTTGTATATTCATTGTCTATTCTGTTGTACAATCTTCTGTAATTATAATACATAAATGATACAATAAAGGTAAAAGAATATTTCGTGAAATCACAATAAAATCAGGATCTAATCTAAATCTAAATTCCTGACTAATTTATACACAATCATAATCAAGTGAGATTCCGAGCATATCTCCCAGGATCGGATCCGATGCATAGCTTCCAACACTCCCCCTCAAGCTGGTGGCTGGTAGATGTCCAAGACGCCTAGCTTGCTTAACAGATATGCATGCCGTCTTTGACATAAGGGCTTAGTAAAAATATCGGCTGGTTGCTCTGCTGTTCCAATTCCTCTTGTCTCAATTATCCTTTCTTGATTTTTTTCTCGAGTGAAATGACAATCCACCTCTATATGCTTCGTTCTTTCATGTACTATGGGATTCGTTGCAAGTTTGAGTGCCGCATTGTTATCACAGAACAATCTTGTCGGACCCTTCAAAATTATCCCAAGATCCTGAAGTAATCCCCGTATCCATATGATCTCACAAGTAGTTTTTGCCATGGCTCGATACTCTGCTTCAGCTAAAGATAATGGTACGGTTGCCTGCTTCTTGGTCTTCCATGAAAGAAGGGAATCTCCAAGTTTAATACAAAAGCCTGTAATGGATCTTCGGCTCATAGGACAGGTTGCATAATCTGCATCACAATATGCCGACATTTCCATATTGCATTTTCTGGATAAGAGAATCCCTAGTCCTGGACACTTTTTCAAGTACTTCACGACCTTTAAAGCAGCATTCATTTGGGACAATTTGGGACTATATATAAACTGACTGACAGTCTACACTGCATATGATATGTTGGGTCTAGTCATGGTTAAATATATGAGCTTCCCAACAAGCTTCTGATAACTTGAAGGATAATTAAGAACGGGATCATGATTCTCAGATGTTCCAGCATCATAATCTCTGGTGGTCAATTTTGTGTTTTGCTCACTTGGAATGACCGATGGCTTGCATCCCGACAGACCTGCCTCTGATATAATTTCCAGCACAAATTTCCGTTGGCTAAGAGAAATCTCACGATCAGATCGAGCAATCTCGATTCCAATGAAGTATTTTGGTGCTCCTAAGTCTTTAATATGGAAAGTAAAGTATAGATATTTCTTGAATCTCTCTATTGCAGTTCTATCATTTCCCATGATAAGGATATCGTCAACATATATCATCAAATAGATAGATGACATACCTTGAGTCCATGTGAATAAGGCGTAGTCATATCTGGACTGTTTGAAACCTACAGAAGTGAGAGCATCGGCAAATTTGGCGTACCATTGCCTGGAAGCTTGATTAAGGCCTCAGAGGGATTTACGGAGACGACATACTATATTCTCCCCCTGTCTCCGTAATCCTAGAGGAATATCCATATAGATTTCCTCATCTAAATCTCCATGCAGAAAAGCATTATGTACATCCATTTGATGTAACGGCCAATCATTAATAGCTGCAACAGATAGAAAGGATCTTACAGTTACATCTTTGGCGACTGGGGAAAAAGTTTCATGGTAGTCAAAACCTTCCCGTTGAGTAAATCCTTTTGCCACCAACTGAGCTTTGTAACGCTCAATGGAGCCATCAGCTCGGTATTTAATCTTGTAGACCCACTTGCATCCAATAGGTTTCCTATTCGGAGGTAAATTGACCAAATCCCAGGTCTTATTAGTAATTAATGCCTGTAATTCATCTCCTATAGCTTCTTGTGGGAGAATACACTATTGGTGCCATAAGTTGTGTACGGCACTCACTTTGGTGCCAAAAGTTTTCGTCGGATCACTTAAGTGCCAAAAAATTTGGAAAACGCTCACTTTGGTGCCAACTCCGATCTGATCGGCCGGAAATCCGACGTGGCCTTTTTTTATTAATTTCTTATGCTGATATGGCTCGCCGAAGAGTCCAGTTAGCATCTAAAGCAAGAAACGACATCGTCTAGTTGCATTTCCCCCCAAATAAGAACCCTAATTTGCCAAATTGAAAGAAATCCCCAATTTCAAACCCTAATTTTTGTCGACGAAACCCAAAACTCCCTGGACTTGTGCCAGGTGGACGTCTCGACCTCCTCCTCCGTAATCGAAGGACGAGATGATGATGCCACCTCCGCCGGCGGCTTTCCAATGGGCAAATCCAGCAGTGAACACGGGGCTGAGGAGCCTGGGGGACGCTCGCGATGATGGGAGAGGATAAAGTAGGATAAATTTTTCTTTTTTCAGGTAGTAAACGTGGACATATGTTTATATTTAAGATAAGATTGAAAAACAGATAAAAAATCAGTTAAATAAAAAAACTGAAAATTCGAAAACAAAAATTGTAATCCATAATAAAATAATTTTAAAGCATTTTGGAAGACGGACTTAGGATCCACAGTTGCGGATGGGGAAGGGACGAAGAATTGGGTAGCGGAGGTGCGGCCACACAGCCACTGGTGAGGCATTTAATTACGATGGTGATCTCATCGCCTAGTTCAAGATGATCTCCCTGCGGCCCTACACAAAGATCCCATCTCCAACGGTGCTCTGCGAAGTTTCCATCTCCTCCTAAAATCTTATCGCCAAGCTTGAACTGCAACCAAAACACACAAGATCGAGGAATCTAGAAATGTGTAATTTAATATTATGATGACTTTCTATAATTATGTTTCTATCTGTATCTTGACTATAATTAATCACTCCTATGAATACATATACAATCCTAATTGGGGTTGAGCCACTATAAATGTTTTGTCTTTATTTTGTATCTGACTCTAAACATTAACAAAATTATGGTGGTGGTGGTGGTGAATTGGGGAGATTGAGACGTTGCTTGACCTGTTGTAGATATGAGACCAGAATAGTGAGATGGTACAGAGGAATCTCAAGTGAACAGTTGTTGCACGGTCATTGTCATGGTGGTCCAGCACGATAAAATCAGAGGGATTGCTAAACCAGCACCGAGATTGATCCCTTCAAGGGATTCGAATCCGAGTATGCTAACAGCAGCCGACATAGGACTTTCCCTACCTCTGGTTTGGATTTTTGAATTTTTTAAATAAAGTAAAATAATATTATATTATATTACATAAATAAACGTACTCGGGTCGGGCCACTGCACTTAACCCAGGTCGAGACCGCCCTAGGCTGTCCTTGGCTGGACCGGGCTCAACGAATGAGCCCAGTTTGGCAATACACTTGGCCCAAAATGAAAAATAAATGAAAAGAAAAGCCCAGCCCCTAAACTGAATTAAAGCCTAAGCCTAAAAATTAACAGGGCAGACCCATTAAAATAAAAACATGACCCAAAACAATCAGCTGGCCCATGCACAATGAGTTCGGGCCGACTAGAGCTGCAAGTCGGCCTAACCCGGCTCCGGTCTAGCCGACTCGACTCGCTTCCTGCTGCTTCACAGCACATTGGCCGCCATGGAGGCAACGTGGCAAAAGGCTTGCCGCACCTCTCCATCTGGTCTAGGGGAAACGGCGGCACCGCCTTGGCCAGGCCGAGCCTGGTGCTTGGCCCATGTCCAACTGGCGACGTCTCTGCGGCTACCACGATGGTCGTCGCTCAGGTGACAGAACAAAAGAGAGCCACGCCCTCCGCGGGCCACCACGAGGGTGACCACGGGTCTTGTGGCATTAGCTATGTTGCAGGTCGAGCGGCGGTAATGGGTTGATGCCCAGACAACTCGGCTTTCGCTCGAAGCAGCAAAACGAAACTAGATCTCGTTTGGACATTTTATCGAACATCTGGGGTGCGTCAAATGAAAGACGACCACAGACAAGAACGAGACACAAAACCAGATCGAAACTCGACACAAATTAGCAAAGAATGCTCAACACCAACGAAGAACGGCACCAGTGAGCTCGGCGCGCGCGCGAAGAGGGTCGATGAGCCCCAGTCAATTGCTCGGGCGAAAACAGCGGTGTGCTATCCCCAACCCTGCCCAACTGTGTGCCTATCTATATACACTAAGATAGATCCTCTTTGAAAATTCTTTCCTTTGTCACTTTATTTCTCATTTGCCAAGTCGAGTATTGGGGGTTTCTCTTGAGACCAAGCCCGCAAGGCTTCCTTTATTTGTGGTGTGTAGACCAATTTTGCTCACGAGAGGTTCAAGCCAGCGCAACCTAGACCTGGAAAAACTTCACATAACTAGTGACAATACAAAATATATGGAACTTTCAGCTGCATCTTATCAATGACAACATTATCATAAATATTTTGGGAAAAGTACCAAAAAAGTCCTAAACCTATTGCATTTATACCAATTCAGTCCTAAACTTTTCAATTGAACCAATTCAGTCCTTAACATTTTTACATTGGTACCAATTCAGTCCATCCAACCAATTTTGGCCGGCCGGCGCTGACGTGGATGCTAACTGGTGCTCGACCGCTGATGTGGCAATTTTTAAATATTTTTAAATTTATTTTCCTTTTTCTTCTCTTTTTCTTTTTCTTTTCTCCCTTCTTCCTCCTTAGACTATTCCGATGGTGGCCAGTGAGGGTCGCGTCCCTCGCTTGACCTGTCCTAGGGCCGCCAGCGAGGTGGCTTCGCTAGGATTTGGGCAAGGCCAGCCTCGCCTTAGCCTTGCCGCGAGTGAAGGCGGCCTCACTTGGGCGAAGGCGAGGGCTTCTAGGCTGGAGGCTTGCCGGCCACTGGGCGAGGGCCGCTAAGCCCTCACCAACCACCGGTGAGGGTCGCGGCCCTCGCTCGGCCTCGCCGGGGCCGTGGGCAAGGCTAGCCTCGCCCGGCCTTGCTGCGAGCAAAGGCGGCCATCGCCAGGCTGACGTGCCTTGGGATGGCCGCCTTCGCCCGCGGCAAGGCATGGCGAGGGCCATGTTGGCCTCACCGTTCGCGAGTGAGGCCGCCTTCATCAGCGGCAAGGCCAAGGCGAGGCTAGCCTCGCCTAGATTAGGGCGAAGCCATCTCGCCCGCGACCCTGGGCGAGGGCCTCAACCCTTGCCAGCGCCAGCAAGCCTTCGGCAAGGCTCGCCGACCGCCGCAAGGACAGTCCAAGGAGGAAGGAGGGAAAAAAAGAAAAGAAGAAAAAAGAAAAAAAATCATTAAAAAAATCATTAAAAAATCATTAAAATTGCCACATCAGTGTCCGGCCATCGGCTGACATCCATGTCAGTGCCAGCCAACCAAAATTGGCCGGATGGACTGAATTGGTACCGATATTAAAAGGTTTAAGACTGAATTTGTCCAATTGAAAAATTTAGAATTCAATTGGTACCAATGCAATAGGTTTAGAACTTTTTTTATACTTTTCCCTAAATATTTTCCACCAATTAAAAGAAATTCTATATGAACATGAACTGCTAAACACAACTAGTCAGACAGAGGTTCAACATTGACAAGGTTATTGTCAAAGCCCTAACAATGCAGTAACAAAATGCCTTTCTCTCCACACAAGCACACCTAGCACCTCCGCCCGTGAGATGACTTGAGTCTTGCATGGATTGAAAGAGGGATTATTGAGTGATACACAAGTGTGATCAATGCCAACTGGCTACCAAGGCACATCTGTAAGACACTTGACCCATGTTGGCTGGACTAGATTGTTAAAATTGTTTTGAAAAACTTAGCAAAAGATCTTGTAAAACTTAGCATAAGATTAGACTCACCTTTTGATTGAGTTTACTTACTTATTTGATACAACTAAAGATATTTAGGGTCGAGTGTACAGACTTATCATACGGTTTTAATTCGAAAATTTGGTCACAAACTCTTGAGAAGATTCTTTATCTTAGGTCTGACTGATATAGTGTCAATCGATCTAGTTTTGTTTGGAGTCTTGGAGATCACATGAATGAAGACATTGCCTTTAAGTTGGTGTCTACCTCGCTCCACGAATGAATCTTGTTTGATATGGCAACGTGACTTATGGATAATAACTTATATGATGGTCCACGCGATGATTATTGTGTACTTAAATGAAAATGGTCTCATCATTTCTTTTTCTTTTTTCTTTTTATGGTAGAAGGTGTCATCAATCTGGTCATATAGCTATTTGGGCTTGAGACACTAAGGTTCTCCCAAGCGATGTGGAACTCTATTCCGCATAGCTATTTGGGCCACAAGCACTGAAGTTTTTATTTCCGAAAGAGCTTTTGTGCCTTGAAGGTTATATGCAGAGTGAGTTGGCTCCATTCCATATACCCCGATCCACTACACTTGGCTTTAATATCAATTAAGGTTCCCATCTCCAAAAGAGCTCTTGTGAGGTAAGAGTAGCCTCGAAAGTTATATGTAGAGTGGGTTAGCTTTTTCTAAGTGATGTGGGACTCCCTTTTGTAGGGGCTTAACATGCACCCGAATCGTCATGTCGAGTGAAATTATCCATGTCATCGTGCATCGTAGAACAGCCTATGATGGAGATGCCATACTAGTCCAAACAACAAATTTCGAAAATATTGCCTAATCAATCCAATGTAATTATTTCGTTCAATTTTGTTAGAAATCGTTGAGGCGATAGTTCAATTTATCACAGTCCATAGATCGATTTTATGATAAATGGATGATTATTTAATTAATTGCTTGGCTGAAGCATAGATCGATTATTTGACAACTTTAATCAGCCACATTTTCTTCAAGGAAAAACATAGCGAGATTTTGCGGTGTTTAATTAATGCAATGTAATTGGGCATCGATTGAGTGCCAATCAAAATCCCATCAGTCTCTCATCCCATCCACCTTAACGTGTGGGTCCTCATAATAATGCTAACTAATAATTTAATACAATTAACTGAAATGCCAACTTACCTCACAGGATGAATGATGAAAAAGTACGAACCAACTAATTGACATTAAATTTTGGAGTTCCATCGTGTCGAAAATGCATTCATGGGGTTATTTACCCTAATAGGAAGAGGCCTTTGTAATTATAGACAAAGCCTATAAAAAGTTAGGAATAAAATGCTTTTTTTGACTCGCACGCATAGAGACATGACAACCCGCGCCCCTCTTCCAGTGGGACAAATTTTCCTCCTGAAAATTGCCTCACGGAACAAATGGTGGACACGGGCGGGGTCAGCCTTAGTCCCGTTCAGTTAATCCCCCAGCCTGTTTATAATAAAACTACATGTTGCTATATATTAATTACAAGTAATCTATTAAAGTACAGATTGTTATATTATACAGCCCATTATAATTTATTATCCACTTAATTCATAACTAAAGTAAAATAAACAATACATGTTATAAAGCAAAGAATACAAAAAAATAATAATAATATAAATAAGTAGATCACCTAACACGAGATTGTGATAATTTTCCATAATTACAAAATATGAATAAATTTAAAGTAGCAAATTACATAGTTGTTATGGAAAACTCTCACAATTATTTAATTCTCTTAACTTATATTATGTATTGTTGAACTTTTTTCCCATGAAGGTTGCAAGGCTCAAACAAGCAAGGGCAAGCCGCGAGTGAGCAAGGAGGAAGGTGAGTTGTGAGCTATAGAGAGAGAGAGAGAGAGAGAGAGAGAGAGAGAGAGAGAGAGAGTTGTGAAGTGCTTGAGTGAAATTATTGTGAATACAGAAAAAAAAAAGAGGGAAAATTATCAAAAAAAAAAATCTTGAACAAACCACAAAAAACTCCAAATTTTACTAACTGTGATACATTTACCCTCAATTTTTTTTTTTGTGATGTCAAAAACCTTAAACTTGTACCCTTGACACACATTATCCTAAATTTTTTTCCATGACACCAAAAAACCTATACTTATATTTTTGTAATACCAAAAATCCTAAACTTCTATTTTGTAACACCAAAAATTCCAAATTTCTATTCACATGACACATTTATCCAAAAAATTTGGTGTCATAGAAAAAAAGTTTGGGATTTTTGGGATCACAAAATAAAAGTTTGGGGTTTTTGATATCATAAAACAAAAGTTTAGGGGAAATGTGTCTTACTACACAAGTATGGGGAAAATGTGTCACATGGGTAAAAGTTTGGGGTAAATGTATCATAATGGACATAGTTTATGATTTTTGGTGGCTTTTACTCTTTTTCAATTTAGTCCTAAACCTTTTTTTATTACTAAGTCAATCTTAAACTTCTTACAATTATGTCGATTCAGTCCATCCGACCAAATTTGGATGGCTAATGCCGACATGGATGTCGGCTGATGCCGGAGGACAATTTTTTGATAATATTCTATTTTATTTTTATTTTTTGTTTTTTCTCTCTTTTTAACTTTTTCTCTCCCTCCTCTTTCCCTTCTCTAGCAATCGGCTAAAGGGAGGGTCGATTGCTAGCCAGTGGCAAGCTTGCTTTGTCACGCCCCGAACCTCCGAGCACGTGCCCATCCCTCCTTGGTCGATTAAATTGCGACGTCCCACGACGCATCGCCGACCCATTCGTTTTAAAATGTGCATGTGGAAGCAAATATAAAATCCCTAGACAATAATTCAATGGGATAGAAAAGCAGGACCACAACTTATTGAAACCAAAACACACCTTTATACATATCAGACTAATTCATTTACATCACTAGCCGATATTTAGGAGGCCTATCAAAAAAGTCTATTCTCAAAACTAGTTGTCCTAAGACCAACTATTCAGACCCGGTTGCTGAACCTTCAGAGTCCACAGGATCCGAGCGAGACGGCGGCTCCTCCACTTCACCCTTAGGTAGGTCTGCATGGTCCTCATCCTGGATAGTATCAATCACCTCAGCCGGGATATCAAAGCCTCTAAGGGGACCTATTCTAAGACTGTAGGGAGTGGTGTGGAACCAGGCTCTGAATCGATCGGCTGTCTCTTAGTGTGGGGCCTCTTCAGCCTAGACTGTGGTCACAACCAACTCGTAAGTCCAATCGCTTCTGGGATCAGAGACAATAGAAACCTGCTCTGTTATTCTCGCGGGACGACCATGTCGCCCATGGGGAGTCGCCATCTGCGAACCTGAAAATATTATCCCATAACAGGGTGAGACAATGTCTCATCGAGTTCTACCCCATAAGACTCGATTAGGAAGCCAATATGCCATAAGGCTTGCTTAAGCACAACACAGGTCAGAGGAATTACCTTGACCTCGGTTCCACCTGGAAGTCAATTCAATTCATAAACTTGCAATCATAACACTCAATTAATTCGGATCGACTCATCGATCAATCGACCTAGTCGATTACATGTCATCACGACCCTTTCTTGGTCGGCTCATCTCATACTATCTATAAAGTCCATTCATATCAAGACTGCTCACTGCTAAGTTGATAAATAGATAGTATAGCTCGCTTCTGAGATGCTCCGGTATACTGCTCTCTGCTAAGCTGCTATATCGTCCTTAGGCCGATATAGTATACCGACATTGCTCAATCTAAGCTGATAAGGTATATTGCTCTGTGCTAAACTGACATATCGCCCGTAGGCTGATATAGTATACCAGTATATTGCTCTTTGCTAAGCTGATATATCGCTCGTAGGCTGATATAGTATACACTTCTCAATCATCCAACATTTTCATCATCTTTATCAAACTCGATAAAATATCGTGTGTGGGTACACGGTCGACCTTAGCTAAAATACTATAGTTTCCTTTTCACAAATCCCACCATTTTCTATAGTCCATCAAAATATTTTTGGCAATGTCAACCGATGCCCGGTTATTTTTCAATTAATTACCAAAATTAATTAATTTAGGAATAAATCCTAAGATCACCATTAAATCAATTCAGCACAAATTACGGCTCAATTAAATAAACAGAGAGTACCATTGCAATCGGCATAAAATTCCGGTCATCGACTATCCCGATCTAATTTCCGGAAAATAAATAAATTATTAAATAAATTCCAAAAATCCAACTTATGCCCATAATGCCTAATTGGATGCCGAAACGGACCCCGAAAAATTTCGAGGTTCGTTCAATAAATATTAAGCCCTATTTACTTGCTAATTACACTAACCATTTGTGTAACATGTATCGGTAAAGTACTAAATTAATTCACCTAATCTAATATATCCATCTAATCACATTTAATTAAATCTAATCAATCCCTAAGCATCATTAACCTACTAAGCGAGGATTAATGAGTTAAACTCACTTGTTTGACGATCTGATCGGTGCAATTCGACCGGGACGCGACGGGGATCGATCCTCTCCAAAGCGGGCCTAGCTTTCGGGGCCGGGAACATGCCAAAACGGGCTTGCCAACCTCATAAACCCTTGCTATTTTTTACCACTGTTCAAGGGCTGATGCGGACACGGCTTGGGCTAGATTTGGCCACCACAAGTGGTGGTGCAGGCCGCGACTGAAATGGTCGTGAACCAAGCCAAGTTAAGTTGCTGGACCTGCTGGAATGGGCCGCTGAATTTGCTGGAACGGGTTGTTGAGTTGGCTTCAAAGGTGGGCCGAAGTCTACAGATGAAAGGGTGGCTTCGATGCAGCGGAGACAGGCCCGATTGTGAAGTGGTGAACAAACCGCACGTGGGTTGGTGCGTCAGTGATGTTGATGAAGGAGGAGTAGACGTAGGTGGGGGCATCAGTGGGGCAAGAATGCAAAGGAAATGGACAGCAACAAGGAACAAAAAGGGAAGAAGGTTGTTAGTGTTCGTGGAACGGCAACCAGAAAAGAAAAAAAAAAAAAAAAAGAAATTGGGGGCAGCTGGCATCGTGGTCCATCGAAGACCGACCAAGGGGGATGATACTCTTTAATAGATAGAAAAAATAGGAGTTGTCAACCAAAAGAGATTATGCGAGAGAGAGAGAGAGAGAGAGAGAGAGAGAGAGAGAGAGAGAGAACGTGCATTAATGGATAATGTGAGACTAGGTCAAAGGGAAATGAAATGGAAAGCTGCAGGAAGGATATGTCGGCCAAAAGAAAAGAGAAAAGGAGGAAAACGTGCGTGCGAGAGGGGGCTGTGCGAGAATGGGTGTGGGACCAAAGGGAAAAGAGAAGAAAATTAATTAAAACATAAACATACTTTGCCCAACTTCAAACAATTTTGTCAATTGGTCATCCGAGGGCCAAATTCTTCACCAATTGCACAATTTGAAGTCCCAATGAAGACCAAAATAAGACGGTCCCTTTATCCCACGAATTTCCTTCAAATCCAAATCCTCTTTCATTTTTTACGAAATCCAATTTTCTAAACAAACTTCTCCAGTTGAGGTCCGATTTGCCGCAGAAAAAGCCCATGAAATTTCCTGTCACAAAATCACACACCAGATGCCAAAAATCCCTTCAAATTGGTCAATCCAAATTTTCGTTCATTTTTCGAATCGTCCGAATCGGTTTTCCGTAAAAATCTCAAACTCGCCAGAAATTCCTCGAAAGGTGAGTCAACGTCCTAGAATGACTCGTGACACGATAGAACTTTCAATTTCTGAAATCGAATTCAAATTCGCAGTTAATTTCAATCAGACGTGCTTTTAGTGTGACCTTGCCTACTGGGTAGTTTTTAGAAATTTTAGTTGCAATTGACCCGTGGTTGATTTTCTTCGAACAACACATACCTCTTCGACACATTGGTGACTCTCTGTGGTCATGAAAATCTCAAGATTTTAAATACGGACATAGGGTACCCAAAACGAAAGAAAATCGGTCTAGTGCCGTTCAACGAGAATTTTGCAATAAGGTGGAATCACCCACACTTGATCATCATCTCAGTCGAATCGACCTATCTTCTGTCTACGATCGATTTTTAATTCTGCCACAATGACCTTTGCGGACTAGCACGGTCGAGCAGTCGATTCTTAGTCGAATTCTCAAGTCTATTGCGTTTAAAATCCTTTAATGGCTTCATTGGATAGGCCAGTTATCTCATAAGTGGCCAACTCAAGGAAAAACACTATAGTCGCGTTGACGAAAGGCCCATTTTATCCAATCGAAATTAGAATTTGAAAATCAGGATGTCACATGGTTCGCTATCACTTGGTGAAGGTGAGCTCATCTAGCCATTGACGAGGCAAGGCCCCGCCGAATCTAGCAAGGGCTCACCTCGCCGATGGATGGCAAAGATAAGCTCGCCCAAATCTAATGAGACAGGCCTCATCTAGCCACTAGCGAGGGCTTGCCTTGTTGAACATGGGTGAGGTCGGCCTCGCCATCCATTGGCGAGGTTAGCTCGCCCTCACCCAATGATGGCCAAGCGAGCTCGCCACTGGTCGGCAACTGGCCCTCCTCTTTGATTGGTCACTAGGGCTGCGCATGACAAAATTTCTGAAACAGAAATTGATTTCTAACCAGAAATCAATTTCTCAATTTCTATTCCTCGTACAAGTTTCTTAGCAAAGAAACCCGTTTGATAACGACTCAAAATTTATATTTCTAAAACAGAAATCCGTTTGATAATAGAATAAAATTTCTATTTCTAGGAATAGAAATTGATTAGATAACAACATAGGAAATCCTCAAATACAAAATAATAGTCGAAATAATACTAATACATTACAAAAGTTGAAAATACAATTTCATGGAATTTCCGGCATATTATTATGCCTTGCCATTTTATTGGCAATGGTTTTCCTAAGCGTATTTATTTGGTTTCCTCTCGGTCAATGTATCGTTTGCAAGCTCATCCTGCGTAGATTCAGACAAGTACTGCAGAAGCATGAATATGGGTGCCATTAATGGTGCCTATACAACCCTGTCATTTTATCAAAAACTAGTATTATACAAGATTATCAACAAAATAAAATTGATGGTATAAGGGAATATATGAGAATTCTACCTTGAAGTAACATTTATGGTTAGGAACCAATCGGGGGAAGGTTGGTTTATTTTGATTCTCGAATTGAATCAGTCCAATTACTCATCCCTAATTTCTTTATTGCTACTCAATGAACCTTTAATGGCCCTTGCATAGCAAAGAGAGAGATTCTCTTGAATCTCTTGCCTTCGAATTAAAATTCAAGATTGTGTAACAATCTAATTATTTTGATTTTGCAAGAATTTTGCATCCGTAAAGAAACAAGGTTAAATTTCTAAGCACGTTTTTTATTCATCTATTACGTAAGAATTTTTTCTTCAACTAGCCATACGCGTGCCCTTTCTAGGAGGAAAGAGCCCCATTGTTTTTAAGCAAGCAATTAAGAACTTTGGTCGTTTTTGAAAATTGGGGACTCATTCGATTGCCTTTCATCCTAAAGAGGAAGTTATAAAAAAAATTTAAAAAAATACGAGCAAAATAAGAAAAAGAAAATTAGCAATAATTTGTGAAGTTGTGGTTATGAGTGAATTAAGTTAGCAAGAAAGTGCAAGGTTATTTTATATGGTTTGATTTCAGCTTCTGATTTCTATTTCAAAAACTGAGAAGTTAAAAATTTCAGCTTCTGATTTCTTCGGCCACTCATGTGAAAACTAGTATATCAGGTGAAGCCGTTAAGAGATTCTAATGCATCAGGCTCGAGAATTTGACCAGAAAGCGACCTTTCGACCGAGCTAATCTACAAGGGTCAGTACGGCACAATTAAAAATCGATTAGAGACCGGAGATAGGTCGACTCAATAGAGGCATGTGATCAAGTGTGGGTTATTCCACCAGATCGCACAATTCTTGTCGGTAGGCACTGGACCGACCTTTCTGTCGATTGGGTACCCTGTGTCCGTATTTGAAACCTTGAGATTACCACGACAACCGAGAGTCGCCAATGTGTCAGAGATGTACATTGTGGCTTGAATTGATCAACCATAGGTCAAATGCACGAAAATTTCTAAAAGCTACTCGGTAGATCAGAACACGCTAGTATCGTGCCAGAGTGAAATTAACCATGAAATTGAGATCGAATTCATAAATTGGAAGTCCTGGTGTGTCACAAATCATTTTAGGAACATTGACTCATCTTCGGAAGAATTTTCATGCAAACCGAGTTTTTCGGCAAAATAATCAAAGTATGATTAATTTGGCTTGAGAAATTAGTAGGCCCGCTTTTGGTCGTGCTTTTGGGACCCAAGTTGGTTCTATGGTCAAGTGACTATGTGAATTTAAGTGTGGTAATATTGGATTAATTTTATGGACTTCAATTTGGTTCAATTAGAAGAGAATTGAATGAAATTGCAAGATATGAATTTCATGGCTTAGCGGAAAATGAAATTGAACCTATTGGAAGATGTTGTGGAGGATTGGATATAGTGGATCATGACATCATCCGATGTCATGGTTGGAGGCCCAAGGGAAGGAGATATTGACACATGGAGGGTGGGGATTTGCTCTTGGAAAGGTGGGATGTCACCTCCCCCCCATCCCCATCATCTTTTTCATGGCTTCTTGGAATTTTGAAAAGAGGAAAAGGAGAACCAGCAACCAACTGGAGCCCCTTCGCCCGCACGCACGCACGCCAACCAGAGCTCTTCGCCATTCACCGTTCATCGTTCATCACCGGAGCCGGAGCCGTCGTGGTCGTCGTTCGTCCGCGCGCGCGCGCCTCGCCGACCAGCCGTCGCACCACCTCTACCGAGCATCCATCTCCTTCATCTGTCGCTGCTCGTGGACGCCAGCCACCGCCGGAGACTACTTCGCCGTTGCCATCGCCGTCGCCATCAGGTACCGCCTCGAGCCGTAGCCGCTGCCCACTGGTCTTCCTCCGTCCGAACGACTGCCGAGCCGCCTCCGTCTAACCTTAAAACAGCAACCGCCGACCAGCCCTCCACCGGACCTTCAAAGGCCGTTTCCAAGCTCTTCCGATCCCCCCTTGGCCTTGCCCCGAGGAGAGTTGTCGTCGGGCTCGCCGTTCTCTTCGCCGGAGACTCACCGGAAAGCGATTCGAGTTTAGCTCACTAAACCTTGATTAGAGGGTTAATTATGCTTTAGGTGTGCTTAGCTTAATTTAATTAAGGTTAGGTGGTTAGTTTAGTTTATTTAAGTGTAAATTAGATTAAGAGTATGATTAAGTTAAAATAGGATTAATTAAAGCTAAGTAGGTTTATTTTAATATAAGCCTTGATGTGACTTAAAGGAATTTATTTTTGATTTACTTAAATTTTTGGAAATTCTGGAATTATTTAATAATATATTATATTACGAAATTATTAAAATATTATTATTTATAAATTAAAAAAAATTAAAGATTCCGAAAATTATTTTTGGGACCTTAATTTGTCAAAACTCGTGCCGATCGCTGTTATGTATTTAGAATTTGAATTTGACGAATGTATATGGCAAATTGAGTGTTGATTGTGATAAATATAGATTTTATTCATAAAAACTCAAGTGTCGGTTTTTGATGCAAAAATTGGATTTTAAGTATTATATTAGATAGTAGGGTTTGAAAAAGTGAGATATTGGTTTTCTGGATTGAAACTAACGTGTCCCCACACACGTGGTTAATTTTCGGAATATTTTTAATATAAACAAAAATGGTCAGGATCACTATTTTAAGTGAAAGCATTGAGTGAAATGCAAAGTGTCCCGGGCCAATTATGAATTGTTGAGTGATAATTAATAGGAGATCGTCCTGGGCTGTTGAGCCGAACATGCCCCTACATGGGATGCCCCTTGCAACAGATGCGGGTCGTAGTAGATTCTGGGCCCATGCTCCTTCGGGAACGCCGTCGACGTAGTGACGAAGTTGCGCTCCAGGGAGGAGGCGATGCCTGGCATTAATGCTAGTAGATAGCCAAACTGCGAGTAGGCTATGCCCTTGTGTGGCAGTGAATAATAATTGGAATGTGTGCTGAGTGCGATTGTCGTTTATATGAAAGTGATGACGTTCCAATTGTTTGAATTCTTATTACTACCTAAGATTGTGTGATACAAATTGTGCTAACCTGCAGGATGGAATTAAGACAAGGTAAGTCCTCTGTGTGATGTAGCTAGGCCACCCGAGGTGTATTTTCTTTCTAATATGGGTTTAGGGGTTAAACTTGCTGAGACAATATCTCACCCCATTGCGGGCCAAAATTACAGGACCGTAAATGGCAGGACCCCCGGAGCATGATGGTATCGTGGTGCAAATCAGGGAGAGGGTGCACCGTTTTGCTGACCCTGACAGTCATTGGGTCTATGAGCTGATTAGATCCACTGTCTAGGTCCAGGAGGTCGAGTTCATCAGGGTACCTCATAGGTATAAGGCATGGTTCCGCTTTGGGGCCAATGGTTTCAAAATCGGCCCTCTGAGTAGTTTTGATATCCCACTTACTGTGATGGATGCCATCCTAAGTGAGGGTGTAGCTGACCTTCTCGATGGTAGGGTGGAGGACCCATCATCAGTCAGAGGCTGGATCGACGAATGAGTCTGACTAGCAGTCATAGGACTGTTCTGTCTTTTTAGTGGATCGATCCCTTTTTGTAGACTGATCTTTTTTGTAGAGTAGCCCCTTTTTGGTATATATGTAAACTCTAGAGTGTTTATATATGAATGTATGTATGTTTGTTTTTGAATGAGTTGGTTTACTGCTTTCCTATCCCGCGAGTTTTTGTCAGGAGTTTTATAATACGTTCCGCATGCGCATAATAAATGAATGGGGTCAGCGACACTACCTGGGAATGTCGCATTTACATGACCATGGCGGGTTGTTCGCGTGCTTGGGGTCTTGGGGCGTGACATCCCCGTTTAAGTGGTATCAGAGCATGGTTTGTGTATGGAGTGATAAGGTGCGAGGGAGTCGTGGGATAGTTTGTAGGAAAGGCTTTTAAATTGCTGATGCATGTGGTTGATAGTTATTTGGTAACTTGTTGGTGAGGTCACTCAGATTCTAATGTGGTATTGGAATTTACAAACAGGTATCTATATTGAGCATGTAGCATGAGTGACCAAGTGCCGAGAGCTGCTAGGAAGAGGGCAGGACGCCCTGTGTTTCGAGATGGGCCGTCGACGAGAGTCGGTGCCCGAGTTGCCCTGGAGAGAGCGCAAGCTGAGGCTAGTGCGAGTGGTGTAGCATCGCCTTCTGGGGATGCTGGGGTAGTAGCCCCTGAGGATCCGAGGTTTGTTGGAATCATGAGGATGCTTGAGATGATGGGTGACAGAATGGATCAGCAGGCCGCTGCTTCAGCCGCCGCTACCGCCGCCGCCACCAATGCCGCTAACGCCGCCAATGTTCTTTGCAGCTTGCCGCCGCCCGCGCCGCACCGGTTGTCGAACCTGAGGTAGCACATGTTGAAGTTCCACCTGGGAAGATGGCCGCTGGGAGGCCTTTGCATAAGTTGGTGGAGTAGTTCCTGAAGTTGAATCCACCGAAGTTCACGGGAGCAGGAGATCCCGAGGCAGAGAATGCCTTTGACTTTCTGATGTGCACCAAGACAGAGAAGGTTGTTCTGGCAGCCTATCAATTGAAGGGAGTCGCAGGTACACGGTGGAAGACTACTAAAGGGATAGCGTTCCCTGAAGGCGTAGTTCTAGAGGGGAATGCCTTTCTCGAGGTCTTCAACGAAAAGTACTTTTCTAATTGTGCTAAAGAGGTGAAAATGGTGAAGTTCCAGCGCCTTTGCCAAGGTACTATGTCGGTCGATTAGTATGAAGCGAAGTTCGCTAAACTGTCGCAGTATGCCCCTAATCTAGTCCAGAGACCATTAGACCGAGCTCGAAGGTTTAAAGATGGGCTCCGATCAGATGTGAAGACCTTGGTGGTGCCACTAGATCTGAAGGAGTACAATGCCATTTATAGACGGGCCCAGCTAATTGAGAAAGACCAGGTTGAGAGAGCCGCTGCATTTGGGTCGCGGTTTAGTTCGAACAGGGAAGGTAATCGGTTTGGGAAGAGGCCGATGTCTGGAGTAAGGTATCATGTTCCACCCAATAGGCAGGGAAGGGTAAGGAAGTCATCGTCAAGCTTTAATGGAGTGTGTCATTCATGTGGAAGACGACGTAGTTCAACCCCGTGTCCCTTTAGGACGGGTACCTATTATGAGTGTGGCCAGTAGGGTCACATCGCTAGAAATTGTCCCAGGAAACAAATGGGACAACGTCAGTTGCCGCCACCGCCACCATTGGGTTAGAACAGAGGAATCGCGTCGTAGATCATGTCGCAGGGTGGATTGAACCGACCTCCAGCTCAAGGAAGGATGTATGCAATCACCAGAGGACAGGCGGAGGATGAGCCTGATGTGATCACAGGTATGGTCTTGCTGAACGACCAACCTGCTTATGCTTTATTTGATCCTAGAGCTACACATTCTTTTATAGCTGAAAAATATGTTAAGTTGGTAGAATTAATTCTTGAGTTGTTGGAGTCAGTGATTAGCATATCTACGCCGTTGAAGGATAAGGTGTTAGCTTCAGTGGGTTGTCTTGGTTGCAAGTTAGTGATTGGTAAGCGAGAGGGGAGGATAGACTTGATAGTCCTAGCCATGTATGATTTTTATGTGATAATTGGCATGGACTGGCTCACCAAGCAACGAGCTAAGATAGACTGTTATCGCAAGACGATTCAGTTTAACCCGTTAGAGGGTGAGAGCTTCGAGTTTATTGGGAGTCGAGGAGGACTCTCGATTTCCCTAATCTCGTCGCTCGAGGCAACTCGCTTGCTAGACAAGGGTTGCCAAGGTTACCTGGCGACTGTCGTGGATACGACAGTGGAGGAGTTGAAGATAGAAGACATCGCAGTAGTGCAAGAGTTCCCAGACGTGTTCCCGAAAGAATTACCAGGTTTGCCGCCAGAGAGAGAGATAGAGTTCATGATTGAGTTAGCCCTCGGGACCAAGCCAATCTCTAAGACTCCTTACCGGATGGCCTTGTCAGAACTTAAGGAACTAAAGGTGCAAATGCAGGAGTTGCTAGATAAAGAATTTATTCGTCCTAGTGCGTCCCCTTGGGGAGCACCAGTTCTGTTCGTGAAGAAGAATGATGGTTCTTTGCGCTTGTGCATTGACTATCGACAACTCAATCAGGTGACAATCAAGAACAAGTATTCGTTACCGAGGATCGATGACTTGTTTGATCAACTTCAAGGAGCGTCGATATTTTCTAAGATCGACTTGAGGACGGTGTATCATCAGTTAAGGATCAGGAAGAAAGACATACCCAAGTCGGCGTTTCGCACTCGATATGGTCATTATGAGTTCACTGTGATGCCGTTTGGGTTGACAAACGCCCCAGCTGCTTTTATGGACCTGATGAATCGTGTGTTCAAAGAGTACTTGGATCAGTTCGTAATCGTTTTCATCGACGACATCCTAGTATACTTGAGGAGTACTGAGGATCATGAAAAACACCCAAGGATAGTGCTTCAGACTTTGAGAGATCACGAGCTATACGCCAAGTTCAGTAAGTGCGAGTTTTGGCTAACTCGTGCGGCTTTCCTAGGTCATGTCATCTCTGGAGAAGGAATCTCAATGGACCTAGCCAAGATTGAAGCAGTGATCAACTAGCCGAGACCGACTACAGTGACAGAGATCAAAAGTTTTCTGGGTTTAGCAGGGTAATACAGAAGGTTTGTGGAAAGGTTTTTAGTGTTAGCTTCGGCGATGACAAGACTGCTGAAGAAGGAAGAAATGTTTGTGTGGTCAAATAAGTGCGAGAGTAATTTCCAAGAGCTTAAGCAGAAGTTAACTACTGCACCTGTACTTACTATTCCATTTGGTCTAGGAGGAATTGAGATCTACAGTGATGCGTCGTTTAGAGGACTATGTTGCGTATTAATGCAGCATGGTAGGGTTGTTCCATATGCGTCCCATCAGTTGAGACCTCATGAGTTGAATTATCTTATGCACGACTTAGAACTTGCAGCGATCATCTTCGCCTTCAAGATTTAGAGGCATTATCTGTGCGGAGAAAGATTACAGATCTTCACCAACCATCAGAGTCTTAAGTACTTATTCTCTCAGAATGAGTTGAATATGAGACATCGTCGATGGATGGAATTCCTGAAGGACTATGACTGTGAGATTTTGTATCACCCTGGAAAGGCGAACAAGGTCGCCGATGCACTGAGTAGGAAGTCTTCAGTTGCGCAGATGGTACTCAAGGAGTGGAGTCTACTGGAGAGAGCACGAGATTCGGGTTTCAAATTTGAGGTGGGCCACGTTTCGAATCTTATGGCCACCCTCATAATTGAACCGGAAGTGCAGATCAGAATCAGAACGCTTCAGCAGACAGATCCAGAGGTTCAGAAAATCCTGCAAGAGGATGCCGAGAAAAGGAAAGCTGACTTTCAAATTTTTTAGGATGGAACATTGAGGTTCCGAGGACGATTGGTTGTACCTGACGATGTGGAGCTTAGAGAGGAGATTTTATCAGAAGCGCATCGTAGCAGTTACAGCATTTATCCTGGTAGTACCAAGATGTATCAGAATCTGCGTCAATATTATTGGTGGTGTGGCATGAAGGCAGACATCGCCAAGCATGTCGCCAGGTGTTTGACATGTCAGCAGGTCAAGGCCCAGCATTGTAAACCGGGAGGACTTCTGCAACCTCTCGAGATCCCAGAGTGGAAATGGGAGCACATCACGATGGATTTCGTGATTGGACTACCGAGGAGTCAGAGAGGAAATGATTCGATTTGGATAGTAGTCGATAGACTAACAAAGTCGGCTCACTTCATGGCAGTTCGAAAGGACATGCAGATCTGTATGTGCACCAGATAGTTCGTATCCATGGAGTGCCAGTCACAATTACTTCAGATAGAGATCCGAGGTTCACCGCCGCTTTTTGGAAGAGCTTGCAATCCGCTTTCGGGACGAAGCTGCAGTACAGTATGGCCTATCATCCACAAACTGATGGCCAGTTTGAGAGGACAACTCAAACCCTCGAAGACATGTGGCGAGCTTGCGTGTTGGACTTCAAGGGAAGTTGGGAAGAACAACTTCATCTGGTCGAGTTTGCCTACAACAACAGCTACCAACAGAGTATTCAGATGACTCATTTTGAAGCATTGTATGGCAAAGTGTGTAAAACGCCAGTGTGTTGGGATGAAGTCGGGGACAGAAAAATCACAGGCCCAGAGTTGGTTCAGCAGTCAGTGGAGGCAATTGCCGTTATCAGAAACAGATTAAAGACTGCTCAGAGCTGCCAGAAGAGTTATGCTGATAAGCGTCGAAGGCCATTGGAGTTTCAGGTTGGTGAGCACGTCTTCCTGAAAGTGTCACCGATGAGGGGTATTTCACGCTTTAGCAGATTGGGGAAATTGAGTCTGAGGTACGTAGGTCCCTTTGAGATTTTGGAAAGAATAGGGGCTCTAGCGTATCGTCTTGCACTACCGTCGAGGCTGGCACAAGTGCATGACATCTTTCACGTGTCGATGTTAAGGAAGTATGAGCCTTATCCGACACACGTTCTAGATTTTGAAGAATTAGACGTGGACGATAGAGTGTGGTACGTTGAAAGCCCGGTTCAGATTGTGGATCACAAGGAGCAGGTTCTACGCACCAAGACCAGCCCATTGGTCAAAGTGGTCTGGCAGCACCATGGCACTGAAGGAACAATTTGGGAAACCGAAGATTCGATGAGACAATTGTACCCCCACCTTTTTGCTTAAGAATTGTAATGGTTTAAATTTCGAGGACGAAATTTTTATAAGAGGGGAAGAGCTGTGACATTCCGAATTTCCAATTCTTTTTTTTTTCAATAAATTGAACGGGCATTTCATCTGCACGCATATAGTTCTTTTCCCTAAGTCGGCCACTCATGTGAAAACTAGTCTATCAGGTGAAGTCGTTAAGAGATTCTAATGCATCAGACTCGAGAATTTGACCGGAAAGTGACCTTTTGACCGAGCTAATCTGCAAGGGTCAGTACGGCACAATTAAAAATCGATTAGAGACTAGAGATAGGTCGACTCGACAGAGGCATGTGATCAAGTGTGGGTGATTCCACCATATCGCACAAGTCTTGTCGGTCAGCACTGGACCGACTTTTCTGTCGATTGGGTACCCTGTGTCCGTATTTGAAACCTTGAGATTACCACAACAACCGAGAGTCGCCAATGTGTCAAAGATGTACATTGTGGCTTGAATTGATCAACCACAGGTCAAATGCACGAAAATTTCTAAAAGCTACCCGGTAGATCAGAACGCGCTAGTATCGTGCCAGAGTGACGTGAAATTGAGATCGAATTCAGAAATTGAAAGTCCTCGTGTGTCACAAATCATTTTAGGAACATTGACTCATCTTCAGAAGATTTTTCATGCAAACCGAGTTTTTCAGCAAAATAATCAAAATATGGTTAATTTGGCTCGAGAAATTAATAGGCCCGCTTTTGGTCGTGCTTTTGGGACCCAAGTTGGTTCTATGGTCAAGTGACTATGTGAATTTAAGTGTGGTAATATTGGATTAATTTTATGGACTTCAATTTGGTTCAATTAGAAGAGAATTGAATGAAATTGCAAGATTTGAATTTCATGCCCCGACGGAAAATGAAATTGAACCTATTGGAAGATGTTGTGGAGGATTGGAGATAGTGGATCATGACATCATCCGATGTCATGGTTGAAGGCCCAAGGGAAGGAGATCTTGACACATGGAGGGTGGGGATTTGCTCTTGGAAAGGTGGGATGTCACCTCCCCCTTATCCCCATCATCTTCTTCATGGCTTCTTGGAATTTTGAAAAGAGGAAAAGGAGAACCAGCAACCGACCGGAGCCCCTTCGCCTGCACGCACGCACGCCAACCGGAACTCTTCACCGTTCGCCGTTTGTCACCGGAGCCGAAGCCATCGCGGTCGCCATTCGTCCGCGCACGCAGGCCTCACCGGCCAGCCGTCGCACCGCCTCCGCCGAGCCTCCATCTCCTTCATCCATTGCTGGTCGTGGACGCCAGCCACCGCCGGAGTCTCCTTCGCCGTCGCCATCGTTGTTCGGTACCTCCTCGAGTCGTAGCCGCTGCCCGCCGGTCTTCCTCCGTCTGAACGACCGCCGAGCCGCCTCCGTGCAACCTCAAAACAACAATTGTCGACCAGCCCTCCACTGAACCTTCAAGGGCCGTTTCCAAGCTCTTCCGGTCCCCCTTTGGCCTTGCCCTAAGGAGAGTTGTCGTCAGGCTCGCCGTCCTCTTCGCCGGAGACTCACCAAAAAGCGATTCTGGCGAATTTAGCTCACTAAACCGCGATTAGAGGGTTAATTATGCTTTAGGTGTGCTTAGCTTAATTTAATTAAGCTTAGCTGGTTAGTTTAGTTCATTTAAGTGTAAATTAGATTAAGAGTATGATTAAGTTAAAATAGGATTAATTAAAGCTAAGAAGGTTTATTTTAATATAAGCCTTGATGTGACTTAAAGGAATTTATTTTTGATTTACTTAAATTTTTCGAAATTCTAGAATTATTTAATAATATAGTATATTATGAAATTATTAAAATATTATTATTTATATATTAAAAAAATTAAAAATTTCGAAAATTATTTTTGGGACCTTAATTTGTCAAAACTCCGTGTTGATCGCGATGTGTATTTAGACTTTGAATTTGATGAATGTATATGGCAAATTGAGTGTTGATTGTGATAAATAGAGATTTTATTCATAAAAACTCAAGTGTCGGGTTTTGACGCAAAAATTGGATTTTAAGTATTATATTAAATAGTGGGGTTTGAAAAAGTGAGATATTTGTTTTCTGGATTGAAATTAACATGTCCCCACACACGTGGTTAATTTCTGGAATATTTTTAATATGAACAAAAATGGCCGGGATCACTATTTTAAGTGGAAGCATTGAGTGAAATCCCGGGCCTATTATGAATTGTTGTGTGATAATTAAGAGGAGATCGTCCTGGGCTGTTGAGCCGGACTTGCCCCTATATGGGATGCCCCTTACAACGGATGCGGGTCGCAGTAGATTCTAGGCCCATGCTCCTTCGGGAACGCCGTCGACGTAGTGACGAAGTCGCGCTCTAAGGGGGGAGGCGATGCCTGGCATTAATGCCAGTAGATAGCCAAACTGCGAGTAGGCTATGCCCTTCTGTGGCAGTGAATAATAATTGGAATGTGTGCTAAGTGCGATTGTGGTTTATATGAAAGTGATGGCGTTCCAATTGTTTGAATTTTTATTACTACCTGAGATTGTGTGATATAAATTGTGCTAACCTGCAGGATGGAATTAAGACAAAGTAAGTCCTCTGTGTGATGTGGCTAGGCCACCCGGGGTATATTTTCTTTCTAATATGGGTTTAGGGGGTTAAACTTGCTGAGACAATGTCTCACCCCGTTGTGGGCCAAAATTACAGGACCGTAAGTGGTAGGACCCTCGGAGCGTGATGTGGCTAGGCCACCCGGGGTATATTTTCTTTCTAATATGGGTTTAGGGGGTTAAACTTGCTGAGACAATGTCTCACCCCGTTGTGGGCCAAAATTACAGGACCGTAAATGGTAGGACCCTCGGAGCGTGATGGTATCGTGGTGCAGATCAGGGAGTGGGTGCACCGTTTTGCTGACCCTGACAGTCATTGGGTCTATGAGCTGATTAGATCCACTGTCTAGGTCCAGGAGGCCGAGTTCATCAGGGTACCGCATAGGTATAAGGCATGGTTCCGCTTTGGGGCCAATGGTTTCAGAATCGGCCCTCTGAGTAGTTTTGATATCCCACTTGCTATGATGGATGCCATCCTAGGTGAGGGTGTAGCTGACCTTCCCGATGGTAGGGTGGAGGACCCATCGTCTCCGGAGGTCGATCAGTCAGAGGTTGGATTGATGAACGAGTCCGACTAGTAGTCCTAGGACCGTTCTTTCTTTTTGGTGGATCGATCCCTTTTTGTAGACTGATCATTTTTGTAGACCGGCCCATTTTTGGTATATATGTAAACTTTGGAATGTTTATATATAAATGTATGTATGTTTGTTTTTGAATGAGTTGGTTTACTGCTTTCCTATCCCGCGAGTTTTTGTCAGGGGTTTTACAATACGTTTCGCATGCGCATAATAAATGACTGGGGTCGGCGACACTACCTGGGAATGTCGCATTTACATGACCATGGCGGGTTGTTCGCGTGCTCGGGGTCTTGGGGCGTGACACTAGAGAAGGGGAAGAAGGAGAGAGGAGAAAAAAGAAAAATGAGAAAAAATTCAAAATTCAAAATTCAAAGTTCAAAAGTTTAAAAAATAAAAAGTAAGATATTATTAAAAATTTGTCAGCTAGGGCTGGGCGGCATTCAAGTTAGCGTCGGCTGGCCAAATTTGATCAAATAGATTGAATTGACACAATTGCAAAATGTTTAAGATTGAATTGGCCAAAAAAAAAAAAGATTTAGGACTAAATTGAAAAATTGTAATAAGTTTAGGATTTTTTTGATAATTTTCCCAAGATAAAAATTAGGGGTTTTAAGTTTTATGATAATTTAGGGATTTTTTTGATAATTTTTTTGATAATTGTAATAAGTTTGCATTTGTCACTTGGAACTAGGAGCTAGACCAGAACCAAATTGGTTCCAACAGAAACTAAGAATCTGACCAATTTTAAAGATGGTCTAGTCCAATTTCCGAGTAGAATGAGTTTGTTGTAGAACTTTTCACAGCAAATACCCTCCTTACCTCACAGCTCACTCATGTCACTCAAAGGGACAATTACTCATGTCACCCAGAGGCACAATGCAGCCATGCACTATGCAAGCTGCATGTAGCTTGCTTGTAACATGACAAGAAAACCTAGAAAGAGTACCTCCACCTTTTTATGCTGAGAAATGCATAGGCATAAAGAAATCATATAGACTTTGTTCTGCGAAAAAGAGTTTTCTTCACTTTCTTGGCATTATTTTGGATGAAGATGCTAAAAGTGGGTTAGCTAAAAGTTTGGCGGGTATTTCTAAGGCTTGCATGCTGACCTGGAGAAAAAGGTCAACACTTAAGCAGATCTGTAATGACCTGTGATGTATTCTCCAAAGGAGTGTAAGCTTCGGTGCAGTGACTAATCTGCATGCAGTAAATTAACCATTCACTTTTATTGCCCTTAAAAGTTGTGCTCATAGTGGTCAGATTAAATCGTCTAAATTTAGAGAGATAAACCGAATTGCCTTATCATGCAACTTAAAAAACAACTTGACCATGCAAGTAGAACTGAGTCAAGTATCTGAGAGAATATTAATGCATTATTCATAAAAATCTCTTATTCTTTGTTTCCCTGCTGTGACTATCGACCCAGTTTTGACGATTCATTTGGAAGCTTTGAGAGCCACTGCCGCTAAGAATGGAGTAGACTTGGAAAGCGTCATCTACTTTGATTCGAGATGGATCTATTTGGTGGACCATCGCAAGAAAACTCAATTTCCTGGAGTTGGCAATGCCTTCAAGCTCAGGTAAGCAATGATGCAGTTAATATAGTAGAATAGTCTGGATGTGCACTAATCAGCATCGTGAACCGCGTGGATACCATTCTACTTTGTGGACATGGATAAAGTGGTGTAACACTCATTTGTCATTATTTTCTGCACCACGTTTATTTGAATTGCCAATGGTATCGAAAGTCAAATAGACTATTAATATATTGTAAAAAATGATGTTCAATCAAATCTTCCCCATGGAGAGTCTCACACCACGTAGACGTGTACCATCCCTACATTTGGGTTGTGTTTGCTTTGCTGATAATAAATAATTTTAAAAATATTTTCCTAAAATAATTACTTGTATTGCTTTGAACATTACAATTTTTTTTTATCGTTTACGAAAACATTCAAACATAAATTACTAGAAATAATAAAATATTTTTTATTGGCTAATTATCTTGAACAATATAAAAAATTATTTTTAGCAAACTATTTTCTAAATATTTGTTTTTCACAAAATAAATGGAGCCTTAATAGTTTCAACTTTTCGGATAGTAGGATCTCTAACATGGTAGAAATAGTCTTTAAACATACCAAAAATGATCGCCAATCAATTATTTCCATGCCACCTATACATGGTGCTTCAGTAGATCATATATACAAATATTGGAATAATTGTGCAAACTTTTTAAATCTATTCTATAATATGAATTTGATCTTAAACTTTTTAATTATATTAATTCAATTCTAAATCTTTTGACTGTTTATCAATGTAGTACTAGCTCAACCACTTTTAATCAGAAATCGCTGACATGGACAAATTTTGGAATTTTTTAAAATTTTTTTGAATGTCTTCTTTTGATGGTGCTACATATGGTCATGATGTATTCGATAGCTCTAGTTGGCACAATAAAAGCTATGTATGTGTATAATCCTTTAACAATTCATTCATCAAGCTGCATTCGGTTGTTTGTGTTTCTAGCTAGGATAAGGCTAAATAAGATATGACATGAAATATAGGGATTTTGCTATAACCTATCCACCGTTTGGTGAATCGCAATTATAAAGCCGGATAGTTTAATATCTTATCATTTCATTATTTGCTATGAACGATATATCAGTATAAATAAATCTAAAAATATGTAACAGAGATTGTAAGAATTTCTCACGACACTCTCGCTTACTTCATTGTTATCTTATTTTCTATATTCTTCCCTATCTTTTTTTTTTTATTTCTTTCCATGTGTTTTAAAAATTTTTTCCCTTCCATCATTCTTTAATAAAATATTATTAAATAGTGAGCTATACTAATAAACCAAAAATATGCAATAAACATAAATACTGAATATATATTGAATATATATTATAGGATAAAAAAAATTTGAATATGGAAATTAAATAGAAAATTGTTGCTTTTGTGTTATTTTGAATGTTCTTTTTCTATATTAGAATCTAAATATTATTTCAAATTTTATTAATTTATGAAGTTTGTTATTTGAAAATATAACTTTTTACAATAAATATTAGAAATTTAATCTACTTTTATCTCATCTCTTCATGGGATTATTTTATCTAGGCTAGTTCCCTCTTATATCTTAACTTTATTTTGTTTTGAATGGGAGCCCATATAGGATAGACATCCTATCCTAAATTTGTCTTGATTAGAAATTAGTTAATCTTTAGATAGCAAAATGATAGATCCATCTTTGTCATTGTCGACAAATTTTTTAAGTTTTAAATGTTTATGAACTTGCCATAAAACACACGCAATCACGACGGGGACCGCACATGAAGAAACCATAGAAGGCCCCCACGAAAGCACTAATAGCACATGGCAGCTATGGTCGAAAGGACACCACGCCGATGGACATGTTGATTGATTTGACTCGAGCGTACCCGGGCAAGAAATCTTATTACTGTTCGTTTATTGTTGTTCTGCTTAAAGCAAACGGAGAAGACTGCATTGTGTTTAACCATACTCCTTCTGGATTTGAATTGCTTGAGACCATTACGTCTGCAAGGCTCTAGTCTATTCTGTTACTAATTTTTTTGAAGAAAGATGGTCACAACCCTTTTGGCGCGATGGTTCTGTATTTTCTCCACCTCGGTCCGTATGGTTGTAAGTTATAGTCTCACAGATGCTCCGGTGCCTAGACTTTATGCTCAGTCAAGTATATCCATAAAGCAAAAAGAACTATTGCATGATAGAGAGCTGACATTGTGTTAGGTTTCGACCTTTTGGAGATCCTCTCCAAGATAACTTACCGAAGTTTTGCTGCATGCTTTCAACGAGTAATATCATAGTTAAAATAATTGATTACTCAACACAAGATGTGTATCAATGTTTAGTGTATGTCTTGAAGGAGTTTGAACATCTTCATAAGTAGTCGATTAGGATTGCCATCGTTATACGGTCAGGTTGAAAGATCATGGGTAAGGTAGACTTGGAGGTGTAAATAACAATTCCTGGATGTAGTTGCCATGCATCACAAGGCAGTCCATATGAGACTACAGTAGGGTTGTCAATTCTTTATGTTTTTTAGTCCTCTGCTTGGGTAGGTTTGTGATATTACAAAATGTTTCAGTATATTTATAAAATGCTTTTCATTAAAAAAAAAAAAAGTAAATTTGTGTCAGTTTTGAGTTAAGTTGTGCCAAGTCGTAGTCGTGTTGTATTAAGATTTCTCGAGAAATTCACGTCCTATTCGTATCATGATCTTACATTGTGTCAGGAATAGCCTCCTTTGACTACAATTATTATTGTGAGCAATAATGTGTATTGCGGTGCAAAGGACGAAGGTGGAGACTCGTGTTGAGATAAATTGAGCAAAAGGATGCTTCGATTAAAGGGGTTACAAATCTAAGAAAGGAGGCTCGCAAGTGGGGGAAATATATTGAGGTGCATGTGTGTTATTGAGAGAGAATCCACATCAAAGTAGAAATTTAAATTTGTTAATGAGTCCGTTTGGGCTTTCACTAATAAATCTCCTGAGGATGAGGTGATGACTATGAATTGATCCAGAAATCACTAAGTGACCTATGATCACACTTGTGGCCAAAGAAAGGAAATATGATTACAAAGTAAACGAGTTCACCGTTAGAGGGAAAGTTCAAGGTAATGCTGGGATTTTCTTTCAATACCATACTAGGCTCATGCACGAAGTTTACTTTTTAGTTCTGACCAGTGGAATAAGCAATGAAACATATGTAAAAATTTGTGTCTTTTTGCATGATTACTTTATATCTAGCATCATCAATATCGATTCCTCAAATAAAAGTTGGCACTATACATTACACATTGTGCAACCAAAAAATATTCTTGAAATTAGTTAGTAAGATAGGAATCCTTATGAACTGATAGGTGTAGTTCAGGGCGTGCTTTAGTTTTTACCTATACAAATGTTTTTTAGAAATCTTACCAAAAAAAAAAAAAAAAAACGTTTTATAGAAATAGGATGACCAAAGGTTTATTGATCAGATTTACACTTTCATAAGTGTTTTCATTATAACTATAGTTGTTTTACTGGTAGAGGTTTCGGCAAGCTCTCTTAAGGGCCCAATACTTTTATACTTCACCCACTTAACGAAAAATAATCTTAGAAAGTGTTTAGACATATGGCGTGACGTGTATTGTTCAATTAAGATCTACTTATTTAGCAATCGTCGCATTTCCCAGATGAAGTTCACGATATTTTCTATTTGTAGCAGGTCACGTATGCAGTTTCTCTTTTAATGAGATTTTCAAGAATCATGTTGACATATCAATGAATTACGCAATTGAATAGCAATGATCTCATAAGTGTCACATCAAACATCACATCATATTGACTTTTGCGGTCGACAAATTGCATTGATTGCTATGGGTATAAATAATCCACCGGAAGATGGACCATTTGCCTCAGAAAGTACCACATCCAAATTCTCTCTCTATTTCCAAGCTCGGTGGATCGAAAATTCATTTGCGATGGAGTTAGATATAGTCCGATTTCTAGAAAACAAGACCATCCTAGTTACTGGCGCCACGGGTTTCCTAGCCAAGAGTACTCTCTCTCTCTCTCTCTCTCTCTCTCTAGACACAGTTTTCCTAGCCAAGAGTCTCTCTCTCTCTCTCTCTCTCTCTCTCTCTCTCTCTACACAGTATATTTATGTATATAAATCAGTCCAGTATACTCCTGGGCGAAGGCTTCCTTAGGGGACAGAAAAAAGAAATGGGATGCATCCGTAACGCATGCACACACACACGTCTGTGGGGGTTATAAGCATATTTTGTTATAATGTATATTTATCTTGTTATTACGATCTATTTTCTCAAGAATAATTTATTTAAGATGCACATAAATATTAAAAATTGTCTTGTTCCCAATTGACATGTTCTTGTTTGCATTTATTGTTTTGACATAGTTTTTGTGGAGAAGATACTCCGAATTCAACCAAATGTGAAGAAAATGTTCCTCCTTATTAGAGCTACGGATAAACAATCAGCTATACGTCGGTTACATAAAGAGGTAATAGGTTTCCAGATAAACCCTAAATTGAGATTGGCATGATAAAGTCGGTTCTTGTTTTATATTCGTCATAGCATTTGATTGAGCTGTTACTATTATCTCCCTAGATAGTGATAGAATGGGAAAAGTATAAAATAAAGTCATAAATCTATTACATTAGTACCAATTTAGTCATAAATCTTTCGATTGTACTAATTTGGTTATATACATTTTCGCATTAGTATCAATTCAGTTCATCTAGCCAATTTAAGTTAGAAATTACTAACATAAACTCTAGCAGTTTTACATGACACAATCGGTGCTAACGTGTAAATTTTTTTATAATTTTATAATTTTTGTAGAATTATTTTTCTTTCTTTTTTCATTTTCTTTATCCTCTTGGCCATTGAGGGCCTTTGCACCCTTATCGACCCCGGGCGAGGGAGCTGCAACCCTTGCTTGCCATGGGTGAAGGCCACGATGCCTTGCCCAAACCAAGTGAGCCCGTGCTTGGATCTAGGCAAGGGCCCCATGTCCTCTTCAAATGCCCTCGCCTGCCACGATTGAGGGCCTCCGCTCCCTCACCTGTGGCTGACAAGGGCGTAGAGGCACTTGCTGGCCAACAGGTGACCCTCGTTTGGATCTAGGCGAGAGCCAACGACCTCGCCTACGGCCAAGAAGGTTGTGTCATGTAGGATCGGTATCCACATCAGCAATTTTTTATTTAAATCGGCCGAATTGATTGAATTGATATCAATGGAAAGGATTTAAGATTAAATTGATTCATTTGAAAAATTTATGACCGAATTAGTACTAATATAATAGGTTTTGGACTTTTTTGATACTTTTCCCATGACAGAATGGTTCTTACCATTCTTTTAACATAGACGATGAGAAGTTACTTTTGGAACCTCATGTGGGTTTCCTTATGTTTTAATGGTAAACTTTCAAGTATGTTTATGGAGTTAAAAAAAGGGAATATATCGGGTACACATTCTGTGTTTTTTTTCCCTATAACAGGGCGAAGAATAAAAATGTTCTCATTCTTTTTGGCTTGAATAAAAATAAACCCCGAGATGTTATTCGTTAAATCTCACTGATACTTTTTTTACCCAGAGATGCGTATTATATCCTGAGACACAACTACATGCTCTTACTACCTTTTGAATTTTATAAAGAGTATTTTGCACATTATACATATGTTCCGGATGAAGTCTTATATATTGAGCACATCGCGAACAGCTCCTACAGAAGAAGTTATTCGATGTTTTGAGGGAAAAATGGGCAGAGAATTTCAATTCAATTGTGGAGAAATTGACTCCAATTCCCGGTGACGTTTCTTGCGAGAACTTGGGAGTACATAATTTTGATTTGAGGTCGGAGATGTGGAGAGAAATAGACATAATTGTTAACTCCGCCGCAACTACAAAATTCGACGAAAGGTACATACTGATAATTTTGCCCTTCCCGCTCAATTTATAATGATTCAAATGGTTCGTTTCTTTTTCTTCACGCTATGTTGTGTTTACTGCCATTTTTATCCCGCAGATATGACATTGCACTAGCTGTCAATGCACTTGGAGCGAAGCATGTTGCTGAATTTGCTGTAAGATGTGCCAACATAAAGATGCTACTCCACATATCAACTGGTTTGTGATTGTTGATTGGGGTCCTTCTTGATACTGCAACTCAGCTCTCAACGCACGTCATTGAGAACACCAAATCAAATTATCATCATCATCATCATCGGCATCATTATCATTTTGCTTTAGTGTACATCAAATTAAAGAAAATTCCATTAATGAAGCTCGATGGATAAATATTACATACAATCGCCAATGGGAGGAAACATTTAATCAATATTTCTGGTTGTCGTCAATTATAGTCCATGTTTATCAGGGAAAGCGGGATATGTAAAACCGAAACACCATGATTCGTTATCTTTCTTCCGGTTTTTTTTTTATACACTGACGGTGCAAAAGAAACCCTTATACATGATAAGCTCAAATGTTTACGCGTATTCCCTTTTCATATTTTAGCAACTAAGTTTATTCCATTAGCAGGTAAGAGATTTCCTTTTTTCCAAAAGTACTTTACCTGACAGTGTATCTTATAGAATTGTTTATTTTCAGCATATGTATGTGGCAATATGACTGGAATTATACGAGAAAAGACATTTAACATGGGTGAGACGCTCAACGGGTCAGGAGTATTGGACATGAATGAAGAGAAGCTCCTGGTTGAAGAATTAATGATCCAACTTCGAGAAAAGAATGCTTCAGAAAGAGAAATCACCATTGCTTTAAAGAATTTGGGCCTACAAAGGTTTGCCTGTTATTAATTGATTGCAATCTAATAATGTCTTTAATAGTGGGTGTCAAACTTTGAGCTACAAGTTAGACTGCCACTTGGTTTGATAACCATGCTCTACAAAGAGGCAAAGTAAAAACCTGAGAGAAATACAGTTAAGAGTAGGACAGATAAAAAGAAGAAGAAATGACTGTCACCTCAAACTTTGCTTACCCAATGTTCATCTCTAAAGTTGATTGTATCATATTGATACCCTTTTCATGAAAGTTTGGGCTGTCGAAAAAAGTTTTTGATTGTACTTTAAGTGAATTTCAACAAGTAAACTCTTGGTGAGGTACTTTATCCAAGGATGTGATGATAGTAGCAACAATCAAAACATGAGTTAAGTAGTTAAAAAATATGATTGATCAATCAATCCAATCATATACTTAGATAATCGTATATAGACCAGTATCCATGATTTCATCGCAGGGCAAGGCTCCATGGTTGGCCAAACACGTACACTTTGACGAAGGCGGTGGGGGAAATGATATTGTGGCATCGTTGCAACCAAAATATACCACTTGCTTTTATAAGACCCACAATCATAACAAGCACTTATATAGAACCTTTTGCCGGTTGGATTGAGGATTCTTCTTTCAGGTTATCCTTTAAAATCTCTCTCTCTCTCTCTCTCTCTCTCTCTCTCTCTCTCTCTCTCTCTCTCTCTCTCATAACGAGATCCGACAATCGAGCTGTGGAATGAATTCGTAGTTTAATATTTAAGAATATTGCAAATCAAACTGATATTGAAATCCGACAATTGAGCTGTGAAATGAAAGCGTAGTTTAATATTTAAGAATATTGCAAATCAAACTCATATTTGTAGCAATAACATCCAAGTATAATAATACACTCATAGTTGGTATAATTTTCTCAATATCACTCACTTTAGATCTCTAGTATTACTCGTGACATCGTGTCTTGAAAGTGATATCATTGTCATCCCTGAATTGTTAGATGGTAGATGCAACTTAGTAACAAAAGTAAATTAAAAAGAAAGTTCATGGATAATGCATCGAATAAAAGTTAAGAGACTATTCATGATATTACTTATTGTTTCTTTGCAAAATGCAAGCTATTACTTGACAAGAAAACCAAGAAACCGTACCTCTATTTTGTTATTTAAATTGCTAGTTAGCAATACATGGTCAATGAGAAATTGTGGGACAAGAACATCACAAATAGCATAACTTTCTTACATGCTCACTTTGTGTTATAACTTTTTAATCGATCACTTGAATAGAATAACTTCTTTATGATTACTTGAGTGTTATAACTTTTAGAAGATATTCGCTTCAAGTGCTATAAGTTTTTATGCAACATTGGATTTTCCAGTTAGGAAAATTGCTGATGTCACTAAAGTGAATGTTTTTCAAAAGGTATATCGTTTAGGTGATCAATTGAAAACTTATAATATTAAAGTGATCATCATATCAAAATTATGACATTTGTGATGTCCTTTTCCCAAGAAATCATATAGTCTTGAACAAGCGCATCAACAAATGGATGCACCATCTTTTTTGGGAAATCAACTCCATTTTGAGGTTAAGAGGAGAATTTCAAAGAGATTTCTAGAATTTCAAAGATCAACCTCTCATTTAGAGTAATCTTCATCAAAAGAGTAGAGGAAGTTGGTGAGAACGCACGAACGGGCACATCTTTTGCTGCTTAAACTTGGGTTTTATTTGATCAATTATAAAGTAAGACCTTAGTCGTTGACAAGTAACCGCGGTACGTATCTTGTTAATCAAGTATTTTGTTGCTTAACAAGCGAGGCTTTTTCTCATATACTTTTTATTTCTTTGGAAACATATGATGATGCAGAACAATCGACAGCATTGCCATCAATTATGGTAGAGGAAGACTGAAATTCTTCCTGGGCAATCCCGGTACAATAATCGACACGGTAATAGCCGAGCATTAACCGCCATCAAAATGCCAGGACTATAAACATCCCAGATGTTGCATTAGCTATAAATAATTGATTATGTACTCCCCCTTTTATGAATTGGTATGTGAAAATTAATCGAAAAATATTGATAGTTATTGATACCAACCACCACTATATTGTGCAAATTGCATAGGCATAAACACATAGAATTGTTCATATATAAATATGTTTGATGAATTTCGACATCAATATGGGATTTCATCTCGTGCAGATACCAGTAGATATGGTGGTAAATGCTATGATCGTGGCCATAGCGGTGCATGCTAATAAGCCTAATTCAAACAAGATTTACCAAGTGGGTTCCTCAAGGAAGCATCCTTTGACCTATTCAGATATTACAGACATCGCATGGAGTTACTTCAAGGAGAGCCCTTGGATCGACGAGAATGGGA
This sequence comes from Eucalyptus curtisii, assembly GCA_017140595.1. Lineage (NCBI taxonomy): Eukaryota > Viridiplantae > Streptophyta > Magnoliopsida > Myrtales > Myrtaceae > Eucalyptus > Eucalyptus curtisii. The sequence continues at coordinate 10,604,111 of CM029501.1, read as the reverse complement.
AGCCGGTCCAAGTTCATAAGCTTAGAAATATGGAAAGCATGGACAGCTTCCGCAAGCACTTGAGAAGTTACAATCTCTTAACAAAGGTAAGTCCCAAATGGCTTAAAAAGTGAAGATCAAATTGGTCACGGAAAGTTAATGCAATAATTTTAAAACATGTAGAAAATTGAATATTACCCAAATATCTGAAAGTCTTTATCTTATAATAATTTTACATAGTTAAGTCTACATATTTCGTTCGTTTATGATATAAGTCCCAAATTAATGAACATATCCCCAAAATAATCAGCTGATTTCAGCTGATTTGTTTCAAGCGAGAATATCTTTTAATATGTTCTCAAGATTTACAGCTCTTATTATTTTACTTTCATTAAAATAGGAAATAGTTGAAACTTTTCAAAACATACATTATGTATTATAACAAATATAAAGTTTGAATAATTTTTTTTAAATATCGTGAAAACGTTAATGCATAGATTCTTTGTTGATAAATTGAAAACAGTGGGGCCCTAAGTAGTAAGAGTTACAACATACAAATCAATCGACGTGCGTATTCCAAATATATATTTTAAAAAGGGACAGGAATCTAAAAGTAGCTACTCAATGTTATTCGATTTCTTATTTTGTATTGTCTTGGATGAAGGTGCTGAAAGTAGCTAGCTCCATGTTTGGCGGGCGTCTCCAAGGCCTGCATGCTGATCTGCACAAAAAGGTCAACGCTGCTGTGCGATTGGCAGAACTCTATGAACCTTATGCATTCTTCAAGGGCATGTAAGCTTCAATGCATTGACCAGTTTGCATGAAGAGTACACTAATCAATCACCTCGTTGCCGTTATAAAAAATTTCCAATGAAGTATATAAATATTAAAACATGCAGTCACCTTTTAGCTTAACCATTTAGAATAAATAATTATGATCTTATAAAATTTCTGACATCAAGGTAAATGTTTTAAGTCTTTCAAGGTTCATATATACTTTCCCATTTATATATTTTCACACCACAATCTTAACGTAAAAGTCCAATATAAAGGTGTGAGGAGTATTAAAATGGTTTAAATATTACCACACTTCATCTATTAGCTTTAATTTTGATAACAATTGTTGTTATTTACAAAATTTCATAATATCTTATTCTAGTTTTTCTTTTTTTCTTTTTTTGACCCAGCTTTGATGACACAAATACGGAAGCTTTGAGAGCCACAATCTCTGACAATGGAGCAAACTTGGAAATGGTATTCTACTTTGATCCGAGATGTATCGATTGGGAGGACTATTTCAAGAGAATTCATTTCCCTGGACTGGTCGATGCCTTCAATCGCAAGTGAGCAATGATGCAATTAATATGTTCTTTGGGACATGTAATATTTAACATTATGAAATGCGTGTGTTCTATTCCGTTATGTATGGAAATAACTCACGGTGGTGGAACACACGCATCTGTTGTTATTTCTGATGTCATGGATTGAAGTGCCAATCCTGTTGAAAAAGAAATAAACTTCAAAGTTTAAACGTATAGTTAAAGATGATGTCCATATCCAGAAAAGGTTTCGACGAAGAGCGTCACACCACCTAGACATGGGGTTTTCGATCGATCAAATATGTGCATGTGTCACAAGGGATTGGGGTTTTGATTTGGTCTCTTGTCTCTGATGAATCATTTATCGACACCGTTTTTCTAATTTGACATGCCTTATAGTCTAGTCTCATGTTCCTCCATCTAGCTTGCAAATGAGACAGAATATTAACTACTTAGATCATTTAATCTCTTCCAAATGACGATTTGTTCTAGCGGCAACTCCATTCTGCTATGAAGTGTATGGAGAAGTAAACTGTTGATGTATCTTGGATTGAAGAAGAATTTTAGACAACTTGTATGGGGTGTGCCCTTTCTCGTTTGTAGCACCTGAATTTTGCAAATCTCAATTCTTATGATCTTCGCAAATACTTGGGTCATGAAATCTACGATATCGATATGATCAAAACCTTAAAACTAGACTAGAATCGCTACTAATCTATGTAAAAAAAACCTAGGTCAATTGGCCTCCTAAAGCCTCCGATAGTGTCGAGAAAGTCAAGCTACCTAATTGCACATGCAAAGGAAACTCTCAGGCACATAAATTCTGATGACCTATTTAAGCATTCATTACATAGAATTACATACAAATATTATGAGCATTTTAGTTAAGCATTTTAGTTAAGCCTATATAATATTGAAATGGGGTTGATGGACTAAAGCAAGGGGGGTTATGAGTTTAATTGATTTATCAGAACTATGGTCAGGACAACAAAATTTATTTGAGCCCATTGGAAATTAATAAGATTGCATATGCACGGCACATGGGGAATTATAAAATTGGGAAGATTGCTTTATCTGATTGAATTAGGAGGAGATAAAAGATACCATCATTGGAATTATATGCAAGATATCTTATTGATACAAACTAGGAAAGGTAAGGGGGGTCTTCTCCTTAAAGAAAGCTTAGACTTACTCCTATATATATACACACACGTTAAAAAAGAAAAAGGACACAAGAGAGCGCGAGAGAGGAGTATCAAAATGGTATAATATTACCACGCTGCGCGCACATTTTATTCTAGTATTTTCTTTTCTTTTTTTTTACCAGGTTTGAGGATGCAAATACGGAAGCTTTGAGAGCCACAACCTCTAACAATGGAGTGAACTTGGAAAATGTCTTTTACTTTGATCCGATATGTACCGACTGGGAAGACTATTTCGAGAGAACTCATTTGCCTGGAGTTGTCAATACCTTCAAGAGCAAGTGAGCAATGATGCAACTGATACATTGTTTGCTACATGTAACAGTTGAGAATATGAACTACAGTGGTCTATTCTATTATATGTATACATGGATCATAGTGGGGTAACGCATGCATCTGCTGTTATTTTTGGTGTCATGGTAGATTGAAGTGCCAATGAATTTGAAAAAGAAATAGACTTAAGGATTAAACACATTGTCAAAGACGAGGTCCATGTCCATAAAAGCTTGTAATGAAGAATGTCACGGCAACTAGGCAGGGGGTTTTTGATCGATCAATACGTCAATGTGATATCCCTTCACTTGATAGTTTAAACTCTAGTGGTTAGTAGTCTTCAACAAGGCATCGAGTGTTGATTTGGTTTTATGTCTCTGATGAATCATCATCCGATTTGTAGATTAGAGGCAATGATAACATTCTTGGATCGTTTAATCTCTGTCAAATGCCAATTTGTTCTTTCAGGAACTCCATTCTGTTGTGGGATGTTTGGACAAGTAAACTATTGTCGCGTCTTTGATTAGCGTAGAATTCTAGATAAGAAATACCCATGCGTGTTCTATCTCCTTTGAAACCCCTCAAATTCAAATCGGGGGTTGCCAACTAAATAACATCCTATTTTTCAGGATCTTCCCATACTAGAGTAGCCACTAATCTATTTAGGAAAAACCTAAGTCAAATTGGACATCTAGAGCCCCCGATATCGTTGGGGAAGCCAAACTACGTAAGTGCATGTGTAAAGGAAACTAATCAAACAACTTAGAGATTTTAGGTCAGGAGGACTGATGTTATGTAATATGGATTAGCATCGCAATACGCCCTTTTGAATACTGTAATCCTATTTTTGGTTGAATCCTAAATCATTCAATAATAATTTCCTAACTTTGCATGATATTGTATTATAGAAATTAAAATATTGTCAACACTTATTCGGTGATGTTATTGATTAACAACACCATTTTACCGTGTCGAGTCACAAATCCATGCGTTTGTAAGTGTGAATGCAAACGAAATGTTAATTCGCAAGACATGCAAAACAAAACTTTAAACTCAACATGGGAATGTCATAACGAGCAAGTTGGATTCAACATGCATAACCAAGATTCAAACATGAGATTGAAGATGATGCTATTCCAATGTAACACAACATAGTAAAATTGATTGCAAACATGACAGGAAAAATGACATAGTACGACAACTTTGCATATGACATGACACGATAAATTTATAATTTAAAACATGATGAGGAAAAGACCTAATATGACAATGGGAGCATTACCAAAAAAGTCCTAAACCTATTACAATTGTTTCAATTCAGTCATAAACTTTTTTTTTTAACCAATTTAGTCATAAACCCTTTACAATAGTGCCAATTCAGTCCATCCGGCCAAAATTGACCGGTCAGCTGACATGGACACTAGCCGGGACAGCTAGCCGGCGAACACTATTGTGGCAATTTTTTAATTTTTTAATTTTTTGAATTTTTGAATTTTTGAACTTTTTTTTTCTTTTTTTTTCCCACCTTCTTCTTCCTCTAGCCAGCGAGGTTAGCCTCATCGGCCATTGGCGAGACTTGTCCCCACCAGCCACTGGCGACGGTCCTCGCTAGTGGCCGGTGAGGCCGCCATCACCAGATCTGGCTAGACTTGGCCTCACCCATCCATGGCAAGGTCGAGCCTCGCCGTCCAGATCTAGCGACGGTCCTCGCCGACCGCCAGCGAGGATTGTTGCTAGATCTAGCGACCTCTCGCGCTTCTGGTTGTCGGCGACCCGGGCCAAGGCCCTGTCACCCCCTTTGGACTCGTCCGCCGTCCGCACCCTCTCCGGGGACGCCCTCGAGATCTGGTGACGGTCCTCGCTGGTGGCCGGCGAGGCCACCACTGCCAGATCTGGCAAGGCTCGACCTCGCCATGGCTGGGCGAGGCTCGCCTTCGCTAGTGGCCAACGGGGGCGACCCTCGCCTCTGGCCGGCGCCAGCCGGCTAGAGAAAGAAGAAGGTGGGGAAAAAAAAAGAAAAAGAAAATCGAAAATTCAAAAAAAAATAAAAAAAATTCGAAAAAAATTCGAAAAAAATATTAAAAAAATTGCCACATCAGCGTTCATCGGCCAGCTGTCCCCAGCCGACGTCCACGTTGGCGCCGACCGGCCAATTTTGGCCGGATGGACTGAATTGGCACAATTGTAAAAGGTTTAGGACTAAATTGGCCAAAAAAACAAAGTTGATGACCGAATTGGCACAATTGCAATAGGTTTAGGATTTTTTTGGTAATTCCCCCTATGATGATAATCACATGCAATATGCCATGACAAATTAAAAATTTAAAGAGGACAAATGAAATGTCAATATTCACATGTAGCATGACATGAAAAATTTGAAATTCAAATATGATAGAGAAATGACATAATATGACGATATTCATATGTAGCATGAAATGACAAACTCAAAATTAAGCCACAAGGAGAAAATGAAATGACATGGTAACCGCACATGCATCATGACATGAAAAATTCGAAATTCATAACATAAGGAGAAATAGACATGATATGATAATAATCAGTTGTAACATGTCATGGCAAGTTTGGATTCAAAACATCACGAAAGAATGACGGGAAAAGGCATGTGGGAATACGGCCAGAGTTTTACGAAAAAAGGGATTCGGCATGAGTGAGACGTTAAATGGTGTCAAGAAAACTGGACAGAATTGAGGACTTAAGTTAGGCTCTGTTTTTTTTTTTTTTTTTTTTTTTTTTTGGGTTGAAAGATAGTAATTTCATTACGAACCCGCTAAAGGGGCACCATTAATTGGCAAGTCTAAACATAGAATTAAAAATAGAGAACGAGGAGGATTAGCAATCCAATTGCTAGGAAGTGAGTTGGCTTGATGGGATTTAGCGACTCAATCCGTGGCTTTGTTAGTGTCTCGTGGCTCATAGAGAATTGAAAATCCACTAACCTGGGCCAATATTCTCCTGCAATCTGCGACTATGGGTTGGGACGGCCGAGGGGGTTCCTCTAGGCCTGATAAGTTGTTTACTAGTGATAAGTTATCAAATGATATAAGCACCTGCAGATCAGTTCCTCCTTTTAGCTTTTGGTTTTGTTCTGTTCGTGCATCTCTTCTATTTTGCACCCAAAGAGCCGCTTCTCTCATAGCTAGGGCTTCGGCAACCCACACGGACAGAGCATGGATGAGCTTCGCAAAACCATCAAGGAGGAGACTGGCGTCATTTCTGCACACCCCAGCAACTGATCCAGTCGTGGACGATCCGCACCAAGAGCAGTCTACATTTAGTTTCATCTCGTTTGCTGAAGGTGGGTTCCATTTCAACGCTAGTTTTGGAGCTACTGGTGACCCTCTGCAGCCATTCTTCCCCCTCGGGTTCCACTTCTTAAAGAGTGCTGCTGTGATGCTCATCTCTTCTTAAGCTATGGTTGGGTCGGGCTTCTACCCTTGGAAGACCGATGCGTTGCGAAACTTCCAGATCTGCCACAGAGCACCAACAAACATGGCTTTTGAGTTTGGATCCGCTCGTGAGGTGAGATTTTCGAAAACCTACTTATCAATGCGGGTGATTCATTCTAGAGATGTATCAGCTTGAAAGTTAGGGCTGACCATATGTTCTTGATCCAATCACAAAGGATGAAGAGGTGCTCTCTTGATTCTAGGGCTTGTCCACATATCTGATAGGTAGGAGCAGGTAGCATTTTCCTTTTATACAAGTTTTCCTTCATGGGAAGTGTGTTGCGGCATATATTCCATAGTAAGAAGCAAATTTTGGAAAATGTCTAAAGCTTCCAAATTTCGTTCCATAGCGACTTAGGGGTTTGGTAGGATGAAGACGGAATGTTTTTAGTGGGGAGTTCAACCTTGTTATGTATTCTGTTATAGCCACTCTTCACAGTATAGGAACCGGAACCTGATTTGTTTGCTGTCCACACAAGCTTATCTGGATGGGGCGTTAGGCTAATGGGAGTAGCTAAAATCTCTTTAGCTACATTTTCCTCAAACAGATCGTTCACTCGTTGAGTATCCCATTCATTCGACTCATGATCAATTAAGTCAGCCACCACACTAGGTTCATCCCGATATGCGGGGCCGATGAGCTTTCCTAAAGGTAGCCAAATGTCTTCTCTAATTCTTATTTTCTATCCATCCCCCACTGCCCATCTAGATTTAGGTTCAATTGTATCTCTCCCCATCAATAAACTTTGCCACCCCCACGAAGGCCAAAAACCTTTGTTAGCTGACCAGAAATCACCTCTAGGAAAATAAATGCTTTTCAAGACTTTACACCATAGTGCATCCCGTGTTTAGACAAATCTTCAAGCTTGCTTCCCCAACATTGCTTTATTAAAATCCACTAAATCTTTAAAACCTAGGCCACCACAATTTTTTCTAGTTTTCAAGTCTTCCCACTTTTTCCAGTGTAAACCTGTTCTAGATGTGTTATGTTTCCACCAAAACAAGGCTACTCGTTGCTCGATAGTGCGGCAAATGGATGTTGGGATTTCGAAAATGGACATAGCATATTGGGGTAGGGCATGAATAACTATCTTGATAAGAACTTCCTTTCCCGAGTTTGGCTCTATTTGCTTTGCAAGAAATAAAAGGAAAATTTTCAAAAAAGTCATAACATATTGCAATTTTGCCAATTCTATGAGAAATTTTTTAATTTTGTCAATTGAATTCTAAACTTTTTCACACTTTGTTAATTGAGTGCATCCGGCCAATTTTCATAAGAAAACAGTGACATGGATACTAAATATCCTATATGGCATGGCCTACGCTGATGTCGACAATTTTTTATAATTTTGATATATTTTTCAATTTTTTAGTTTTCAATTTTCAATTTTCTTTACTTTTTTTTTTTTTTGGTTCTTTTTTGTTTCAATGAGGATCATTGGCAACTCTCCCCAATTTTGGGCGAGGCAGTGTGAGCTCTCTAGTTGTGAATGATGCAACCTTTGCCAAAATCTGTTAGGGCCTTTGCACTCTCGTCCGTAGCTGGCAAGGCCTCAAAGGCCCTTGCCCATGCGATGGCCCTAGGCAAGGGCGTGGGTAAGGGCCTTCGTGGTCCTACCAATCGAGGACGAGTCCTTTACGCCAACACAAAAAAAGAATTAAAAAATAAAATAAAAAGGGAATATAAATTAGAAAAAATAAAATTATAAAAATGAACAAAATTGAAAAATATTTATATATTTTTATTAATTTTCGTGTCGGCGTCAACTGTGTCACATAGAACGCTTGGCATCCACGTCGTGATTCTCGGCAAAAGTTGGCCGAGTTGACTCCATTGGCAAAGTATGAAAATATTTATAACTCAATTGATAAAATTGAAAGGTCTATGATTAGATTGGCAAAGATGTAATAGTTTAGAACTTCTTTGATAAATTTTCCAAAAATTAATTACTTGGAAAAAATTTCCCTAAAATGATCAGTTGTATTTCTTGCAAAAATTAATCAATGAAAAATATTTTCATCGTCCACAAAAATATTTAGACATAAATTATGATCAATAATTAAAATTTTTTTATTAACTAATTATTTCAAGTGATATAAACTATTAATTTTAAGAGAATATTTCACAAATTATTCATATCAATTATTTAGAAAATATTATCCTATAAATAATTGATTGTATCACTTACAAATATGAACAAGCAAATTTTTTTCATCATATAAGAAAATAGTTAGACATAAATTGTTATTGATAATAAAAAAAAATTCATTGGTTAACTATTTCAATCTATTCAGTTTCTCCCTTTTGGTAATCTTTTGTGAGGGTCTCCATCGACTGAATATATTTACAATAAAATAAAATAAAATAAAAAACTAGAAGTAAATGCGAGCGCAAACCATTTCACAACCACTAAATTAATTAATTATAGAATTAATTTAATAATTAATTGTTTATCTAATTCAAATTTAGCATTTGACTATTTTCTCTCTATCTCTCTCTTGGAAATCCAACAGTATTTATAATTCCCATGCAATACTTGTTCAATAGACAACATATACAAGTTACTAGAAAACATTGTAAATGATATTGTGATAATAAAATGCTTGTAGGCTACATTTGGTCTAGAGAAAAATCAAGATGGGAGAGGATAAAGTAGGATTTTTTTTTTTTTTTTCAGGTAGTAAATGCACACATATGTTTATACTTAAGATAAGATTGAAAAACAGATAAAAAATCAATTAAATAAAAAAACCGAAAATTAGAAAACAAAAATTGTAATCCATAATAAAATAATAATAAAGCATTTTGGAAGACGGACTAAGGATCCACAGTTGCGGATGGGGAAGGGACGAAGAATTGGGTAAAGGAGGTGCGGCCACACAGCCACTGGTGAGGCTTTTAATTACGATGGTGATCTCATCGCCAAGTTCAAGATGATCTCATTGCGGCCCTACACAAGGATCCCATCTCCAACGGTGCTCTGCGAAGTTTCCATCTCCTCCTAAAATCTTATCGCCAAGCTTGAACTGCAACCAAAACACACAAGATCGAGGAATCTATAAATGTGTAATTTAATATTATGATGACTTTCTATAATTATGTTTCTATCTCTATCTTGACTGTAATTAATCACTTCTATGAATACATATACAATCCTAATTGGGGTTGAGCCACTATAAATATTTTATCTTTATTTTGTATCTGACTCTAAACATTAACAAAATTATGGTGGTGGTGGTGGTGGTGAATTGGGGAGATTGAGACGTTGCTGGGGAAGAGTGACCCATTGTAGATATGAGACCAAAATAGTGAGATTGGACGGAGGAATCTCAAGTGAACACTAGTTGCGCGGTCATTGTCACAGTGGTCCAGCACGATAAAATCAAAGTGATTGCTAAACCAGCACCGAGATTGATCCTGTCAAGAGATTCAAATCCGAGTACGCTAACAACAGCCGACGTAGGACTTTCCCTACCTCTGGTTTGGATTAGAAATCAATGATCGCAATGCAGTCCGATGAGCTGGAGGTAGACAAGCTCTTCCACCGGCGCAACTCGCTTGCTAGTGACATTGCGTTGTGCCGTCATGGTTGTCAATGGTGGCGCCGGTCATCTCAGGAGAAAGCAACAGCTTGTTATTGTCTTTCTTCTTGAATATTTTAAAATCTTTTTCTTATTCAATCCAGGTCTATCTCATTCCTTATTTTGGATTTCTTATTCGTCATTTTATAAGAACGTATCCTAATTAATCTGGTCTGGAGGGTGTTCCCAAACATCAGAGTGTTTATTAATTACTTATTACCGTTCAAAGTTTGGAAGTAAAGGAAGGATTTGATCAAGAACCAAATCTACTAAGTAATCATGTATTGTCCTCATTCTTTTGTCTTTAGATTCCCAGATTTAGGGTTAACTCAATAAGCCTTAAACTTTGGAGGCACTTTCCACATGTAACTTGAGCTTTTTATCAGGTAAGAATAGGAACAAGTTTATTACAGTGGGGTCAATATATATAATCTAAGGAGTAGCATTGAGAAATCAAAAAAAAAAAAAAAAAAATCAGTATATAAAAAACATAAAAAGGAATCATCTTAGTGGGGTCAATTGAACCCGGTGAGAACAATAGAGAGTCATCCCTGAGATTTTGTAAGATTACTGTCAACTGTTATAAAAGTTCAAACTAATTGATGAATTCACAATCTAATAACTAATTATCCTAACAATGTCATTACTTGATGTAGCGAGGAGTAGAGTTAGATAGATTCTTGTTCCAAACATGATGTAGATGCCATATTATTCCAAATAACAAATCTAGGGAAAATTATTCAATCGATCATAAATCTATTGTACGTACGTTAATTCAATCTTAAAATTTTTAATTTCGCTAATTTAATCCTAAAACATTACGCAGAATGTCAACATAGTCATTTCAATCAATTTTCATTGAAAATCACTGAAGTGGCAATCATGTTTATAGATTGATTATGTGAGAACTTCAATCCGCCACGATTTCCTCAAGGAAAAAAAAGTAGTAAGACTTTGCGGTGTTTAATTAATGCAATGCGATTGTGCGTCAATTATTTGCTTTACCAAAATTCCATCAACCTCTTATCCTATCCTCCTCAAAGGGTGGGTCCTTAAAATAATGCTAAACTAACCAATAAATCTAATAAAATTAATTGAAAAGCCAACTACCTCACTGAATGAATGATGACAAATATGAAACAACTAATTGACATTAAATTTTGGAGTTCCATCATCTTGAAAATGCATTCACGGGGTCATTTACCCAAAAAAAAAAAAAAAGGTAGAGGACTATATATTTATGGACAATGCTTTTAAAAAAGTTAGGAATAAAATGCTTTTTTGGACTCGCATGATTAGAGATGTGACACGAGGCACCCATCCCCACTTCTAGCGGCACTTATTTTACTCATGAAAAATGCCTCGTCAAACAAATGGTGGGCACGGGTGGGGTCAGTACTAGCCCCGATCTATTAATCCCCCGGCGTGTTTATGATACAAATACATATTGCTATATATTAATTACAAGCAATATATTAAAGTGTAGATTGTTATATTTACAACCCATTATATTTTATTATGCACTCAATTCATGACTAAAGTAAAATAAACAAGACATATTATAAAGCAAAGAATACAAACAAGTTAATATAAATAAGTTGACTCACCTAGCATGATATTGGTTTTTTTAATAATTACCAAATATTAATAAATTGAAAGTAACATATTTCATAATTGTTATGAAAAACTCTTACAATTATTTAATTCTATTAACTTATTTTTTGAAATTTGTTGAACTTTTTCCCATGAGGGTTGCAAGGCTCAAACGAGCAAGAACGAGCTGTGAGCGAGCAAGAACGAGCTGTGAGTGAGCAAGAAAGAAGTTGAGTTGAGAGAAAGAGAGAGATAGAGAGTCATAAAGTGTCTGAGCAAGATTGTTGAGAGTAGAGAAAAAGAGAAATAAAGAAAAAGATGCCAAGAAAAAAATAAGGGCTTCTAGGTTTTATGAAACTGGTTCCTAGGTACTTTTTCACTTGGAACCATGAGCTAGATCAATTCTAAAAATTTGGAATTGAGAACTAGACCGAATCCAATGGAACCAAGAACTTGAGCTGTTTTAGGGCTATTCTGTCTGATTGTCGCGACCTCTTTTTTCTGGCGCCCGCAATCGGGTACGGGCGCCTAAGGAGGCTAATGGCTCGGCTGAATTTATTATGCCCGGACTCTCCCAAGTCCACCAATTCACGACTTTAATAGTCTAAGTTTTTAACCCGTAAGTTAATTTTTAAAACGGAGTCGCCACTAATCAATTTGGGGTGGGTTAATTAGAAACCCAAGCGAAGTATTGGGAGAAATACTCACTCCTGCGTAACCAGAGAAATTAGGATCGGGGACTTGATTACACTAGTTAATCACTAATGCCCTTTCGGTACCTAATCTTGTTTAAACCTTGAGGTTTTTTGGATGTTCGAGGGATTTTCCATGCATTTTTGGGAGGAAAAACATTTCTTGAGTCTTTTTCTAATTTTTTGGATATAAAAGGGATTTTTTTGGATTTTTTTTTTGAAAATACAAGTCTTTTTTGGTTTTTTCTGAATTTTTGGTTTTTTTTGGATTTTTGGCATTTTTTTGAAAATATGGAATATTTTTTATTTTTTATTTTTTATTTTTCAGAAAATAAAATATTTTTTTATATTTTTCAAAATATTTTTGGAAAATAAATTATTTTTGACTTTTCTCGATTTTTTAGAAAATAAAACATTTTTCAACATTTTTTAAATATTTTTCGATTTTCTGGAAATTAAAACATTTTTTAATATTTTTTCGAAAATAAATTATTTATTTTTTTTGAAATATTATTTATTATTTATTATTAAAAATATTATAAAAACGACCCGGGTCGGATCCGCGGGTTGGGTCCGACCGGGCCGACGACCCGCACGCGGGCCCGACTCGGATTTTTGTCTTTTTTAAAAAATGGCGTCGTGGCCGGTGTTTAGGGACACCCGGCCCGGCCCGACAACCCGGTCCAACAGCCCGCTCCCTTCGGCGAAACCCTACCCGACCCGGCTCCAAAGACCCGACCCGACTCCGCGCCCGCGGATTGCGAACCCTACCCGATTTTCCGGTCCGGATCCGCTTCGCGACCGGGAAATCGCAAACCCTAGGGTTTGCGGGTGCGGCTCGGGACGGAAACCTAGGTGCTTCGGCGGCGACGGTGACTACGGTAGCGGCGGCGGCGTGACGAGAACGGGACAACGGAGAGGGCTACGACGGTGACGGTGGTGACGACGACGGAGATAGGCTACCCGGCCAAGACCGGCAACCGTGCGCGCGAGACGGTGACAACGTCGCACGGTGCTCGACGCCCTTTCGCCTTCCCCGTGCTCGATCTCCCCCTCTCTCTCTCGATCCACTCCTCCGCAACGCCCGGATCTCCGGCCGCGAGCCCTCGGACCCCCGAAGTCTCTCGGGGGTCGTCCGAGGTCCGCGACCTCAATCCGCTCTCTCTCTCTCTCTCGTGTCTCTCCGGAGAACTTCTCCCTCTCCGGCCGCGAGCCTTCGGATCCGGGCTTGCTCGACCTCGGCTCCCCTTCCGAAGTCTCTCGGCGGGAAGCTCGAAGCTTTGCAGCCTTCGATCGTTCTCGGCGTGCCCTTCGACGGAGGCGATGCGTCCCTTTTATAGGCGAGGGGGTGGCCGGTCGACGGAACCCGACCGCCGGTCCCCTCGCGCGCCGAGCGGCCCCCGACGGCCGAACCGGTGTCCCATCCGAAGCCGCCCCTCCCACGTCGCCGTCCGTCCGCCGATCTCTGCCGCGCTCTCGCGCGTGTGCTGCAGAGGCGAACGGAGGAAGAAGACGATCCAAAGAGGGCCGGGCCGAGGAAGGAGTATGGGCCGTAGGGGCCCATGCGGAAGGGGGGGGGAATGGGCTGCTCTTTTCTTTTTTTTTCTGCTTTTCCGTTTTTATTATTTTTCATCCGAAAAAGATAAAATAAAATAATATAAAATAAAATAAAGTAAAACCTAATTAAATGAAATTTTAGGCGTCAACAGCTGCCCCTCTTTGAAGGTGAGCTCGCAGAGGTTGCATTCAAAGACAAACTGATGCCTAAACTTTATCCATACATGCGTAACAGATTATATTTTACTTGGGACCTATTATCCTATGCAAAAAGAGCAATATAACATTACAAATACTAAGACAGATAAGAAGATACCTGTAGTTACTTACCGGGAGTGAGTGAGATAGGGTGTGAACCCTGAGTTTGGCAAGTATCAAGGCGTCATCTTACCCGGTGACATGAGGAGGTTGCTTCTTCGGGACCCGAACCATTCTTCGGTCGCTGTTAGAGCAATCAGTGATTTGTCGAGGACCCGAATCTTTCTTCGGTCGCCTTGACGGGGAATTGCCTTCTCAGGACCCGAACCATTCTTCGGTCGCCTTAACGGGAGATGCGCCGACCTTTCTCAGGGCATCTGTTTGTGGGTGCCTCGATCTCTATCAAGGACACCGGTTGGTACCCGACCTTTCTCGGGGAGATGCGCCGACCTTTCTCGGGGCATCGATTTGTGGGGTGCCCGACCCGTCATGGACACCGACCGGTACCCGACCTTTCTCGGGGATGCGCCGACCTTTCTCGGGGCATCGATTTGTGGGGTGCCTGACCTCTGTCATGGACACCGGTTGGTACCCGACCTTTCTCGGGAGATGCGCCGACCTTTCTCAGGGCATCGATTTGTTGGGGTGTCTGACTTCTGTTGAAGACACCAGTTGGTACCCGACCTTTCTCGGGAGATGCGCCGACCTTTCTCAAGGCATCGATTTGTTGGGGTGTCTGACTTTTGTCGAAGACACCAGTAGGAACCCGACCTTTCTCGGGAGGATGCGCCAACCTTTCTCAGGGCATCGATTCTGGAAGATACCTGGAAATTCACAGGCATATCAAAGAGTACCTGGATATTCACAAGTACCAACCTGAAGGATATTTGGGCCTTTGCAGGCATCAAAAACATACTTGGATAATCACAAGTGCGAGTCCGGAGGGTGCCTGGACATTCGCAGCGTTGAAGGGGTACTGGATGATCACAAGTACTAGATGCTGGGAAATACCTGATTGTTTACAGGTGTTGAAAGGGTACTTGGATGATCACAAATACTAGATGCTGGAAAATACCTGATTGCTTACAGGTGTTGAAAGGGTACTTGGATGATCACAAGTACAAATTCTTGAAGGATACCTGGTCGTTTTTTCGAAGGTCTCTTGGTAGATGGAATATCGAGGACGTACCTGAGATATTCTTGAAGGTCTCTTGCCTTCTGGTAGTTGGAATATTAAGGACGCGCCTTGGCTATTCATGAAGGTCTCTCATCTCCTGGTAACTGGGAATATCGAGGACATGCTTCACATATTCGTGAAGGTCTCTCACCTCCTGGTAATTGGGAATATCGAGGACATGCCTCACATATTTGTGAAGGTCTCTCACCTCCTGGTAATTGGGAATATCGAGGACATGCTTCGGATATTCATGAAGGTTTCTCACCTCCTGGTAGTCGGGAATATCGAGGACGTACCTTGGATATTCGTGAAGGTCTCTCACATCTTGGCAGTTGGGAATATCGAGGACGTACCTTGGATATTTGTGAAGGTCTCTCACCTCCCCGGTAAATGGGGAATATCGAGGACGTGACACGGGATATTCGTGAAGGTCTCTCACCTCCCGGCGGTTGGGAATATCGAGGACGTACCTTGGATATTCGTGAAGGTTTCTCACCTCCCCGGTAGTCGGGAATATCGAGGACGGACCTCGGATACTCGTGAAGGTCTCTCACCTCCTGGTAATTGAGAATATTGAGGACGTACCTTGGATATTTGTGAAGGTCTCTCACCTCCTGGTAAATGGGGAATATCGAGGACGTACCTGGGATATTCGTGAAGGTCTCCCACCTCCTGGTAAATGGGAATATCAAGGACGTACCTGGGATATTCGTGAAGGTCTCTCACCTCTTGGTAAATGGGGAATATCGAGGACGTACCTGGGATATTCGTGAAGGTCTCTCACCTCCTGGCAGTTGGGAATATCGAGGACGTACCTTGGATATTCGTGAAGGTCTCTCACCTCCCGGGCGGTTGGGAATATCGAGGACGTACCTTGGATATTCGTGAAGGTCTCTCACCTCCTGGTAAAATAAACTTGAATGTAGCACAGGGCTTACCTGGAAGGCCGCAGGCACTTTAAAAGGGCTGGAACACCTGGGTAGCCGTCGGTGTACAAATGCGGGATACTTGGATGAATACAAGTATTTAATGATATGATCGGGGACCACTCAAGCTGGTCCAAGTGTAAGAAAGCATACATGGGTAACCACGGGCGACAAAGCGATGGAATACTTGAATGGCTGCTAGTATTCAATGATACAGTTTTGAGAACAACTCGGAAAGGGAGGACCTTAACAATGAAAGGCACTCTAAGGTAGTGGGATACTTGGTCAGCTGCAAGTATCCTAACTATGAAGACAACTTAAACAAATCGAGTGTCAAGAAAAGAGAGTATCCGAATGGCCGGTAATCAAAGACAAGGGGACACTTGGACAGTCACAAGCATCCAAACTTTAAAGACAGCTTGAACAGGTCGAGTATTAACAGAAGGAGCACCTGAGTAGCGGCAGGCACTCAAAAACAGGGGGATACCTGGACAGTAGTAGGTATTCAACGATGAAGGGATACTTGGTCAGTCACAAGTATCAATATTCTGGGGACGACTCGAACGGGTCGAGTGTCGGGGAAAGGAGTATCCGAACGATGGCCGATACTCAAAGACAATGGGAATACCTAGACAGCAGTAGGTATTCAACGATAAAGGGATACTTGGTCACCACAAGTATCAATACTCGAAGACAACTTGAATAGGTCGAGTGTCGATAAGAGGGAGTACCCGGCAAGTGGTGGGTACCCACGACAATGGGATACTGAGACAAATGCAAGCACCCAAACTCAAGGGACGACTTGAATAGGTCGAGCGTCGAGAAGAGTACCCAGACAATGGTAAGTACTTTAAGACAAATGGGGATAGGGATATGCTTACCTAGCAATATCTCTGATTTTAGGAAGTATGTCTGCTATTTACACAACATGCACACATGTACACAATGATTGTATATGCTGTAAATTTATGAGTTTAAATGTGATTTATGCATGACAATTTTGTCAGTTTTACATCATTTGAGTTCCACTGGGGAAGATTTTGAAAGACAACCTTTATTCGGAATATAGATGTCTTGAGCATGCCGGATGAGGGACTTTCAGTCTGAAAGGACTTTTCACGTACTCTCATGGAAAAGGCTATCCCGACCATTGATGCAGGATTTATAAGGACCACACATCTCATTGTCATCATGTCGCAGGGGTCCGAGTATTCTCGCAAGTGGTACGATTTTACGGTGTGGGAGGTCTTTGTTGAGACCGTAATGTAGGCTTGGTTGTTGGCTCGTCAATGGGGACCATCACGGTCAAGGCTTATGAATAGAACACTACACGATCATCTCCGGGTTTGCAAGCTTAGGAATCCCGCGAAAAGAGATAGAATAGTCTTGCTCGTACTTCTTCGAGCGATGTTTATAAACATATGAAATCCTACGTTAATTGAAGTGCCCTAGTCTCGAAGAGACTTTTACAATGGGACGCAATGTAGGCTTGACCGATGTGTAAAAAGGTGAGAGCTGGTGGTTGCCTTGGCATTTGTCACTGGTTTTCCTTCTCACTGTCAGATAGAGGCTCTATCAATTGACTTACAACATCAACTTTTCTTGAGAATACAATTGACTGTATTCTTTAGTTGGGGGGCATTGGCCTTGCTTTTACCAGGCACACTGCTTTTTATGCCCCTAGTTTTTATTCCAATTTTTATTCATGGGCATTGACCTTGCTTTTACCAGGTACACTGCTTTTTTATGCCCCTAGTTTTTTATTGCTTGAGGAACTAATCTAGACAAGCTCAAGCAAACACCGTTGTTCATCTTTTGTCGGCGCTCCCGATTATGCCGCTCGAATGGCGTAACTTCTACTTTGCCTCCATGTGAGGGTAAATTTACAGACTCAATTGAGTTGTACAATGGATACAAGTGCGTGAAGAAAGAATTGCTCTTCGTCATTCTAAGGCACTTAAATTAACGCGAGTGTTCATATGCAATAAAGACACCCGAAGATTGATGTAAGTGCAAGCAAGAAAATTTCTATCCCTTTTCTCACCTTGTGATGCTGATTTGCCTTGTCTTCGACATGCCCCAGTGTGGGGTGATTCTTGATGAGAGAAGCTTCATCAGTGTATGAGGCTCAAGAGGGGTGAGCAATGAAATGCCTCTCACTGTTTTGGTTATCGTACCATTCGCGAGAGAACTTTTTACCTTGCAGTCATGGAATCTTCTGCACTCATCTCACAAGTGTATAGATGGGGGACTGTGTGTAGGATGTGGCTTTTGTCATCATTTCGACGCGCCTCATCTAGCATACTCAATCAATCTTGTATTCTTCACTTAGCTGTCTATTCTAATAATTCTTAATAGAATCAATGATTTGAACCGACGAAATCATCATGCAAAAATCCATTTGGAGAAGGCATGCAGCATTTTTAAGTATGAGAGAGTTTGTACTCTCAAAACAAATGAATGATTTTTACTCAAGAAACCCTATTGACAACTTTAGGGATATTCACTTGGTGAAATTGTATTTACAAATGTGTTGAATTTTGAACATCAAAAGAGTTATTTACAAATGGGTGTCAATGGATCGTCCCTATAGGAAAATGACACAAGAATGATCAGCCAAGGATTGGGAATCTGATCTATTGATTTGACGGGCTCTTTTGCTTTTTGCCCCGTAGAAGAGAAGATGTGGAAGTAGCTCAACCAATAGGGCCAAGATCACAAGTGACTTGAGGCCCGAAGGGTTTCTATCATTTGCTTTGATGATGCCTTGTTTGGGAGAGCTTATCAAAGTTTGACATATCTTTTCTTGATTTGTTATTCTTGTTTTTGATCGAGATGATCCTACAAAAGATAGGAAAGAACGTGTCGGTCATGATTTTTCTCAGGAGTTTAAACAACGGGAGCGATACAACATTACCCTTCACCGATTTGCGAGATGATTGGATGGACTGAAGTGCGAGCGGGACACGAAGTCCTATGTCTTTTGCTTCGTTAGGTCACCCGCTCTCTCGTAATTTGCAGGTGCAAGAGAAGCAAAAATTTTTTTATTATATTTTTTTTACCAAGCGGCTAACCGCCGCGTCGGGGATTTGAACCCCGACTTCGGACCATTTTGCTTCTTCCCGGTACCACTCGGCTAGAGGCGCCGACGGTGTCCGTAGGGCGCTTCTTTTTTATTTAACCAAACCGGCTCTTGAACGACACGTCCTTTCATACCAAGTTAGGTAAATCGATATGGGTCACTGGCGATTTGCCCAAATTAACCATTAAGCTTGTTTCTTGAATCCTATGCTTCCTGTCAATAGGAAAAAAAAATATCACAAGCGAGTCCAGATATTGGGAGTATTGGAAACGATACCAAATTACTCTCCCCTAGAGTTTATATGTGCTGGCTCCTAGGGATATTTGAATGTCGATGACGGCCTCTTTGTCTCGACACGGTTCAACGTTTCGATTGGCCTTTCCCATTTGTGGCCATGTATGCATGATGGCTGGTCGTTGATTCATCTTCAACGCCTTCCTTCGTGGAATTTCCCTTCGTCTTTAACTATTGCAACATCGGGCAAAGTCATGTACCTCAAGCTTCCATGGAATCTCGAGATGGACAATCAAAATCTCCGAGTCTCCCGAAGGCAATTATTTCTTGGAAGAATACGCGTCGGAACACGGAGTGAAGCTTCCGGATTCTAAAGTCGTTGTCGGGAGTGGGGGAGCTATAGATCGCCTTGACGTCTGGATTTTCTCCCCGTTGTGAGTAGCCAATTTAAAGAAAGAGAACAGATCCCTTCCTTGTGCTTCTAGGCTCGTCGAAGCTGGAAGTCCTGTTGATGAAGCCACATCATCTAGTTGCTCAAGCACGTTGTGGGGAAAAGACATTGCTCCGGCTTGAGAAGGAGTTGGATACGAGTGAGGTGGAGTGCACAGAACTCCTGAGGACGGCTTGCAAAAGCAGCATGGGGGAGGTTATCCCGCTCGAGCTACCATGGTGTGCATGATTCGAGTTTAACCGTATGCCTATGCCTATTACCTCCTATTTTTTGTTTCCGTACATAGGAGAGAGGGGTTGTCATTCTCAATATTATGTTAAGGAAATAAGACTTACACTTTTTGGAACAGGATGCTCCTTTTCGTTTGCCCCCGCTTTTTTCAAAAAGATACCCTTGAATTTGGTCTCTGTTCACATGATGCGCAGTTTCAACTACCTTTTGTCACATTAAATCAAAAGGGGATGATATTCTGAAACATGAAGTGAGTGAGTCAAAAAGACAAACATGATTAAAATTAACATTTTGTTTTGACAAAAGCTTTTGGTGATGAGATACTTCTTATTTTCAAATTATGTCTTTGGGGAAAAAGCATGAGGAAGCCCAACCCTCGTATTCTCCTTGGATGATGTTTTCTTTTCATGGTTGGATAACATCACCGGGCTGGTTTGGAATACCGCCTCATGCCTTCAAAATACTAGAATTATACATTAGAGTACTTGAAATGGAAAATACAACAAGTAGCACACTAGACAAGATAAGAAACATGAAATCATAAAAACAAGTAAAACCCATGAAAACTCCCGTGTAAAGGAGCGCTTTGATAGTGCTGGTCTTGAAGCTAAACATCTTTGAATTCCTCGCCTTCGAGATTCGAAGTATTCGCATGCGATGACTACCTCGTTGAAGCTACGGAAGTGTAACCCATGCAGCCAACGGCCGATGCTTGCGGGACAAAGCTTCTATGAACCACTTCATTAACTCCTCTTCAGCCGATTCGGGGTGGATTTGCATCATGAAAGCCCTCCACCTCCCCGCATATGTTCGGAAATCCTCCATCGGTCTTCTTCGAAGTGGGCCAAATTCTCGCAAGGCGTTCGGGCCCAATCTGGTTTTGGTACCGATGCAAGAATGTGGAAGTCAGCTTGCTCCAATCCTTTATGAGGTAAATATTTGATGTGAAGAACCACTGTAATGCAGACCCCGTAAGAGTTTCTTGGAACGCCTGAGTTGTGAACGACATCGGGCCATAGTACTGACTCATTTCCGCATGGAGATACTGCAAGTGTGCCACGGGGCAAGTGGTGCCGTTATACTTACGGAGATTAGGTATCCACATCTCTTCGGGGTCATGATCCTATAAGCGCGGGGACGAGCTTGATGTATCTTGATTAGGCCACTTGGTTTTCCCACCGCATATCCGTTGTAGTGGTGAATTTTTCTGCTTCGGGGAAGTTGGATTCTACCGAGATTACCCCATTGCTTTCTTCTTGGTCGAAATTTCCGAATGAGGATAAAGTATTGAAGCTATCCTCATGGTCGAGGACAAGCTTAGTACTTCGTTAGGATCGTAGCGGATAAAGACGTATGCTTCCTCTTCGACGGGCCTTCATCCCCGGATGAGAGTAGGAAACAGCGTTATACGATGAATCGTCGTTTCATTGTTGAAATAACGCTGAAAGTCCTTGAGATTGTATTCGGAGCCGGGAAGTCTTCGTGGTTGTACTCTAGGGATGGTAACCTTCAAAGCTGTATTCTTGGGAATGCTCGAAGCTCTGGTGCGGTAGCTCGTTGGCAGATGCTGAATTGATCTGTTTAGGCTTTCTTTTCTTGGCCTCTGGTCCAGATCTTTTGAGTAAGGCCCTGCGTTTCGCCAGCTCGATTCTGTCAATGGAAGTGAGAGACACTAGAGTTTCACTGTCTGATTCGCTTTCCAGGTTGATAGGGGTTGGTATTCTTTGGACCCTAGCTCTTGGAGTAAGCTTGAGGAGTCCTCCAGTCGTGCCCCACTCTTGAACAGGCTCTGTGTCTTTGATCTCGTACAAAGGCTCCTTGCCTTTCCTAGTAGGAAATTTTCCAGCAACAAGATGTTGCTCACTGCCCATTTATCATGCAAGGCTTGATTCACATGCTCTTTTCCTATCTCGGCGATTAACGATTCCTCGTGCTCCGTGATCATCAATTCTTCAGCTATGTCAAGGCCGATGTCAATATCATATTCTTGGTGAAAAACATGAATTAGTTCCCTCCAGGTTTTAAGGGGACTAATCTTCCCGACAATGTACCATCGCAAGCGGGGGCCGGTCAAGCTCGATTGGTACGATTGAATCATCCTTCGAACCAGGTAGGCTGCAAGTAGGTCTCGGGCGGGGAGGTATCAAGATACCTTTCGCATTCGGGTGCTTTGAGTTTTTCGGGGATCTCAATGCCGGTGTAATTGGACATGTCCATGGGATTCTGCTCCTGCAACTGGCTTAACTTTTTCATGATCTTTTCAAACTGTCTATGGTACTGGCTATTTTTTGGCGAATATGTGGGTGTCATGATGGTGTTTAAGGCAACTGCAGAGTTGGGTTCAGCTTGAGTAGATTTCATTTGTCTTGAGAGTTGTTGAAGGACAATGGACATCTGTCCTACGCCGTCTTCAATGTTAATGAGGCAATTTTGTACATCATTATGATTGGGCCCTAGTGCATGAGGCCATTCGCGAGCTATTGGTGACCGGCGATTCATAATTACCTGTTCGTGACGAAAATAATGAATGAGCACGAAAGTAAACAAAGATTGACCCATAGCAATGGTCTAACTACTTTTTATTTATCAAAAGAGGATTTTATAAACCGCAGACTTCTGACATCTAAAACTTGAAATTGAAATGACAGAAGGAAATACTAGATATTAAACAAAAGTCCCTAAACAATGGGACAAAACTTTCACAAGATTAACACTAAGGGGCACATGATTGCCAATTTATATGCGACGAGGAGCCTTGTTTTTGCGAGGATGCCCGCTTCCTTGAACCGGCTCAAATATGTATCCAGTCCATTCCCAAATCCCTCTCCATGAGCTCTGCTTGCTCGTGCTGGGTGCTCTCACTGATTGAGTGAGGGACCAATGGCTTCCATTTTGTCGGGATACGATGGTTGTGGATGTAGGACGTAGAGGCGTGGTGGGCTTTTTCTTCTCCCTCAAGCCCTTCGTGTACCACAATCCTTTTGCGATGGCACTTGTTCCATGTTTCCTCGATAATGTCAATCTCGAATGTGTATTCACGGCTTTGATGGGTGAAAAAAAGTGGAGGGGCCTTCCTCTTGAAAAGTGGCGGGATCTCCGAAGGGCTCCATATTGTCGTGCCACCCGATATGGGAAATAGGAAACGGCGCCGGTGAGGCCGAGCAACGGAATTGGATGGCAGCGTCTATAAGCAAAGTGAGCTCTCTTTTCATGGAACCAACCAAAGACACCATTGGAATACCTCGAGTCGGGTCTCTTAGGAAGTTTATCCAATTTAAACAGCTTTGGTTAGGAATGTATGGTCCTAAAACCATAAATTTCTGCAATGGATTTTCAAAATTATTTGTTTCGATGATTGCATGAAGTCTCGAAACTCGCTTAGGTGAGAAAAGAACCAGACTTGTAAAATTTCAGGAGAGGCCCGCATGATTTTCTCCGAGTTGTCTTTAAAACGATTAAAAGACAAGAATGTTTCTGTTAAAATCATGTTGACATAATTCCCTCCTCTCAAGATTTGATCAACTATCCATGCCATCTTAGGACTTATGACATTTCTTTGATGGGGGAAAACGATGAGCCCGAAAAAGGCCAGGAGAAAAATCTCACTTTTTTGGGTCATGGGTTGGTTTTCAAAACAAAATCAAAAATGCTAGTGGGCAAGTATTATAGTTGTTTTCAAGAATTTGCCTCATGACATGGACTTCGAGTTCTTAAAATTCGTGCTAACCCACGCAACGGGATAATGCCCGTTGATGGCCTAACAAGCTTCTTCTCGAGAGGCATTCCGAGTGATGATGCTGTATTCTTCCGAGTTGGGGTTAGCTCGAACTTACCGAACATAAAAGTAGTCGTCTTCGGGCACCGAAATGTGTCATGGCTCGTATGACTTCAGGCTGAACACGGATTTGGATCAACGATAGAAGATGACCGACTTTGGCTTTCACATGGTCTTGGGCATACTGGTCCAATTGACCCCACCATCTGAAGAGTTCCGCTTTGGGAGCGGGAATGAACTGGATATCATCTTCTCCCATTGCATATAAACCGGACTCGAAAAACCTACCCTAAATTGCCATGGGCCAATAAATAGATTGAGTAAAAGTAAATAAATTACTTCGCTTTTAAAGAAAATGGCAAGCACAAAGACATGTACATGGAACGTGCGGCTCGATTTCTAACTATGAAGGCTTGGTGAGATTAAAAGGATATCCGCCCGTCATAGTCTCGCGTTAGCAAAGATATCCTCCTAACCTCGGCTAAGAAATTCGGAGAAAAGAAAGGCAACCTCTACATCGCAGTCTCGCGTTCGAGGTCGTATCTTTCTTAACACCATCCTAGAAATCCTATGGCGGCCCCAGTCCGGCGGCCGGGTTGTGTGTGCCATGTGTAGTGTTTAAAACAAGAAAGCATGCACAACAGTTTATAATCACAAGAAAATCTATTTTAAGCAAACTTAAAATAAATTTCTAAGCTTTTGACCGCATAAAGAAAAAAACCTAAGTCGAAGTAAAGAATTTGAACAAGACAAAAATGGCCTAAGTCTTCAAGTCCCCAATGAGTCGCCAAGCTGTCGCGACCTCTTTTTTTTCCGGCGCCCGCAATCGGGTACGGGCGCCTAAGGAGGCTAATGGCTCGGCTGAATTTATTATGCCCGGACTCTCCCAAGTCCACCAATTCACGACTTTAATAGTCTAAGTTTTTAACCGTAAGTTAATTTTTAAAACGGAGTCGCCACTAATCAATTTGGGGTGGGTTGATTAGAAACCCAAGCGAAGTATTGGGAGAAATACTCACTCTGCGTAACCAGAGAAATTAGGATCGGGGACTTGATTACACTAGTTAATCACTAATGCCCTTTCGGTACCTAATCTTGTTTAAACCTTGAGGTTTTTTGGATGTTCGAGGGATTTTCCATGCATTTTTGGGAGGAAAAACATTTCTTGAGTCTTTTTCTAATTTTTTGGATATAAAAGGGATTTTTTTGGATTTTTTTTTTTGAAAATACAAGTCTTTTTTGGTTTTTTCTGAATTTTTGGTTTTTTTTGGATTTTTGGCATTTTTTTGAAAATATGGAATATTTTTTATTTTTTATTTTTTATTTTTCAGAAAATAAAATATTTTTTTATATTTTTCAAAATATTTTTGGAAAATAAATTATTTTTGACTTTTCTCGATTTTTTAGAAAATAAAACATTTTTCAACATTTTTTAAATATTTTTCGATTTTCTGGAAATTAAAACATTTTTTAATATTTTTTCGAAAATAAATTATTTATTTTTTTTGAAATATTATTTATTATTTATTATTAAAAATATTATAAAAACTGACCGGGTCGGATCCGCGGGTTGGGTCCGACCGGCCGACGACCCGCACGCGGGCCCGACTCGGATTTTTGTCTTTTTTAAAAATGGCGTCGTGGCCGGTGTTTAGGGACACCCGGCCCGGCCCGACAACCCGGTCCAACAGCCCGCTCCCTTCGGCGAAACCCTACCCGACCCGGCTCCAAAGACCCGACCCGACTCCCGCCGCCCGCGGATTGCGAACCCTACCCGATTTTCCGGGTCCGGATCCGCTTCGCTACCGGGAAATCGCAAACCCTAGGGTTTGCGACCGCGGCGCCGGGGACGGAAACCTAGGTGCTTTGGCGGCGACGGTGACTACGGTAGCGGCGGCGGCGTGACGAGAACGGGACAACGGAGAGGGCTACGACGGTGACGGTGGTGACGACGACGGAGATAGGCTACTCCGGCCAAGACCGGCAACCGTGCGCGCGAGACGGTGACAACGTCGCACGGTGCTCGACGCCCTTTCGCCTTCCCCGTGCTCGATCTCCCCCTCTCTCTCTCGATCCACTCCTCCGCAACGCCCCGGATCTCCGGCCGCGAGCCCTCGGACCCCCCGAAGTCTCTCGGGGGTCGTCCGAGGTCCGCGACCTCAA
This sequence comes from Eucalyptus curtisii, assembly GCA_017140595.1. Classification (NCBI taxonomy): domain Eukaryota; kingdom Viridiplantae; phylum Streptophyta; class Magnoliopsida; order Myrtales; family Myrtaceae; genus Eucalyptus; species Eucalyptus curtisii. Next base: position 10,578,210 of record CM029501.1, on the reverse strand, counting down.
TCCGCTCTCTCTCTCTCTCTCTCGTGTCTCTCCGGCAGAACTTCTCCCTCTCCGGCCGCGAGCCTTCGGATCCGGGCTTGCTCGACCTCGGCTCCCCTTCCGAAGTCTCTCAGCAGGAAGCTCGAAGCTTTGCAGCCTTCGATCGTTCTCGGCGTGCCCTTCGACGGAGGCGATGCGTCCCTATTTATAGGCGAGGGGGTGGCCGGTCGACGGAACTTCGACCGCCGGTCCCCCTCGCGCGCCGAGCGGCCCCCCGACGGCCGAACCGGTGTCCCATCCGGGTTAGCTGCCCCTCCCACGTCGCCGTCCGTCCGCCGATCTCGCGTCGCGCTCTCGCGCGTGTGCTTTGCGAGGCGAACGGAGGAAGAAGACGATCCAAAGAGGGCCGGGCCGAGGAAGGAGTATGGGCCGTAGGGGCCCATGCGGAAGGGGGGGAATGGGCTGCTCTTTTCTTTTTTTCTGCTTTTCCGTTTTTATTATTTTTCATCCGAAAAAGATAAAATAAAATAATATAAAATAAAATAAAGTAAAACCTAATTAAATGAAATTTTAGGCGTCAACACCGATTTCCAAGAAGAACTAGTTCTGTTACACAACCTTACTATTTATTGTTAATACTCTCACCACTTCACAACTCATTTATGTCACTCATAGATACAATTCTATTTTGTGGACACGAATCAGGGTGGTGTAACACGTATCTATCATTATTTTCTACATCACGTTCAATTAAATTGCTAGTGATATCTAAAGTCAAGTAGACTATTAAAATATTGTAAAAAATAATGTCCAATCAAAACTTCCCCTTGGAGAGTCTTAGACATGTAGCATCCCCACGTTTGGGTTTGCGTTTGTTTCGTAGATAATGGATAATTTAAAAAGTAACTTTTTAAAAATAATTATTTGTATTGCTTATAAAATGGATGAACAAAAACATTTTCGTTGGTAAAAAATGTTTAGACAGAAATTGTAATAAATAATGTAATATTTTTCATTAACTAATTATTTCAAGTAATACAGGCAATTATTTTTAGCAAAATGTTTCCTAAATGTCTATTTTTCACGAAACAAATGGAGCATTACACCTCTAACAGTGAGTTCAAACATATCAAAAATGATCTCCAATCAAATCTTTCCATACCACCTAGACATGGTGTTTTATTGGATCAAATATGCTCATATCAGGATAATTATGCAAATATTTCTAATCTACTCTACATTGTCAATTTAGTTTTAAACTTTTTAATTTGACCAATTCAATTATGAATTTTGTGACGATTTACCAATGTAGTCTTTATATTCAATTTTAGCCAATAAGTGCTGATGTGGATGTCAGTCATCTTATGTAGTATAGTCGATGCTGATGTGGACAAATTTTGAAATTTTTGAAAATTTTCTAATTTTTTTTCTTTTGATAGTGTTTCATATGGTCATGATGCATCCAATTTATAGAAGCTATGGTACATCTATAATCATTTAACAATTCATTCCTCAAGCTACATTTGTTCATTTGGATTTCTAACCATGATAAGGATAGATAGGATTGACATGAAATATAGGGATTGTGCTATAATACATACATTTCTTTGTGAATAGTGATAATAAAATTGGATATTTTCATATCATATCATTCCATTGTTTGGTATGATCCTAAAAATATATAAACGAAGATGGTAAAAATTTCTCATAACACTTTTGCCTACTTCATTTTTATTTTATTTTCTATTATATTCCCTCTCTTTTTTTATTTCTTTCCTTTTTTATTCCTTTTGCCCCATCCATCATTCTTTAATAAAATTTTACTAAATAGTGAACTATACTAATATACCAAAAATATGTAATAAAAATAATTACTAAATATATATTGAATATATATTATAGGATAAAAATAAATTAGAATATATAAATAAAAAAGAAAATTGTTGTTTTATGTTATTTTGAACTTTTTTTATATTAGAATCTAAATTTCATTTCAATTTTATTTTTTCAAGAAGTTTTTTATTCGAGAAAAATAGCTTTATACAATTAATATTAGAAATCATATCTAACATATTCCACCTCCCTTATAGAAAGTTTTATCCAGGCCAATTTCCTTTTATATCTAACTTTATTGTCTTGGGTAAGAGCTGAATATAAGATGGAATGGATTTCATTATATCCTGAATTTTTTTCCTAATTAGAGGTTAGTTAATCTTTGGATAGCAAAATAACAAATTCATCTTTGTCATTGTTGACATACTTTTTAAGTTTTTTAATTGTTTATGAACCTGCCAGAAAACACACGAAATCACGACGGGGTCATGATCTGAGCATGGCACATGAAGAAGCTATAGAAGTCCCCATGAAAGCACTAATGGCAAATTGCAGCTACTGGTCGAAAGAACTCCACGCCAATGGCCATGTTGATTGATTTGATTCGAGCGTACCCGGGCCAGAAAACTTATTACCGTTCGTTTGTTGTCGTTTTGCCCAGAACAAAAGTAGGACAACCGCACTGTGTCTAACTATGCTCCTTCTGAATTTTAATTGCTTGAGACCTTTGCGTTAATCTTGGCAATAATCGTGGAAACTGTAGCCGTTGTTGGTGGGGGTAAAAAAGTTATCTGCAAGGCTATACTCTCCCCCGAACTAATTTTTTTGAAGAAAGATAGTCACAAAGTGCATGTCTTTATTCTCAGTCGCGTTTATCCTTAGAGAAAAAATGAACTGGTGCATGATAGAGCAGGTGTCTTTGTGTTGGGTTTCGACCTCTTGGAGATTTTCTCCAAAATAACTTACCGAAGTTCTGCCGCATGTTTTCGACAATTAATATCAAAGTTAAAATAATCTATTGCCCGACACACACGATATGCATAGATGTTTAGTTTATATCTAAAAAAGGAATTTGAACATCTTCATAAATAACCGATTAGGATTGCCATCGTTATCCGGTACGATTGAAAAGATCATGGATAAGGGACTCATGGAGGTGTAAGTAACACGTCCTGGATGCAGTTGCCGCGCATCACAAGTTAGTCCTTGTGAGACTACTAGTAGGGTTGCCAATTCTTTATATTTTTGGGTCCATTGCTTGTGTAAGTTTGTGTTATTACAAAACGTTTCAATATGCTTATAAGTGCTTTTCATAAAAAATGAACAAAAATATGTCGATTTGTGTTGGTTTCAAGTTCAGTTGTGTCATGTTGCATTGTATTAGGATTTCTTGATAAATTCATGTCCCATTCGTGCCGTGTTCTTATATTGTGTTAGGAATGGCCACATTTGACTACAAATATTATCATTAACAACAATGTGTATTGCGGTGCAAAGGATGAAGATGGAGACTCAGATAAATTGAGTAGACGGGTACAAATCTAATAAAAGAAGCTTACGAGCGAGAGGGAATGCATTGAGTTGCATGTGTCGACGAGTCATGGACAGAGAATCCACATCAATCCGTTTGGGTTTTCATTGAGATATCTTATAAGGATAAGGTGGTGATGATATATTAGCTGAGATATCACTAAGTAAACTATGATCACACTTGTCGCCAAATACAAAACTATGATTACAAAGTGAACAAGTTCACCATTAGAGGGAAAGTTCAAGGTAATGCTGGGGTTTTCTTTCAAGACCATACTAAGCTCATGCACTGGGTTTATTTATTTATTTTTTCAATTTCTGACCATCGAATTAGCAATGAAATATATTTAAAAATTTTGGGTCTGTTTGCATGATTATTTTATATCCAGCATCATCAATATCGATTCCTCAAATAAAAATTTGGCGCTTTACACATCAAGCAACCAAAAAATTAGCCTTCAAATTAGTTAATAAGGTTGGAATCCTTATGAACCGATAAGTATCTATAGGGAAAAAAAGTCCTAAACTTATTGCATTAAGTACCAATTCAATTAAAAATCTTTTTAATTAGACCAATTTAATGTTAAAATTTTTCATATTTGTACCAATTCAGTCATCTGGTCAAGAGTCGATAAAGGATAGAATGTATCCTAAAATTTATAACGTGCGCACATTTATCTGAATGTATCCTAATTAATATGGTCTGGAAGGTGTTTCCAAACACCAGATTGTTTGCTCATTACTAATGACAGTTCAAAGTTTGGAAGTAAGGGAAGGATTTGATCAAGTAACCATGTATTGTCCTCATTCTTTTGTCTTTAGATTCCCAGATTTAGGGTTAATACTTAATAAGCCTTAAACTTTGGGGGCACTTTCGACATGTAACTTGAGCTTTTTATCAAGTAAGGACAGGAATAAGTTTATTACAGTGAGGTCGATATATAAAATCTAATGGGTAGGAAATTAAAAAAATTCAGTATATAAAAAACATAAAAAGGAATCATCTCAATGGGGCCAATTGACCCCAGTGAGAACAATAGAGAGTCATCCCTGAGATTTTGTGGGATTACTATTAACTATTTTAAAAGTTTAAACTAGTAGATAAAGGCACAATTTAACATCTAATTATTCTAACACCATCACTAATTGATGTAGCGAGGAGTAGAGTTAGATAGATTCATGTTCCAATCACAATGTAGACGCCATATTAGTCGAAATAACAAACTTAGGGAAAATTATTCAATCAATCCTAAACATTTTGTACATATATCAAATTTAGCTTTAGTTTTTACTTTTGCTAATTTAGTCCTAAAACATCGTGTGAAATTCCAATATAGTCATTCTAGTTAATTTTCCTTGGAAATTGTTGACGTGTAGTCCCATCTATAGACCAATTATTTGAGGACTTCAATCAGCCACGTTTTCCTCAAGGAAAAAAGTGAGACTTTGCGGTGTTTAATTAATGCAATGCGACTGTGCATCAATTGTTCGCTTTACCAAAATCCCATCAGCCTCTCATCCCATCCTCCTCAACGGGTGGGTCCTTATAATAATGCTAAACTAACTAATAAAATTAATTGAAAAGGCAACTACATCACTGAATGAATGATGGCAAATATGAAACAACTAATAGACATCAAATTTTGGAGTTCCATCATCTTGAAAATGCATTCATGGGGTCATTTAACCCAAAAAAGGAAAAGGACTTTATATTTATGGACGAAACCTATAGGAATAAAATGTTTTTTTTGGACTCGCACGCATAGAGATGTCACACGAGACACCCGTGCCCCAGTTCCAGCGGGACATATTTTCCTCATGAAAAATGCCTCGCCGAACAAATGGTGGGCGCGGGTGGGGTCAACAGTGGTCCCAATCTGTTAATCCCCCGGCTTGTTTATGATACAAATACGTGTTGCTATATATTAAATACAAACAATATATTAAACTGTAGATTTTTATAATATACAACCCATTATAATTTATTATACACTCAATTCATGACTAAAGTAAAATAAACTAGACATGTTATGAAGTAAAGAATACAAACAAATTAATAAAAATAAGTTGCCTCAGCTAGCATGAGATTTGTATTTTTAGTAATTACCAAATACCAATAAATTGAAAGTAGCTAATTACATAATTTTTATGGAAATACTCTTACAATTATTTAATTCTATTGACTTATTTTATGAAATTTATTGAACTTTTTTCCCACAAGGGTCACAAGGCTCATACGAGGAAGGACAAGCTATGAGCGAGCAAGGAAGAAGGTGAGTTGAGAGAGAGAGAGAGAGAGAGAGAGAGAGAGAGAGAGAGAGAGAGAGGGTCGTAAAGTGTATGAACAAGATTGTTGAAAATAAAGAAAAAGAGAGATAAAGAAAAAAATGCCAAGAAAAAAAATTAGGGCTTTTATGTTTTATGAAACCAGTTCCTAGGTGGTTTTTCACTTGGAACTGAGAGCTGGACTTATTCTAAAAATTTAGAAATGAGAACTAGATTGATTCTAATGGGAACTAAGAACCTAAGCTGCTTTAAAGCAGTTTGGTCTAGTTTCTAAGTATAACCAGTTCTATCTACCGTTAATACTCGGGAAAAGTGCCAAAAAAGTCCTAAACTTTTTTGTGTTTTTGCCGATTTAGTCCTAAACCTTTTTTTAGTGCCGATTCAGTCCTAAACCTTTTTACATTATGCCAATTCAGTCCTTTCCAGCCAATTTTGGCCGAATTTTGCTGGACGGACACCGCCGGCCGACGTGGCCCGAACGGTGCCGACGTGGATAATTTTTAATAATATTTTAATATTTTTGAATTTTGAATTTTGAATTTTTTTATTTGTTTATTCTTTTTCTTTTTGTCTTTTTCCTCCGGCTAGTCGCCGAAGTCCGGCGACCAGCCGAGAGGCGACGGCAGCGAGGGCGAGGCCGACCTCGCCGGCCACCTCGTGGGCGAGGCTCACCCTCGCCGACCGACGAGGCGAGCCTCGCCCATGGCCGGCGAGGCTCGACCTCGCTAGATCCGGCCATGGGCGAGGCTTGCCCTCGCCGGCCATGGGCGGGACTCGCAGATTCAGCGAGGGCGAGCCTCGCCGCCCGCCGCAAGGCTCGACCCTCGCCCGCGAGGTGGCCGGCGAGGTCGAGGCCGACCTGGCCGGCCGTTGCCTCTGGCCGGTTGCCGGACCTCGGCGACCGGCTGGAGGTAAAAGACAAAAAGAAAAAAAAAATAAAAAGAATAAAAATTAAAATAAAATTCAAATTCAAATTCAAAAATTCAAAAATATTAACATATTATTAAAAGTTGTCCACGTCAGCGCCGATCAAGCCACGTCGGTCGGCCGTCCGCCCAAATAAAAAATTCGGCCAAAATTGGCCGGAAAGGACTGAATTGGCACAACGTAAAAAGGTTTAGGACTGAATCGGCACCAAAAAAAGGTTTAGGACTAAATCGGCACAAACGCAAAAGGTTTATGACTTTTTTGGCACTTTTCCCGTTAATACTCTCACCACTTTGCATCTCACTCATGTAAGTCATGGATACTATTCTATTTTGTGGACACGAATTAGGGTGGTGTAACACATACCCATCATTATTTTCTGCATCACGTTCAATTAAATTGCTAGTTATATCTAAAGTCAAATACACTATTAACATATTGTAAAAAGTGATGTCCAATCAAAGCTTCCCCATGGAGAGTCTCGCACCACGCAGATAAGTGGCATCCCTACATTTAAGGTTGCGTTTGTTTCGATGGATAATTTAAAATGTAATTTTCTAAAAATAATTATTTGTGTTACTTATAAAAGAAACGAATAAAAAAATTGCATCATTCAAAAATGTTTAGACAACATTTTTTTAAATAATGCAATAATTTTTATTGAGTAATTATTTCAAGTGATATAAACAATTTTTTTTAGCAAAATTTTTTCTAAATATCTATTTTTCACGAAACAAATTTTTGTAGTTTGAACTTTTTAGATAGTACGATCTCTAACATGGAGTTCAAACATATCAAAAATTATCTCCAATCAAATCTTTCCATACTGCCTATACATGGTGTTTTAGTGGATCAAATATGAACATATCGGGATAATTGTGCAAATTTTTTAATCTACTCTACAATGTCAATTTAGTTTTAAACTTTTTAATTTGACCAATTCAATTATGAATTTTATGATGATTTACCAATGCAGTCTTTCTAGTCAGTTTTAGCTAATAAGTGTTGACGTGAATGTGGTCATCTTACGTGGTATAGCCGAGCATCGACGTCAACAAATTTTGGAATCTTTAAAAAAATTTCTTTTGATGGTTAGGGTACATCTATAATTACTTAACAATTCATTCCTCAAGCTACATTTGTTTGTTTGGATTTCTAATCATGATAATACTAGATAGGATATGACATAAATTATAGGGATTTTGTTATAATTTATACATTGTTTGGTGAAACGCGATAACAAAACTACATATTTTCATATCCTGTCATTCCATTGTTTGGTATAAAATATATATTAGTATAAATGAACCTAAAAATATATAAATGAAGATGGTGAGAATTTCTCATAATACTCTTGCCTACTTCATTTTTATTTTAGTTTCTATTATCTTCCCTCTCTTTTTTTTTTTTTATATCTTTCTTTTTTTATTCCTTTTTCCCCATCCATCATTCTTTATAAAATTTTATTAAATAGTGAACTATACTAATATGTCAAAAATATGTAATAAATAAAATTACTAACTATATATATTGAATGTATATTATAACCTATGAAGCACTAACACTTTCCAAGAGCTTTCGTATTGTGTCGAACACTTCGACACATGTCTGACACTCTTTGACACTCGGTCAACACGTGTCAGAAAATCCGACACCTGATCAACTTTCTTGATACTTTCCGACACTTAAGTCGGAATTCTGACATAGAGTTTCCGACACGTGATTCCGATATCGAGGTTAATTTTAAAAATTTCATAAATGAGATATCAAAATATATATATCTAAAAAAATAAAACACAATAATAAAAATAATAAATGGAGAAAGAAGAAAAACATAGTATTCTCTTCTCTTTCGACTCTCACTTCCCTTGATACACAATTCACCTCTTAAGTTTTTTTTTTTTTTCCTCATCTTCCAACATATCTAACATGCGAGTTCAGAATATCAAATCGCTTGTTTTTTCTCCAAGTTTTATGAATTATTGAAATAGAGTTGAATTTGTTAAATTGAAATAATGAATGATATTAATAAATAGTGGATTAATGTTTTTAGTGTATATACATTCTAGGCTTTTTTTAATTATTTATTATTTATGAATTTGATTTAAATTAATTTGATTGAAAAAAATCATAAAAGTGATAATTTATTGTGTATATAAAAATATATATATATTTAATATACAATGTGTACCAACGTATCGGAATTCTCTTTTTTTTTAGAAACAACGTGTCGGCGTGTCGTGTCGTGTCATATTGTATCGCATGTCGTGTGTCAATGTCGATGCTACTTAAATTATAGGATAAAAAGAAATTCAAATATATATATATATATATATATGTTGTTTTGTGTTATTTGGAACTTTCTTTTTATATGAGAATCTAAATTTCATTTCAATTTTATTTTTTAAGAAGGTTTTTATTCAAGAAAAATAACTTTATACAATTGATATTAAAAATTTTATCTACCTTTATCTCACCTCTTTCATAGAAACTTTTATCCAAGCCAATTCCCTTTGGCTATGTTTGGTAATCTAGATTTTTAATCAGGATAGGACTGTATGGGATATAATATAAAATTCATAGAATTTTGTTATATCATATCAACTGTTTAGTGATTGTAGCAATAAAGTCGAATATATACTTATCATATATATGTATATATATATATATATATATATATATTGTTTGGTATTAATGGTATATTAATATAAATGAATGACAAAATTTACAAATAGATATAGTAAAAATCTCTTGCGACCTTTTTGTCTACTTTATTAATATTTATTTTCCTTTCTTAATTTATTTTTTATTTCTTTCTTTCCCTTCCATCGTTCTCTAATAAAAATTTATTAAATAGAAAACTATACTAATAGACCTAAAATACTAAAACACCTCAAATATGTTATAAATATATATTTATATATTGAATTTATATTATAAGATAAAATTAAATTATAATATATAAATAAAAATAAGATTAAATTAAAAACTAAATTGTTATTTTGAACTTCTTATATTAGAATTCAAATATTATATATATCGAAATATAATTTTAAATTTGTTAATTTAAGAAGTTTGCTATTTGAGCAAAATAACTTTTTATTTTGAATATCAAAAATCCTATCCACCTTTATTCTACCTTCTCCATTGAGATAATTTTATTCGGCCTATATCCTATTTATATGTAACTCTATCCTATCTTGAACAGTACCAAACGCGGGATAGAATAAATTTTATTGTATCCCGCTTTTTTATTCTGACCGTAAAATGCAACCTTGTATATCTAACTTTACTTTATCTTTGGGTAAGAGCCAAATACAAGATGGAATGAATTTCATTATATCCTGAATTTTGTCTTGATTAGGGGGTAGTTAATCTTTGAATAGCAAAATAACGAATCCATCTTTGTCATTGTTGACATATTTTTTAAGTTTTTAATTGTTTATGAACCTGCCATAAAACGTACGAAATCATGACGGGGTCATGATCTGAGCATGGCACATGAAGAAGCTATAGAAGCCCCCCATGAAAGCACTAATGGCAAATTGCATCTATGGTTGAAAGAACTCCACGCCAATGGGCATGTTGACTGATTTGATTTGAGCGCACCCGGGCCAGAAAGCTTATCACTGTTCGTTTATTGTCGTTTTGCTCAGAACAAAAGTGGGACAGCTGGACTGTGTTTAACTGTGCTCCTTCTGAATTTTAATTGCTCGAGACCTTTGCGTTAATCTCGGCAATAATCGTGGAAACTGTAGCCGTTATCGGTGGTTGGGGGGGGGGGGGAAGGCATCTGCAAGGCTATAGTCTGCCCTGTACTAATTTTTTGAAGAAAGTCACAAAGTGCATGACTTTATCCTCAATCGAGTTTTTCCTTAGAGAAAAAAAAAAGAACTAGTGCATGATAGAGCGTCGACGTCTTGGAGAATTTCTCGAAGATAACTTACCGAAGTTCTGCTGCATGTTTTCGACAATTAATATCAATGTTAAGATAATATATTACTCGACACACAATATGGATAGATATTTAGTTTATATCTAAAAAGGAATTTGAACATCTTCATAAATAACCAATTAAAATTGTCATCGTTATCCGGTATGGATGAAAAGATCATAGATGAGGGAGACGTGGAGGTGTAAGTAACACGTCCTGGATGTAGTTGCCGCGCGTCACAAGTTAGTTCATGTGAGACTAATGGTAGGGTTGCCTATTCTTTATATGCTTGTGTAAGTTTGTGTTATTACAAAATATTTCAATATGCTTATAAGTGCTTTTCATTAAAAATGAAAAAAAAAAAATGTCAATTTGTGTCGGTTTCATGCTCAGTTGTGCTGTGTCACATTGTACTAGGATTTCTCGATAAATTCATGTCCCATTCGTGCCGTGTTCCTATATTGTGTTAGGAATTGCCACCTTTGACTACAAATATTGTCATTAACAATAATGTGTTTTGCAGTGCAAAGGATGAAGATGGTGACTCGGGTTGAGATAAATTGAGCAGAAGGATGCTTAGATTAGAGGGGTACAAATCTAAGAAAAGAAGCTCACCAGTGAGGGGAAATATATTGAGGTGCATGTGTCGGTGAGTCATGGATAGAGAATCCACATCAAAGTAAAATATTAGTTATGTTAATGAGTCCGTTTGGGTTTTCACTAAGATATCTTATAAGGATGAAGTGATGACGATATATTAACTGAGAAATCACTAAGTGAACTATGATCACACTCGCGGCCAAATAAAAAACTATGATTGCAAAGTAAAAAGTTCACCATTAGAGGGAAAGTTCAAGGCAAGGCTGCGGTTTTCTTTCAAGACCATACACTCATGCACTGTTTTTTTTTTTTTTTTTTACCACCGAATTAGCAATGAAATATATTTAAAATTTTGGGTATGTTTGCATGATTATTTATATCCAGCATCATCAATATCGATTCCTCAAATAAAAATTTGGCGCTTTACACATCATGCAACCAAAAAATTAGCCTTGAAATTAGTCAGTAAGGTTGGAATCCTTATGAACCGATAAGTACCTACAAGGGAATAATATCGAAAAAGTCCTAAATTTATTACATTAGTAACAATTCTATTATAAACCTTTTAAATTTGGAGAAATTTAATGTTAAACTTTTTCATATTTGTACAAATTCAGTCATCCGGACAATTTAGGCTAAAAATCAGTGCAGTGAATGTCGGCTGTTCTACTTGGTTGATGCTAATGTAGACATTTTATAATGATATTTTAATAATTTTTGCATTTTTTTCTTTTCTTTCATTTTTATTTTTTTTTATTTCATTTTGGCTGGTGCAGTGACAATGGCCTCACCTAGAGCCATCATGGCCTCGCCATTTGGGATCAAGGTTGTAAAGGCCTTGCCTAGGGCCATTGTGGCCCCACTAGCCCCAGGCAAGGCAGCCCTTAAGGCCCTCACTTGCGAAAATGAAGAAAAAAAAACAAAATAAAAAAATTATTAAAAATTCAAAAAAAAAATAAAAGATCATAAAAAAATGTCTATATTGGCACCGACCATGCCATGTAGGAGGATCGGCATCCCAATTAGCGATTTTCAACCTAAATTGGCGGGATGGATTGAATTGATAACAATGTGAAAGGATTTGGGAATAAATTTGTCTGATTGAAAGGTTTAAAGCTAAATTGGGATCAATGTTAAAACGATTAGGACTAAATTGATCTAATTGAAATGTGTAGGATTGAATTGATACCAAAGTAAGAGGTATATAACTTTTTGGGTACTTCTTCTTTTACCTATACATATATTTTATGGAAATAAGACGACGAAGGTTTATTGATTAGAACTACACCTTCATGATTGCTTTTCACTATAACTATAGCTATTTTACTGACAGAGGTTTCGGCAAGCCATCTTAGGGTCCAATAATTCTTGAATTGTACATCATCCACTTAACGAAAAATAATCTTAGAAAGTGTTTAAACATATGGCATGGTGTGTATTTTCCAACTAAGGTCTGCTTATTTGGCGATCATCACTTTTCCTAGATCAGATTTTAGTCACAGCAGTCATTCTTATTATAGATAAGAAATTCACGACATTTTCTGGTTATAGTGGGCCACACATTCACTTTCTCTTTTGATGAGATTTTCTAGAATAATGTTGACATATCAATGATTTAGGTGACTGAATAGCAACCACCCCGCGAGGGTCAGATCAAACATTACATCCTATTGACTCATGCAATTGATAGCCACGGTGACCTCAAGTATAAATAATGCACCAGAAGATGGAGTACTCGCCTCAGAAAGTATCACTTCCAAATTCTCTCTCAATTTTCGAGCTCGTTCAATCAAAAACTTCGTTTGCAATGGGGTTAGATATAGTCCAATTTCTAGAAAACAAGACAATACTAGTTACTGGCGCCACCGGTTTCCTAGCCAAGAGTACTCTCTCTCTCTCTCTCTCTCTCTCTCTCTTCATACCCAAACGCACACAGGGCATATCTATATCTATATACATATATATACATATACATATACATATAGACATATATATACCTATATATATATATAGACATACCCACACGCACACAGAGCATATATATATATATATATATATATATATATATATATATATATGTGTGTGTGTGTGTGTGTGTGTGTGTGTGTGTGTATGTGTATATATGTGTATATGTGTGTATGTGTGTATATGTGTATACACATACATGTATACATGTATGTGTATATATGTATATACATATATGCGCGTGCGTGTATATATATATATATATACGCACGCGCACGTAGATATGTAAGTATAGCATGCACACATGTATGGGAGTTATAAACATACTTCGTTTTCTGTTACTCTTGTAACACCATTGATGCCGACAAGTTTCCATCTTCAATCACCTCGACTGGTGCCACCCGCTCTGCGTGTTGTGTATGTGTTGTCTACTGTCTGCGTACATACAAATTTCAAAGGTGAATGTCTTGATGGAATTCATCGATCGGAAGCTAATAGGAGAATTTCTTCCAACCCGGCCATGCAGGAGGGAGAGCGTTGAGAGCATTGTTGATGCTCTTGTACTCGAATCTCCACCATATTATCAGAAGGCTTTGTTTGGAAAGAGGGTAACAGGACATTAAAAGTTACAAACAAAAGGAAAAAGATTATAAGAAGTGAGGGGGAAACTGAAATTTCAAAATATGGATATCCAGTTACTTAGACATACTCAATATTCTTAGTTGCAGTCACTATTAGAAATCATCTTGTTTCCAGTTGACATGTTTTTGTCTGTATTTATTGTTTTGACATAGTTTTTCTGGAGAAGATACTTCGAACTCAACCAAATGTGAAGAAAATATTCCTCCTTATTAGAGCTACGGATAAACAGTCAGCCGCACATCGATTACATGAAGAGGTAACAGATTTATGGATAAACGCCAAATTTATGATTGGCATGATAGAGTTAGTTATTGTTCTCTATATCTTCGATGGTACTTTACTATAATATCCATCGCTAGTGACAAAACAATGCTATTATTATTATTATTATTATTATTATTATTATTATTATTATTATTATTATTATTCTTCTTCTTCTTCTTCTTCTTCTTCTTCTTCTTCTTCTTATTATTATTATTATTATTATTATTATTATTATTATTATTATTATTATTATTATTATTATTATTATTATTATTATTATTACTACTACTACTACTATTATTACTATTATTATTATTATTATTATTATTATTATTATTATTACTACTACTACTATTATTACTATTATTACTATTATTATTACTATTATTATTATCTATTTTGCTTGAATAATAGTACTCTGCGACATGTAATTTTATAAAATTTCACTGAGACTTTTTTTACCTAGCAATGAAATAATATTCTGAAACAGGATTACATGCTTTTACTCACTTTTAAAGTTTATAAAGAGTATTTTGACAAGAGAAGTCTCTTTCTATTCGAGATAATAGAACTTTTTGATTCAAAATTAAGAACACAAATAAAATTGGGGAAATAATAACTCAAATAAATGTTAATAATGCAAAATTAGTGGATAACTTGATGGGAAAAGATTTGGTAAGTAAGGCAAATAAAAGTGGTAAATCGTTAGACTAGTTGGTAAGTATAATTGGAGAAAGTAAGTCATATGAAAATGCTATTAATTTCATGGAATAATTGATAAATTTAAGGCATCGATAACAAAATGGGGAATGAAAGTTGGTAAAAGAAAGGAGAAGTTTTTTATTGTTGGAGCTAAAAGAAATTGTTAAATCTGAAAAGAAACATATAGGCGTTGGTAACTAACTCGAATAAGAGATGGTGATGCAAACGAGTTGATAACTTCAGCGGAACAAAGTTGGTTATCAATCTTACTGGGGTTGATAATTTCTAAAAAGTCAGTAAGCAGGGCAAATAAAATTGGTAAATCAATAGAAAAGTTGGTATAACTATGAAAAAAAAATGTATAAACATTAGTGACTAACTAAAGTATGAGTTGTAATTCTTAGCTGGTTAGTAACTTAATGGAAGAAAAGTTGGTAAGTCACACAAAAAGAAATGGTGGTATTTCATGTAATAGTTGGTAAACTTAAGCCGTTAATAAGGAATGTAAGTAAACGTTGGGAGACGATAGGAGAAAACTTTTTTGGTCAAAGAAAAGAGTAGTTAGTAATTTCCAAAAAAAAAAATCATTGGTAACTAACTTAAATAATAGTTGTTAATGCAAAACTAATTACTAATTAGTTTAATCAAAGAAAAATTGGTTATTTATCATGATTGAGTTCGGTACATTCTAAAAAGAATTGGTAAGTTTGAAAAGTTGACGAAAAAGGAAACTAAAAGTAGTGACTTTATAAAAAAAATTGATAAATTAGAAAAATAAATAAATTTTTGTAAGGAACTCATATTAGAATTGGTAACCTAAAACATGTTAATAACATAATTGAAAAAATTGGTAAATCTCCCAAGTAAATATTGGTGATTTTATACAATAGTTGGTGGTCTTGGTAACAAAGGTAAACAGAATTTTGTTTTAAAAAAATTGTTTTGTTAGAATTAAGAGGGGTTGCTAATTTAAGAAAAAATAAATGTCAATAACTAATTCTAGTTGATGATGCATAACTAACTAGTAGTATCCGACCAAAAAAAAAAAACTAGTAGTATAATCGGAGAAAAGTTGGTAATAAATTAACTATGGTTGGTAATTTTGAGTTGATTGTTGGTAAGCAAGATTAAAATAAAAAATAAAAAATAAAAAAATAAAAAAAAAACAAACAAACAAACCAGGTAAGTCAATGAAAAAGTTGGTAAAAATAAAGAGAAAAAAGAACAAAGATAAGTGTTGGTAGCCAACTCAAATGAGGCTTGGTAAACCAAAATTAGTTGTCAACCTTATATAAGGAAAGTCACACAAAGAAATATTGATAATTTCATTTAAGAGTTCACAAATTTAAGGCATTGATGAGAAAGACGAATACAATTAATAAAATATAAGAAAAGTTGGTAATTTGCATACCATCACAAAGAGTAGGTAGTTTTATAAAAATATCGACGAGTTACCGACAAGTTATTGGGAAATTAGTGAGCAGTAACTCTTTTTCCAATATTTGCTTGATACTTATAAACTCTTTTTACAAATTTATCAGTACGGAGAAAAATTTATATTTTTAGGTTCAATTTGTTTCGAAAAAAATAACTGATTTGAAAAATATCTTCTTAGAAATAGTTGCTTGTATTGTCTACAAAATGAATGAATTAATTTTTTTTTCATAATTCATGAAAACATTTAGACATAAAATGTTGTTGATAGTGATAATATTTTCCATTAACTAATTATTTAAGGCAGTACAAGCAATCATTTTTAGAAAAATCTTTTTCAAATCATTTATTTTATGTGAAATAAGTAAAGCCTTAGAGACAGAACAATAGAATAGTCCTCTTCATATACAAATTTATTCATGTCGTCCTCGACCAATACTATTGTAGAAACTTTCAAGGTTTAATTTGAGTTACTTGAAAGATAACTTTTCTTTAAATATATAAAACAAAATCTCCACCGTCCATCATCTTAGATTTCTCGCACAATCGGTTTTGTGATATAAGTTGTGCATGTGGTCTAATTTTTGCGTTCAATCCCAAACAGCTCATAGAGAAGAAGTTATTCGCTGTTTTGAAGCAAAGATGGGCACCAAACTTAAGCTCCATTCTCAAGAAGTTACATGCAATTCCGGGTGACATTTCAAGTGAGAATTTGGGAGTGAATGACTCCAATTTGAGGTCTGAGATGTGGAGAGAAATTGATGTCATCATCCATTCGGCTGCAACTGTCACATTTGATGATCGGTACCTTGTCAATCTGCTCAATTTTTTCTACAATTAATGATTTATATTTAACCAATTTTGTATGCTTTTTTCTCTTGCAGGTACGACACTGCATTGGCCATCAATACGTATGGAGCTAAGCATGTCGCAGAATTTGCAACAAGATGCGTCAATATAAAGATGCTACTCCATGTATCAACTGGTAAGTGATTTTCCCATTGCGGTTTTTCTCTATAATTTCCTCATTCTACTACGTTTCGCTCAATAGAATTATGTCACAGCAGTTCGTAAACTGATTCAGCGGACTGGTCATATTAGTTAATATCGCATTGACCATATTTTATTGATGATAATCGTACAGCTTTCTTTTTCAGCATATGTACGTGGCAAAAACAGCGAAGTTATACCAGAAAAGGCATTTAGCATGGGTGAGACAATAAGTGGATGGAAAAAACTGGACATCAATGAAGAAAAGTTCTTGAGTGAAGAATTAATTGCTGAGCTTCGAAAAAGGAATGCTTCAGAGGAGGAAATCACCATCGCCTTGAGGAATTTGGGCATGCACAGGTTTGCTTTGTTTAGATTTTTAAGGTGAATAATTAGGTTGATGATCATGCAACTTGACACTGTTATTAAAACTGGATTCTTATTCTTCTATTTTGGAAAGATCTAATAGTTTAACCAGAATCGAAGTTATTTGGTAATATGTATGAATCAATTTATCAATGAGATATTGGCTTAAATAACAAGGAAAATAGTTGATGAGTAAAATCCTTGTAGTACTTTAGCTTTAGCTGGTACGTCCATGATGGGGTGTGAACGGAACGCACCGTTTCGTCTTGATGCGTTACGATGGAAAGTCACTAATGGAGGGGTACGAAGGGAGACGTATAAAAGCCTCCCGAACACAACCATTGAGATGGTTGGCAATTCATTCGCACCAAAATTCTCTCCATTTCCATCAAAGAAGAAAAGGAATTCCATTTCACTTTTGCAAGAACGATCGGCATTTACACCGTGGAAATCGGGTGTTTTCCTTGTGATTGCATCCAGACTAACGTGAGGAAGTGTTGTTCGTGATTTATTCGCAATTCAACGTTTGTTCCGGGGCTATTTGCTGTTTGCGCATCGGAATCAGGTAAGTTGTCTTCCGCCGACTTGAATTCCAACATTGGTATCAGAGCCCGATCATGATTTCTGCCTTGTTTTTCATCGAGTTTTCTTTATTACCATTTGATATTGAGATCAAGAGATTGTATTCTACACTGTTTTCGATCTCTGATAGTCGGAATTGCCCCATGGAAAACTCGAAATTGAACTGGAGCGAAGAACGGGTTCGGGTCGCGTGATCCGTGAGGTTTCGGCCATTTTTCGAAACAATTTTTTGGTCAAAATTAATTTTTGAATATACAGGGTGAAAGAGCTCGTCGAGACGAGTCCGGAGATGGGTCGAGTTCCGCCGGGAGACGCCGGACGCGCCCACACGCGCGGCCAGAAGCCGCTGCGCGTGGGCGTCACGCGCCCGAGCGCGGGCGGCCGGCGCGTGCGCCACACGCATCGGTCGGCGAACCGGCGCGTGCGCGACGCGCGCCAGCCGGCGAATCGGCACGCGCCGGTCGGCGAACCGGCGCGTGGTGACGTCACCGTGACGTCATCCAACTGTCGGTAACCGCCGGGATGACGTCATCGATGACGTCGCGCCGCGACGACAGCTTGGCCGGCCGGTCACCGGCCGGCGACCCGACCCGACCCGAGAGCCGACCCGACCCATTGACCCGACCCGACCGTTTACCGATCAACGGTCGGACCGGTCGGACCAGCCAGGAGCCGTTCGGCTCGCTAGCGCGTGCGTCACACGCGCCGCGCACTCAGGCGGCACGTGGGGGCGCGTGCGAGCTCCGATTGGAGCGTGGTCGGTCTCGTTTGGTTCGTATGAATGTCCTTTACACAGTGACATAATTATTTTATACTTTTGAATTTTATAAATGTATGAAAATGCTTTGGGAACTCTATGTACGCGTATTTTTTTGTTGTTTAATGCAGCTTATTCATTTGTAGCTTGTATTTTCTTGTGATTAGAGAAATGCAGTAGCTAGCTTGTGTGCAAATGATGTATATATGTTGTGTAGAGCTTGGTTCAATGATATGATGTATATATTTTAATATACTTGCAATTTTCTAGTTGCTAGAAAATAAGAACAATGGTAGGAAATCCATTACCTGTTGAATTGCAATTTTAATTATAGTTGAAGCATGATTGTTGTTTATATATTGATTATTATCATGCTATGTTCTTGTGTTAAGGAAAAATGTAGAAATTACATAAGGTCATGTAATTATTTTTCCTAGTGGGAGTTCGTAGGTTGGTAGAATTGAAAGGAGTTCTCACCTAGAACTTAAAATTTGCGCAAATTAAACTAATTAATGATAATAGAACAATTGTACATAGAAGTTGATCGGGAACATTATGAACTTTTGCTTTTGTGTTTTTTGTTGAATTATCATTAATTTAGTTTGTCTTTGCTGCAAATTAAATATGTGTTACTCTGTATAGTGTGCTAGTATTGATTCTGCGTTTATTATGTCAATGTGTTATAGCAATTGATTATGGCTTCGGCATCCAAGACCATTGTGGCTGACCTCAATAAGGGTGAGAAGCTGAACGGTGACAATTATGATATTTGGCACCGAAAGGTTCAGTACATTCTTGAGGAGCAAGAGGTTTTGGAAACCCTCAACCATACCATGGATGAACCGAGCATGGAACTTCAGCTCAACACGGGAGAGATCGGAAGCTTATCAAGCTTGGAAAAAGAAAAATAGCATTGCTCGCATCACGTTGCTGAGCTGTATGCAAGATGATCTCATGTGTGAGTTTGAGAGTTATGACAAAGCTCAAGCTATGTGGGTTGCCTTGAAAGATAAGTTTGGGGGTACATCCGCCACTAAGCGAGGAGACTCACCATCAAGTTTGACACATTCCGAAAGCGCCCATATGTAACGATGAGGCAGCATCTTCGAGAGATGTCAAACATGATCCGTGAGCTGAAGTCGGCAGGTCACTCCCTTACTGATGAACAGCAAGTTCAGACTGTTATAAGGTCTCTTCCTGACAATTGGGAGCATATGAAGATCAATATGACGCATAATAAGAATATTGTCACTTTTGATGATATTGCGCGTCATTTGGAATTAGAGGATGAGCGCCTAGAGGCTGCGAGATCCTCTACCCATGCTTATGTTGCTGAATCGAGTTCGCGCAAAGCTTCGGGCTTCAAGCGCAAGAGGAATCTTCAGTTCAACAACAAAGGGAAGATGATCGATCGGGCACCCAAGAGGGCTAAGACCTTCCGACGCAAGAAGCGTGGTGGGAAGAAGGACAAGGCCAAGATGGAGTGCCACAATTGTGGCAAGTTGGGTCACTTTGCTCGTGAATGCACTGAGCCGAAAAAGGTACCCCATTACTCTATTACTTTGAGTAATGCTTTTATTTCTAGTACTGTAATGCTTGCTGAATCTTATCCAATGTGGACTGTAGACTCAGGAGCAACAGACCATGTAACTAGAGACCGAGAAGCATTTGTGGAGTATCGTCGGATACTGCCTGGAAGAAGATGGATATATGTTGGAAATAACTCAAGAGTTGAAGTGAAGGATATCGGCACATGTAAATTAATCTTACGTGGTGGTCGAAACCTGTTCCTGCATGATGTCCTTTATGCTCCAGATATTCGAAGAAACTTGGTCTCTGTAGTTGTTCTTCTTAGCTTAGGTTATGTATTGAACTTCCATGGTGATTGTGTTGACATTTTGTATGGAACAGTTTATTATGGTTCAGGTCATGTATCGAATGGTTTTATGGTGTTAGACATTGACTATGATCAGTACAATGTTAATGTTGATGGTTGTTTTTCTTTAATTGCGTCTTCTAACAATGTTAAGATTGATGCAAGTACTTGGCATGCTAGATTAGGTCACATTGGATTGCAAAGAATGCAAAGATTAGCTAGAGAATGCCTTTTAGGGTCACTCACTAATAATAGTCTATCCATATGTGAACATTGTCTGGCGGGAAAAACAACTAGAAAACCATTCGATAAAGGGACTAGAGCTGAATTTCCATTGCATCTCATACATTCTGACATTTGTGGTCCTTTGAATGTGAGGCATGGAGCCTCATATTTCATCACTTTCATAGATGACTTCACACGTTTTGGTTATGTCTTTCTGATCTCCCATAAGTCAGAAGCATTAGACTGCTTTAGACGATATATAGCGATGGTAGAGAATCAGTTGAACAAAACAATAAAGGCATTGAGAACCGATCGTGGACGTGAGTATCTATCGGAGCAATTCAAGGCTCTTTGTGATGAAAAGGGAATTGTACGACAATTGACTATTCCTGGTACTCCACAACAAAATGGGGTAGGCGAGAGAAGGAATAGAACCCTATTGGAAATGGTTAGGTCTATGATGGCGCAAGCAAATTTACCTATCTCCTATTGGGGAGATGCGTTATTGACTGCTGCCTATATACTTAACCGTGTGCCCTCAAAATCGGTCACTTCCACCCCTTATGAATTATGGACTGGTAGGAAACCAGACTTGAGTAGTCTACGTCCATGGGGATGTGCAGCTTATGTTCATGATTCTTCCCATAAACATGGCAAATTAGGTCCTATAGGGAAGAAATGTATCTTTATAAGATATTCCGAACACTCCAAAGGGTACGTGTTCATAGGTGAACAAGCTGATGGAAGTGTAACCGAAATGGAGTCACGAGATGTCACGTTCTTGGAGAACGATTTTCCTGGTAGAGGTGAGATTGATAAGGACTTCCAATTATATGAGATGGAAGATCCTGATAACACACCCACTGATGTTGTAGAGGGAAATGAAGATTTACCTCAACACACAAGACCTAGTAGGAGTGTTGCATCGCCTAATGAATTGAATTCAAGAGAAATTCAATTGCGTAAAAGTAATCGTAAAAGTATTCCTCGTCGTCGTTTTGAGATTGAAAGGGAAGCATTTATGATTGCTCAAAAAGACGATGCCGAGCCTAAGAATGTTCAAGAGGCTCTCTCATCCTCTGACAAGGAAGAATGGAGAAAAGCTTTGGAAGATGAGATGGAATCAATGAGGGCAAACCATGTCTGGGACTTGGTTGATCTACCACCCAATCGTAAGGCCATTGGAAACAAATGGGTCTTCAAGATTAAGCGAAGGGCGGATGGATCTATTGAAAAGTATAAGGCTCGCCTTGTGGCAAAATGTGATACTCAACAAGAGGGTATAGACTATGAGGAAACTTTTTCACCAGTTGTAAGGCTTGCCTCAATACGCCTTATTCTAGCCATCGTTGCACATTTGGACCTTGAATTACATCAAATGGATGTAAAGACGGCATTTCTCAATGGAGAATTAGATGAGGAAATCTATATGAAACAACCAATAGGTTTCATAGCTAAAGGTCAAGAGCATAAAGTTTGCAAGCTTAATCGCTCAATATATGGCCTTAAGCAATCATCTAGACAAGTGGTATCTTCGTTTTCATCGAGCAATAATAACTTTTGGTTTCACGATGATCGAAGAAGATCATTGTGTATATGTCAAGCGGTCCAAAGATAAATTTGTAATTTTATCACTTTATGTGGACGATATTCTGTTGGCTGGAAATGACAAGGTTTTGGTTATCACCATAAAAGAATGGTTGTCCTCCAATTTTGAGATGAAGGACATGGGAGAAGCTGCTTATATATTAGGAGTTAAGATCAAAAGAGATTGATCAAGAAAACTCCTTACTTTATCACAAGAGTCTTATATTATGAAAATTCTTGAGCGTTTCAATATGCAGCATTGTAATCCCATTGATACCCCTGTCATGCAAGGTGAAGGCCTAAGTACTGAGATGTGTCCTAAGACTCCAGAAGAAATCAAAGTGATGGAAACTGTTCCTTACGCTAGTGCAGTCGGAAGTTTGATGTATGCTATGATGTGTACTCGACCCGACATATGTTATGCCGTGGGATTGGTGAGCCGATATCAATCAAATCCCGGTCAAGCACACTGGAAAGCAGTGAAGAGGATTCTGAGATACTTGAAGGGCACCATGGACTATCGACTATGTTACCAAGGGAATGATTTACGCCTATTGGGTTATTCAGATGCCGATTGGGGTGGAGACCTGGATGAGCGTAAATCGACTTCTGGATATGCGTTCTTGCTCAATGGAGGTGCGATTTCTTGGAATAGCAAGAAACAGACATGCACGGCCTTGTCTACGATGGAGGCAGAATTTATTGCATGTTCGCCGCAAAGTGCAAGAAGCAGTATGGCTAAAACGTTTCTTGAAAAATTTAGCCACTGTCACTGAAGTTCCAAGACCGGCGACAGTTTATTGCGATAGTCAAGCATCCATTGCCTATGTGAAAGATCCCAAGTATCATGGAAGGACAAAGCACATTGACATAAAGAATAATTTCATTAGAGATATTATAGCTAGAAAGAAGTGATCCTACAATACATTTCAACCAATAGAATGGTTGCGATCCATTTACGAAGGCTATTCCTAGAGACATATTCTTGACCCATAGGATGTCACTAGGATTGCGTAGAATGTGATGTCTGTTATTGTAGAGGATCATTGGTTTATATATTTGTGGACAGATGTATTGTACTTGTTTGTTTATTAGTGATTTAATGTTTTATCAATAAGTACAAAATCCACTATGAGACTAGCACAAACACACATATTATTGAAAAGTATGTCAGCAGGCAATGATTGGCTCACTCACACGAGCAATCGCCTCAAGTGCTGTAGTTAGCACGTTGAGATGAGACGTTATGTACAAATAAATGCTGAAGAGCAAGTTTGGTACATAAAAATATGTCGCCTTGATTGGAGTCAAGATGAGGTCTGTGATTGGTTTATAACAAGACCGAACATGATAGTCCCACAATCATGTATGCCTGAAAGATGCCGGATGCGAGTACTTAATTGGGCGCTATAGAAAGCGAGCTGATATAGCACTCGGGCTAAACATGAGTACGTGAGAAGCACGTGACTATGTTTAGGCTAAGATCTGTATGGTGGATATATTTGATGATTGGCATACGCTCTTATAGAAAGAGTAATCTACTATAGCATGTAATTCGTACTACATGTGCATTGTACGACCAATAAGGGAAGATGAGTTAAAATTATCCCTATTTACTTATCGTGTGAGCCCTTGAGGTAATTTGTATTTTCCCTCAATTTTTGTGCCCTATGTTACTTCTGACTATGTTCTCGAAGTGAAAGATCAATGTTGCTACTTTAGCATGTTACAGGCGGTCATGAATAGATATGGCCTATGGGACGTGTCTAGGAAAGCAGTTGTTCTGAAATTGAGAGAGACATGAGTGCGAAGGAAGACTATTGTTGTTTTACATCTATCGCGTGTATTTACTAGTCGACCAATTATATCGCCCTATGTGGTTGCGGATGTAATTGTAAATACATGGTGTTTTGAGAATAGTCAAGTATAACCTTTAAGGGATAGGTATACTTGGACTGATGTAACAAAATATGTCCGGGGGCACCGTGAGACATCGATTATTTATATCTTTTCGGGGTTGTAGCCATTATGTTATCCCTAACAGGTGCATAATTTGAGCTCCCAAGTGCAGGTGTACTCACCGGTCGCACGGCTTATTTGCCAGTAGTATGAATTGTTTTGTAAAGTTGATGAATGTTGAATGCCTTATATTCTTGATAGAGCGCTATCAAACCCATCATGTCCGAGTGGGAGATGTAGTACTTTAGCTTTAGCTGGTACGTCCATGATGGGGTGTGAACGGAACACACCGTTTCGTCTTGATGCGTTACGATGGAAAGTCACTAATGGAGGGGTACGAAGGGAGACGTATAAAAGCCTCCCGAACACAACCATTGAGATGGTTGGCAATTCATTCGCACCAAAATTCTCTCCATTTCCATCAAAGAAGAAAAGGAATTCCATTTCACTTTTGCAAGAACGATCGGCATTTACACCGTGGAAATCGGGTGTTTTCCTTGTGATTGCATCCAGACTAACGTGAGGAAGTGTTGTTCGTGATTTATTCGCAATTCAACGTTCGTTCCGGGGCTATTTGCTGTTTGCGCATCGGAATCAGGTAAGTTGTCTTCCGCCGACTTGAATTCCAACAATCCTAAATGCACTTAGCGGATGGGGAAAAATACGTCTTTAAGATTGCCCGGGAGGTGGACTTGTCGAGGTGAGCAAAAATTGATCCTAACACCACTTGACTGTCAAACCAAATGAATTTTAAAATGAATTTTCATAAACATAGGAAAATATAATCCTCCTTTCTTATCGGCTCCAAAATAATTGATGCGCAGGGCGAGGCTGCATGGTTGGCCAAACACGTACACTTTGACGAAAGCAATGGGAGAAATGATGATGAGGCATCATCTGAATTCGAATGTATCGCTGGCTGTAGTAAGACCAACCTTCATAACAAGCACTTATAAGAAACCTTTTGCTGGTTGGTTCGAGGGTTTCCCTTTCAGGTTATCCTTCTCAAATCTCCCTCTCGCTTACACATTTACATAAATTCATTGATGCTTTTGAAAGCAAAATGGGGAGGAAAATGACTAACATTATCAAACGTTTTGTATAAAATGAAATCAAGCTGTTAACCTTCTGAAATTCGCACAATCAAGTCTAAACGGTTGGAAAATGGGATTCTTTTAGCAAATTAAACATGTTTGGGCCCATAGGGTTTTGATTAAAAGCCAAAATCTGGTTATTAAGTCTCAAATCGAATCTATAAAAATCAATCAAAATTTCAATTAGCTAATTATAGGCTCCTACAATAATCCACAGGTTCTCTTATATGCAATTTAGTTTTTCCTTTCGTGAATTCGTGGATTAAATTGGAAATTAGATTTTAAAACTCATATGTCCTTTTTTACTATTTAGTTTGGACATCAATGAATGAACCTTTCATTTTATTTTGATTCAATCAGAGATTGAAGTGTTGATTTTAGGTTTTCAAATTGATATAGACTTTTACTCAATTTTTCATAGAACTTGAGTTCTTTTTCCAATCGATAATCATAATCACACTCTCAATGCAAGAGAAAGACTCCTTTTTTTTTTTTTCCATGTTTTGCAGACAATCTTTCCTAATAGGTTTGATAAGTAATTCGATTTTCCAGCAATTGCATATCACTTGTGGAAATGTTAGGCCATGATTTTCCAATCCTCAAAAGGCTTAGAGCTTTATTGCACTTGTTGAAATTATAAATCGATCGCACACCATACGAAGTGTTTGGAACTTGTCACGTGATTTTCCCAGATGATAAAGCCATTTAATAGTACCTGTTTGTCGCAAAATTGTTTTAGTTGATTAGTTCTGTATTGTGGGACTTCAGAAGTTCATGACCATATTAGTATACGAAGCAAGTCTCTTTTCTTTTTCTTTTTTTCTAAATTGTTTTTTTATGGAGGATGCACAGAACCCTCGATAACGTCGCCATCAATTACGGGCGAGGAAAAATAAACTCCTTCATTGGTGATCCGGACACTATATTGGACGTGGTAATATCTAATTATCAGAGCAATCCTCTTCAGTTTTCAATGCATTGTCGTGCAAAATCAATCATTTAACTATCTCCTGCATGACTATATCGCACAGAATGGAAAGTACTTAATGAAAATGAGGTAGCTAGGATATTTCACAAAGGAAGGAAAACATCATATTTGGATAATCAACCTATACTTTGATTCGCATAACACTTGGTTCATGAATAGTGAATTGTCAAAAGTTTAGGGGGTCTTCCGCTTGAGGTTAGATTTCCCCATTATAGAAGGCAATTACAAAATGGATTCAATTTCGAATTCAAACTTTCTTCACTAAAAAGAGTCTAGGCTTATGAAGGATATAGAGGTTGAATCATCCTTCCCTGGCGGCCCTAAAATACTAGGTGCAAGCCATTATCTCTCCCGATACGTGTGGCAAGGGGGAAAATGGGAGGAAAAGAGATGAGTTCTTATCAATTATGCCCGTGGTGAGGCAACAAAATCTGTATGACAAATGGTGGACTACATGTTCTCAATTAAAGGTATTACTAGTCAATTGCCCCGAAGATTAGACCTAGTGTATCGCCTAAACCCGAACATTCAACATCGAATTTAGATGGAAATTTTTTAACCTGGTCGGGATTTCTCATATAAGCATATTGTCCAAGTTTGTCCATTTACATTTCAGGCTTGAGTTGTCCAAGTGGGCCGCTCGCCCGTTGATTGCCTATGCTCTCATTGCGCTTGAGTTTTAGTACATAATTCTCTCTTTTTTGCAGATACCGGCTGATATGGTGGTCAATGCCATGATTGTGGCCATGGCAGTGCATGCAAATCGACCTGCGTATAGGATTTATCACGTGGGTTCCTCAATGAGTAATCCCCTGAGGTATGCAGACTTTCAGAACTTCATTCTCAATTATTTCAGAGACAACCCTTTGGCAGATGAGGATGGAAAACCGGTCAAAGTTGGTAAGCTTATACTTGTAGACAGCATGGAAAGCTTTCAAAAGCACCTGACCCAATATTACAATTGTTGACACCTAAATTTTTCCCAAAAAAAAATCATCATTTCCAAAAAAAATGGGAACTTGCTTTTCCACAAAAATATTTCTTGTCAAATTATCACATATAGATTATCTAGGTGTTTAGTATAGTTTTTTTAATGGAAAATGTTTTTCCTAAAAAAAAAAAAAAAAAAAAAAAAAAAAAAAAGAAGCAAGTTGGGGTCAATGATCTAAATGTGACTAGCCAAGCCTAGGAGGTCAAATTGGAATTAAAATGACAAGTTGGGGCCAAAATGCAATTTTCAAAAGTTGAGGGACCAATTCGCAAATTTGGCAAAATTTCACCCGAACCCTTAAATCATCATCTTGGTCACTAATTAAGTTGAAATTGAACTTGGGCCAGGTCGAATCAATCAAATTGGGCCAAAAGGACCAAATTTGCCTTGAATTGGGTATTTTCGGATAAGAAAATGGCTAACTTTGAGGGACTTTCTTGCAAAATTGGGTGGGTACAATTGTAAAACCTGGTCGAGATCTTAAACTACTATACATGAGCTTGCTAATTGATCAAAAACCACAGCCAAATTGATGGATTAAAGCACTCAAACGAGATACCAAAACCCAGCCCACAATTAGGTCTTAATTCGGAGCTGCTAAGTAGGCATATTGGTGGCCCCACCATATCCCACTCAGCCGCCCATCCAGCCTGATCTTTGCACGTGATGGAAGACCATATATAGTAGTGCAAGTGGACGAAAGTTGGCCACGGATAAGCTGCTGACAGCACGGTAAAATCGCACCAAATCCGGACACTCAACAGCTGCAGAAGTTGAAAAATTGGCTAAGTCAGAGAGTGGGTGAACTAGCTCAGTTGGCAGGCTTGGTAGGTGGACAAAAAGCCGACCAAGAGATTGATGAAGGGGGTGGATAACATCTATGAATCATGCTCTTTTGAGAAGAGAGGGAGAGGAGACGAGAGGGAGAGGAGAGAGCTCGGAATCGTTCCCCAAAGACACCTTCAGAAGCAACTCTAGAGAGCAAAAAACCCAGAAATTTTAGACCGACCCTTGCAGAGAAAAGTGAAATTTTCACAAACTTGCGACCAAAATTAGCCAAAATCTTCAACTAGAGAGTGAAACTTCACTCAATTATCTTTCCAACCATAGGTCGCACGTCCCAAATGGAGACCGGAAAGGCCTCCTAAAGCCCCCGAAACAGCACCCTCCTGGCCGGCCAAGAAACTCCGAAAATTTGTCTAAGTGTTGAGCCCAGTTGGTCACGAGTGGAAGAAAGCCAGTGTTTTTTGAGAAATTTAAGAAATAAATGAGGAAAATATTGACTTTTACCCCCAAACTATAATATATATAGTTTGGTTTGGTGTCAATTTTTCCAACAAAAGATATCTTGAAGTCTAATTTTAGAGGTCAACAAAAACCTTCATTGTCAGTTCTTTTTTCTGCAGATCTCATTTCCAGTTGAAGAAGCCAACTTCCACGGGCTTCCGAGGATAATTTATCGGTTTCCTCGGCCAAGAGATACTTGAAAAAGAAGCTAGGAAGCAAGGTAAGTATCCTAGATGTATTTTTGTTTGAGTTTGAGCATGTTTTGATCATGAAAATCAAGAGGAAAACCAGCCGGAAAACTGATTTTTGAGGCTGGAATTTTTCTAAGTGTTGAAATCTCCTCAAGAGTATTGCATGTGTGCTTCTTGGAGAGGTCGTTTTGATGTTGTTCGGTGGGTCATTCTGTTTGATGTTTATTGCATTTGAAAGCTCATGTTACCTACTTTCACTCGGATTAAGAATTGTTTCCCTTAGATCTCGTATGTGATGAGTGTCGGGGCTTGAATATGGGCATTCAACCTGTTTGCTTGACTTGGGTTCAAACCCAGATTTGCAAAAATCAGCTCAAACCCGCATATTTGATGATGATTCCAGCTTGGTTTTCGTGTGTTTTAAGCTGTGATTTCCGTCTAATCTTGCTCCTTGCATGTGGTAGTATAATCTTGATACTTTAGTTCCGCGTGAGATTGCTTATGGGTTGAGATTGAAGGCCGCAAACATGGCCCGGCGAAGCTGTTTTGGGATGATTTAATGCACGTCAAGCGTTCGATGAAATGTGCAAACCAAGTTTCGATCTTGAAACGGTCGATTTGAGCTTGATTATTGTAATATTCATATGCTGTGTTGCTCCATGTTAGCATAGATCGGTTTAAGGAATTATTATTAATATTTAAAAAAAAAAAAAAAAAAATATGAAAAAATATGAAAATTTCAAAAAAAATATAAAAGTGATAGATGGTATCAAATTAAGGCAAAAATGGCATCTATGAAATTTTCCTAATTTTAAAAGGTCATTTTCCTAATTTAATGCTATTTTGGTATTTTATGATCATTTTTGTAAATAATCCATTTTGCATAGATTAAAATTATCTAGAGTAATTTCATGCATCTAGAGTAATTTCATGCATATTTAAATTTCCATTTCGCTCACGGGGTCCTGTCCCGGGGCATGATAACAAAGCCATGTAATATTATTTGCCCGACTTGTATTGGGTCTTTCTTTTCCGCATTACTTTCAAGTCATTTCAATTTCTTGGATATTTACTTGCGCACCGCTTTTCATTAATTTGAGTGTAAATTTCTCTTCCAAATTATGTTAGGGTTAGTCTAGACATTAAAAAAAAAAACCTACAAAAACATTTGCTTGGACACTTAGCGGTTTCATAAAGATTATAATTGGTAATCAAGATTGTGTGGCCATTTAGATTAAAACCTTTCAAGTTAGTGGTACCGCAAGGGCGTTAATAGAAACATTAGCGTAAACAAGTCCCCGTTCCTAGAAATCTCTGGTTGCGTAGGAATCGAGACAACACTCCCGTGTCTTGATTGGTTTCTAGCCGACCCCAATAGGCTAGTGGCGACTCCTAGAAATATTTAGGTTGTTAAGAACTAAAAAACAAAATCCAACGTCGCGCGAGGTATGGGCTTGGGAGAGCCTACGCCTAATTTAGGGCCATTGGTCCGCCTCTTTAGGCAAATACCTCTAAACCTTCTTCCTTTTCCTCCGGACGGAAAAAAAAG
This sequence comes from Eucalyptus curtisii, assembly GCA_017140595.1. Lineage (NCBI taxonomy): Eukaryota > Viridiplantae > Streptophyta > Magnoliopsida > Myrtales > Myrtaceae > Eucalyptus > Eucalyptus curtisii. Next base: position 10,547,672 of record CM029501.1, on the reverse strand, counting down.
AGGTCGTGACAGCTTGGCGACTCCACTGGGGACTTGGTTGCAAACCTTAGAAGACTTAGGCCGTAATAACTTGGTTGGTTGTTCACTAACATGGTCTTCATTTGATAGCGCGTGTCAAAGTCACGTGGAAAACAAGGTTAGTCCACTAACAATGTGTTAAATGTTTTTGTAGGTTTGGAGTAATAAGGGGTGGAGTGTTTGTTAACTCATTTCTTTTGCAGGGAGGCGTGGGAATGTATGTCTATATGGATGAAATTGAAGTGTTGTTTGGATATCAATTGTTGTGCGTGGATTGGATATCAATTGCTGTGCATGCGTTTATACCTACATGAGCACTACACATTTACACACACAATCTGCGGTCTAAAACCCCGATCGCACTAGGAAGCCCATAGGAGGTGCCAAAAGATGGAACCCGTGTGGGGAATGACCCATGGTTATCCACTTTTGGTCCCGCTCATTTTGATTAATGACGCAAGTGCGGAGTGGGGAAAACTCTTTTGATCTAATCAAAATGGGGACTTAAGCCTTTAGAATTCCACCTTTATGTGTCAAACCTCACAAGTTTACATCCGCGTGTCTATGTGATTAGAAAAAAAAAAAAAAAAAAAAAAAAAAAGGGGGGTCTTTTCACCCATTGTAAGTGTGATTTTTCCATCTACTTGCTCACTTCGGATTGAAATTTTCATTATTTGAAGATTCGCGGAAATCAATGGAATGCCCTTGGCAATATGGGCTTGGCACTCATTCTTAATAAATAAGCATTTCAAATACCTATGATCTACTGAACATATGTTTTTGTTTAAATTTTCAATTATGAACTCAAAGTCACATTTTGTATAGAAATTCTTCCAAGTCAAGATTACATTTTGGGGCATAGACTTAAAATCAAATTTTCAATAAAATTCTGTCTTGGTCACATTCCAAAATTAAAATTCAAATCACATTTTGTGTACTGATTTCTCAAAATAAAAATAACCTCACCTTTGCATAAGTGAAATTACAAATTAATCTTTCAAAATCAATGCCCCATTTGTGTATGAAACTTTTGGAATAGAGTGGGCATTCAATTGATAGCCGCGGATCGATCTTTTAATGAAATCTCCTCTTACTAATAAAATCTTGATGAAATACCAAATTCTCGTAAGTGGATACTACGGAGAAGGTATCGTCGCCTTGATTTCATTGTAAGAGGCGGCTTTATTGAAAGATCAATTTTTTATTCATGTACTGACATTATCTTCCTTTCGCAGGTCATGCGTGACAACCATTCCTTGAACTCCTCTTGCTTGACCATGCCAAAAGTGGACTTTAAAGCTAGGACAAGAATTGTGCTTATTATGCTCCTCTACGAAAGAGCTTCTTGTACTTTATTATTGTCATTATTCCTATTAGGAACCGCATTTTGTGTTTTGGGTTTTGATTGTGGACCCAATCAAATGCTTTTGTAAATCATACAACTCACATTTTTTAATAATGAAGTTAGAGTTCACAAAATTTATATTCTTTAAAACACTTGAAGTGTTTCAAACGGGCCCTACGGGCTGAATTTTATGCCTTAGCTTCAAAATGTTTGAAAATGAGTTTCAAAAAGAACTTGCGTAATATTTTATCTCTTCACTTAATCGCTTTTGTAGGTTGATCCAAAGGATGATGCTTGAAGGGGTAAGGTTGTAATCGTTCCAAAAGGGATTTCTCATGCAACCACTAACTCGACCATCCATTTTTGTCAAACAGGTAAAATGATGGTTTTGTTCAAGATTAACATTTACTTCCTTTGGAAAGACAAAAGCGCGGGCCTGTCCTTAATAGAGCAAGTCATGAAATGCACCAATTCATGCTCATTCATGGGCATATTTGGTTGAGCCATGAACTGTAGGCATATTTTCGCAGCATATGAATTCAAACATTGCTATTAAGTGTGAAAAGAACCGTCAAAGCCTCGAAGATCACAAATCTACCAGCCTAACGGCAATCTTTATTGCTTCGAAATTGGCTTCCACAGAAGTTCCACATCCTGGACGACCTCATATTAATTTGACATTCTTTGTGGAAAAAAAAATCTATAGACATTCTTTGCCATCAAACTATTTCATCAGTTGCAAACAAGAAGCAACTGCAATTCCTACACTTCTAATGGTGTCTTGGCATCCAATCCTATATGGAGATAATTATTGGTGGTCTGCAAGACAATACTTCAAGATGTAGATGTACACAAACAAGAATCGGTCATCAAATGTTGCCTTCAAATAAAAGGTGGTAATCGTTTCAAGTTAAATTCGATTTATTTTAGGAATGATTTGTCCTTCTACTTTGTGCAGATTTTAGTGAGGCAAATTACTGGCAAGCAACAAGATTACATGGGGAGGACAACCTGGTCCAGAATCACACGATCTCTAAAAGAAAAGGGTGTATTCGTTCCAAAAGTCAAAACAACTCATTCATAAACTGACATAGCTACCCATGCTTACAGATTGTGAAGTGGGAAATGCATTGATGCAACAAAAATGGTAAAAGGTCACCTACCCTAAAAGGGGTATGCGAGAAACTGAGTAAAGCATGAAGGATTGAAATGAAATGAAGATTCATCAATCCAACATAATGGAGCTGCATATGGACAAGTTATCTAACTCAATGTGGCATACATTCGACCATAAGGATAATGTCTTCCCTTCCTCCACAAAGCTACAATGAGATGCTGAATTGCCCGACTTTGAAAAAGGGTGTACTTCGTTCCGAACTTAATGCACCTAAGAGTAGAAATAATACATTGTTTCCACATGTGTAGGAAATTTTAATTGGGGCAGACGGCCACAAAATGGATCGGGAGCACGCAATGCCTAAGTCACCCGACTTCTAAAAATGGAAAGATTCAAATGGAATAGACATTTCTCAAGTGAATTGCTATCAATCATGAGAGCAAATCTGTCCCCATAGCCAAGGAAACGAGATGGAATGCAGTCATCATATATGCCGTAAAAGGGAGTATACCGTTCCTAAAATGAATCAAGTTGAGTATGAAAATAACATATTCGTCTCTTTTTCCTTGGAGTTGATGAATGGGGCAAATCACTTAAAGCAAAGTAACTCTCACCCATGAGCAAGATGAAACAAAGTCAATTGATTCAGCACAAAAAGGGAGTATCGTTCCTAAATTAGTCCAATTCAATTTTGGAATATAAGTAACATGCCCCATCTCTTGTAGGAAAAGGTGTACATTGACCGCTGGAGCAAAACCTTATACCAAGAAAGCATGCTAAGGCCCAACCATCCATTTTGATGGAATAAATGGAGTAAAACATCCAAGGAGTAATGCCCTCACATGTCAAAACAAGGAGTACCCCTCCCTTTCATCTTTGACGTCCACTTAGAATGAGTGAATTCGATAACATCTTTGAAAGCAAGATCTTCAAGGAAATGTTAACACCTGAGGAGCAAAGACACATGAAGAGGAAACACAAGACATTTAAAGAAGCATCGATATTCGAGGAACAACTCAAGAAATTGATTTAAGCATTATACATATCGACCAAGCAAGCATATGGAGGTAACACATGTCAAATTCACCTAACTTGGTTTAAAAGATGTGGAGTTCTAGAGCCGGTTCAATTAAATAAAAAAGGAAGCGCCCCATGGACACTACCAGCGCTTCGGCCTGGTGGTATGGGGAGTGAAGTGGTCCGAGAACGGCCAGGGTTCGATCCTCGGAAACGGCAACGAGGTTGCCATGGTAAAAAAATAAAAAAAAAAAAAAAACTTTTGCATCTCTTATTTTTGCAAAAAGAGGAAAATGCTTGGACTAATGAGACCAAAGACCTGCGATTCTCTTCAAGCCTTAAAACAGCACGTTCATTCCGCCGTTTGCCGCCAAATGGTGAAACGACCAAGGGTAATGTTGTATCGTCTCCAGTTTTACGATCCCTGAGGATTCATGTACTAACACATTCCCTTTTGTTCTTTGTAGGGTCGCCTGACTACTAAGGCACAGGTAAGTACCCTTCTTCTCAAAATCAAATGGAAATAAATGGAGAATTTCCATCGCAAAAAAAGAACATTTAGGGTTTTTCTAGAAACAAGCGCAAAAAACGGAAATTGAAGAAATAAGTTTTCCACAAAGTTTGTAAAAATCTTATTTACCTTTAAATTGTCCATCCACTCGACGGATCACTCATTTTGAATCAAAGTTCCCTATGGAGATTAATCCACCCAGATGATCTCAACAAAAATGAAAGGCGATGTTACTCATGCCAAGCGGGAAACTCTTAGGATGAAGAAAGGCAACCCATTTCCAAACATGTCCTTTAAGCACTCTGGGATTCGAGCAAAAAAAAGAAAACCCGTGTTGTTTAGGGTCAATGAATTCATTCGCAAGTGGTACATAGATCAAGATGATGAGAGGCATTTCTTTCATCTATCATACACACCACAGGTGACAATAGTTAGCCCATTTGAGCCTTTTGATGTGAAGATTTTCTACAAAATACCCCTGTCAAGAACCACCCCACGATGGAGCAATTATGAAGGTTTGGGTTGATATTATTTGGAGAGGAAAGATGAGAAAGGTTTCTTTGCTCTCACTTGCATAAATCTTTTTGTGGTAACTTCAGTTGAATTCTTATGGAAGCTCGAAGCATCCCAAGGTGAAGAAGAGCATTCTTTTCTCTCCCCAAACACCGATACCCTTTTATTAAACCAAGTTGAGCCTAATCATTCATTTCCAAAACTCGAGTGGTGATTATCTCCCCACATTGGGGCAAGGCATATGATTTGCCAAGGCAAGTGATGTGTACGTGAAAATGCGGAAAGCATCTCGAAAGTCCTAAGAGTTTAAAAAGTTCAAAATAGCAAAAGTCAAATGAAAATTAAGGGGCATGAAAAAGTAGTGTGCCTGGTAAAAGCAAGGCCAATGCCCGAAAAAAAAAAAATGGAGAGAGAGCAGAAGAAAAATAATTGCATCAAGAAGAATGTCTCCGTGAAAGCAAAAATGACAAAAAACAAAATGCTAGTATCAAAAGGAGATCACTGCAAATGCAAAAGTTTTGAGAGGAAAGAGCAAAGCTCTTATTTTGCGATGATTAGTCAAGGGACTTTCGAGACAAATTCGAGTGCTTTCAAAAATTGGATGATATGGCAATGATGTCGTTGCAATCACCAACTCTCAAATCCCTCTTTGAAAAAGTGTTGAGCCTTTTGAGCCTTTCACCGAACCAGCATTACAACCTATTCCTGAAGTCTCTTCAGATTGGGATAATTCGAGTGGAAATAAGGACTTCACAAAGAAGATGCCGCTCGAAGAAGTGAGAGCAAGGTTGTCTTATCTCATCTTAAGGTTTCTTGACTTGTAAACCTGGCGAAGATGTCGATTAGTGATCAATTCATTTCATAGCCAATGATGCTTATCCATTGCTAAAACCATGACCAAACCCGCACTATGGTCCTTCTAAAAGACCTCTTAGATTGGTCAATGTGTACTTATTGCGAATGATTCAAAGCCTTGCACCTTTGGAAGAGTGAGATTGAGTGATCAGTTTATTTCCCACATGAATAGATGGGATCAAACAACCCTTTTCTTGAGAATATGAGAGAAGCCCTTTCGACTAGGGGTCCTTACTTGGCATACTTAACAAACCTTTCTCATAAGTCGAGGTCATTTCAACAAGGACCTTTCCCCAAAGGGAATTTGACGATTAATGATATCATCGGACCGTGATGATAGTTTTGTGAGTTCGTCAAGTGGTCGGGATTAGTTTGATTTGTTTATGCAATCATTGCCTTCTCATACCGATACACTTTTGATATTGTTTCGATGACATGTTCTAAAATTGATCTCATCTAGTATGCTTTCGCTACTAGAGTACTTGTTATAATGAATTCTAATAGAATATTCTCGAATGACAGGTTTCTCCAGTGAAACCATACACTTTCAAAAGGTTCTTGGTTATCCTTAAACCTCGCAATTTCAAAGGGTTCATGCGTTAGCCTTAAACCATGCATTTTCAAGAGGTTCTTGGTCATCCTTAAACCTTGCAATTTCAAAGGGTTCATGGGTTAGCCTTAAGCCATGCATTTTCAAAAAGGTTCTTGGTCATCCTTAAACCTTGCAATTTCAAAGGGTTCATGGGTTAGCCTTAAACCATGCATTTTCAAAAAGGTTCTTGGTCATCCTTAAACCTTGCAATTTCAAAGGGTTCATGGGTTAGCCTTAAACCATCCATTTTCAAAAGGTTCTTGGTTATCTTTAAATCTTGCAATTTCAAAGGGTTCATGGGTTAGCCTTAAACCATTCATTTTCAAAAGGTTCTTGGTTATCCTTAAACCTTGCCATTTCAAAGGATTCATGGGTTAGCCTTAAACCATGCATTTTCAAAAAAGTTCTTGGTTATTCTAAAACCTTGCAATTTCAAACGATTCATGGGTTAGCCTTAAACCACACGGTTAGTGGGACTGCCTTAAACCACAAGGTTCGTGGAAAACCACAAGATTAGTGGGACTGCCTTAAACCACAAGGTTAGTGGGACTGCCTTAAACCACAAGGTTCGTGGAATTGCCTTAAACCACAAGGTTAGTGGGACTGCCATAAACCACATGGTTAGTGGGACTGCCTTAAACCACAAGGTTCGTGGAATTGCCTTAAACCACAAGGTTAGTGGAATTGCCTTAAACCACAAGGTTAGTGGGACTGCCTTAAACCACACGGTTAGTGGGACTGCCTTAAACCACAAGGTTAGTGGGACTGCCTTAAACCACAAGGTTCGTGGAATTGCCTTAAACCACAAGGTTAGTGGGACTGCCATAAACCACATGGTTAGTGGGACTGCCTTAAACCACAAGGTTCGTGGAATTGCCTTAAACCACAAGGTTCGTGGAATTGCCTTAAACCACAAGGTTAGTGGAATTGCCTTAAACCACAAGGTTAGTGGGACTGCCTTAAACCACACGGTTAGTGGGACTGCCTTAAACCACACGGTTAGTGGGACTGCCTTAAACCACAATGGTTAGTGGGACTGCCTTAAACCACAAGGTTTGTGGGTATATCCTTAAACCACACTTTTCAAATTGTTCACATGTACATCTTTAGATCACGCTCTTTACATTAAGCTCAGTTGCATTTTCATTTTGCTATTATTAAAAAAAAAACCAAAAAAATATTTAAAAAAAAAAACAAAAATTAGGTGTCACCTTATCTTTGAAAGAAATCTCTTTGAGCTTCCTTCCAAAGAGGGGCAGCTGTTGACACCTAAATTTTTCCCAAAAAAAAATCATCATTTCCAAAAAAAATGGGAACTTGCTTTTCCACAAAAATATTTCTTGTCAAATTATCACATATAGATTATCTAGGTGTTTAGTATAGTTTTTTTAATGGAAAATGTTTTTCCTAAAAAAAGAAAAAAAAAAAAAAAAAAAAAAAAAAAGAAGCAAGTTGGGGTCAATGATCTAAATGTGACTAGCCAAGCCTAGGAGGTCAAATTGGAATTAAAATGACAAGTTGGGGCCAAAATGCAATTTTCAAAAGTTGAGGGACCAATTCGCAAATTTGGCAAAATTTCACCCGAACCCTTAAATCATCATCTTGGTCACTAATTAAGTTGAAATTGAACTTGGGCCAGGTCGAATCAATCAAATTGGGCCAAAAGGACCAAATTTGCCTTGAATTGGGTATTTTCGGATAAGAAAATGGCTAACTTTGAGGGACTTTCTTGCAAAATTGGGTGGGTACAATTGTAAAACCTGGTCGAGATCTTAAACTACTATACATGAGCTTGCTAATTGATCAAAAACCACAGCCAAATTGATGGATTAAAGCACTCAAACGAGATACCAAAACCCAGCCCACAATTAGGTCTTAATTCGGAGCTGCTAAGTAGGCATATTGGTGGCCCCACCATATCCCACTCAGCCGCCCATCCAGCCTGATCTTTGCACGTGATGGAAGACCATATATAGTAGTGCAAGTGGACGAAAGTTGGCCACGGATAAGCTGCTGACAGCACGGTAAAATCGCACCAAATCCGGACACTCAACAGCTGCAGAAGTTGAAAAATTGGCTAAGTCAGAGAGTGGGTGAACTAGCTCAGTTGGCAGGCTTGGTAGGTGGACAAAAAGCCGACCAAGAGATTGATGAAGGGGGTGGATAACATCTATGAATCATGCTCTTTTGAGAAGAGAGGGAGAGGAGACGAGAGGGAGAGGAGAGAGCTCGGAATCGTTCCCCAAAGACACCTTCAGAAGCAACTCTAGAGAGCAAAAAACCCAGAAATTTTAGACCGACCCTTGCAGAGAAAAGTGAAATTTTCACAAACTTGCGACCAAAATTAGCCAAAATCTTCAACTAGAGAGTGAAACTTCACTCAATTATCTTTCCAACCATAGGTCGCACGTCCCAAATGGAGACCGGAAAGGCCTCCTAAAGCCCCCCGAAACAGCACCCTCCTGGCCGGCCAAGAAACTCCGAAAATTTGTCTAAGTGTTGAGCCCAGTTGGTCACGAGTGGAAGAAAGCCAGTGTTTTTTGAGAAATTTAAGAAACAAATGAGGAAAATATTGACTTTTACCCCAAACTATAATATATATAGTTTGGTTTGGTGTCAATTTTTCCAACAAAAGATATCTTGAAGTCTAATTTTAGAGGTCAACAAAAACCTTCATTGTCAGTTCTTTTTTCTGCAGATCTCATTTCCAGTTGAAGAAGCCAACTTCCACGGGCTTCCGAGGATAATTTATCGGTTTCCTCGGCCAAGAGATACTTGAAAAAGAAGCTAGGAAGCAAGGTAAGTATCCTAGATGTATTTTTGTTTGAGTTTGAGCATGTTTTGATCATGAAAATCAAGAGGAAAACCAGCCCGGAAAACTGATTTTTGAGGCTGGAATTTTTTCTAAGTGTTGAAATCTCCTCAAGAGTATTGCATGTGTGCTTCTTGGAGAGGTCGTTTTGATGTTGTTCGGTGGGTCATTCTGTTTGATGTTTATTGCATTTGAAAGCTCATGTTACCTACTTTCACTCGGATTAAGAATTGTTTCCCTTAGATCTCGTATGTGATGAGTGTCGGGGCTTGAATATGGGCATTCAACCTGTTTGCTTGACTTGGGTTCAAACCCAGATTTGCAAAAATCAGCTCAAACCCGCATATTTGATGATGATTCCAGCTTGGTTTTCGTGTGTTTTAAGCTGTGATTTCCGTCTAATCTTGCTCCTTGCATGTGGTAGTATAATCTTGATACTTTAGTTCCGCGTGAGATTGCTTATGGGTTGAGATTGAAGGCCGCAAACATGGCCCGGCGAAGCTGTTTTGGGATGATTTAATGCACGTCAAGCGTTCGATGAAATGTGCAAACCAAGTTTCGATCTTGAAACGGTCGATTTGAGCTTGATTATTGTAATATTCATATGCTGTGTTGCTCCATGTTAGCATAGATCGGTTTAAGGAATTATTATTAATATTTAAAAAAAAATAAAAAAAAAATATGAAAAAATATGAAAATTTCAAAAAAAATATAAAAGTGATAGATGGTATCAAATTAAGGCAAAAATGGCATCTATGAAATTTTCCTAATTTTAAAAGGTCATTTTCCTAATTTAATGCTATTTTGGTATTTTATGATCATTTTTGTAAATAATCCATTTTGCATAGATTAAAATTATCTAGAGTAATTTCATGCATCTAGAGTAATTTCATGCATATTTAAATTTCCATTTCGCTCACGGGGTCCTGTCCCGGGGCATGATAACAAAGCCATGTAATATTATTTGCCCGACTTGTATTGGGTCTTTCTTTTCCGCATTACTTTCAAGTCATTTCAATTTCTTGGATATTTACTTGCGCACCGCTTTTCATTAATTTGAGTGTAAATTTCTCTTCCAAATTATGTTAGGGTTAGTCTAGACATTAAAAAAAAAAACCTACAAAAACATTTGCTTGGACACTTAGCGGTTTCATAAAGATTATAATTGGTAATCAAGATTGTGTGGCCATTTAGATTAAAACCTTTCAAGTTAGTGGTACCGCAAGGGCGTTAATAGAAACATTAGCGTAAACAAGTCCCCGTTCCTAGAAATCTCTGGTTGCGTAGGAATCGAGACAACACTCCCGTGTCTCGATTGGTTTCTAGCCGACCCCAATAGGCTAGTGGCGACTCCTAGAAATATTTAGGTTGTTAAGAACTAAAAAACAAAATCCAACGTCACGCGAGGTATGGGCTTGGGAGAGCCTACGCCTAATTTAGGGCCATTGGTCCGCCTCTTTAGGCAAATACCCCTAAACCGTTCTTCCTTTTCCCCCGGATGAAAAAAAAGAGGTCGTGACAACAATCTCCGGTCAAAGGTTTGTCCCATTGACTCAAATTGTCAATCATATACCAATATCTCATATGCCATATGAATTTTTCTTTTTTTTCTTTTTTTTGCGTCCCTCTCCGTTTTTGTGTGTTTGTTGTAACTTTTGCCGTGATAAATTGATAATGGCCTAGCCATTAGGTCAACCATAATATGGCATTATGACGAAACTGCATTTCTTACGACTTTTATAAGTTCGATTTCTTTGATGTCTAATGCAAAAATCTTCACACACATGAAGATTCCGCTTTTATCTACACAAATCTAGAAGAGTAGTTAGCCACTCTCAAAAGGACACACGAGGGCCTCAACTTTTGTACAGACTTTATTTTAGTGTCATAACTTTTCAATTAATCACTTGAGTGATATAACTCATGAAAAACTTTCTTCTATGTAATGTCGGCAATTTCCCTTTTCCCTTCATTCACGGTACTTAGGTGATCGATTAAAAAATTGTGGCAATCAAATCATCGATGGAAAAGTTCTAACACCAAAGTAAGCACTTTACAAATATATAGCACTTGTAGTGCCTTGTCCCCTTTATAACCATGTCATACGGTCATAGGATTACTCATGAACTGAGCATATTTGTCCACCAAACCCATTTTACTTGCATAAGCATCGCAACTTGAAAAGCCAGAAGTGCGAAAAGGCATATTCACAGTGATAGACCTAATGTTTGCATCATATGCCTATCGTTATGAATGAGTTTGTTAACATTTATTATTTCTTGTAGGAACAAAATGGTTTCCAAAGCTTGCATGCTGATCTGAAAAGGAATATCGACAACGCAATGCGAGCGGCAGAAATCTGTAGACCTTACGCATTTTTCAAGGGCATGTAAGCCTCAGTTTTGCAATCGACTCACTAATCAATCTACTTAAAATCATGGCATCCAAATAAAGCAGCGACCATACGAAACGAAATTTTAATCTTTAATGAATTCTTGTTTTTTGTTTTCTCTTTCCTTTTTTCTGAACCGACCAGCTTCGACGACACAAATACAAAATCCTTGAGAGCCACGGCCGTAGAGAATGGAGTAGACTTGGAAAATGCCTTCCGCTTTGATCCAAGGTATATCAATTGGGAGGACTACTTCCAAAGAATTCATTTGCCAGGAATCAGCGGTGCCTTCAAGCTTAAGCGAGCAAGGCTCTAAAATATAGTAGCTTGGATATGCAACAGTTGATTTTATTGAAATATGATAATCTAGTGCTCTGTAATTATGTGGAAATGGAACACAACAACGCAACATGTATGCGTTAGTAGTTTTCCTTTCATGTCAGATACCACTGGCATCAATAATTGGAAGCTCATTCTTAGTAATTTTTCATGCCATTGAAGCTCCTCCTCAATTCTCTTGGAAAAAGCGAATAGTGAGTTAGCCAGTAATTCTATTGGAAAAAGAGAACCCTAGCGTTGGCACAACTAGTTTGAATCAGAACCATCTGCGCAACCAAAGGACTGGACTTAACTGTTGGAGCATGGAGGGTGTTTTATGGGCCTGGACTTAACCAGGGGAGTCCTTGAGATGCTTTGAGGCTGAGTGGGTGTTGGAGTTTCGTGGTCTTAGACTAATTTGATTTAACTCTTGCATCCACAAATGATTGTTTATATCTCTTGGTTACCTATGCATAACAGATTAGCCACCAAAGATAGGCTAATGGAACAGGGCCGATCAATTCTGCATATTTGGCGTTTCTGTTACTCTACAGCTGAATATGAAAGCCATTTTATTTTTTTGTTGTGTTCTACTTCTACAGGGTGTGATTTGCTGCTCTGAAACTAGGTGGCGAGCTCGTCATCGGGGATCCGTGATTGAGTTTTTGTCTTCACTTTGATTAACATCTTAAATGAGGCGAGTAACAGATCAAGTGACGTGAGATAAGGATTGCATTTTGCCGTTCCATCTACCTCAAGAATCAACTCCCACAAATTTTTGGGCCCGCGGGTTTAAATCTTGTATTATATAAGGGATGAGACGGAAAGTTCCGATAAACAATATGAAACCACACTATGTAGCTCACTAAAAGGGACCTAGAGACCACATATTTCCTTGTTTTGTGTTGATTCTACGGTGTCGCGACCTCCCTTTTCGGGCGTCCTTACGTGTGGGCGTGTGTTGATTCTAATGGTTCGCTAAGCATAGGGGTTAGCCTAGGTTCTCCCAAATCCATCAATTCACGACTTATAATTTGAGTTTTTAACTTACAAGTCAATTTCAAATAGTAGTCGCCACTAATTAATTTAGGATTGACTGATTAAAAACCCAAGCGAAATATTGGAAGAAATAATTCACTCCTACGTAACCAGAGAAATTAAGATTTACACTAATTAATCACGGATACCCTTCTTATATCTAATCTTATTTAAACCCTAAGGTTTTTTTGGATTTTCAAGGATTTTCCATACATTTGTGGAAAATAAAAGTATCTTTTAGGCATTTTCTGTTTTTTTGAAAAATGTAGACTTTTGGGGATTTTTCTGAGTTTTAGAAAAATTAATTTTTTATTTTATTTTTCAATCAAAATAACAATAAAACAAAAAGCTGACCCGGGTGGGTGAGACCCACTAGCCGGCCCGACTTGGATTTGGCCCGACCAACCCGGGTCGCACCTCCGGAGACTAGACGCGAGGCCCCCGTCTCCTTTTTTACTTTACTCTTCTTATACCTTTCTTTGAGTTTTTTCCTTTTATCTCTCTCTGCTTATCTCTCTCTTCCTTGTCTTGTCTTTTCCCTCTGTACACGCCAGACTAGTGAAAAAAGAGAGAGAAAGAGCCCCATTTTGTCTTTGTCCACTTTGTCTTTATTATTTATTGACTTTTCTTTCTTAATTCTCTTTGTTTCTCGCCTCTCTCTATCCGCACGTTGTCAGGGAAAAAAAAAAACTCCACCTTTTGTACTCCATGAACTAAGAGACAATAGATAAATCCTTTCTGTTTAAAAAAATTATTTCCCCTCCTCCACTTGTTTTTCTTTTCCATTTTTTCCTACTTTCTATCTCTTTTACTCTTCACCTCCCTTTCTCCTCTCGCTATGTCTCTCGAGTCTCTCATTCCTTTGCACGAAATGGCCAAAATGCTGCCGACCTCACCTATCCCGATGACCACCAGTTCAAACGTAAAAATAAGACTCAAACTTAACTAACTAAAAACAAAAAAACAAAAGAAAAAGGACTCAAGAATGAGGGAGCCGCACCTAACTACCATTGCCACACTCCAACCTCGTAGGGCAAGAATCAATCGCTTGTGGAACCATGATGCATGCCGATAATAACCATGAAATGAGGCAGACCGAGCAAAAGATGTCTGTTGAAATCTACCAAAACGTATTCGACAAACCACGAACACAGAAAACGGACAAGAAACCAAGAATGAATGCATATATCTCAACCAGGCATTTCAACAAGCACATAGGGTGCATCGGTAGGGGGTTATAGACGAGGATAATGCGCTCGAATTCAAGCCATGATTCAAAGCCAACGACACCTGAGACCTTGCGACCGCGGTTCGTAACTAAATGAGGTTGGAGACTCACCCGACCTGAAGGACGGTGGCTCAACCGATGGGCCCGAAACAGAGTACGAAAACAAGGTACTACAGGCGTTCGGTTGAGGGAGTCCTACCCGGCTCGGCAGCATCGGACAACAGACAAGCTCAACATATCGGGCTATGACTACCCACCAAGTCAATGTATTTATATATGTATATCTATAAGAGATCATATAAAAGGGATATTCTTATTTTAGACCTAACCAATTGGAATGACTAGAAAAAAACGGTATGTCTTATCAATAGAGAATTATGAAAATATTTCATTCTTACTGGATTAGTCTCCGAGTTAGGATTCTTGGGAAATCGACCCTAAACCAAAAAAAAAAAAAAAAAAAAAAAAAAGGACAAACCCGAATGGAACCTACCGCGACTTTGACGCGAACAAAGCATGATGACGGCCAGTGACTCTCCCCTTCAATCCACCCTTTGAGCTCACCCTCACGGTCTCTCAAGTATTTCTTACCTTTTCTGCCTCTCCTCGGATCTGGCCTTTCTCTCTTTCTCTGGCTTGCTTACTCTTGAACCTTCCCTGATGTCTCAGGGGAAATTCTCTGAGCTTGCCGCATGCTTCAACTGAGCTCACAACCTGCCTATTTATAGGCGAGGAATGTCTGTTCGACGGAGGAGCTTTGGCCTTCGGTCCTTGGCTTCCCGACTAGACTCTCTCTTGGCCGAACTAGTGTGCCATCCCTTCTTCTTCGTGAAGGCCTGCCTGGCATTAAAGGTAGGCATTGATGGTGCCTGCGAGACATTCCCTCTGTCGTCTGTCTATCCTTCATTCTCTACTGTAAGTAGCCTGCAGTTGTCTCCTCTTTTGTGCACGTCATGTCCATACCGCAGAGGAAAGGAGGAGGAAAAGGAGAGGGTCGAGCCATGAAGTCAACAAGGTGGGGGAAAGATGGGCCCTGGGCTCGTGCGGAAAAGAGAAAAGGGGCGGGGATCAGGCCTAGCACCCAAAGCCAAAGTTTATTTTTTAAAAATATAATTATCCAAAAATAGAGTAAAATAAGGGAAAATAAAACTTAGTAAATGCAAAGAATAACTAAGACCCAGGTAATGCGAAAATCATTTTTGTTAGGGCCAAATTGGTCCTTAATTTTCTATGCAAATTTTATCATAAATTCTTAGCCAAAATCTAGGTGTTAATAGTTGTCCTTCTTTGAATGTGAGCTTACAAATGTTGCATTCAAAGACAAAATGATACCTAAATTTTATCAATACGTATGCAATGGATAAATCTTACTTGTGACTAGGTGTTCTATGCAGAAAGGGTAATTTAGGATAATAGATATTAAAACGGATAAGAAGATACCTATATTTACTTACTAGGAAGGAGTAATGAGAGTGTGAGCCCGAGTTTTTTGGCAAATATCAAGATATCATTTTACCCGATGACATGGGAAAGCCGCTTTTCTAGGGCCCGAACCATCTTTCAATTATCTAACTTCGAGCTACAGAAGCACGTCATGTCTACGGAAGCACGTTGGGTCGGTAAAGAGGAGACTCTGGGCTATGGAAGCACGCTATGTCGATGAAGTTGGAATCCAGGTTACAGAAGCACACTGGGTCAATGAAGGAGGACCGTAGGTTACGGAAGCACACCGAGTCAATGAAAATGGATTTCGAGTTACGGAAGCACGCCAAGTTGATGAAGATCAACTCCAAGCTATGGAAGCACACCAAGTCGATGAAGGTGGACTCCGAGTTATAAAAACACGTCGGGTCGATGAAGGTGGATTCCAAGTTACTAAAGCACATCGGGTCGATGAAGGTGGACTTCGTGCTACGGAAGCACGTCGGGTCGATGAAGTGAGACTCTAGGCTACAGAAGCACGCCGAGTCAATGAAGATGGACTCCGAGCTACAAAAGTACATCAGGTCAATGAAGTGGGACTCTAGGCTACATAAGTGCGCCGAGTTGATGAAGTGGGGGCTTCGAGCTACAGAAGCACGCCAGGTCGATGAAGGGAGACTCGGGTTACGAAAGCATGCCAACTCGATGTAGATGGACTTCGGGCTATAAAAGCACTTCAAATTGATGTAGGGGGACACTAAGCTACATAAGCATGCCGAGTCCATGAAGTGGGACTCCGGGCTATGGAAACATACCAGATCGATGTAGGGGGACAGTAGGCTATGGAAGCATGCCAAGTCAATTAAAGGAACACTTTGGGCTACGGCAGCATGCTGAGCCGATGTAAGGGAACATCGGGTTAAGAAAGCACGCCATGTCAATGTAGGGGGACTCCGACCTATGGAAGCATGCCGTATCGATTCCCTAATGATATTTCCTGGAAAATATCTTGAAGGACACTTAAACATTCGCAGGCATTGAAAGAATACTTGCAACTACTCACCTTAAGCACTTGGGAAGGTCTCTCACCTTTTGGTAAAGAGAACTTGGTAATAACTAAGACGAACCCGGGATATTCGTGAAGGTCTCTCACCTCCACGTAGAAAAAATTTGGGATATCAAGGATGCACCTTGGATATTCGTGAAGGTCTCCCATCTCCATAGACATTTGTGAAGGTCTTCCACTTTTTGATAAATGGAATATCGAGGACACATCTTGAATATTCGTGAAGAGGCTTTGTAAAGTGTCCCACCTCCTGATGATTGGAATATCAAGGATACACCTCGGATATTCGTGGAGGTCTCTGACCTCCTAGTAAAAAGATGTTAGGGATGTAGCATAGGGATTATCCGATGAAGTAGACGACTTTTTCTCGAGTGCACCATAGAGCAATAAAACTTTGCGAATATTTGGATGACCATAGGCACTCAAAAGGGCTGGAATACCTAGGTAGCCACAAGCACACAAAGCAGTGGAATACTTGAACAGTTACAAATATTCAATGATACAATTTGAGGACAACTCGAGCAAGTCGTGGGTCATTGAAAATGAGTTCCTAAACAATGGTAGATACTCGAAGACAATGGACACTTGGGCAGTTGTCGGTATCTATATTCAGAATGTAACTTGAATAGGTCAAATGTCGATAATAAAGCACTCGGATAGTGGTCAATACTCAAAGACAATGAAACACTTGGTCAAACACAAGGTTTTTTTGAAAATAGAGGTAGAGATATACTTATTGATGATATCTCTACTTTATGAAAGTATGTCTCATGCAATATGTTAGCATGTTGTAAATTTATGAGTTCAAATGGGGTTCATGCATTACAATTTTGTTAGTTTTGCATCATCAAAGTTGCACTGGAGAAAATTTAGAAAGACAATATTCAAATATGGACGTCTTGAACATGTCAGATGAGGGACTTTCAATCTGAAATGACTTTTCACTCACTCTCATTAAAAATGTTGTTTTATCCCGACCATTAATGCAGGATTTACAATAAGCACATCTTCTCACTGTCATCATGTTAACAATGATCTGAGTATTCTCGCAGGCGGTACAACTTTACCAATCTGAGTGGTCTTTATCGGAATCGTAATATAGGCTTGGTCAACGGCTTATCAAAGAGGACCATTAAGGTCAAGGCTCATGAAAGAAATACACTACAATTATCTCCGAGTTTACAAGTTAAGAACGCTGTGAAAAGAGATAAAAATAATCTTGCTTGTACTTCTTCGAGCTATATGTATAAACATATGAATTCCTACGTTAATTGAAGTGCTATATGTTAGGAAAATCTCTTATGATGTTTTGAAGATGACAAAATAAATCACATGCTACTTACGTGTTTAATGTTGAGTAATAGACCATGCAGATGATAGAATATGTAAAAGATATTGTCGAAGTCTATATTTGGAAGAACCAGAAGACAAACTCTATGCTGAAGCTGAACTTATTCAAACTATGTCCAAATCTTAAGGCTAAATCTGTTCAGAAGCAGAATATGTTCAGGCTTACGTCCAAATTGTAAAGTCTATTTTAGATGGAAGACACTCAACTTTACTTCCGATAAAATGCTCTCGGACTTTACATCCAGAACGAGACACAAGTCCATAACGTGACAAGGTCCAAAACGAGTCATAAGTTCAAAACATAGTAGATTCAGAACAAAGCATGTTCAGAACAAGACAACTCGACAAAACGTAACACAAGCCCCAAACATATAACGACTAGTGATCTGGTTTGGATTCTACATCAAGATAGATTTGATTGACTCAATCTAATTGATTGACAATTGGATCTTTAAGATAAGAACTTTCTATACGAAGAAACTTTACTTATGAAAACCAAGATTCTATTTGTATGGGCGATCATAATCAATAGGGTTGTCAGGAACCGAACCGAAATCCGAACCGAAAAATTCAGTTTTTTCGGTTCAGTTCGGTTCTCATTAAAAATTAATATTTTTTTTGTTGGTTCGGTTTTTATCGGTTAACCAAACCAAACCGAACCAAACCACAAACCGATAAAATTTGTCCTCTCCCGTTTCGACTACACTACAACCAGGAAAAAGAGATGAACTCGGTGACGGCATGGAAGCTGAGACCGACGCCCCCGCTCACTCCTATTCCCTCCAGCCTCGAAGCGACCGCCTTCGGCCCACCTTCTCACTATACCCACGATTGTTGTCTTTAGACTTTGCTTGGTTGTTGTTTCTGCTTGGATTGTTGATTGATCTCTCGGTCGAGCTTTCGTTAGCTTTTTCGTGGACACACCCCAGATATTCAACGTTTTGTCTAGGCCAGATCTGCATAGATTTTCTTTGGTTTTGTGGGTTGGTCATGGATGGTTTGAGGACAGGGAAGGTTAACGGTGTTGGCACGGGTGGGTGTTGGAAGATGTCGGCATCAGGGCTACCTCGAATGATGCGCAATCGATGGGGCCGAGTTCTATCTTCCCAGCCAAGCTCGGTGGAAGCCGAGCCAAGTAGTCCACCGACGGTCGTTGACGCCGGTCGGAGGGAACGATCGGTAGAGGGTGGTGGTTTGGTGACAGTGTGGGTGCTGGCTGGTTCGGTTGGTGGTGTTTTTGGGTGAGAATTGAGGAAAGCCTGTTTCGATGAAATAGGGAAGCTGTAGGCGTTGTTCGGGGATGGAGAAGAACGCAAGGAAGAAGAAGATTTAGGGAATAAGAAAATTTAAAAATTGAAAATAAAAAATAGAAAGAATTGAAAACAAAAAAATTGAAAAAAAAAAAACAAAAGCTAAAAATCGAAAATCGAAAAACCGAACCGAACCGAAATTTCAGTTTGGTTAGGGTCTCATTCGGTTCAGTTAGGAAGCCTTTTCTAACGGTTCCGTTTTTCAAAAAAATCAAACCGAACCAAACCATTGACACCACTAATAATCAACTTGGGATTCTACTTTTGTCAATTAACGACTACCAAATCTTTTAGATACAGATTTGTCCAATGAGTAAATTGGAAGACGATCCTCTAGATACTGTCCAATGGCTAGTTGGAAGTTGATGAGTATTTAAGGAGATCAATGACCGATGAGCAAGTAAGAGACGGAGCGTAGAATTTATAATTCCAAAGTTTGAGCGACCTTCGATCATACACTTGTCTCCGTAAGCTTAAATATTTGTGATCGTGAGAGAAATACCAAAAGAGTGACTTAGTGAGATAGTGTGATCTACCACTGAGTGTTTGCACTCAAAGTTATAATCTCTTGTTGATCACATAGTGGAATCCAGCTAGAAGGCTGTTAGCGTGGGAGAGTGGACATAGGCTTGATCTAAGCCAAACCAGTATAAATTACGTGTGCAACATTCTCTTTCATCAACTCTTCATATTTAAGTCTATTGCATACTTATAGATTATTTCAGAAGTATGTTCCATTGTATAACAGATTCTAAACATCTACCAGAAGTCTAGTGGCTCGCTTATCAAACTCTGATCCTTATTCAGACTTTGCCCGAAATTTATTTTATTCCGCATTTATTTGACAATGTTTATTTTAAACACCTATTCACCCCCCTTTAGGTTTTCGTATTAGCACTTTCAATCGGTATCAGAGCCAAGTGCTCGTTTTATTAAAGTGTTTTTACTTTTGAGCTAAAGATCTTCTATGGCTAGTATCTTGGCACCAGGACTTATGGAAGGGCAAAGCAACATCAGGCCACCCTATTTCAATGGAAAGGAATACAACATTTGAAAAAAAAAAATGAATGTATTCCTAAGATCCAGAGATCCTTTGCAATAGGATGTTATGGAAAAAGGAATCAATCACACCGCTACGTCTACATCAAATAAGAATGGCAAAAACAAAGAAACCAAATCCACAATTCCCATGTCTCGGACGGAGATGTCCAAAAGAGAAGCTCTTAATGCAAAAACCATTTATTATTTATATTGCACTTTATCTCTTACTGAGTATAATAGAATCTGCTCATGTGAAACAACTAAAGAAGTCTGGGATAAACTTCATGTTACTTATGAAGGGATAGATCATGTAAAAGAGACAAAAGTAAACTTCATACTTGACCAATATGAATCCTTCAAGATAAAGCCTAGGAGAGTCAATTGGAGATATGTTCAGCCGTTTTATAGAAATTGTAAATGGTTTGGTGTATCAAGGTCATCCAATTGCTTCCCCAATGAAGGTTAACAAACTTTTGCGAGGTCTCTCAAAATATTGGAACCATGTCAAGACCTCAATTCGAGAGACTCAGAGGATTATGCCACTCTCCGTTGATGAATTGATTGGCACTCTTCAATCCTACAAAGTGGAACAAATTGTTGATGAAGACCCCAAAGGTAAGAAGTCTATTGCACTTAAATCTAATGCCAATTCTGATGATACAGACTCAGAAAATGACATGGACGACGAAGAACTTGCTTTTATGATCAACAAATTCAAAAAGATGAGTAGAAAAGGAAGAAAATTCAGTGAAAGAAGACAATACAAGCAGAATGGGCAGAAAAGAACAATGAAAGAATATGACAAGTAAGGAAATATATGCTTGATAGCACATTCAGACTCAAACTCAAATTCGGAATCAGAATAAGACTCGGAATCAGAGTCTAACTCAAACACGGACTCAGAATCTAATGAGGAAATCGAGGTAAGCAATTCAAAAATTCCTATCAAATTTTCAAATTATATAAATGAGCTTTGTTTAAACCTCAAATCTTCTCTTAAAAGGATCTCCAAACTAAAAAATGAGAATTCTTGTCTTAGACAACAGGATCTTTCTCGAAAAGAAAAATTTGAAATTTTGCAAAAAGATTTTCTACAAACAAAAGAAAATCGAGATTTACTTGTCAAAGAAAATAATTCTTTAAAGAAAGAATTTTCAAATATTTCGACAAAATTTTCAAAGGGTTCAAAAACTTTAGAGCATATCCTTTCCATACAAGTATCTTACTATAATAAGTCGGGACTTGGTTTTAATAAGGAAAGTGATTCTCTAATAGATTTTCATAAAGTCAAGGAGAGACTTAGACAAAGACCTCTTAAACTTGCGTACAAGAAGCATTTTCAAAGGATTTTACAAAACTTGTTGGTCGAAATGCCCTCAAGTCTTCAAATTGTGGAGACTCGGAACATTTTGAAAATAAATATCCTAAAGTCTGGAGACCTATTAAGAAAGATTGGGTAAAAATAACATATTTTACTAACTTTCATGGACTCAAGAAAAAATGAGTACCAAAGAAAAGATGAGTTGTTTTTGTAGGAAATAAAGGAAAACAATAAAGAGAATTTGGTAAGAAAGGTATATTTTATTTTCAATTTGATTTGAGTACATAATCTAAAAATTTTCATTATACTTATATTCTCTTTGTGCCTTGATTGATTTAGACCTTATTATGACCATATTCTATGATTGGTTTTATTGAAGGAAGAATCGTGTGATTTGTTTTGTGATTCGTGAGTTGAGATTTGATACGTGTGATTATTTTTGATATCTTGCTTAGAGACAATTGAGTTTATTTGGTTTGATTTTATGCTCTCAGATTATGTCATATTTTGCAAAGTAAAAATCTGTTTTATGTGATATTAATTTATTATGCAAAATAATTTTCTTAGATACTCAAGGATTTTATTCTCACTGATTTTATTGTGCTTTGACTAAGTAAGAATTTCTTTTTCAAGATATTATTGTGCACAATGTTATTTCCTTAAATAATATGTTATGATGAGTTAAGAAAGAATAATCTATGATTAAATTTTGCTCTAACATCAAGGAATGATCCAAATTGATGGATACCAAAAATGAAATGAGTTGATTGCAGGAAATTCTATAAGGGAAGAATGATCGCAAATCTACGTAGATTTTGGTGCAATCATAAAAGTATCTCCTGCGAAGATTGGTAATGATATGTTTTTTTATCAATGGTATATTTCAAAAATATACCTTGGGTAAGAGAATATTTTTTTATCATCCTGCCTTGCAAATTGTTACTCGATTTTATGGAGATTATAGATGATTGCCTATGAATTATATATTGCAAATATCTCTTGTCATAAATATAAGGCATTGCAATTTTTTTACTTGTTTTGGCACATGATAGAAATATCAGCTTTCTTTTTGCGAAATGCATCAATAATATATTTTTGAGATTTATGCTCAAGGAAATCCCTTTGATCTTGACAGATATTATTGCATATTCATGGATACTCTTGCTATATTCTTAGAAGATGTCTTATATCTAACAAATTTGATCTGCAAATCAAAGGAAGATATTACGTAATATTTTTGCAAGGATTGTTATCTATTATACAAGATTTTGCAAGTGGCAATAGAATCTTCTCTTGATTCGAAAATTGTGGAGATTCTATACTATTTTCTGGAGGCTCAAAGATTCTCTTCCTTGTGCAAAGTTTTCACAAATATTGTCATGATGAAAAGAGGAGAAAGTGAATCCAAAAGAAAGAAAAAGAATCGTGATCACCTCAAAAAGGCAACAAATTGAGGAGGAGCGTTGATCAATTATGGAAAAATCTTTTTGAATTGATCGTGATTTTGTTATGGAAGGAAGGAAAAGGTAAATGTGTTAGAACTTGAAGTTCTAAGAAAATCATATTAGTGCATCTTTTATTACCTTTTTTCAATAACAAATCTCTTATTGATATTATCATTTTATGACAAAAAGGGTAAGTGAATTTTATAATGCATCCGTGATTTTTATTGGATAGTTGCTTTATATATATGATCGAAGTGAGCCATAGTATATATATTTGACATTCGACTTACTTTGTAAAAGCTGAATTTTTTTTTTTTTTTTTTTGGAAATTGTGTTTCATGCAAGATATATTTATTATGGCTTTATATTCTTTACGTGATACTTTTTATCGCTTTTTGATTATGACAAAAAGAGAGAGAGGATATAAATATGCATATGTGTTGATTGGTTGATATTACTTATTGCATAATATTGAGCTGCAATTATTTTTCTATATATTGTTATGATCAATCTATTTGTTTTTTTTTTTATTCGAATCACATTCTTTTTTAAATCTAAAATTTGGTGATTGATTTATCAATATTTTAGAAAGTGTGTTTACACATTTGCATATTCAGATATTGTTTTGTCATTATTAAGAAGGGAGAGGTTGTTAGGGAAATCCTTATGATGTTTTGAATATGACAAAATAAATCAAAGGCTACTAACGTGTTTAATGTTGAGTAGTAGACTATGTAGATGATAGAACGTGTAAAGGATATTGTCGAAGTCTATATTTGGAAGAACTAGAAGATAGACTCTATACTGAAACTGAACTTATTTAGACTGTGTCCAGACCTTAATGCTAAATCTGTTCAGAAGCAAAATATGTTCAGACTTACGTCCAGATTGAAAAGTCTATTTCAGATGGAAGACCCTCAGATTTTACTTCCGACAGAACACTCTCAGACTTAACATCCAGAACAAGACACAAGTCCAGAACGTGACAAGGTTCAGAACGAGACACAAGTTCAGAACATAGCAGATTCAAAATGAAGCATGTTCAGAACGAGACAACTCAACAGAACGTAACACAAGCCCCAAACTTATAATGGCTAGTGATTTGGTTTGGATTCTACATCAAGATAGATTTGATTTACTCAATCTAATTGATTGACAATTGGATCTTGAAGACAAAAACTTTCTATACGAAGAAGCTCTACTTATGAAAACCAAGATTTTGTTTATATGGGCGATCATAATCAACTTGGGATTCTACTTTTGTCACTCAACGACTACCAAATCTTTTATATACAGATTTGTCCAATGGGTAAATTGGAAGACGATCCTCTAGATACTGTCCAACGGCTAGTTTGGAAGTTGATGAGTATTTAAGGAGATCAATGACCGATGAGCAAGTAAGAGGCGAAGCGTAAAATTTATAATTCCAAAGTTTGAGCGACCTTCGATCATATACTTGTCTCCGTAAGCTTAACTATTTATGATCGTGAAAGAAATACCAAAAGAGTGACTCAGTGAGATAGAGTGATCTACCACTGAGTGTTTGCACTCAAAGTTGTAATCTCTTGTTGATCACATAGTGGAATCTAGCAAGAATGTTGTTAGCATGGGAGAGTAAACGTAGGTTTGATTTAAGCCAAACCACTATAAATTTCGTGTGCAACATTCTCTTTCATTAATTCTTCATATTTAAGTTTATTGCATACTTACGGGTTATTTCAAAAGTCTGTTTCATCGTATAACAGGTTATGAACATCTACTAGAAGTCTGGTGGCTCACTTATCAGACTCTGATCCTTATTCAGACTTGGCTTGAAATTTATTTTATTCCGCATTTATTTGCCAATGTTTATTTTAAACACATATTCACCCCCCTCTAGGTGTTCGTACTAGCACTTTCACTCTAGTCTAAAGAGACTTTTATAAAGGGATGCAACGTAAGCTCGGCTCATGTGTAAAAGGGTGGGAGTTGGTAATTGTCTTGACATTGTCATCGGTCTTTCTTCTCATTGCCGAATATTATCTTCATGGAGGCTCTATTAATTGAACCACGATAGTAGCTTTGCTTGGGAGTACAAATGACTAAAATTTACATTTTTGTCTAAGAGCATCAGTTTTGCTTTAACTAGGCACACTATTTTTTCATGTCCTTAATTTTTAATCAAATTTTCTCATCTATAGGCATTGACCTTGCTTTTACTAGGCATACTACTTTTTCATGCCCTTGTTTTTCATTTTTGTTGTTTAAGGACTAGCCTAGTCAAGTTCAAACAAAACATTGCTAATAGACTATTGGTCTTTGTCTTCAATCAGCGCTCCCGATCATGTTGTTTGATCAGTAATAACTCCTGCTTTGCCTCAATGTGGGAGAAATTACAAAGTCAGTTGGGCTATATAATGAATACAAGTGTGTCAAGTAAAGAATCGCTCTTCGTCATTCTAGGGTACTTAAGTTATCATAAGTGTTCATATGCAAAAAAAAAAATATCCAAAGATTGATGCAAGAGAAAGCAAGAAAATTTATATCCTCTTTCTCACCTTGTGATGCCTCCTCACCTCCGATCTGCCCCAGTGTGGGGTGGTTCTTGACAATGGTAATATGAAAGAAACTTCACTAGTGTATAGGGCTCAAAGGGGATAAGCAATGGATAACCTATAGTGTTTGGGTTAGGAAAATAAAATGTCCCCCATTACTTTGGTTATCGTACCATTCACGAGAGAACACTTTACTCTGCAGACATGAAACTTCATATGCTTATCTCACAAGTGTATAAACAATGGACTGTATATGGGATATGGCTTGCCTTTCATCATTTTGATGCACCTCATTTGGCATGTTTAATCGTTCCCACATTATTCATTCAGCCGTCTACTTTGATAATCTTCAGTGGAATTAGTGACTTAGATAGACAAAATCATCATGCAAAATCCGTTTGGAAAAAGCATGGAGCATTTTAAATATGAGAGATTTTGTACTCCTAAAACAAATAAATGATTTTACTCAAAAAAAATTCATTAAAAGCATTTAACAAAATTGCCTCTACATATGTGTTAAATCCTGAACACAAAGGGAATTATTTAAAAAAAAAAAAATTGAATGCTCATGGATTGCCCCTATTCAAAAGAAGAAATAACATATAAACAATTAATCGCAGCTGATCTTTGATTCAATGGATGTGTCTACTTTTGCATCTGCATACGAAAAGATATAGAAATAGATCAATGAGTAGGGCTGAAAGCAAAGAAGCAAATTAAGGCTCACAATCTTCTCAAGATCTACTTTGGCGATATTTAAGACATCATTTTGCTTGAGAGAGTTTACTAGAGTTTGACATGCCTCTCATTGATTTGTCATTCGTACTTTTGGTAGTAACGTGATCCTACAACGGATAGGAAGGAATACATTAGTGTATGAATTCTCAGAAGTTGAATAACTGGGAGCAATACAACATTATCCTCCGCTGGTCAATTGAATAGGCCCATAATCCTAAGGCTTGAAGATGGCATGAAGTCCTGTTTTTTTATCTCATTAGGTTAAATACTTTTCCATTTTTGCAAAATCAAGAGATGCAAAAGAAATTTTATTAGGTTTTTTACATATGGCAACCTAGTTACCACTTTCGGGGATCGAAACCCGATTGTTCCTGGATTGCTTCATCCCCCATACCACTAGGCTGAGGCGCTAGTAGTGTCCATGTAGCACTTCTCTCATGTATCCAAACCGACTCTAGGACGATGTCTTTTCACATCGAATTAAGTGAATTTGATACAAGGTACTCCCATACGCTTGTTTGGCCAATATTGATTTGCTCAATTTAACCCATTGAGTTTGTTCCTTAAATCCCGATACTTCCTGTCAATAGGGAAACTATGTCAAAAGCAAATTTAGAGGGGATATTGGAAATGATACCAAATTACCCTTTCTTAGAGTTTGTATTCGGTGACTTTTCAGAATGTCTTGATAGTTAGTTATGCTATTTTGTCTTATCATGGTTCAGCATCTCTTTTGATTTGCCCTTCTCATTCATGGTCATGTATGCGCGATCGACAGTCGTTGATCCATCTTCAAGGCCTTCCTTCTATGGATTTTTTTTTTTTTTTTGCCTTTAATCATATGAACATCGGTAGTATTTGGTAAAATCATGTACCTCAAACTTCCATGGAATCTGAGATGGACATTCAAAACCTCCAGTTTTCTTATGACAATCACTTATCGACAGAGTATGTGTTTGAAACAAGAAGTGAGGTTTCTAGACTTTATCCCTATTTACAGTAGCCAATTCAAAGGAAGAGGAGGAATTCCTTCTCTATGCTTCTTGACATGCCGAAACTAAACGTCTCATCAATGAAACTGCAATGTCTAGTCTCCCAGGGTATGCTGTGCAAAGTAAACACTGCTCAAACTTGAGACAGAGTTGTGCAAGTATGAGGTGAAGCGTACAGAGCTCCAGGGACGGCTCGCAAAATGAGGGAGGTTGAGAGTAGCATAGAGGAGGATTCCCAGGTTGCCTTATCCTAAGCTACCATAATATGCATACTTCGAGTTCAACCGTGCTTGTGTCTAGTATGTCCTATCTTTCGTCCTCCTAAGTGGGAAAGAGAGAGAGCGTCATTCTCAACATTATATTTAGGGAACAAAACGTATCTTTTTTTGTTTTTTTTTTTTTTTTAATGGGGTGATTTTTCTGTTTGCCCTTGCTTTCTTGAAAAAGTGTTCTCGAATCCGACGAGTCCACGTGATGTGTTAGTTTCAAATACCCTCTATCACACTAAGTCAAGGGGATGATGTTCTGAGATACGAAGTAAGTAAATCATAAAAACAAACAGGGTTAAATCTAACATCTTGCTTTGAAAAAAAAAATTTCGTAATGAAATGCTTTTTTTTTTTTTTTTTTTTTTTTTTTTTTTTTTTTTTTTTTGTGGAAGCATGAGGAAGCCTAGTCCTCATAATTCTCCTTGAATGATATTTTATTTTCATAGTTGGATAGCATCACCAAGTCGGTTTGGGATACTCCCTCATGCTTTTGAAACGAAATATTGGAATTGTACATTCACTAAATGAAAATAAATTATATTACTAGAATGAAAAATGCGACAGTAATATACCAAATAGGATAGAAAAAAGGAAATTATAAAAACAACTCAAACCCATGAAAACTCCTATAAAATGGAGCATTTTGATAATTAATGATTTTGGCCCCGGAATTAAGCCCCTTTAAGTTCTTCGCCCTTGGTAAACTCGAAGTATTCGCATGAGAGGACTACTTCATTGAAGTTACGGAAACACATTCCATGCAACCAAGAGCATTGCTTGCAGAGTAAGGTTTTTATGAATAGTTTCATCATTTCTTCCTCACCTAGTTGAGGGTTAGCTTGCATTATGAAAGCTTCCCACCTTTCTATATATGCTCGAAAATCCTCCATTGGTTTTCTTTTGATGCAAACCAAATCTTCATCGGGCAATTCTATTCCAATCTAAATGACCTTAGAAGGTTGTTGCTCACTCGAGACTCGCCATTACGGTGTAAGCCGTGAAACAAGTTGTTGCACGTGTGATGTCTCCAAGCTTCCATTGACGAGAAGATTTCAGTATGTTGCTCTTTCGACAACTGCAAATTTGGTTGTGGAGTCGGCTTCTCAAAAGGAGACTGAAAATTTGAGAATCGAAGGCATTGGAGCTAAACAGCATGTGTCCTTTGCGCTCGACTTTGCTGTCGGGAATATAACTTTATAAACATAGACAATACAGTTGGTGTGACCACAACAAGCAAATAAGCCAGGCACTCTTGAGCAAATATCACTGTGCGAAGACATGTCTTTGCAGCCTCGAAAAATACCTCCCTAAATAAGAAAAGCTCAACTTGGTGATGACTACCACCTTGGCACTTGGTTAGATGTGAATGAAGAATTTGGCTAAGCACTGTCGAGGGCGGGATGGATTTATTTTACTAAGGTTACAACAGATGCAAAGCTAAGAATAATAAAGTGAAAAGATTGGGGAAATTTCGAGAGTGCATGAGGTGCACTAGGTGTGAATTGCACCCAATGCACTAAGTTACCTTAGTAAAGGAGGCGCTAATATCAAATTGATAAAAATGATACACGGAATATAGGAATATAGAATTTCTATGTATTTTGATATATTATAATGAAAATTACATTAGCCTATATATCAATTATATAAAAAGGTTATTTAGTGTAATAAAAAAAAACATAATAGCAAATATGATCAATCAAGTATATGCTCTATCAAAATGAGATATATGCATATTCTTGGAAGATATGTGGAATCAATTGAATATTCTAATATTGCTAACACTCCACATGAACAAATTGATCTCCGGGTGGGTGTGGCGTTGCTAAATCATGTTCCAGACTTTTGGGAGGCTGGTAGGACAAGGAGGCCTGGTTTTTGTTGCTGTGGGTATCTGCTGAGTAAACTTTGTTATATTCACTATTGACTGAGTAGGATCTAGATTTATTCCGGTCCAAATTCGCTTGTCAGGCCACATGATAGGGCTAAATGGGATGGCGAGTCTAAAACCTTTGTTTGCATTCCGGGAATCCCCTCTAGGGAAGTATATTCCTTTCACCAATTGAACCCGTAAGGCTGAAAGGGCAATTAATGGGCTTTTGCTTGATGTATTTATGTTGTTATCGTATCTCTAGTAATTTATTTACTACTTTGATTATTGATTATTAAATTCTTATCTATGCACTCGCATTATCACCTGTCGTGTGTTAGTGGCTTAAATTAAAATCAATCAAGACTACCAGCAAAATATTCTTTGAAAAATAAAGAGAAATGATACCAAAATGACATTAGATTAAACTAACATAATCAAGTCTTCGAATCTATTGAATCATTTGTTCATAGAAATAAATATACTCCCGCATTTCATTTGGGTGTCTAAGTGACCCAAAATTAATTAGCGGCGCTTCCAAAATGTAAGAAAATTGCATATTAAATTGAGTACCAAGTTGCGATTGGTAGAGCTTAGGAGAGTCCGTGCTAAACACAAATGATTACCTCATGAGAGGAACCTTCGTTCTCATTTAATAATCCATTAGCTTTCTATTTGGTGGTTCACCTATGGGAAGGTCATGACATGGTCATATCAAATATGGTGTGTTACATGAACCAATAATTTGGGAAGATTCTAGTAACCAGGCCACTATTTAGCTGGCAACCTCCAATTTGCATTATTTAAGGTGTTACAAACAAAGAAGAATGTACGCATATTTTTCACTATGATAGGCACTTCAACATAACATGACACCGAAAATAGCAACAGATGCTTGAGTTATACCACCTAATTTATTTCCACTTATAATAGAATAGTACACATGGAGTTCGTAATGCCAACTATTGCATGTCCCAAAATATATGCATCATGTCTCACTTGCGCTTGAAGGTTTTGACAACTTGAGGCAAATGAGTTCTCTTGAAATAATCCTCCCAATTGATACACCTTGGATCGAAGTAGAAGACATTTTCCAAGTTTACTCCATTGTTAAATGACATGGCTCTCAAAGCCATCGTATTTGTATCATCAAAGCTAAGTCAATAGAAAAAAAAAAAAAAACAAACAAACAAGAATAAGAAATTGTGTAATTTTGTGAATCACTACTAACAATTTTAAAATTTTAAGTTAAGAGGTGAATGAATGGTATTATTTAATCATCATGATGCTCTTCATCCTGTGTAAGCTCGACTTTAAATCATGGAAATATATATCTGATGAGGTAAATATAGGTTTATAAAGATTCAAATTTGAGATCTCATGTTCTGATATCATATGAAATTTGTAAATTCATAATTAATTATTATAAAAAAATTAAATAAAAAAGTTGAATGCGTGATTTAATTTTAGGGTTAATACCTTGAAAAACCCCAAACCGATACATGTGACAAATTTCAAAAACCATCAAAAACCTCAAACCGGTATACCTTTGATAAATTTACCCCAAACTGGTACACTTATGACAAATTTACCCTATGTTAGTTTTCGTTAAATTTTTTAATTAAATTAAATAACACGTGACAGTTAACTGATATACCAATTTGGGATTTTACACTCCATTTATCATAGTTTACAATTTTTGTGATTTTTTTGTGGTATTAATCAAATTTAGCGGATGGTATAATTGTCACAAATTTATTAGTTTGGGGTTTTTGTGGTCAAACAAATTAGTTTGGGGTAAATTTATCATAAATAAATTAGTTTTGGGTAAATTTATCATAAATATACCAGTGTATGGTTTTTTATTGTCAAAAAAATAGTTTGAGGTAAATTTATCACAAGTGTATCAATTTTGGGTTTTTCAGTGTATTAACCCCTTAATTTTAAAATGCTTGAATAGAGATTTCTTATAAGGGCAACAAGGAGATTGATTAGTGCACCCTGCAGGCACATTGGTCAATGCATAGATGCTTACACGCCATTGAATAAAACATATGGTCCGTAGAGGTCTGCCAATCGCACGACAGCATTAACCTTTTTGTCCAAGTCAGCATGCAACCCTTGGAAATACCCGCCAAACATTGAGCTAGCTACTTTCAGCACCTTCACCCAAATAATAGAGTTAAGCTCACTTTATTTTACAAAAAAAAAAAAAAAAAAAATGAGAACTTTTAAAAATATTTTTTTCGATGACTTTTCGGCTTTTATCACAAGCTTTTTAACTTCTGTTAGGGCCCCGATGTTTTAAATTTATTAAGCAAAAAATTATGCGTTACAGTTTTAGCTGGAATGTAAAATATTGTTCAAATTTTTCATCCTAGGTAATGTTTTGTGTGTTTATATTTAGGTATTTCTGAAGGTTTCACTTATTTCCCATCTAACGTAAGTAAAAAAATGAGAGTTGTAAATGTTGAAACATATGAAAAGAAACTGTCACTTCAAACAAATTAGCTAATTATTTTGAAGATATTTATATTAATTTGTAGATTATTATCACTTATTCGTTAAAGAAAGATATATGTAGAATTGACTACTTAAATTTATATAACATAAAGATTTTCATTTATTTGGGATCTTCAATTTTGTATATATTTTAATTTATTGAATTAACATAAAGCCATTTCGAACTTACCTTTGACAAGAGAATGTAACGTCTCACGTGCTTGTGAAAGCTGGCCATGCTTCCCATTATTCTAGGCTTACGAACTTTGACCGGCTTCCCATCCTCGTTGATCCAAGGGCTGTCCCTGAAGTAACTCACGATGATGTCTTGAAGATCTGAATAGGCCATGGGATGTTTCTTTGAGGAACCCACATGGTAAATCTTGTTTGAAATGGGCTGATTAGCATGCACCGCCGTGGCCACCATCATAACGTTTACCACCATATCTGCTGGTATCTGCTTGAGATGAAATTCTATATTTAGGTTGAAATGCATCGAATGTACTTGTATATGAATAAATGTATGTCTGTATGTATGTTCAAATGTGCACAATAAAGTGATGGTTGGAATATGTAATTACCAATAATGTTTGCCTGATGAATTATCATAAGCTAATTTCAAAAGAAGGAGCACATTATCAATCAAGCTAATGCAAAATTTAGGATGCTTATGATCGTGGCATTTTGATGGTAGTTAACACTTGTCAAGATGATTAGATGTTACCATGTCGAGTATCGTATTAGGATCACCCAGGAAATATTTCAGCCTTCCTCTACCATAGTGTATGGCGATGCTGTCCATAGTTCTGTGCCATCATATGTTTCCAAGAAAGAAAAAGCTCATTAGACAATTCTTGCTTGTTAAGCAACAAAATAGTCTCTTAACAAGATACTTATCGCCAATACTTGTCGAGGACTAAGGTCTCACAACATAATCAATCGAATAAAACCAACATTTAACCAGAAAAAG
Source organism: Eucalyptus curtisii (assembly GCA_017140595.1). NCBI lineage: Eukaryota > Viridiplantae > Streptophyta > Magnoliopsida > Myrtales > Myrtaceae > Eucalyptus > Eucalyptus curtisii. The sequence continues at coordinate 10,515,086 of CM029501.1, read as the reverse complement.
ATGTGCCCATGAGCTTGTTCTTTTACCTGTACTTGCTCTATACATTTGATGAATATAACTGTCAATGAGACGTTGATCTTTTACCTATTTAAGAAATTTCTTTTCAAACTCTCCTGTTAACCTCCCCATGGAGTAGACTTTTTTATGACCCTTTATGAAAATCAAGGATCGCAAACGTCTTTTTCATTGTTTAGCCCCTTCTGAAGGTTTAACTTCCTCGAAAAGATGGGGCATTCATTAGTAGACGCGCCTGCTCAAGTCTATCTGATTTCTTTATGCCCTTGTATTGCTATTGAGCAACCAGACTAAGAAAACAGACGTAGGTATGTTTCTTGGTTTTCTTGCTCAATAAAAACTAGCATTTTGCGAAGAACCAAGAGGTAATACCTGAGTAATCCATTCACTTTTGTTCGGTGCTCAATAGAGTTCTTCCACTTTTTTTAATTCAATTTAGTCATTAAACTGAAGTTTGTTTAACACTAAATAACAATTTATGGCGACATATAAAATTAATCCCAAAAAACAATGTCTCAGGTGATACTACAAATCTAAAGTGAGTGGTTCTGTAAAGATCTATTATAATTTTTTTGTTAAAAATAGGAAGCAACAGTCAGACAACATATAGAGAGAGAGAGAGAGAGAGAGAGAGAGAGAGTTTTGTGAAGAATAACCTTGGAGGGAAACCCTCAATCCAACCAGCAAAAGGTTCTCGATAAGTACTTGTTATGATTGTGGGTCTCATAACAACTAGTGGAATATTTTGTTTGAGATGGTGCTGCACCATCATTTCCCCCATTGCCTTCGTTAAAGTATACGTGTTTGGCCAACCATACAGCCTTGCCCTGCGCATCAATTATAATGAAAATTTTAAGAATTGCTGAAGATTATAATATAATAGTACGCACATATACAAATGAATCGATTGATCAGACATATTTTAACTACATAACTCATGTTTTAGTTCTAAATATTATGGTCAAGCACCTTGTAAAATGTTTATATCTAAAATTCAAATATAATCAAAAACATTTTTTACTACCCAAATTTTCATGAAAAGACAATATGATACAAACAACTCTAAATATGATGATTAAGTAAGCCAAGCTTAGGTAGCAGTCTAACCAAGGGCATGGGTTTGAGAGCCATAATTAAAGATGTAATTTTCAACTAACTAAATCATTAATTCCATTAATTAGAATTCAATTAAGAACAGGCAAACCTTTGCAATCCCAAATTCTTCAAAGCGACATTAATTTCCTCTTGTGAAGCACTCTTTTCTCGAAGTTCATTCATCAATTCTTCAACCAAGAGCTTCTCTTTATTCACGTCCAACTTCCTTGACCCGTTGAGCGTCTCACCCATGCGAAATGCCTTTTCTCGTATAATTCCAGTCATATTACCACATACATATGCTAAAAATATAAGGTTCTATAAGATACATCGTCACTGTAAAATAATTTTCGAACAACCGGTACTGAAATGGAACCTTTCATATACTAATTTAAATAGCAAAAAATCAATAAAACCACGATTGACAATCACAAACCAGTCGATATGTGGAGTAGCATCTTTATGTTGACACATCTTGCAGCAAATTCAGCAACATGCTTCGCTCCAAATGCATTGACTGCTAGTGCAATGTCATAGCTGCGGAAAAAATGGCATTAAACTCAAAATAGCATGAAAAAAAGCCACGAATTATTTGAACTAATTATAAATTGAGCAGGGAGGGCAAGGTTGCAATTACGGACCTTTCATCAAATTTGGTAGACGCGGCCGAACTAACAATTATGTCTATCTCTCTCCACATCTCCGACCTCAAATCAAAATCATGTACTCCCAAATTCTCGCACGAAACGTCACCAGGAATTGGAGACAATTTCTCCACAATTGAGTTGAAATTCTCTGCCCATTCTTCCCTCAAAATGTCGAATAACTTCTTTTGTATGAGCTGTTCGCGATGTGAAAAGATTGAGGGTTGTTATGAAGGAAATTTTGTCTTTTATCTTAATTTTCGTATTCTTTTTCTTCCTTTGCCTTTATTCTCCATGTTATATAGAGTAGATATTATTTGGAATTACATATCTAAGTGATTGTACCATATGTTGGATAGGCCATCATACGGTTACTCTTGCAATGATTCGAGCTCATTTCCTAAAATAGCACAAATCTCATAGTTCTCTTCTCCGCTTGTTCCACGAAACATGTTTTGAAATATTTATTTCTAAAAATGAGCACTTGTGTAGCTTGAAATAATTAGTCTGTTGAGATACACATGTGAGTTATGTTAATAAAAGTCCTTTATCGAATAATTTGTGTGGTGTGAAACAATAATATATCCTTGTTAGTCCAACTAAATATTTTGACAAAGTCGGATTTGAACACTCTTTAGACGCTAGACAACAATTTATGTCTAACATCTTCGCAGAAGATGAAAATAAATTTCATAAATTCATTTTTGTAGGTGATAAAGCAATCATTTATAAGAAAATATTTTTCATATCATTTATTTTCCACGAAACACAGAGCCTTAATAATTGTTTTTCATTTTATTTTGTGCACGCACATCTATGTGTGCCTTTTTTGGCTAGTCAATTTAGAACAAAAGGTGGATCTAACTATGCAAGGATAATTCAAGGCTTGAATCTCTACCTCTTCATGCAACCGTTGTGTCGCTACCCGTTTGTCTATAGCTCTAATAAGAACATATATTTTCTTGACATTTGGTTGAATCTGAAGCATCTTCTCCACAAAAACTAACCATCATAATATATAGAATCAAATAAATGTTAGTCAGCAGAAAGGTGGTCGATTGATGGCAATTGGCGACTAAGAATACTTCATACATGGAGAGAGAGAGAGAGAGAGAGAGAGAGAGAGAGAGAGAGAGAGAGAGAGAGAGAGAGAGAGTACTCTTTGCAAGAAAGCCAGTGGCTCCCGTGACTAAGATAGTCTTGTCTTCAAAAAATTGGACTATATCCAACCCCATATTAGAACCGAAATGGACGAGAGAGTCTGAACAAAGTTCGGTAGAACCTGAAGAGCGAACAAAGCACTGAGGCTTCATATATAGCTACAATTTTATCATGCCTATCAATGTCTTTTTTCTACTGGTTAAAATTAAAATAGTACGATCTCTTTGATCCGACTACATCCATGACTTTTTGGTACGTCAACATTAACATTGCGATATGGCAGAAAGAGAGCTAGCTACCACATTTTACATGTGAGATTATCTAACGGGTACAATGTTATACACGTCACCATGTTCAAAGGTGCAATCCACCAACCAGGCAAACCACCAGCACGATGTCGTCTGTCTTTATCATGATTGATCAAGTCTCTAATAGATATCCCTTGGTAGCCAATCGCCGTTGATGGCACTTGTTTATTACTCGAAAATCCCGCTTCCAATCGATGCAAGGTAGGAGTTTTCTCAAGGACGATTCACGAGGAGTGCTAGTTGTGCCCATGTGGAAAGAATGCCTTCTATTACTGCGTTGGTGGGGTTGCGCCGATGATTGATGTAACCCAAGATCGGTTACTCAAACAATAGGACTGGGAGAATAATTCGCACGTCCGTAGACTTAGTCACGAAATTGAGCAAAAGTTTCTGTTCTGCATAAGATCAGGAAAATGGGTATAATTTTATCAATTTAGATCAAAATGACCTGATTCTAAAGCCAAAAGAACCGAGACTTGAACATCTACAACTTTCATGTTTTGAGTTTTCTCATATAAGCATTGTAGGCTAGACGAAATGAAGAAATGATACAAACTTCAGTGGTTGCTCTTCTAGGCCTCCAAGGAAGTTGAAATGGCATCAATTTTTCAAAATTGATGGCTGCGACTCTAAAAGGATGCAAGCTTTAAAAATCCCGACTCTTCGAGGATAGAGTGAAAACTCTTTTCGATTTTCAAAGGGTTTGAACTCTTCAAGGTTCAAGACCATTGCACTAAGCAAATTTTCATTAATCAAATTCGATCCCCCGTATACAAAGATTTGATAACTTCTTATAGTGAAAACAAGAAAAGACTAGATGCAAACCTAGAAACTAGTAATGATTTATCTACATAGAAACTAAAAGCTATTAAATGTATAATAGTTCTCCCAGAGAGCCTTGATGCAAGCTTCAATGTATGAGAAATGACAAATCTTTATGATAAAATCAAAGATGAGGCCATATAGATTAGAGACTTTTCGATGAGTTACTGTCGATTTTGAATGCGTGCCGATTTTCTTGATTGAATGAGCTGGTCTTGAATATGGCTTGCATCAATGACCTTGTCATTTTTAAGCCTTTGAGGGATGAGGGGGTTTGCCGACAGAATGTTATTGTCAAATAGTTTGTTGATATTTGTCCCCATATATTCAGTGAGGTAGTTGGCCGTTCAATAAAATGTATTTATGTTAAGGTCGATGGGATTTTAATGGCAGGAAATTGATGCGCGACTGCATTACATTAATTAAATAGTACAAAGTCTCACTACTCTTTTCCTTGAGGAAAGGTTGTCGAATGGAAGTCTCAAATAATCGCTCTATGTTTCACTCAAGCAATTTATAAATTAATTAGAGTGACTCCATATCGTAATCATCTATTGGTTCCAAGAATTTCTTATTCCTGTAATTTGCCATGTTAAGTTTGAGTTTTGTCAGTACTCTAGGTGTACTTCCAGTTGATTGAAGACAAAGCAAGGGATGACGAACAACTGGATTGACAAACAATTCACTCTTTCTCCAGAGCCATTTGATGAGGGTGCTCCACTTTCCCTATGTCTCTTCTATCCTTTCTAACGATGAGGGCGATCCACTTTCCCTATGTCTCTTCTATCCTTTCTAACGAAGAGAGCGGTAGATGGTTGCTATGTCAAAGTGACAAAACTGAGCACATTTTGTCTAATATTATCTCGCATCATGTTTGTGGATGACTCTATTTTCTTCCTTCCTAGAATGCTAAAAGAATTTCAGAATTGAGCTGCAGTTCTAAATCAATATTGTTTTGTATTGGGTTTAGTAATCAATATGAACAAAACAGGAACGAACGAACAGCATGAATTGCCCATAACATTCGAGATGAAATATGAATTATGAAGTGAGAGTCCCCAAGATCGAGAAGATGGGCAAAAATGCCAATGTTTGCACAGATATTGGCAAGGATAAACATGAAATTGAAAAGGTGGAAAGGCAAACTGAAGTCCACAGCAGGAAAGGAAATTTTAATGGAAGTTTTGGTGCCAGCCTTGCACGGTATCCAATGACCATCTTTAAAATCTCGGTATCTATTTGTCAAGCTATAAAGTAGAAAATTGCGGCATTTTCATAGAATATTGCATAAAATGCTGATTGCCGATTCTAATGTGTGGGTATGTTTCGATAAAATATATGTAGATAAGTATGGCGAAATAAGCTTCTAGAACACCTATCTATTATCTACAAAATTTCACAGTATCTTATCCTTGGTTTTTTCTATTGACCCAGCTTTGATGATAGAAATACGGAAGCCTTGAGAGCCACAACCTTTAACAATGGAGTAAACTTGGACAGTGTCTTCTACTTTGATCCGAGATGTATCGATTGGGAGGACTATTTCAAAAGCACTCATCTTCCTAGAGTTGTCAACGCCTTAAAGCACAAGTGAGCAATGATGCAATTAATTTAGAGATAAGTGCTACAAAAGTTCTAAAACTTGTCACGAAAATGCAATTGAGTCCTAAAACTTGTAAAAAGTGCAATCAAGTCCTAAAACTTGTCGAATTATTTCAATCGAGTCCTAAAGTTAACACCATTAATCTTTTTAACAGAAAATGCCGACTTGGCGCCGACATAGCTTTTTAAATATTTTTTCTTTTTTCATATGGATTTTTTAATTATTTTTTATTCAATTTAAAAAAAATAGATTTAAAAACTAAAAAGAAAGTTCCAATTTATTTTTTAAAATTGTTTAAAAAAAAAAATGAAATCAGCGGCTCCTCCCCCGCTGCAACCGCCGCCCATCGCCGGAGGGGCCGGCGACCGTTGCCCGCCCTGGGCGAAGGCCGGCGACCGTCGCCCACCCTGGGCGAGGCCTCATCGGCCCTCACTCGAGGCCGGCGAGAGCCGACGAGGGCCGACGAGGGTGCCCAGATTTAGGCCCGCCGGCCCCCTGCGAGGGCCGGCGGCCGTCGCCCACCATGGGCAAGTCGTCATCGGCCCTCACGGGGGGCGACGACCATCGCCCGCCCGGGCGAGGCCTCGTCGGCCCTCGCTCGGGGCCGGCGAGGCTCGCCCAAATCTCGACAAGGCTCGCCCGGATCCGGCGAGCCTCGCCAACCCCGAGCGAGGGCCGACGAGGCCTCGCCTAGGGCGGCGGCGACGTCGCCGGCCCGGGCCGACCACCCCGCCCAGGGCCGGTGACCATCGTCAACCCCTATGGTGCTAGGCAGCGGCGGCGGCGACGGCGGGGGAGGAGCCAATGATTTTATTTTTTTTAAACAATTTTTAAAAATAAATTTTAACTTTTCTTTTTAGTTTTTAAATCTAATTTAATAAAAATTGAATAAAAATAATTAAAAAATCCACGCGAAAAATAAAAAATTATTTAAAATGACACGTCGGCATTTTTAATAGAAAATGCTAACGGTATTAACTTTAGGACTCGATTGAAACAATTTGACAAGTTTTAGGACTTGATTGCACTTTTTGCAAGTTTTAGGACTCACTTGCATTTTCGTGACAAATTTTAGGACTTCTGCAACACTTATCCCATTAATTTATAGTTTGAGACATGTAGAAGTTGACATTATGAACTAATATTCTATTTTATTGTCGCGACCTCCTTTTTCCGCGCCCTCTTACGCGCGAGTGCATGCAAAGGCTAATGGCTCGCTAAATCTATTAGGCTTAGCCTAGGCTCTCCTAAACCTAGCAATTCACGACTTACGGTTCAAATTTGTAACCTGTAAGTCAATTTCAAATAGGAATCGCCACTAATCAATTTGAGGTAGGTAGATTAAAAACCAAGTAAAATATTCATAGAAATATTTTACTCCTACACAACTAGAGAAATTAGGATTAATGATTTGATTAAACTAGTTAATAAGCTTATGCTCTTCCAATATCTAATTTTGTTTAAACCCGAGGCTTTTTGGATTTTCAAAAATTTTCATGCATTTGTAGAGAAAACTAATCAAAATATTTTCCCCAACCCCTTGGAATGCTGAACCAAACGGGGCGTATGTCCCTGCTCCTTGCGGCGTCAATGGGGATGGCCGAGACAGACGCACCCTCCGATGTTGTCTCGGCAAGCCCATGCAGAGGGCTCGGCCTCTGCCTGGGTTCTCGTTCCCCGGCCAAATCCGACACCGCCAGTCGAGGGGCTCCTCCCTCTTCAACCAAGGGTGAGAACGGTAGAAGGGTAGCGATGGGGACGTGTCGAAATGGTCGAACGGCCGACGTCCGCGAGCGTCGAGCGTCACCAACATCGACCGAGATGGTGTCCGAATAACTCAAAATCGTTCAAAATGGACATGTAAAAAATAGATCTGGCTCAAGCATTCTGTCGAACGGGTAGAGCACACTGCTGAAACGTCGGACCATGGTTCCGTCGGGACCCAAACCAAAGTCGAAACCTTCGCTCGACAAACAACAACACCATAGCAGCCAAAATAACAGAGAAGGGGCCGGAGTTCCCGCATCCGGCGGCCACCGGCAGCGACCTTCGGCCCGGCATGCCCAAAACAAGGCAAAAATAGAGGTTGGAGGGCTCACAGTTCGGCTCAGTCGGTACTGCGGCGGCTCGTCGGCGTGGTTCCGGTGCGATGGTCACCGGCGGTCTCTCCGACTCTCTCCGACCTCACCCTCTCTCAGATCTTGGCCTCTCAGTTTCAAATCTCGCTCGTTCTCGGGCTCTCAGTTTCAGATCTCGCTCGCTCTCGGGCTCTCAGTTTCAGATTAGGCCCGATGTCTCTCAGGGGAAATCTTTTAAGCTCGCTGCTTCTATGCGTGTCTTCTTAGCTCGCGGACGGCCTATTTATAGGTCGAGTAGGCCGGTCGACGGAGGCTCCGACCATCGGTCCTTGGCGCGTCGACCGGCGTCCACTTCGGCCGAATAGGCATCGAATCCCTTCTCCTCCACGGTAGGTTTAGCCCAGGCCTGCTCGGCATTGAAGACACGTCCTATCTGTCACCGGCCTACTCCTCCTTCGCGCGCGTCGTCGTCGCCGCACGTGAGTTGCAGAGGCAAAGGGGGAAGGAAGAAGAAGAAGAAGAAGAAGAAGAAGAAGAAAGAAGGAAGGGGGTCGGGCCAAAGAAGAAAAAAAAGGAAAAAGGGCCTCGGGCCTACGTAGGGGAGAAAGGACAAGAAGGAAGGGCTGGGCGTGAAAGCCCAGCCCCTGCGGGCGTTCTCCTTTTTTTTTATAATTATTTTGTCCAAAAAAAGTGTAAAATAAAGGGAATGAAATAGAAAATAAAAATTAATTGATGCAAATAAAAACTAAGGCCTAGGTGATGCGAAAATCAATTTTTGTTAGGGCCAAATTGGTCCCTAATTTTCTAATGCAATTTAATCATAAATATTTAGTCAAAATTTAAGTGTCAACATCTATCATACATGGAGATGGATCATGGTGGTGTAACGCATGCAATTGTTGTTATCTTTGGTGTCATGTTCGATTGAATTGCCAATGATATTGAAAATGATTTAAGCGAGTGCATTTGTTTCCCTATAAATATGTATAAGTTGAAAAATATTTTCTAAAAAATGATTACTTGTAACACTTGCAGAAATGGACAAGTGAAATATATTTTTATCGTCCATAAAAATGTTTAGACATAAATTACTGTCAATAATGAAAACATTATTCATTGACTGATTATTTATGTTTAGACATAAATGCTAGTGCAAATCATTTCACAACTACTAAAATTAATTAAATATTCACAGTGTTATGCTAATTTCAACTTATCAAAAAAAAAAGTTAACTATTAGTTGGTCATCTAATGTAAATGTAGCCTCATTTTTTCTTATCTTCTCTCTTGAAAATCCTAGATTTTTTATAATTTTCATGAAATACTAATTCAATATACAATATACACAAGTCACAGAATAACATTACACATGAGTATGTGTAAATATCAAATGCCTATAATGTTTATTTATTGCTTATAACAATTCAAAGTTTGTGCTGGGAAAAAGATCAATCAAGAAGAACGGAATTAGACATTGAGATGTGAAGAGACATTGTTTTTAAGAAATTATTTATCCCACAACGTTACTAATAATTACTAGCAAAAATCCTCAAAAATACAACAAAATTTCAAACAAGTTTCTCCAAGAACTCTCAAAAAGGAAACAATTGGAAACAATAGTTGTATTTTTTTTTTTTTTTTTAGATTGAGACAAAAAACTGAGAGAGGTTGTTATTGAACTAAAAAAATTGATAATAACTAGCAAAACCCTTCTGTGACCTATACCGTTTCAAAAGGACACAACTATTCATTTTTTAACTGTAAATTTGAAATTAAAAAAAAAAAATTAACCATCACGAACATCTCTTTGATGTGGGACAAGGGCAAGGCACCTCTTGATTTGTTTTACAAACAAAATAACAACAATCCTTCACTTTGTTTGTAAAACAAATTTACAAAATAAAATTTTAAAAATTTATGTCCAAAATTTTCCATGAGACTAATATACATACATAAAAGTCTTTTTTAAGTTAAACCATTAATTAGTACAAGTATCTCAAAATTCTATAAAATTTACAAGTACCTATAGCTTTAAACTTGCTATTCTAATAAAAGAATCAGATATATCGCCATATATACTAATCTCTAGTTTCAACAAGAAGTTCTATAATTCACTTAGCATGATTATGGCCTTGTGTTTGTTTCTGTTTTGTGAGCTTTTTCAAAAGTAACCCTAACTTTTATAAGAAGTGACACTACTTCTAAGCTCATATAGACAAAGTCTCTATCATAAGTTTCTATTACTAATAAACACATTACCAATTTGTATTATACTTCATTAAAAATATAATTCAACTTACAAAAATTGAAATAGACAAAACTGACTTCTCAAGTCCAGGATAATATTTATATCAAACAATCACTTCCAGTGACTTATTTTTACCCATTAAAACTTATGACTAGTAATATATTATTATTAGGTTGAGTTACCATTACTACTTATTTTAGTTAAAGGGTTTCAACCCCATTGCTATTAAGGTCATCTTTACCACATCCTTGGTAAAGCCTTTGTAAAGGAATCAGCCAGACTCTTGCTTGACCTCTCATAAACAAATTGTTATGATATCATCCCGACAATCAATTGTCTCACGTACTCATATCTTCAATTGATATGTCTAGACTTGCCCTTATAAGTGTTACTGTGAGCTCTTGTCAAAGTAGCTTGACTGTCATAATGAATAGAATTAGGAGGCATAAGACTAGACCATAATTTCTATTGAACAATAAATTCCGAATCCATTTAATATCTTTCCTAAATTATGCTAAAGTAATGAATTCAATTCCATCATTGAGTGAGTTGCATGTTTATATCTTGCTTGCACAATATACAACAGATCCACTAATATGAAAATTCATCCAAAAGTGGAATGTCTATCACCCACACTTGTAATCCAACTAGCATCAATGTTTTCCCTCTAATACAAAAAAGTCTCAAATTTTTAGTTCTCTTAAAATAATAAAAAATTCTAGTATCAGCATCCAATGTTGTATACTTGGATTACTAGTATATCTACCAACCTTACATATGGAAAAAGCAATATCAGATCTAGTACAATGCATTACATACATTAAAGACCTCATGAACTCACATATTCAAGTCGTGCTACTACTCTACCAGTATTAAATTTAATTAAATACTAAAATCAAATAGAGTGCTCATTTCTTTAAATTCAAGATGTTCAAATTCATTTAACATTATTAACATAATGACTTTGGCTCAAAAAATATGGAAGTTAGATGCTTCTTAGTCTCGAATGATTGAAATCCATTACACTCCACAACATTCACTTTAGTATCGTATAAATTAGATTTATCATGTTAATGTGACTCTTACTAAATTTGAAGATGTTTTTAAATTTGGTCCAAAGTGATGTCTTCTAACTTATGCAACAAGCTTTTTTTATAGTCTTTCCATCTTGGAAGCAATTTTGCAATAATTGCTCCAACTTGAAAGGGCACGAATTTTGTTGACAAGCACTTGTAATTCATGGACTTGCCCCAACAGGGTTTTTTACCAACAAATTTGAAATTGAAATATTTTGCAATCAAATATTTATTCCCATCTTGCTCCTTTGCCATGTATTTCAATTCGAGTGCATTCTATATATCTTTAGTGGATTACATCTTAATGAATAAATCATAGAAATGATTAGAGTGTGTTCAAATATGCCCACGAAAAAGCAATTTTATCATCTTCATGTTTTCTTCTCCTTACTGACCCTTTCAATTCACTTGGTTGTCCTTCTTCAATGGTTAGTTTTGGATCCTCTATAGGCATTGGATTGGGATATAGAATGAAAGAAACCTTCAAGGTAGTGAGAAGAAATATCATCTTGTCCCTCCAATGAGCAAAATTGTTGCCAATAAATCAAATCCAATTTTGCCATGTCTTGATTCATGATTTTGTTTGACTTTGATTCCTTTGTTGAACAAATAACTCCTTATAATTGTTGGGAAAAAAATCAATAGGAAAGAACGGAATCAGACTTTTAGGCATGAAAAGATATTGTTTTTAAGGAATCATTTGCTCCACAATGTTGCTAACGATTTCTGACAACAATCTTTCAAGATACGATAGAGTCTGCAATGAAAATACCATATAACAATTCTAGCGTATTTCCAAAAGGAAACACTTGAAAATAAATGTTGTAATATAAACATATATATATATATATATATAGAAAGATGAAAATTGTGAGAGGTTGTTATCGAACCAGCAATGTTGATGATAAAAAGTGAAATCATTTTGTGAACAAATATATTGTTTCAAAAGGACACAACTATTTTTTTTAACTGTAAATTCAAAATTTCAAATAAATTCTAAAAATGACTTCAAAATAACCGCCACTCATATATTTTTGATTTGGGACAAGACACCTATTAGTTTATAAAATAATTACCAATCATGTATTTTCGATGTGGGACAAGGACATAGGCACCTTCTGGTTTGTTTTATAAATAAACTACCAATAGTTTGGAAGTAAATGGAAGGACTTGATCAAGAATCAAAACTGCTAATTGACCATGTTTATTTCTTAATATTTTGTCCTCACTCATCTGTCTTCAGATTCCGATTTATTAGGCCTTAAACTTTGGAGGCAGTTTGACATATAACTTGAGCTTTTAATCATGTGAGAGCAGGAATAAATTTATCACAGTGAGAACCATGAGGAGCCGTCACTAGTCGATGTAGCGTTACATAAGATAATAAATTAAAACTCGACCAACCCTTTGTTTCAACAATGACATGCAACTCGTGAGACAAGTCGAAAAGTTATACGATTATATGATCGATGGATGATTAGATCATAGAGTCAACTCTCATGTGCTATACAATGAACTGCTTCACTGAAACATGGACCCATATTTGAGATCTTCAATCAATCACGTTTCGTCAAGGAAAAAGGTAGTGAGACTTTTTAGTGTTTATGGTAACTTCTATAGTGATAAACTGATAATGGGAATTCCGATGGGTCGAGTCAATAAGTTGACCTTATTGTACAAATTATGTAGAAATATTTGGATCTGGCTAGACTTTATAACTAATTAGCATTGCCTATGCTGGTCCAAAAGTGTCGTTCGGCCATTATGGCCCAAGCAAACCTGTCAGCCGTCAAGTCCACGATCAGGTTTGTTTTTACCTACTCTTTTTACAACGTATGAAAAGTTTGCTTTCACTTAATGTTTAACGCATAACCTTCACACCATGAGGATTCGAATTTTATCTACATAAATCTAGAAGAGTCAAAGTTAGTTTCTCTCACCATATGAATTAAGAATGGTTGTTTGCGAAACATACTTTACTTCAATAAGCGTCGCAACTTAAAAAACCAAAAGTGCAAAAAGGCATAATCACGGTGAAAGATTTGACGTTCGCACGGCATTTCTATCAATATGAATGAGTTTGTTAACATTTTGTAATATTTGTTGCAGGAACAAAAATATTCCCAAGGCTTGCATGCTCACCTGAAAAGGAATATTAACATCGCAATGCGAGCGGCAGAACTCCAGAGAGCTTATCTATTTTTCAAGGGCATGTAAGTTTCATTTTTGTGATCGACTCACTAATTGATTCACTTGAATGAGAATTTCAATCGTTAATGAAATTTCGTTTTTGTTTCTTCTCCCCCTTTTCAGGATCGATCCAACCTTGACGAAACAAATGCAAAAGCTTTAAGAGCCACGGCCGTAGAGAATGGAGTAGACTTGGAAAGTGTCTTCCGCTTTGATCCAAGTTATATCGATTGGGAGGACTATTTCCAAAGAATTCATTTGCCAGGAATCAGCAGTGCCTTCAAGCTTAAGCGAGCAATGCTCTAAAATACAGGAGTTTGGGCATGCAACAGTTGATGTGATGAATTAATTATCTAATACTTCATAATTATATGGAAATGGACTAAAACTATGTGGAAATGCATGCATTATTAGTATTCCTTACTCGTCAAATACCAATGCCATCAATAATAGGTAGCTCGTTCTTAATAAAATTTTCATGCCATTGGAGTTCCTCCTCAATTCATTGCTTCAATTTAAAAATGTACTGCTAACATTATAGATTCTCAGTTAGCATGAACAGTGGGATAGCAAAATGAAATTCTTGGAAAGAGGGAACCTAGGGTTGATGCAATCGGCTGCAATATTTGAGAATTTCTAGTTCAAGAAGTCAAGATCATCCATTTACATACCACCAATTACACACAAACTACACTTGGTCAAAGTTATCTTGTCGCCACCCTCCTAAGGGACTTGGAATTATTCCCTGAAGGGATTTAATGGATTACCAAGTAAGCACAAACTGTTCCTCTCGAGAGGCGGTGTTTGCGCTTGATTGGGGTTCTTCCAAGCCCTGTGAATTGCAATGTTGGTTATTCACTTATATTATGCAAATTGCTTTCTCTTTGCAACTATCACTAATCTATTATGAGTCAACTACAGGCTAAGTAAAATGCGGGAATCCGTTTTGCTAATGTGAACCAGAGATTCTACGTAAGGAAGCTTGGTTACATTGAATTATTATCTAAGACCCTATATCAATACCTTCTCTTTTTTATGAAAAATGATTCGTGCGATCTTTCACATGTTTAATTTTTTTTCTTAAATCGTGCAATCAAAGTTATCATACAAAAAGTACATATACAATCAAATTTAAACAAAATACTATATAATAACATCAATGTAAGTAAAGTATGATAAAAGTGTATCCAAATTGTATCAAGCAAAATTAATACAAAGCCTCATTATTAAGTCTCTGAACATAATCCCCGTGAGTTGTAGGATATATCATGTAATATAATCAATGCTTGCCAATTGTAACTTGTTGGATAGATTATTAGTGCAATCTAGCCCGACTTATGATTGTTAGTTTGGATAGTAGAAATAGACTTGGAGATAAAGTCGAACCATTATATATCTGCTTGCATATCTTCTATCTTTTTATTGTTTGCATTACCTTATCTTTATCTTCACTATCTATTAAATAGCAACATGCGCACCTGATTTCTACAATTGCCAATGTTTGAAGTTTAACTTGTTATTTTCCACAAATGTTTTCATAGTTCTCAAATAACCTATTTACCCCCTCTAGATAGTATCATTAGCCCCAACAGATAACATGCAGTATTCCTCGAGTGATCAAATTATTCTATTATGAACATGTAACTTATAAAGGAATAGGTTTAGCTTATATTGTACTCTTGCCAAATGAGTGACTAGTATTTTCTGAATTATAGTGATTTCTCTAGGTGCTATGTGATAACTCGTTTATGGAATTTAAATTCCTTATAAATTGGTCAAATTCGGTATCTTTCTTCCTTTCATTAGCTAAGAAAAGAAAGAGCACAACCAAACGGAAGCAATCCCCAATTGTGCTAGACCAAGCAACACCAACACCGACACGTGACATACGACACGGCATGACATGACACACTAACAAGTTGTTTATCAAAAAATAGAAAATTACAACACATGGGACACATTGTGTATTAAATATATATTTTTATATATACATGATAGATTATTATTTTTATGATTATTCTAATCGAATTAATTTGATTTATATTAACAAATAAATAAATAATAAAAAAGAGCATATAATAAATTTACACTAAAAACATTAATCTATCATTTGTTAATGTCATTTATTATTTCAATTTGACAAATTCAACTCCATTCCAATAATACATAAAATGAGGTAAAAAAAAAAAAAAATAAGCAATTCAGATTCTTGACTAAGTCAAAGCGTGTCAAAAGAGAAGGGGAAAAAAACTTGGTGGTGAATTGCGTGTCATAAGAAGTGAGAGTCGGAAGAGAAGAGAAAACTAGATTTTTCTTCTTTCCCACTTTATTATTTTTGTTATTTTTTAATTTTTTTTACATATTTATATTTTGACCCCTCATTTATTAAAAATTTATAAAATTGACTCATGCGTGTTGAAATCACATGTTGGAATTCCAAACTCACATGTTGAAATTCCAAACTCACTCGTCGGAAATATCAGGAGAGTTAATCAACTGTCGGATTGTCCAACACCTATTGACCTAGTGTCGGAGAGTGTTAGGATGTCCAACATGACATAAAGGCTCTTGAAAAGTGTCGCTACTTCCTAGGTGCTAGATTGAATTGAAGAAAGTTGTGTAAAGTAAGATAACTTACTATAATATTTCCAAACTGAAAAGCTCTAAATCCGTTTGGTAATCAATTAGGCTACCAATTACTTCTTTCAACGACAAGAGTCAGATACCTCAAGTCCCAAATAAGACAAAAGAAAGCTTTTCATCATATTCACAACCAACGACCCGCTTCAAATGGTTACCGCCATGAGTGGTCACATCCAAGTATTTATTTTGCTCCACATTATTTGGTCGGGTCACCATAGATTGTATGATAATGGAACAATTTTCAGTAGATGTTCGGTTCGATCCATCATTTGTGTGGTTTGAGGAAGAAGCACTAGGTCCTAGATGAGATTTGACAAAGGTAACAAATTATCAATGGAGCGAATACGGGTGGAACATGCATATGTACCACATGTGGCTATGTTAGGACAAGCTTCTATGAATTTCAAAAGGCTTAGAGCTTAGTTGTACTCATTGAGACATACTTTTAACTCAATTGCACACCATACAAAATATTTGGAACGTTTGATGAAATGATAAAAGCCATTTCATTGATGCATACTTGTTTTCTTCGATTAGTTGCACATTGTAAGACTTTAGAAGTTCATAACTATAATAGTATATGAAGCAAGTCTCTTTTTCCTGAGCTGTTTTCTTAACTACACAGAGGCATCGATAACACTTCATTGGTGATCTAGACACTGTATTCGACGTCGTACTGCCTGATTATCATAACAGTTATTAATGTGGCATCTTCAATTTCAATTTACTATCAATGATTAAAGTTTCTCCTTCATGACTATATCTCACAGAATGGAAGATACTTAATGTTAGCTTAGGGAATCTGAGAATTGACGTGTGTGTGTTTTAGGAACATGACATAGCTAGGATTTTTCGTGTAAGAAGGCAAACATCATATAACACTCGGTTCTTGAATAGTGGGCAGTGAAAAGCTTAGGAGTTTCAGAGTTTAGGCATAGTCAGTATACACGGGTTAAATCATCCATCCCTGGTGGCCTTAATATACTAGGCGCAGGCGATTGTCTCTCCCTTTACGTAGCAAAGGGAAAATGATGGGAAAAAGACATGAATCCTTATTAATAATGTCCACGGCGATGGCAAGGTAACAATATCCCTATAAAAAAAATAGTGAATCGTACATTCTCAATTAAAGATAATCATTGGACGGGCAATCCGAAGGTTCAAGCCCAAATGGTCTACTGCTCAAACCCACAAAAATTACGCAGAATTAATATAGAAATATTATAGCCTGACCTGGTTTTCTCATGTAAGCAAGTTACCCAAATTTGCCCATTTATCTGTCAAGCCTGGCTATCCAAGTGGGACGTTTAGTTTCAAATGTGAGGTTCAACTCCCATGCTATGCAATAATCTCGAACTGTGACACTTGGATGGCCAGTCAATCTTTCTCAATGGTCATGTACATCCATTACAAGTTCCATCTATTTTTAGCGAGTTTTAAAGCTATGTCTGGTAAGGATTAACCAATTAAAACAAAGCTATTTTTGTTAATGATCCGTTTGTTTCATGGAAGATGAATAATTTGGATAATATTTTCTCAAAAATAATTTTCTTGTATCATTAGGAATAATTAGCCATCAAAAATGTTTTCATTATTGGCGCCTAAATATTTTCATGGATGATGAATTTTCGTTCATTCATTTTTGCAAGCGATACAAAAAATCATTTTTGGGAAAATATTTTCCAAATTGTAAGCTTTTCGCAAAACAAACGGAACTTAAGATTTTTAGTGAGTTATATGATGGAATAAAGCTTATGTTATGCACGGTATTCGGTTGATCTATGCACAAGCTGCTTCCATTTGGGGTTTCTGGCTAAATTGTGACAATTTGAAAGAATAAATCCCCATGGACTCTCTATCTAATATTTAAAGAACATTGCCGGACATTTAGTATATGCAGTTCCTAGCCCATTCGTCGAAGAAATTCTCTAATAGAATGACAAACTATTTAACTCGTTTACTTTTAACTCAAAAGCGGACATATTGCATAGAGTATATATCAACAAGCCTATTGCCATAGGATCAAGTATGCATACATGTGACATTTGACCATCGATGGTTTTCTACTAGGGGTACAAAGAACCATGTTTTTAATAGCTCAAGCAAGGGGCACCAGACGAGCATGCAACCCGGCCTGGGGATGATTTGGGTCGGGCCTGGCACAGCCTATTTGTTAGTGGGTTGTGCCTGGCATATAATTTTTTTAAGGGTTAATATCTTGAAAAACCCCAAACCGATACACATGTGACAAATTTACCCCAAACTAATTTTTTGATCATGAAAAACCCCAAACTAGTACACTTGTAACAAATTTACCATAACTGATTTAAAAAAAAAATCCTAAACTAGTATTATTATGACAAATTTACCACAAACTAATTTATTCGACCGCCAAAAACTCAAAATTGATACATTTGTGACAAATATATCATCCGTTAAATTAGATTAATACCACAAAAAGTGTATAACTGTAACAAACGAAAAATAAAATCTCAAATTGGTATACCAGTCAAATGTCACATAATATCATTCAATTTAGTAATTTGCCGGTAAAATTTAACGGAAACTAATAGAGGAAAAATTTATCACGGGTATATTAGTTTTGGGTAAATTTATCAAAAGTATATCGATTTGTGATTTTTGGTAATCAAAAAATTAATTTGAGGTAAATTTGTCACGAGTGTACCAATTTAGAGCTTTTCAGTATATTAATCTCTTTTTAAATTATTTTTGGGCAAAAAGGCTACTAATTTGGTCAATAGCCGCTAAGCTACTAAGGATCAATAGCCTAAGAAACAATAACTCAACTAATTGGGGGTCGTTGGCTACCCCCTGAAAAGTTGATTTGGAGCAGCCGCCATTGCACACAAGCCCAGGTGCGGCCCAGTTCGTGCCCTTATCGAGCCGGGCCGGCAATGAGGAAGCGATGTGATATACGTATTTTATGCGAGCTGCCAAGCTGAGTCAAAAAGATATGTACTCTTGAAAAGCTTTACTTTCGTCCGTACACTTGCAAAAAAAATTTCTATTCAAGTAGTACCTTTAATTTGTCTAATTAAGTCTTTCTAGTTTCACAAATCTTTTAATCAAGTCCCTCAAATATCAAATGTAGACAAATCAAGTTAACGTGGCCGTTGTAGTTTCGGCTAACATTTCTCATCGAGTCATTGCACTTTTAAGTTGATCGAGTGTTGGCCCAACACTTCCCTCTCATTTAGAGTTTGCCTTTGGGTCCTTGAACGAGACGGTAACAATTAGCTTTTGCTGAAGTGATGACTCTCTACGGGCAATTGAGAATAGCTATGTGACTCGCTTGAAGTCCCGTGAATTGGTCAGTCTCGTGGAGATGGGAATAGTGATTTTGAGTTAATATTGAGTAGTGTTTTCTATTGGGCATGTCGGTCGTTGAATTGGGAAGGCAGGTGCGACGTAATGATGGCCTTGAATGATTGAGTTGTTGATATGGGCCCGTGACGCCCGCGGCACTCCCTCTACTTCTTTGGAACTGCTAGCAATAAAACTTACTGAATTACCCAAGAAAAACACACAATTAAACCCTAATGGGGAGAGACGTTGCAGATCAAGCTTTTGACTGATTAACATCGCCATCGAAGCAAGTAGCAGATAAAGTAACATAAAGTCAGGGCTTGCAATTTTCAGTTCCACCTACCCCAGGAATCACCTCCCCCAAATTTTGGATCCCCGCAGCTTTAACTCCTATATTAAATATTTTAGGTTTCAAGAGATGAGGAGAAAAATTGAATTTTCTTTTTTTCCCCACGAGAAATTATATAAATTTATGTGCCTCGCTAAAACAACATTAAGACCAGCTTCTTCTTCTTTTTTCTATTTTATGTTCTATTCTATAGCCACTTTCGGAAAAAATGATTACGTGACAGTTTTTAATTTACAGTTAGAATAATGGTCTATTTTAGACCACAAAAAAAATAATAATTATAAATTATTGTGGAACCCACTCCTTTAAGAATTTGTGACTTATAACAAATTGTTATTCTCACAGCAACCAAAAGACTATTATGGTAGCAAAGCCTCACTTTCGCCCATCGAGGACTAAATGGGTCGATGCAATGTATTTCTGTGAGTATTACATCATGCTCGTGCATACAAAAGTTTGCTTCGTGGGCGCGGTTGCTTATTCCTTAGGCTTACGCGATTCCTTTGAAAGGGAATCTCACGATATCATATCTGATTACAGCAAGACAACTGATAAAAAAATGTTCCTCGTATTCCAGCATCACATGTTCCCTAGAAAGGACCAGATCTTCTGCCCCCATATGTTACTCTAAACTGAGGTTAATGGTGGAGGATAGGAATGAATTAACAAACAATAGGCAACCTTATGTCAGTCTAGCCAGCTATCTCTGCATGCATTGACCTCCACCATTACCATGCAATTACTAAACATAAGTTTTGTAATCCATTTTGTTGCTTCCCACGATCTATCCAAGATATATTAAACTTGTGCCATTGACAAGATTAACACCATATGAGGAACAGCATGCTTGGGAAGTTTCGTGGAAGGCACTAAGAGCTCGGCTTTTCAACATATTAGGGTTTTGTTCTTCATTTTGAGTGAGTGAAGGGAAAAAAGGAAGAGATTATAATGATCGTGATGACAAGTGAGCCATATTCATTATTTTTAGGGTGTGTTCTAGGGTTTCTTGTGTTACTAGGAGGTTGTCATGGGGGAGTCTCGAGGAATTTCCACGGGAAAAAGCTGTACTTTGGCGGAGGAGATTGTGAGGAACGTGACGTAAAGGCACGTCTTGGGGACCTTATTAACTGATGGAGAGGTTCACTTGTAGCATTTATAAACAATTGGTAATCTACCATTGGATTTGAGAATGGTAAAACTGTTGTTGACCGAACTAATAAGTTGGCAATCATTTTATATCTATCAACGATATTTTAAACTCAGTGGATTATTCAAATAAACCATGTACGGAACAGATTTACATTCCTAGCAATTGTACAAAACATATGGAAGAGGAGGAATGATATATAGTGGTTCATGGGCAAGAACCTCCTCAAGGTGGTCAAAATTTGGCTGAAATTTCTTTCTCATTGAGAGTCGCCTGTGAGTCCTTGAACAAGATGGGAAGATGTAGAGTAATCAATTTCAAGATAAGTAGGTCCCAAATCAAAAACCTGAAACCTACCCTATCAAAGTCGGTTCCCGGTTTTTTTTACACTGGGAACCCACCTAGTTCCAAGTCGCCCCAGCAACCGAGCCTAACTTTGAGTTTTTTTAGATGAAAATACCACGTAAACAACCTGTGGCATAGTAGATGGGACATTGATGGGTTTCCTGGACTTCCTAGGTTCATAACCCATCTTCAACATATACAACTTCGACAGTTCACAGTATAAAACCGGGAACGTACGTTTCCTAATTTTTCACGCAGGAATTTCTCCGATCCTTTTGTGAACCAGTCAAGCAAGGCCGGTTCACATTTGATTCTTCGACTGAACCAGACCCGTTGCTCATCCCTAAGAAGAAGCGGCTTTCTGCTGAAGTGATGGCTATATGCGAGCAATTGAGAATGCGCTGCATGACTTGCTTGATGTGTAGGAATTAGTTCAGTTTCATGAAGATAGGAATGGTCATTCGACTTAAAATTAAGTAGTCTTTTCTTTTGGGCATGAGGAGTTAACGTTGACTGTTGAGTTGGGCAGGCGCGCGCGTGATGACCTTATATAAATTGAGCCGGATTGATTTGTCTCTTCTTCTTTGTAATGCTAGCAATGGAGTTTTATTAAATTACTAAAAAGAAGACACGATTATCGCCTAAATGGAAGGGATGTACACTAGAGCCTCCATCGCAATTATCGCTCAAAAGCTTTGAGGAAGGTGATGAGCAAGCTCATCATCAGGTGATACCCGATGGAGTGTTTGTGTTCACTTTAATTAACATCCTCAACGAAGCGACTGATTTAAGCAACGCGAATTAAGGACCGCATTGTTCAGTTCCATCTTCCCAAAGAATCACCTCCCACAAATTATGGAGCCACGCTGGTTTAACTCCTACACTAAGTATATTAGGTTTCAAGAGATGAGGCGGAAAATCGATTTTTTTGTTTCTCAATAAATAATATGAAACCACACTGCACCTCACTAAAGAGACGTAAAGATCACCGTAGTTTGTTGTTTTATGTTTGATTCTATGGCCACATTTGCCGGTCTAGGACTTCATGAGTCTATGTGATTCTTGATGTCGTTGTTACGTTACGCACATACGAAAGCTTGCTTCGTGGGCACGATTGCTTATTACCCTCTGATAGAGGCTACGTCTTAATTCCTTTGGAAGGGAGATCTCGCGATTTCAAATCTGGCCAATGGTAAAACAAGCTCATAAAAGAAAAGATCCCTCGTATACCAGCATCACATGTTCACTCCAAAGGAACAAATCCTCTGCCCTCATATTTTACTCCAAATGAGGTTAATGGTGGAAGATTGGAATGAATTAACAAAAACAATAGGCAACCTTATGTCGGTCTATCTGGCTTATCTCTGCAGGCATTAATGTCCACCATTGTCGGTCAATTTAATAATCAAATGTCGGTAATCTATCTCGTTGCTTCCCAAGATCTATCCAAGAAATGAGGTCTAGAAGTCTGAAGGTGATTCTTGTGAAGCTAGCTTGGATTTTTTTCAACGTGTAGAGTATGTGGACAATTCTGAATCAAACAATTTGTCCTGCGGATTCATTTGCGTAGCTGTCCACCTGAACCAGAGAGGGAAAACGAACAGTGTGCCACTAACTATAGTAAACATGTAACACTATTTGCATATTATGGATCCTATTAGTAAATTGTGCAACTAGCGACCCATCGATTACATATTTTAATGCAATTTGCAATGTGAACAACTTATGGTCATCGATATAATAGTAAGTTACTAAATCTTAGCAATGTAAATTGTAAGGCTTTGTTTATTTCACAAAAAATTAACTTTGCTGGAAAATATATTGAAAAGAACTATTCTTTTGGGTTCGTAATTCATGTTGTTAGACTCCGTTTGTTTTATGAAACATAACTTAGAGTAAAAAATTACTTGAATTGTCTGGCATTTAATTCATAGAAAATAAACTAGTTAAAAAGATTTTCCGTTAATGAAAAGAACAGTTTCAAAGTGAGGAAAATGATTTCCTCTTCCTTCCTCTTCACGTTCTCCTTACACTCTTTTTAATTAATTTTTATTTTTCTTTGTCCTTTTTCTTTTTTTTATTTTTTCTAAAAAATTTGAATCTTTAATTTTTTTTTTATTTTCTTTTTCTTTTCCTTTTCTCTCTCTTATTTTCTTTCTTCTTCGGTTGATAACTGATTGGCAACACACCACAACCTCATTAGATCTAGTGAGGTGGAACCTCACCCGAGGCTAGCTAGGCTCGGCTTGTCGAAATCAAGTGAGCTCTAGCCTAGCCGGCCTGTGACAAGGCTCACACTTGTCAACCTCAGGCACCCTCAACCTCACTAGATCTTGAGAGGTGGGGCCTCGCCTAAGGCTAAAAAGATAGGCGAGGCTCGGTTCGCCAATCAAGGAAGAAGGAAAAAGAAAAAGAAAAAATTTTAAAATTCCAATATTTAGGTAATTATCTTCAGGAAAATCAAATCAAATTTTCCATACCGGGAAATTATTTTCTAGTTCATTTTCAGGTTTCAACTAAACACCAAAAAATATTATCATTTTCCTTGAAAATGATTTTCTAAAAAACATTTTCTAAAAATGTCAAATTTTCTACAAGATAAGCAAAGCCTTAAATGCAATTGTTAAAGAAGTAACCATCAACATAGTAGAACAAAGCAACCGTCAAGATAATGGAATCAAAGAAACCATCAAGATAGTGGAGTTGATGTAACCGTTCAATAACCGTTTGTAACCTCAATCTATAACCTCCGTTGATAATCGTCAATTATAGACTTTAAATAGCCACATCATACTCTTTAGAGACCCCCAGGCACACAAAAATGTTATCTTTCAATTCCTACAATGTAGTTATAGTTTCTAAATTTGCGTCGTCAATTAAATTTCGGTGTGCTTCTTAGCCATAATTTCCAAATCCACGTCTTCGACTAAATTCTAGCACATATCTTTGTTGTAATTCTTAGGTGCCTCATCATCAACTAAATTCCAACGTTATATCTTGAGATTTCTTGTCGATTAAATTCTAGCATAGTTAGTGTACGTTTGATTCAATTTGAAGTAAAGTTATTGATTCCTATTTATCTATGTTATCTCCTGTACGAAATCGCCATAAAACCTATCTCCTCTAATAAGATTGAAAAAATGACTTTCACTTAAAGGTATTTCATCACGAAGTCAAATTTTGACGAAACATCTTATTGACACGCCTAGTGGACTAGTGTGGATGATTTGTAGAAGTACAATGCCGAGAACAAGGAATCATCTAGAGACTGATCACGTTGTGAGTAACAATCCCGGTGATACAGCTACCTAGTCTAATACCTAAACCACTCTAGTAGAAAAGCCAAGCCAAGGGGGTAATGTCGAAATCCGATGACACTTTACGGAGAAGCATATGAGAGAGTAGCACAAACTCCACTTTGGTGAGTAAAATGAAGAGGCTATTCGAGAAATAGCATAATAAGATGGCAAATCTCATAGTGAGACATATCTCTGATGTAATCAAGCCAATTGTCGTCAATGCCATCAACTATGTCATCTCCAAGCTTGGGACATCAAATCAATCTATACCAATCCAACCCAATATGGCTGTTTCTGAGTATGTGCCTCCAACTCTTAGTCAATTGAACGATGGAAATAATTTAGTGATCCCATCACCAATGAAGATTTGACAAGGCCTGAAAATCTCATTTACCCTAAACCTAAGGAGTAGGAAGGTCAAGTTTATCGACTAATTTACCTTAAACTTAGTGGGTAGGAAGGGCAAGTTTATAAACATGCAAATCCTAATTAAGTGGCTGAACTTGCATTACAACAATTAAGTGCCAGTATATAGGAACAGTGATTTCAGTTATATTTAGTAGTCTTTTTAGCTTGGGCTTGGGAAATTGATGTTGGCTGTTGAGTTGGGCAGGTTCGTGTGTGACATGACCTTGAGAAATCGAGCTGGGTTGATTTGGGCTTGTAAAGAACGTGGCAGTCTCTTCTTCTTTGGTATTGCTAGCTGTAAGATTTTATTGAATTGCCCAGAAGAAGACATGATCATCCCCTAAAAGAGAAGGGACGTACACAAGAGCCTCCACCAAAATAATCACTCAAGAGTTTTTTAGGAAAGTGATGAGCTCATCATCAGGTGATACCTGATGGAGCGCTTGTGTTCACTTTAATTAACATCCTCAACGAAGCAAGTCAACAGATCTAAGTAACTTTAAATAAGGACTGCATTTTTCAGTTCCACCTACCCCAAGAATCACCTCCCACTAATCATGGAGCCCCGCTGGTCTAACTCCTATACTAAGCATATTCGGTTTCAAGAGATGAATTGATTTATTTTCTCGAGAAACACAATACGAAACTACACTACGTATCTCCCTGAAGAGACGTAAAGACCGCATATTTTCTTGTTTTGTGATCGATTCTTTGGCCTTCTTCCGGCGCTCTGGGACTAAAATGAGCGTATGCGATTTTTTTGTCTGCCGTCAATATACAAAAGATCACTCCACGGGCGCGATTGCTTATTACTCTCTGGTGAGGGAGGCTACATCTTGACTCCTTTGGAAGGGAAATCCTATGTTGTTGAATCTGACCAAGCAACGAGGGAAATAAAAAAGACAAGTCAGAATCTCAGCATCCCATGTTCACTCCATAAGACCACATCCTCTACCCTTATAATTTACTCTAAATGAGGATGGTGAGGGAGGATTAGAATGAATTAACAAATAATAGACAACCTTTTTAAGTTAGCTGGCTTATCTCTGCATGCATTAATAATCTCCACCATTGCCGGGCAATAAATCGTCACGAGCTTGGAATCTATTGTTCCGTCGCTTCCCTGGATCTGACCAAGAAAATTCAACTCGTGACATTGACAAGATTAATGCTATATAAGGAAGAGCTTCCTTGGGGATTTTATAGCATGCAAGGCACAAAGAACTAGGCTTCCATCACATTAGGGTTTTGTTCTTCATTTTGATGATGGTGATGAGGAGTGATCGACACTCGTTGATTTTAGGGTGTGTTTTAGGGTTCCTTGTGTTGTTAGGAGGCTGCCATGGGGGGAGCCTGAAGAAGAACTTCTACAGGAAAAGCTGTCCCTTGGCGGAGGAGATCGTGAGAAACGTGACGTGGAGGCATGTCGCGGCGAACAACACACTGCCGGCGAAGTTCTTGAGGATGCATTTCCATGACTGCTTTGTTAGGGTAAGCTTCCTTGTTAATTACTCTCGACTCGTGTGATAACATAGATGCTTCGTTAGACTGCTCAGTTAGAGCAAGCGCAGTACATGTAACAACATAACCTCGGTCGATATTCGCCGAGGACTCGGGCGTCATGTATATCGCATATCATATAAGAGCATACCCTAGAGCGTCATTTAGGATTCGTGTTCTAATAATCATTAGAACCCAAGGTTCACAATGCACTCATAACAATACTAAAATTAGTCTCTCTTCCTCTCGATAGTCTTAATTTATAGATTAAAAAACATGTGAATTTGACATTGCGAGCCATGTGTAAACACCAACGAAAAAAAAAAAAAAAAAAGAGCAACTCTTAGCAATATGACCTGCATTGTTAGTGAAGTTTTCTCGCAAAACGAGGAGATGAGGTCAACATGCATTCGATCTCCACTAAATTGTAATTACCCTGTCGCGAAATCGAAATCACATATCCATTTAATTTTATCAATCCGTACATGAACGTGAGAATTAGAAAGTATACAAAACACCATCATTTATCGGACATGAGCCAAATAGTATTCTTTACGTAAAATTATCAACACTACCTCTTTTAGCCCAACCCACCTGTAATGTCACTCATAAGGTCAAGACTGGTTGTTCATTATCATTTTTTAACCAAAGATCAGTAAATGAGAGCATGTCGTCATGTACCTGCGTTGACCAATTTCTCATAAGTGCACATTAGATCTACAAGAATGAATCGAGAGAAGGTAAATGAACAATGGCAATTTCATGGTTCCATGCAATTTCCAGGGATGTGACGGCTCAGTGTTGCTGAACTCGACCAAGAATAATACGGCGGAGAAGGAGGCAATCCCGAACCTCACGTTGGCGGGGTTTGATATTATCGACGACATCAAAGCGGAGGTCGAGAAGAAGTGCCCGGGCGTCGTATCCTGCGCCGACATTGTGGCTCTGGCCGCAAGGGACTCCGTTTCGTTCCAAGTAAGTGCAAAAACATGTGAAGAAACGAGCAAAGACAAATTTTTCTTTTCTTATCTAGAAGGATATGTCAGAATTGACCATGCTAGGCACATATGAACACTTCTTTTTTACACTTGGTATATATAATGAACATACATGAACATATGCATATCGACATAAGGATCGATTTTACTGTTCAGTTTGGGATCTGGATCCTCTCTGGTAATTAACTCATGAGTAAATCATCTCCAGTCTCTTACATGATACCCTGACACAGGGCAAAGAAGAGATCCAACGGCCAAAAAACTTGCTTTCCCATCTTCTCTCTTTCTTTTCCCTGATTTCACACCGAGCAACCTCCAACCACCGCTATCCACCATGGCGTCGGTGCCACTCTGTTGCCTCCATGGCCCTCCACCTCCCTCCGTTTTCTCTAATTTTGTGCTCAATTTTTCATAAGAAGGGGGGCATTTCGGTACTCCTAAAGCAAATAGACATGGCCGAGTTATGGACTAAATTGACAAGATCCTAATTGTAGTACCCGACATACATGCACCTGTCCAACAACGCCATGCATGTCCAGTGAGCATGAGTCCCTCGCATTACAGCAAATGCATCTACACATCGAAAACTTACATTTTTCTTGATCACGAGAGAAGCCACTTAAGGATGTAAACTCCATATCACAAATATGTCCCGCCAAACTCATTAGACCTTTCCTTCATTCTCTTCTTTCATACTTTTGCAGTTCAAAAGGTCAATGTGGGAAGTGCTGACCGGAAGAAGAGACGGCACGGTGTCGCTAGCCTCCGAGGCCTTGGCCAACATCCCATCCCCTTTCCTCAACTTCACCGCCCTCCAGCAGAATTTCGCCAATAAAGGGCTAAGCGTGCGTGACCTTGTTGTTTTATCAGGTAACGTAATTTCCTTACTAGCTCTCATGGGAAAAAGTTGCTCTCAAAAAAATTCGCGATCGAACCCGAAAGTTGGGCTTTACAAATGGATCGCGATAGCTGTAAGCAAATAGTTGCATCGAATCAACAACCAGATCGGAGAACAAAGACACGATAACAAGAAAAGAGAGAACCTCTCACATCGGTGCTCATCAATTGACTCTGCCACTATGTTAGAAAGCCGCTAGCTTATGCCGAGAGCTTAAATTGCCCCAAAAAACAGGCTAATCACGTGCATATTGACCGTATTTGCACGTTCTCTTAGTTTTTTGTTCTGGACGAAAAATAATGCTTTTCGAGTGGTGGTTTAAAGGTGCGCACACAATAGGAGTAGGGCACTGCAACGCCTTCAGCGTAAGGCTCTACAACTTCACCGGAAAAGGCGACCAAGACCCATCCTTGAACTCCGCCTACGCCGCCTTATTGAAGACCCAGTGCAAAAACCTTACCGACGGAACCACCTTTGTGCCGATGGACCCAATCACCCCTCTCAGCTTCGACACTCGCTACTTCACCGTCCTCAAACAGCGCAGGGGCCTCTTCGAATCCGACGCCGCGCTGCTCACGAACGCCACCTCGGCCAGGATCACGCAGGAGATGCTCAGCTCGCGCAGGTTCTTCAGAAATTTCAGGACGTCCATCAAGAGGATGGGAGCGATCTCCGTCCTCACAGGGAAATCTGGGGAGATTAGGAAGGTCTGCAGTAAGATCAACTAAGTCCTCAATGTTCAAGGAAGCAATCCTTCATGGATCAATAAGGGTTAAGTCTGTCATGAAGTGATTCCTCAGTCGTTGCTAATTGAAGTTGTTGTAGCTAAGGTAGTGATCAAGACAATAAAGGGAATGTACTCTGATTCCTACGTCGTCGGTGACGTTGCGAACCTGGAGAAGGCGCAACTGGGTTGCCTCGTCGCTGTGACGGCTTAATAATTTGCAGTAGTTCCATTCGTTCAATTCGCTAAATAGATCAGTTCTTGTTAAAAGTAAAGAACGTCGGATTCGCGGCGCATATGCATCAAACACCCCAGTCAAGGGAAAAAAAAAAAACAAAAAACCTAGCTTCTCCGATCTGCCTCCTCTCCTCTCTCGACAGCACGAACAGCATATGTACAGACCAGACCAGATCACCCAGCCCACCTTTGCTTTTCGAATAAAACTTTATAAAAGCAAAAGAGAAAAAACCTCGAACTCATATGCAAAATTTGTGAAACAATTGAGTGTAATCCACCCTTGGTTTTTTCTCACTTGCTTAGCAGAAATTAGACAGATGCATGCCACGTCAAGAGCTCTCAACTATCCGAATTTTCCAGCACGGAAAGCTACTATAGTGTTACAAAAAGCTTCTATGCATTCCATATTATGAGACAATCAAAACCTACTAAACAAAAATATCGACATCAAATACCAGAAGACAATCGTCATTTAAAGAATACAAATATATATACAAATATAAGATATATATATATATATATATATATATATATATGAGGGGAAAATGGGTAAACTGAAATTACGATGCTAGGCAGGCCTCCCAAAACAACCTACTCTTCTCCATCTCACTTAGATGCACTTCGCTTGATGCAATCCCACTAGGCTTCTTGTTAATCTCCTTGCCGTCGTCGAAACTATTGACTTCCTCTGAAACGCACGGCTCCTCGGCTTCCGACCACCATTGCTGCTCGACACGTTCACCATTCCCCGTTTTGCGCTTCCACCGCTGTCGATCGCTCCAGTCCGCTCCGTCGCATGCTTCGGCGTCGCCGTCGTCTAAATCTCGAACATCTTGGTCATTATACGACTTGTGAGAAGACCACTCGCTGCTGCAAGATTCCGCGTCCTCGTCCTCGTCGCCGCCGCCATCGTCATCACCTCCGTCGTATGCCTTGCTACCAGTGAGGCTGGGATCTCGCATTATGGCGGGATCGGAGACGGCCTCCTCCGAATCGCCGGTGGCTTCCATGAGCAAGAAAGGCGAGACGTCGACGGCCTCCTTCTTTCTCTCCATTCTGCGGTGCCTCTCTCTCTCTCTCTCTCTCTCTCTCTTTTGAAAGTGGTCTTGTGGACAAGTTTTTATTGACTTGGCTTTTTACTTTGGACGGGAAAGTCTCGTCTTTGTCGCATGGAAGTTCGTATTTGTAGCGTCGGATTTTTTGCGTGTCTATAAAACGTGCTGTCTTCGTTTTCTTGTTTCACACTTCGCATGACGTGGTCGGCGGCCTACAATGCAAAGAACAAACTGCCTATTCCAAGCTCCAATCTTTTCTAGAAAAATCACCAACTATGTCGCTTATGCAAGTGTGACAATCGAAATTTTCTTATGATATAAGAGATCGAACCCTGTAAACTATATTTACAGACCGTTGAATTTCCGTGAAGATAAAAGGAGTCTTGTGACAGACCCGCGTGAACTGGGACAAGACTCTACCCACGAAATGGCCAGCACAAATTCCAAATGGTCGAACATAGAATCGGCCCTCCAAATCGAACGCTTGGCGACAGCCAACTCGAGGGTCAAGGAACAATTTCGTTCGTGATTTTCCATGTACTCCATTACGAGAATCAGATGTTGGCGAGAGAGAGAGAGAGAGAGAGAGAGAGAGAGATCATGCAAGGTTGAGCCCACCAACCTTCTAGATGAAAACACCCAAGTGGAGGCTTCTGATGAAGGCGTACGCGGGAAGGATTTCGACGCACGAAGCCAAAGTCTTCTAGAAGAGGAGAGGGGCAAAGCCATCGATGCGACGTGACCCCAGCGTGCCTGCCTTCGCTGTACGTGGACACTTACGACGTCCTTTTTCCTTTTTCATCCTTTTTGGCCCCCCCCACTCTTTTCTCCTTTCCCCCAACGTCTGTCCCGCAAAGTTCAAAGTTTTCATTATGAACCCTCCATTTTATTAATCGACAAATTCCAAAAACATCCCGTTTCCCGAACTTTTCCCACCCTTCAAAATTTTTCACATGGTTTCCTTCCTTTTTCCGGTCTAGCGTCGGAGCCACTCCGATTGACCTTTTGACTCGGATTTTCCCCTTTCTATCTTCTCTAATTCTTACCTTTTTTTTTTCTTTCTCTGATGGATTTCTCTCACTCACAGCAAGTAGATGGGAGCACTGTTGTAGATGAGGATGTGCACTGTGGACGTTTGAGTGGATGCTGGTGTGGCCAATCCCATTATAGATTTTGAACTAAAGTCAACAGTGTAAGTGAAGAAGAGGATGGTCCTCATACTCTCTAAAGCAAAAACATCTAGGCCATAAGATAAAAAGACGAGCCGTGGATACAAATGTGAGATTCGATTCGATTCTTGATTTATATATAGTCTTCTTCCTACCTCTCTTTCTTTCGATATCCTTCATCTGAGACCAAATTTTTTAAGATGAGATTATCTAGATATCTATCGTGAGTAAATCTTGCTGCATCAAGTCCATGTATATTATATAATGGGAAAAACAGTGATCCATCTATTCAACTTTCGTTGGGACGTTACAGAAGTAGGGACTATTCGAATATAAAGAGCACAGAGGTTAATTTCACCAAAATGGAAGTACCGGGTACCCGCTTTTTTTCTGGATGCGTAAGATAAGATACAAATTCCTTTGGGGCCAAAAGAGAGAAGGAAAAAATTAAGATTTGGTATGGAAGTAAAACTGTGGGAACTGTGAAGTTGCAGGCTTTGGGATTAAGAGTTACAGGTGTAGTAAACGTGCACGGAAATCAGGGCAGGACCCACCTTTGGATTGGGCATTCGATTAGATTGGATTAGATTGCTTTTTTCTTCTTCTTTTTTCGTTTTTAATTGCCGGAGCGTGCCATGATCGACCACGTCTCTATCTGAAATATGCCGGAATTCCTTAGGCACATCTGGTCCGTTCATTGACCAGATCGTTGTTTTTGTTTTTTTTTTTCCCCTTCTAGAAGAGAAGCCCACCGTCTCCAGATGTTAGCCTGATTTCATTCGTCAGTTGATCTTTTGCTTTGCCAATAGGATTAACACTGATCTCACAAGCAGTCCCTCGTCCTCACCAGTGTTTGTTCGACACCTCGAAGCCTTGGATAAGTGAGCAATGACCTCATTTGAGACAAAACAAATCAGGTTGTCAAAAATAATATTAAAGCAAACATCTTATCAACACAGTTATAAACTTATTACAATTTTTTCAATTTAGTTCTAAACATTGTTTTGAGCAAATTCAAACATAAAACTTTTATAATTATGTCAATTCAATCCATCTAGCTAAATTTGGCCAAGCACGCTGATGTGGACACCAGCTAGCACACTGACGTGTCAATTTTTTTAATATATTTTTATTTTTTCGATTATACTCTCTCTCTCTCTCT
Source organism: Eucalyptus curtisii (assembly GCA_017140595.1). NCBI lineage: Eukaryota > Viridiplantae > Streptophyta > Magnoliopsida > Myrtales > Myrtaceae > Eucalyptus > Eucalyptus curtisii. The sequence continues at coordinate 10,482,585 of CM029501.1, read as the reverse complement.
CTCTCTCTCTCTCTCTCTCTCTCACAATGCGGATGTGAACATCAGCAAGCACACTAACGTGTCAATTTTTTAATATATTTTTATTTTTTCAATTATACTCTCTCTCTCTCTCCAGTCAATCACTGAACCTCAAATCAGCTCTCTCTCTCTCCAGTCAATCACTAGACCTCAAATCGGCCTTGCCCTAGGTGGGATGCTCGGCCTCACCTCGCTGATCAATCTCTCTCCAGTCAAGGACCTCAGGTTGGCCTTGGCCTAGGTGGGATGCTCGGCCTCGCTATGACTAGACGAGCCTCGCCAATCAATGCCTCTACTTGCCAAGGTCCAGTGTGGGCAAGCAGTGTGGGCAAGCCTAACCTCACTACCTATTTGGCAAGGCTCACCCTCACCAATGGCCAGTGGCCAATGCCTTTAGCCAATTATCGAGGCCCAGCGACTAGCATAAGGAAGAAGGAAGTTGAAAAAAAATAAAAAATAAAAAAATTGACGCATCAATACCAGTCAGTCAAATTTAACCAGATAAATTGAGTTGGCATAATTGTAAAAAGTTTATGACTAAATTAGCAAAAAGAATATTTAAGACTTAATTGAAAAAATTCTCTTATCAGATCAGACATGGCGAGAAGCAATGCCTACGACGAGAGGGCTCAAACAAAGTATAGCTTCTGTTGACCTTCTAGAATGGTGAGGAGAGTGAAGATGGATCGGATCACCTATTACATATGAGGAATATCGCTGAGCATACAAGCCAAAAGCAACGGTGGAGCCAATTCTTTTAAGCAGGAGAGTCCATAACATCCAAAAATTTCACATCGAATGGAAGAGACTTTTCCACATGATTCAGAAAATAAAGCTCCCGACCGAATAAGGTGTGAAGATAAACTCCGATTGGGTAACTCAAACATGAAAATCTTTATACCGGGCAACATAATAAATAAAACGACAACCTATCAGCCACTAAGCTAGTCCGAATGTCCGCTACACGTACTCGGCGCCTAACATACAGAACGCAAAAGGGAAATGGCGTACATCAAATCACATGCAGGAACCCAAAACGAAATTATCCTCTTTGACCAACCTTTTGGGTAGCCAATCCCATTTTTCCCCATTTCGTCTCCAATACCCACCAACACCTGGCTTAAGTTTTCCAATTTGTGGATGAACATCAATAGCTTGTGCTTAAGGACTATCAAACAACCTAAGATGCTGACACCTGTTGACGCAAATTAAGATAAAGTCTCATTTCAACAAACATGATGGGGTCCTTCGAGATGCGACGATGCATTGCTGTTCGGACCTACTCAGTACTCATGTCGATTTTCTCACGCTTTCACCCCGTCTTACATTGAATCTCAAACAAGAAAAGACATGACGTGCCACGGTGCTCCGACTCAACCAGAACATTGAATCTCAAACAAGAAAGACATGACGCGCCACAGTGCTCTGACTCCCAGAACCGGAACGAGATCTCTTGTAAACCAAGGGAGGTGAGACACGCCATGAGAACAATCTTTGTCAAGGTGTCCATCGCAGCAATGGACCTCCCATGTCGGCCGATCAATGCTTCTGTTTCCTTCCATTGTCTTCAGACAGGGAGTTGATCCGAGTTTCCTTTCTATTGTACTTCATTCTGGTTGATTTTCAGCAATGGTTGCAGTTATTGATGCAAACAAGGAAAGGCCTCACAGGCTCACAGCAAGGAAATACCACTGTATACAATTTCCGAGAGAGAAACGATGAATATCCACGAGTACGCATCTCAAGCTATTCAGGAAAGGATAAAATACCCAAATCATACTAAACCAAGGTCGACTGAAGACCAACCAGGCTAAGCAAATACGCATAGACCCCAAAGAAGATAACCTCATATCAATACAGATAGCTGATTGCACAGCAAATCAAAACCATATATTCCAGCAAAATGACCGGAGAAAGAAAATCGCCATAAGACTGACTTTTAAGCTTCACCTCCAAGTCCTAGACCTCAATTATATGATGGGCTCATGACTTCAGGTTCATTTGCATATGATGTTCCGGGATTTTATGAGGTACAACAGGCTGATCTTGTAGCTTGGGTTTCGCATATGAACTGCATGTATCCCACTCAAGAATTGAAATTTGAAAGGCATAAATTAGCAAGTTCCAAAACTGAAAAGTAACAAACACATATGACGAAAGATTCAAAGGCTGCCACTTCAATAGGACATGGGGAGCCATTTTACATCCACAACTAGAAATGCCGAAATCAAAAATCAGCAGCCCACAATGTGGGAAAGAATCGATTCCATCCATTTTTTTTCAAGAGGTCAAATTCCCCCATAAAAAAGAAAGAGAAATCTAAAGCTAACTTCACCATTTGTTCATCTAGAATTCCAAAGCAGTAAACAGTACACTCTTAACAATATGAAGTAGAACCTTACAAAGACAAAAACTGAATTAGGCTGACAAGTTTCCCATATTTGTGACTACGCAAGGAACTTAGCAGACTAATAAAAGATGCAAAGTCCACACCCTATCTACATCACCTCCGGAAAACTTAGTGTACATGATTGTTCTCATCAAATCCTCTTTTTCTTGAAACCTAGTTTTACCAGATGAAGCAGAATCAGTAAATGGAATAATCACAACCTAAGATCAGATTTCCAAAACTGGAGCATCGCAGCAACAGTCCTGCGGGTTGATATACGATTACGATAAGCACACAGGGAAGAATGATCATTCTACTAAAAGATAACTAACGTACCTGAATAAGAAACCAAATAGGTTGTTCTGGGTATGGCATATGCACTTCCAACAGCTGAAATCAGTGCACTAGCACTAAGAAAAATATTAATATGTCAATGTAAAACATGCATTTAAACAATCAGATATCCTCAAAAAAATCCTCCATCACTGAGTAAAAGTTAGTGAAAAAAGGGCAAGAAGATACCCAAAGAAACAGGTTCCCAATGAAGTTCCAATCTTTAACTGAAAGTGGCGTTTAGTCATATTGCTATTAAGCAATTGCCAAAGTAGTCGAGTACATAATGACCACTTCACTGAGAAGGGCATACCTCAAAAACTAGTAGGTCAGCAATACCTGTCTTCCTTCAAACTTGAAGATGGCAAGCGCATCGTGTAACTTGGTACCATACTAAATATTTGCCAGAGAGAGAGTAAGTTCACAGGACGGTGAGGATGGATTTGCAAGCATTGTCAAATGCCAGGAGATAATTTGTTGTACGATAAACTCCAGATGCAACATCACTGCTTAAAGTATATTATCCACATGAAAAGCAGAAAATGAAGCAGCGACAAAGAACATAGCAAAAGTTGCAGGGACCAAAAAGGAAAGGCCATTGAAGAGTTGGAAAGAAAGTCAATGGTAACAGATGTTTCATTGAACTATACAACTAAAAGTCAAGAGATAAATCAACAAATCAATCATTAATGTCTAAATGAGCTTCCATGATACAAAGGTTACAAATCATGTTGGCACAGAATATGTACCATGAATTACAAGTTTGTAGTCTAATCCCGCCAGACAATTACAAGTAGGATGGAGAACCGTATGAGATGAAGATTATTCCAATCCATCCCACAAATCTGTACTGCAGAGAACCCCGTGTTATCTAGGTTGGAGCACGTGCACATAAAGGAGAAAATTCAGCTTCCTTGAATGACTCACCTTAATATCAATAAGGTTTACTTTGTCTATTGTCTCTTTTGAGCTGAACTTTCAATTTCTTACCACCTAATTGATGTCCATTCATTGTACTAATAGCAAGTTCGGCAGCTTCAGGCGAGTCATAACTAACGAAACCTGAAAATAAAATAGCAAGATCAAATTTGCAAACCTTTGATAAAGAATTTAACTCAGAGATATTCTGAGTAAGAGATATTCTGAGTATTCTTACCAAAACATTTACTAATACCGGTTGCTTTATCAACATATACTTTAGCACTCAAAACCCTACCAAATGCCTTAAAAGCATTGGCAAGCTCTTGATCACCAAATTCTTGTGGTATGTGATAAATGAATAAATTAGCACCAGCTGGTCCTACATCACAAAAGAGGTGGAGAAATTAAATTGCCTGCACAACACCAATAGAAATAGCAAGCAGAAGCAGAAAGGTGACAAATTTGAGTGAGAACCTTCAAGTTGACCTCCACCACTAGGACCGGCAACTGAAGATGATGCAGAGTCACCATCCAGAGACACAGGAGCAGCAACACTTGCAGAACCACTTAAAGGTCGGTGACTCATCATTCCTCCAGCGTATGCAAGAGGATACTGAACACCGGGCACTGCATGGTACGGAGAACTCATATAACTTGCAGGAGGCAATGCATAATTTCTAGCCGATACTTCAGGTGAAACTGCACGCAAAGTGTTTCCCCGGTTGGCAGGAGGAATCATGTTATGGAATTGATTCTGCACTGGTGGCAATTGGTATTGCATGAGCCCATAAGTTCCAGGACCCTAAAGAGAATGAGATCACGATCACAATCATCACCCACTGGATCATAAAGTTGATGAAAAAAGTAGGCAGAAAAAAACAAGTGTTGCCAAAAGTCTGTTCCTAATTTGTTATCTCTGTGAAGACAAAAATAAAGGAGCGTAAGAATATCGATCCAAATATGAGTTAGACTCATGGCACAAATGAAAGTGGCAAGGGGTGGATAGATGTCTGGTCATAGGTATGATAATGGCCAAGATAAAATCTCTAAAAATTACTGGCTTTCAACAAGGCACTGGAAAACAATGAGTTTCGATGAAGAGGTTTAGAAATTACAAGGAGAAAAAAATGCTTGAACTGCTCATGATGGTGTCTAAGCATGGCAAACAAATTTCAGTAGGAACAGAGAAATGACCATATGAAAGGTGCTAATACAGTGGAAAACCTAAGCCTGCACGCAGTGTAGTTAGCAAAATATGCACTGGGAGGAAAAGAGGTTCCAAACCAACCTGATAGCCATATCCATTATATGGAGGCATATAACCCATAGGCAGTGCCCCAAACAATGATGGATGTTGTGAATCGGTATTTTGCTTACTAGCAGCATTCTGAAATTGAGCTTTCTGAGCTCTTCGAGCTTGCCTTTCCTTTTCAGTATCTGCCCATTTGACAACAAGGGGAACACTTGAACCCTAAAAAAGCAAGAAAGAGAAGTCAGCAGCTCATTAATTATCTCCCCAGTCTAATGCACATTTAGCACAGATCATCCATAGACAAGAAGGAAGATGGATATAGGTGGGCATACAAGTCTTCCATTTGCAGATTGCAAATTCAAGTAACAGTACTCTATAGCAAAGACCTACTAAACTTAAAGATAACAGAAAAAGAGGATCATGCAGAAAAATCTACAGCTTCTAGGCTAGGAAGAAAGTAATGTCTAACTGAAGGTGGTTCTCTTCAGCTGGTACACATATTAGTCTGAATTTATTTACTATCAATTCCTTTACATCTTGATGTTTTTGGCCAGTGTCCTACCCAAGTATACTAGTCTACAATGGATTTGATTTAATTTATTACTCAACCAAAAAAAGAGATATGCTAAACACATTGCTTGCACCAGAAATCAGCTTTTGCCCAAAAAAGCAAAAAGAACCCCACAGACAAGGCATGACATATCATATAGCATTCGCATCAGGGTAAGATTAGTCCAGCTAGCATCACATAAACTGATTCCAAAAAGCGAATCTCGTGCTTACAGTCATGAAAAACCTGGCTATAAACATTCTCTTTCCAGGTCAGCACTGTCATTGCAGCAAATGTCATTAGTCTTTATATTCTGAATTCACTCCATAAGCAAAATATGTTGGGAGTTCCAAAAGAAACAAAACAAATGATGCTGTGGTTAATTTGCTTTTCCACTTTTCAGCTCTGTTAGTTCGCATAAAGACTGCTACGGCACTGCATCCAGCTGTACTTTACTAGCTATGCATTGACCTAATCGAGGTCAAAAATGCCCCTCAAATCACAGAAGACAAGGCAAAAATCAGAATCCTATTGTTCCAGGAACAAAGTGGAGGAGTTGCCACAGGTGAAGGAAGGGGGACAATGGATGGTCTGAACTCCTCCAACACTGGTGAAAAACGTGCCCAAGGTCTAAGATGAACGTGACTACCATGGTCAGAACATTAGTGATACGAAAAATAATTTCATTTTTAAAGCGATGTGACAATTCAAAACTCTTGGGCTGGTCAATGACTCAAAGCATCACTTTCGTCAATCTTGATCAAGTCTGGTGACTCCATTTAATTACTTCCAGTGAGAGCAGCAGACCACATGACACCAATATGACAAGACATGTTATAAGTAGATAGGAATCCAGATTTCTATCATAAGCTGAAAGGAAGGACAAACCTCCATTTTATGCTTTCCGTTCAGGGCATCTAAGGCTGCAAGAGCTTGTTCCTTCGTCTCATACTTTATAAAAGCACAACCTGCATGGTCGGTGTTAAAAACAGGCCAGTGAGTTTTCCACAACAAATTTAGATTAGCACCATTAGTAACAACTTCTTAAAGACTGGGAAAGCAATAGACACTAATTAAGCCCGATTACAGTCCAACATAACATAGAGGTAAAAGAAGTACCTTTGCTGGTTTTTTGAGAACCTCTTAATATATGCAAGTCCTTAATAGTACCATATTTTGAAAAAACAGCAGCTACTTCATCTTCAGAGACATTCTTCGGAAGCATGCCAACAAAGAGTTTGTGTTCTGGTTCAGAATTGCAGTCAAAAACTGATCATTCAAAGCATATTATCATGAATATGATGCAATAACTTCAAGCAGGCTGTCATTATACATGGTGAGACAAACTATAACTGTCCAAGAACTCCGGAAGCAATTCACCAAATTGTCTTAGCATAAAAAGAAGAAGAGAAGAATCGCATATGCATTTACCTAGCCTTTCCAACTCTCCATCTGCATATTTCACTTGCAGCGGACTAGATGCCTGCATTCCAAGAAAACTTTTCCAGTCAGAATTAAGATAACATCCCTAGGAACTAATGCATAACAAGCTACAATGCCATTGCATAAGGATATCAAATGAGAAGTCTAAGGATAAAAAGCATCCTATGTTACTTAAGACTCAGACGTGTGTCATATGGGCAATGTCCCTATGTCCAACTTGTCTCCAAATGTATTTGTCACAGGATTTGGCATTTGAACACAATATTTGACCCCAATGATAGCATAAAATAAATAAATATCTCCACTCTAAGGGCAATACATGCACAAAGCTTTTTATATTCTAAAACAATACGGTGCCTTATTAGACATGGCTCATGCAAGTTTTGAAGTGCATGTTTATTCACTCCCCCCCCCCACTCCCCCCATTTTCTCTTTTCTTCTCTTCCTTCTTTCAACTGGTCAATTTCAAAACTTTGGATTAATAGGGCAAACAAATTGATAAAGCGACAAGCTATGAAAGCTGTGGAAAAACAACACATCATTAATCTGATCGAAATTTCCAATCTCCAGTAACCAGAGGACTACATTTGACACTAGACTAGAGTTACGAGACTTGATTGCACGAATTAAGAATTCAAAGATTCGATTGCAAAATTCACATAAGTCACTGGACTGAAAATGAAATTATCCCATTTTCACACATTAAATGTGGCGAAATGAATATTAGATTTTTTAACTTGGTGTTAAGTAAACCCGCTTGCCCCCCTCTTCCAAATTCCTGTGTCCGCCACTGACCATACTTCAATCTTTTTCTATTGTTTCTGCAGAATATAATATGGACAAATATTGCACAGTAGTGTTCAAGATGACGTGACCGTGATTAAATAGTACAAAGCAGAACAAATTTGATGGTTTAAAGTTTCTAATTCAGCATGCATCAAATGATAAAATACGAGAATTGTAAAAGACATCAAAAGGTCAATCATTCTAAAGAAAATACTATGTTCCAACCACTGAAACCCATAAGAACCTTACTAATCAGAATGTAGAGTAACAAGAACAAGATCCCAAGGTTAAATCTAACGAAGGAAAAGGTGAATGAGAAATGAAGAAATTGCAAGCAAACGGGGAATCTGGCAAATAACTCATATAGAAATGAATGACTCCCCTAGAATTTGAAAACATGATGCCATTTTTAGTATACACCAAAAGTAATGTCCAAGAAATCTTGATGCTAAGTCACAACCAATCAGTAAGGCAAGGCACCAATTGATATGAACATACTCAGAAACAAACGTGCTCCATTCTCTTTTCTATTTTTGCAGTGATTGTTGAGTTGCTGAAGGTTTTTTCTCCCAATTTATCATGATAGCATTTTCTTTATATGACAATATACAAACTATATATACTTACTAGTTACTACTTACCAGTCAAATGGATATACAAGACTAATTAAATACCATTCATGATTGAACTAATTAAACGGTTACTGCTAGGAGTTAAATCGACTGAAATCGACTTCTTCCATTTGAAGACGAGACTTCCATGTATCAACTCCCCTCCCCTCATGCAGCATGCACGGACTGCTGTAACCGATCTAGAACTTCTATATCCGGAAGACTGATGCAATGCGGTGATTGCATCACTATCCCACGTGCAAACCCAAAGTCACCACACAGTAAAGATGCACAAAAACAATCGATAGCTCTTCCGACGACATCGGAAAGCAGCTTGTTGCAGAAAGTCCCGAGATGACAATTAGCACACACGCCATTAGGGAAGCATGCAGAAACTAGTGAACTAAATTTACACACTTCAAAAAAAAAAAAAAAAAAGATCTGGCCGCACCAGAACCAACACATTCCTAACTAGGCTGGGATCATCATTTCGCAGCCGCAACCGCAACCGCCCCGACAGCATCAATGCACAATGCAGGAACCTGATTACTCCATAAATGAACAGATCGAGAGGCAAAAAAAAAAAAAAACCGACACTAACCCCCGGTAAGGTCCGCTTGTTGTGGCACGCGCCGATCGCCTTGTCGGCCTCCTGCCTCGACGGGCATATCACGAAGCAACAACCTTCGCCCAGAGAAAGAAGAAGAAGAAGGACGAGAAAAAGAGACGAGCGAATTAGGGCACAAAACAACCAGCCAAACCGCACTAAAAGACTTTTTCCGAATCTGAAACGCGCGCCGAGCGAATCGCGCGAATCGCGGCGCTCCAGAGATCCGGAAGGGGGAAGAGCGGAAGAAGAAAAATGAGGGAAGGCGAAACGAAGTCCAAGCTCGAGAATGCGGGGGCGAGAAAACGAACCGCGGGAGGCCCGCGTGGCCTTGTCCTTGATGACGTTGACCTCGTCCACGAGCGCGAACTCCCGGAACATGGCGAGGAGGTCCGCCTCGGTCATGCTCTTCGGGACCTGACCGACGAACAGCTTCACGCTCTCCTCCTCGCCTCCGCCGCCGCCGCCGCCCCCTCCGCCGCCGCCGCCGCCGCCGGCCCCTCCCCCTCCACCTCCACTTCCACCTCCACCTCCTCCTCCTCCTCCTTCTCCTTCTCCTTCTCCTTCCTCTCCTCCTCCGCCATTAACGGACTCCGCAGCGAGAATGCTCCCCTCTCTCTCCCTCCCTCCGACACTCTCTCTCCTCTCTCTCTCTCTCTCTCTCTAGAACCCGCCGGAACGACGCCCCTCCCTCTCTCTCTCTCTCTCTCTCTAGAGAATGCAGGTTTCTCTCTCTATAGAAGACGCTTTGCTTTGCTGGCTGCGCATTCCCTTTTTTCTCTTTCTTTTCTTCGCGAGTGTTTTTTTTTTTTTCTCCTTCTCTCTCTCTCTCTCTCTCTCTCTCTCTTCGAGTAGGAGTCGTCGCTTTTAGTTTTGGATCTTCTCCGCCTTCCTTCCGGGCAAGGGGGGAGTTTTTCCCCTTTTTTTTTTTATATTACGGTATCGGGTGGGGTCTCAAATTGCCCCTGGTCGTCGCGTTATTCACGGTTCTGCCACCGCCCCGTTCACAGCTGTTCGCGTGGGGGCGCTGACGTGGCGTGCGTGCGCGCGCGCCGGGGGACAGCAGGGGCTCCTCCTCCTCCTCCTGCTGCCGCGGCTTGAAAAAGAGAGAGAGAGAGAAACTGAAACGTAAGTTGAGAAAAGACCAGAGGAGACGCAATTGGGCAAAAAGGTCAAGCGGAGCTTGATTTCCTTTCCCAACTTACTTAGTTAGAAAGGGTTCGTTTGCTCTTTTTCTTTTTAATTTTTTTTTATAATTTTGACCCACAGCATAACGTGCGGACCTAGCCATCTGACGCTACACGTTACGAATCAAATGATCTGATCGAAGCAGCTCGGATGTCTTCATTAACTCCAATGGAGAGTAAAGTCACATACAGTTAGTGGGATTCGAACGGATGACCTCGACCAATCGCGTCGACCAACCTTGAATTTTAAGCATAAGGCACACGTCACGCGAATTGATTTGATATGCGTTTTGGTTAAATTACTGTTTTCTTTTTTTATATTCGAAACACAAGTCACATTTTGAGTGCATTTTTATCGTGAAAAATGAATGATCTAGAAAATATTTTTTATTTTCAAAAAGTTAAGAGCTTACGTAACTTAAAATAACCAGTCGGTCAAAGATTTTCTTATGCATAAAACGTTTTCATGAATAATAAAGAATACTTTTTATCCACTCATTTTTGTAAGTCATGTAAATAATTATTACCTCGAAAAATACATTACGAATATTTTAAACAAAGTATCTTATATTTACAAAAAAAAAAAAAAAAAAATGCCAACTGCCAAGTTGCGGGGAAATTTTCGTACTCTGGCACATGCCAACTTGAGTTTCGCATGATTTTGATGGAGATAATGCGGTCGCCTGGCGGAAGGAAAGGGCAGAAGGGGAGAGATCTTCTTTAAAATAATCAAACACGCCACCGGAGTCCGAGCTGCACATCTCCTGGAAGCAGAAAACGCGAAATGACGAAAACGACCTCGGATCGCGTCGTCTTTGACCCGGCCGGGAAAGGGGAGGGGGAAATCTGGGGGCCGATCGGATTTTCAATTTTTTTTATTTTAAAAAAAAGGGGGGGGGGGGAGTAGGTGGGGCCAGCTGGTTGGAGTTCATTAGGTTGGATTTGAACTATCCAATCGGGAAGCGGTAACGTGACTCTCTCTCCACGGGAGGAGTGGGGAGCTCATCACATCGGCCCATCCCCATCATAACTCGTGTGGTCTCGACCTTCTGATTGGTCAGATTCCCGATCGATGAAGTTCGAGGTTTACGAACGTCGCCCCTGCCCGCAAGCTCGGTGAAAATTAGAAACGGGCGGCGTTCGTGTTCTAAAGACTGCCGGTCGGAGACGTTAAGAAAAGACCCGGCCGTTGTTGTCGGCAAGAAAATAACGTTCGGGAACAAATATGATAAATCATGTGATGACGGACCCGGAGATGGTCGGCGCGGGGCCATGACTTTTTAATGCAATATGTATAAAGCTATAATTTATTTGATCTCACATGAAGCAGATCTGGAAAGGGGGACGCTTAGGCTTGGTCAATTTTTAGGATGCAATCGTGCCGTGTTTATTTCACTTCTCTTTTAGCTCCTTTTGCTTAAGAACCCAACAACATCCAAAAGACCACAAACATGATATCCTAATGTCAATGACTATTTTGGCGATGGAGAGACAGAGATGGGTGAGTCGCTTGTTGTCGCTTTGGAAAGCTCTTGTCTCTTCTCTCCCTAGTCATCTGCCGAAAACATTGCGGTCTACTTCACGAAAACGACTTGTCTCCCAATTTTCTTTTGGCTTGCTTTTTGGTTCTCTGTTTGCGTTTCTGGTTGCTCTTCCTTCTTTTTTCGACTCACCCTTCCTTCCGGGGATTACGCTACGGCATTACCCATGTCATGGTTCAAGAAAGTGCTCACTCAAGTACATAAATGTCGTTAAGTAAGGGTGATCAATTTCAAAGACGATTCCACACCAAAAAGTTAAAACTTATTATGTTAGAATTGGTTTCCACTTTTGAACCGATTCTCTTAGAAAAGTTGTTCGACACCCAGGTTGACCTTGGAAAGTGGGTCTAATTTGAAAGTATAGCTATTATTTTATAAAACCCATAATGTGAACAATTTGCGATCTAATGATTAAGGTATTGATGGGTTCGAAACTCATCCCACTTGTCTATATTTTCTCTAAACAAAGTTGGTTCTTTGATCGTTACTCAATCTCCATGTAAACCGGCTTGAAACCAATCGAGTAAGACCAATTCGATTTTGTTCCCAAATTAAATTGGCACGGATGTTCACCTATAGTTGCAAGAGCAAGCACTTGGCTAGTCAAAAAAAGAAAAAGCAATAGTTCGTTCCATTTTACTATGAGCAAACTTTTTTTTTGTCCATCTTTTTTTTTCATTTTTGAAAAATATGCGTTATATCCTCACTTTGTTTGCATGCAAATGCAATGCATATTAAAATGCATGTTTTGTAGTTATAAGGCGCCAAATCGCCGAACAAACACTTTTTTGAACTTTTACCTACAATACAAAAATATTATGACTTTTCCATCCGAGTAACTGAAACGGTACTTGACATGACTAATCTGTTGACGTGAGAACTAGAATGGTAGAAAAAAAGAGCAGCAATGATGCCTCGAAACCTGTTATAATATCATTTTCAGAACTTGTGTTTCCATTAACATCCTCACTTTGTAAGGGACAATTAGCAATCTCTTGATGTTAATAACATTGAAGAAATTAGTGGCGATTTTTGGATACGCAAGCAGATTTTGGACTATAGTGAAAGTTTAAAATTTCTTATTAGATAAAAAAAAAAATCAAGAGGATTGAGATTAAACCTAAATTTGAGGTTTTTTTAGCCCCCTAGAAAGAAATCAGCCCCAAAAGATTTGGGCAGTTAAAAAGCGCATCGAGCGAACGGGGAAGCAGCACATTGATTACCAATTGAAAAACCTTAAAAAGAAGAAAGCATCATTTTCAGCCGAAAAGGCGAAAAGATGCCGTTCTCTATGGAGCCTTATCCACGGGGAAGGGCAAGACGGTAATTGCACGGGGGCAGGGGGCAGAACCGTAGTTAAGCGCGACCCCGGAGGGCCAAATTCCAAGCACGCCAGACTGTCCCGCCAAGGCAGTACTCCTCAGGAGCCGCCACGTGGCGCTCCTCCCTCTCTCTCTCTCTCTCTATTTCTATCTCTGTGCAAGTTGCAACTTGACCCCTCCTCATTTGGACCTCTCTTGTCTCCGTGTATGCGGGTGCGGAATTGAAGGGGCGCTTGCCGAGTAGCTGCATACGGAAGATACTTTAATTCTTTTTTTTTTTTTAATATGAACTATCAATACTTTGAAAATAGAATATTTTCTCGTTGATTGTGCCCAATTGCATGTGAATCTTTTTATATTTTCCGGTGTCTCCAATTATAACTGCGCCCGTTTCACAAGAGTCTAGTGCATCATGGACCTTAATTCTCGAGAGGCCTCGCATGAGACCTATTTGAATTGACGGTTATGGTGTATTGGGCTCACGTATAATGGATGTACCTCGATAATAGATTTCGGAGTGTTTGTCAATTATTTGTAGATTTTCACATTTGAGCTTGTGGATTTGTACCGCTTGACGATTTTTTTTATTGATTTGTAGTTAATTGTGTGATTTGCGTTTTGAGCATATGTTGTTGTTTATATAAACATGTAGTCGACTGGGTGAAACCTTGAATTGGACATAAAAATTGGGAAAAAATGTTTTCAATAATTTCTTCAAAAATAATACAACGTATTGGAAACTTTTTTTTTTTTTTGACGAAAACAAAAACATAAGTGTTTTTAAACAAAGAATATTCTAAAAAGGCCTTGGTGGGTTAGTAATCCAATTAGGAGAAAGTGAATTTTGACGATGGACTTTGGTGACTCAATCTGCTACTGAGTTAGTCTCGTGGGTGCAATGAGTAACACTAACTCACTTCAAATGGCAAAATTTCAATTTTTGAGGATGGCTCTAGCCATATGCGAAATGATTCCAAGTTCTAAAATCTTGAAATTGGTGTTCTCGGGCCAAATTCCAGGGGCAAAACAAGTGCCCTATATACTGATCAAGAATTCTCAATGCCAGTATTGTGATTTTTATATCATGCGATCTGCAACAATCAATAGATAAGAATGCTCAATTGGTTTAGGACCTCGTATCAACATTGCATTAAAGTGATGATGCGGTGTATGGTTTGATTCTAGCATTTAATATGTACAAGTGATGATGCATCCAAATGAATATTATGTACATGACTAAGTTAGAATCATATTATACTCCGCATCCAAATGACAACTATGTAAATAGTTTAGTTAATATCAAAATATTTAGTACATCCAAATGACTATTGTGTATATGGTATAATTAGATCCAACCCTTCAACGCTCACTCTAACTAGGGAGGCAAGCATTGTTTGCAGTGACATTCGTACTAATGAGTTTTCAGACACAGTGCAGAACTAAAAGAGACAAATTTAAGATTACGTGGAAGAGGAATTGCAAGCACAATTTGCGTATTATACCATATCTCTAATCGAAACAAAAAACATTTGACTTACTAGTATTGACTTACCTTGCGGCGCAAGCATGTAGATGCAGCGTAGCAATAGCAAATGGGGCACCAATAGTAATAAGGAGATGAAAACATGGTATACCCATTGGAGCTCTCGATCTCAACCCTCGAAGCTTCCTTTAAAGCCAACTCCAAGAGCCGCTTAATCCTATAGCTCCTCTGGACTAATCGACGCCAATTCCTTTAGATTACGAACACAACAAGTGCAACATTCATATGCCGCAAAGGACTAAGGTTGCAACAGGTTACCCATCCCACGACTAATGCATCAAGCTCAGCCCTCACGAGCTTTCCTTCGAAGCCAATAGTAGTAGCCACTTTATCTCATGGTGCCTCTAGTCCAATCACTAGCCCTTTTGACTCATGAGCTAGGCCAACAGGAGCAACCAGGCGAAAATGAGGACAAGGCCTCATTGTTAGAGAGAGAGAGAGAGAGAGAGAGAGGCTTGGTAGAATAGACACGGGAGAGAGTATATTGTACTTTTGCACGTGCCATGGATGTACCCAATTCGAGATGGATTTGGACTCCACTAACCAACCATACACCGCATCCAAATGACAACTATGTACATAATTTAGTCGATATCAAAATATTTAGCACGTTCGAGTGACTACTATGTACATGGTATAATTAGAATCAAACCCTTCAACACTCACTCTAACTAGGGTGGATGGCATTGTTGGCAGTGACCTTTGTACCGGTGAGTTTTCCAACACCAAACATAACTAAAAAAAGGAAATTTAAGACTGTGGAAGAGGAATTTGCAAGCACAATTTGCACATTATACTATATTTCTAATCCAAATAGAAACATTTGACTTACTAGTATCAAATCACCTTGTGGCGCCAGCATATAAATGTAGTACAAGGATAGCAAATGGGGCACTAATAGCAATAGGAAAGTGAGAACATGGTATACTCGTTGGAGCTCTCGATCTCCACCCTCGAAGTTTACTCCAAAGCCAGCTCCAAGAGCCGCTCAACCCAACGGCTTCTCTCGACTAATTGCT
Source organism: Eucalyptus curtisii (assembly GCA_017140595.1). Lineage (NCBI taxonomy): Eukaryota > Viridiplantae > Streptophyta > Magnoliopsida > Myrtales > Myrtaceae > Eucalyptus > Eucalyptus curtisii. Next base: position 10,467,063 of record CM029501.1, on the reverse strand, counting down.
ACCAATTCCTTTGGATTAGGAACATGACGAGTGGTGGAATCATATGGCACAGAGGACCAGGTTTGTAATAAATGCCACCTACGCCACGGCTGACACATCAAGTTTAGCCCTCATGGACTTCTTTCAAAGCCTATAGTTAAATCCCACCTACGCCACGGCTGAATCAAGCTTAGCCCTTATGGACTTTCTTCAAAGCCTATAGTAGCAGCTACTTTATCTCATGGTGCCTGTCGTCCAATCACTAGCCCTTTCAACTAACAAGCTAGGCCAACGGGAGCAGCCAAGCGACAATGAGGATGAGGGCCTTGCCAATATCCAATGCCTCAACCATAGCCAAATGAGTTTGAGAGTTTGAGAGAGCGGGATAGAGAGAAAAACATATTAAGATTTAGGTAGAGAAGCAAAGAGTAATGTGAAGTAAATAGGTGGAGAGAGAGGCGGGAGAGTATCCTTAAAAATTGGAAAGATTAGCGCATTAAGCCATCCCTTATCCATGCTATATTTGAAAAGCGTACATCCAAAATATGGATGTGAACATGCAACGGATCAAACAAGAGAAAAATTGGAAAAAAAATTGAGTCATTTTCAATGTGTCAATAGATATCAATATGAATTAAGATAAAATAAGAAGGTTGGGACACCTGGAGTGCCAAAACTTGGCACGGATAGACACTTAAGTGCCAAAACTTCGGAAAGGTACACTTAAGTGCCAGTTTTGGAATAAAGTGAATCATTAAGTGCCACTCAGGCCAAAATCTAGCCAAATTGCTGACGTGGCAATTTTCCGGCGAGTTAGGTGCAAGACAGCGTCGTTTTGCATGCTGACGTGGCGAGAAAATGCAAAAACGACGTTGTTTGTGTCTGATGTGCAAATAATTAATATAAAAATTAATTAAATTAAATTTATTTAAAATATTCTAAAAATAACAAAACTTAAAATTAAGAAATGGGGGGGCGAAGGGGACGGTTGAGGGCTGAGCTCTCACCACCGCCGAGAAGGGCCGGCGACGAAGGGGGAGGGTCGGCCGGGGTCGCAAGGCTCGCAGCCCATCGCCCCCAGATCTGGGCGAGGGCTCGCAAGCCCTCGCCGCCTCCCCGTCGTCACCGGGAAGGGTCGGTGACGGTGGGGGGAGCATCGGCGGGGGGCGCCGGGCCTTGGCCGAGTGCCGCGGCCGCCGGGCGACCGGCGGCGACATCAAGGGTCATGGCCCTCCCCGATTCGACGAGGGCTCGCGAGCCCTCGCCGCGGTCGGCCGGGGGCCGACAACCCCGGCCGACCCTCCCCACTCCATCGCCGACCCTTCCCGGCGGCGGCGGTGGCAAGGGCTCAACCCTCGGCCGCCCCCTTCGGCACCCCCGCTTTTTTTAGTTTTAAGTTTTTTTTAGAATTTTTTAAATAAATTTAAGTTTAAGTTTAATTTAATTAATTTTTATATTAATTATTTACACATCACACACAAAACGACGTCGTTTTTGCATTTTCTTGCCACGTCAGCGTGCAAAACACGCCGTTTTGCACCCAACTCGTCGGAAAATTGCCACGTTAGCAATTTGGCCGGATTTTGGTCGGAGTGGCACTTAAGTGATCCACTTTACTCTAAAACTGACACTTAAGTGTACTTTTTCGAACTTTTGGCACTTAAGTGTCTCTTTGTGCCAAGTTTTGGCACTTGGGCTGTTCTTCACTCATAAAATAAGTGAATATAGGAATAGTGGAGCCTTTAAAAGGCAAGTCCATTTCAATGTATCCACATTTCTTTCTCATGAATGGATCCAAGCTTCACGGAGATAAATTACATGTTCAAAGTTGACCAAATCCATCAATTCAACGAACAAGGAATGATGGGCCAAATTCAGAGTTACAAAGCCCATGCAAAACATTGCAAGTATCGTTCAAACACATCTCGAATTGGACACCTGCATAACACATGCAAAACATGTGCGTACGAAAAATCTAGTATTATATTAAAATATTTGCTCATAAATAACTAGTTATACAATCGCACTTTCCACCGGTATTGCACATGCAATTGCTAGCCTGCTAGTTTACTTCTAATGTTTATGGAGAGCACTATTGATAGCAATTATTATTGCTATGATAAATTGAATTAGGCGGGAGGCTCAACTGAAATGTTAGGTTAGTTACACATGATTTTGCTCTTCCAATAATTTATAACTAGAATCATCGTCGTCATCACCTCAAATGTGTACCTTCATGTTCCCTCACTGCACCTGTATCGATTGTTTGTAGTTCCCTCACCACAACTGTATCGATTGTTTACAGTTCCCTCGCTGCGGTGGATGTACCAAACAATAGTTCGATCTCTTTTGCGGTCTTTCCGCTAGTCTCTGGTATCAACCAATAAAGTACCAGCCCCATAACCAAGGCGATAAAGGCTAATGATATGGCAATCCCACCGAGGGTGATGGCCTTGGCCAGCAATATGTAGCTCAGTGACAACCCTATGTTCACCATCTACTTCACGCCAACGCCAATTGCGTATCCTTGTGCGCTCAATCTTGTGGGAAAGATCTCTAAACAGTAGACTATTGCTATCGGTGCCAGCCCAATGGAGAAGGAGATCACGTACCCAATCCCTATGACCAAGCACGTCACCACCACCCACAAGGGCCTCGTGTTGCTGGCCTCAATGAACCTCAGGCACGCTCCAAAGGAGACTAGTGAGATGACCACTCCACCAATGTTGTTAAGCAAAAGTCGCCGCCGCCCAAGCCGGTTGACGAAATAGGTGGCGAAGAGGACGGATGGTTTCTTCAGCAAATCAACCATCAAGCTTACAATGAGTCTTTTAGAGGACGAGATGATGTGGAGCTTCCCAAAAAAGATAGGGGCGAACATCATCATGGTATCTATGCTACAAGCATGTTGGACAACCTGGATCACAACAGTGCGCAATAGCAAATATCGTTCAAACACATCTCGAATTGGGCACGTGCATAACACGTGCAAAACATGTGTGAACGAAAAATCTAGTACTATATTAAGATCTTTATTCATAAATAACTAGTTACACAATCGCACTTTCCACAGGTATTGGACGTGCAATTGTTAGCCTGTTGGTTTACTTCTAATGTTTATGGAGAGCATTGTTGATAGCAATTGTTATTGCTATAATAAATTGAATTAGGAGGAAGGCTCAACTGAAATGTTAGGTTCGTTACACACGATTTTGCTATTCTAATAATTTATAACTAGAATCATTGTCGTCATCACCCCAAATGTGTACCTTTCTATTCCCTCATTGCAGCTGTATCGATTCTTTGTAGTTCCCTTGCCGCAACTGTATCGATCGTTTGCAATTCCCTGGCTGCGGTGGATGTACCAAACAATAGTTCGATCTCTTCTGCGGTCTTTTCACTAGTCTCTGGTATCAACCAATAAAGTACCAGCCCCACAACCAAGGCGATCAAGGCTAATGATATGGCAATCCCACCGAGGGTGATGGCATTGGCCAGCGAAATGTAGCTCAGTGACAACCCTATGTTCACTGTTTGCTTCACACCAACGCCAATTGCATATCTTTGTGCTTGCAATCTTGTGGGGAAGATCTCTGAACAGTAGACTTTTGCTATCGGTGCCAGCTTGATGGAGAAGGAGATCACGTACCCAATCCCCGTGACCAAGCACGTCACCACCACCCACAAGGGCCTCGTGTTGCTGGCATCAATGAACCTGAGGCACGCTCCAAAAGAGACTAGTGAGATGACCACTCCACCAATGTTGCTAACCAATAGCCGCCGCCGCCCAAGCCGGTCGACGAAATAGGTGGCGAAGAGGACGGATGGTATCTTCAGCAAATCAACCATCAAGCTTACAATGAGTCTTTTGGAGGAAGGGGTGATGCGGAGCTTCCCAAAAGAGATAAGGGCGAACAGCATCATGGTATCTATGCTACAGGCCTGTTGGACAACTAGAGCACAACAGTGCACAATAGCAAATATCGTTCAAACACATCTCGAATTCGGCACGTGCATAACACGTGCAAAACATGTGCGAACGAAAAATCTAGTACTATATTAAGATCTTTAATCGTAAATAACTGGTTACACAATCAAACTTTCCACGGGTATTGCACTTGCATTTGCTAGCCTATTGGTTTACTTCTAATGTTTATGGAGAGCACTGTTGATAGCAATTGTTATTGCTATGATAAATTGAACTAGGAGGAAGGCTCAACTGAAATGTTAGGTTAGTTACACACAATTTTGCTCTTCTAATAATTTATAACTAGAATCATTGTCGTCGTCACCCCAAATGTGTACCTTCCTATTCCCTCACTGCAGCTGCATCGATTGTTTATAGTTCCCTCGCCGCAACTGTATATATCGTTTGCACTTCCCTCGCTGCGGTGGATGTACCAAACAATAGTTCGATCTCTTTTGCGGTCTTTCCGCTAGTCTTTGGCATCAACCAATAAAGTATCAGCCCCACAACCAAGGCGATAAAGGCTAATGATATGGCAATCCCACCGAGGGTGATGGCCTTGGCCAGCGATATGTAGCTCAGTGACAACCCTATGTTCATCGTCTGCTTCACCCCAACGCCAATTGCATATCCTTGTGCGCGCAATCTTGTGGGGAAGATCTCTGAACAGTAGAATGTTGCTATCGGTACTAGCCCGATGGAGAAGGAGATCACGTACCCAATCCCCGTGACCAAGCACGTCACCATCATCCACAAGGGCCTCATGTTGCTGGCTTCAATGAACCTGGGGCACGCTCCAAAGGAGACTAGTGAGATGACCACTCCACCAATGCTGCTAAGCAATAGCCGCCGCCCAAGCCGGTTGACAAAATAGGTGGTGAAGAAGACGGATGGTATCTTCAAGAAATCAACCATCAAGCTTACAATGAGTCTTTTGGAGGACGGGATGATGCGGAGCTTCCCAAAAAAGATAGGGGCGAACAGCATCATGGTGTCTATCCTACAGGCCTGTTAGACAAACTGGATCATAATGGTGCTTAATAGCAAATATCGTTCAAACACATCTCGAATTGGGCACATGCATAACACGTGCAAAACACGTGCGAACGAAAAATCTAGTACTATATTAAGATCTTTACTCATAAATAATTAGTTACAGAATCGCACTTTCCACGGGTATTGCACTTGCATTTGCTAGCCTGCTGGTTTACTTCTAATGTTTATGGAGAGCATTGTTGATAGCAATTGTTATTGCTATGATAAATTGAACTAGGAGGAAGGCTCAACTGAAATGTTAGGTTAGTTACACACGATTTTGCTCTTCTAATAATTTATAACTAGAATCATTGTCATCGTCACCCCAAATGTGTACCTTCCTATTCTCTCACTACAGCTATATCGATTGTTTGTAGTTCCCTCGCCGCAACTGTATCGATCGTTTGCAGTTCCCTCGCTGCGGTGGATGTACCAAACAATAGTTCGATCTCTTTTGCGTTCTTTCCGCTAGTCTCTAGCATCAACCAATAAAGTATCAGCCCCATAACCAAGGCGATAAAGGCTAATGATATGGCAATCCCACCGAGGGTGATGGCCTTGGCCAGCGATATGTAGCTCAGTGACAATCCTATGTTCACCGTCTGCTTCACGCCAACGCCAATTGCGTATCCTTGTGCATGCAATCTTGTGGGGAAGGTCTCTGAACAGTAGAGTATTGCTATCGGTGCCAGCCCGATGGAGAAGGAGATCACGTACCCAATCCCCGGGACCAAGCACGTCACCACCACCCACAAGGGCCTCGTGTTGCTAGCCTCAATGAACCTGAGGCACGCTCCAAAGGAGACTAGTGAGATGACCACTCCACCAATGCTGCTAAGCAATAGCTGCCGCCACCCAAGCCGATCGACGAAATAGGTGGCGAAGAGGACGGATGGTATCTTTAGCAAATCAACCATCAAGCTTATAAGGAGTCTTTTGGAGGACGGGATGATGCGGAGCTTCCCCAAAAAGATAGGGGCGAACAGCATCATGTTGTCTATGCTACAGGCCTGTTGGACAAACTAGATCACAACAGTGCACAATAGCAAATATCATTCAAACACATCTCGAATTGGGCACGTGCATAACACGTGCAAAACACGTGCGAACGAAAAATCTAGTACTATATTAAGATCTTTACTCATAAATAACTAGTTACACAATTGCACTTTCCACGGGTATTGCACGTGCAATTGCCAGCCTGCTGGTTTACTTCTAATGCTTATGGAGAGCACTGTTGATAGAAATTGTTATTGCTATGATAAATTGAACTAGGAGGAAAGCTCAACTGAAATGTTAGATTAGTTACACACGATTTTGCTCTTCTAATAATTTATAACTAGAATCATTGTCATCAAATGTGTACCTTCTTATTCCCTCACTGCAGCTATATCGATTGCTTGTAGTTCCCTCGCCGCAACCGTATCGATTGTTTGCAGTTCCCTCGCTGCGATGGATGTACGAAACAATAGTTCGATCTCTTCTGCGGTCTTTCCGCTAGTCTCTAGCATCAACCAATAAAGTACCAGCCCCACAACCAAGGTGATAAAGGCTAATGATATGGCAATCCCACCGAGGGTGATGGCCTTGGCCAACGATATGTAGCTCAGTGACAATCCTATGTTCACCGTCTGCTTCACGCCAACGCTAATTGTGTATCCATGTGCGCGTAATCTTGTGGGGAAGATCTCACGTACCCAATCCCCGTGACCAAGCACGTCACCACCACCCACAAGGTCACCACCACCCACAAGGGCCGCCGGGCCTCAATGAACCGAGGCACGCTCTAAAGAAGACTAGTGAGATGACCACTCCACCAATGCTGCTGAGCAATAGCCGCCGCCGCCCAAGCCGGTCGACGAAATAGGTGGCGAAGAGGACAGATGGTATCTTCAGTAAATCAACCATCAAGCTTACAAGGAGTCTTTTGGAGGACGGGATGATGTGGAGCTTCCCCAAAAAGATAGGGGCGAGCAGCATCATGGTGTCTATGCTACAAGCATGTTGGACAAATTGGATCACAACAGTGCACAATAGCAAATATCGTTCAAACACATCTCAAATTGAGTACGTGCATAACACGTGCAAAACATGTGCGAACAAAAAATCTAGTACTACATTAAGATCTTTCCTAAGAAATAACTAGTTACACAATCGCACTTTCCCATGCATGTGCAGTTGCTAGCTTGCTGGTTTACTTCTAATTTTTTTATAGAGCACTGTTGATGGCAATTGTTATTGCTATGATAAATTGAACTAGGAGGAAGGCTCAACTAAAATGTTAGGTTAGTTACACACGATTTTGCTCTTCTAATAATTTATAACTAGAATCATTGTCGTCATCACCCTAAATATGTACCTTCATATTCCCTCACTGCAGCTGTATCGATTGTTTGCAGTTCCCTCGCCACAACTGTATCGATCGTTTGCAATTCCCTCACTGCGGTGGATGTACCAAACAATAGTTCGATCTCTTTTGCGGTCTTTCCGCTAGTCTCTAGCATCAACCGATAAAGTATCAGCCCCACAACCAAGGCGATAAAGGCTATTGATATGGCAATCCCACCGAGGGTGATGTCCTTGGCCAACGAAATGTAGCTTAGTGACAACGCTATGTTCACCGTCTGTTTCACGCCAACACCAATTGTGTATCCTTGTGCGTGCAATCTTGTGGGGAAGATCTTTTAACAGTAGACTATTGCTATCGGTGCCAACCCGATGGAGAAGGAGATCACGTACCCAATCCCCGTGACCAAGCACATCACCACCACCCACAAGGGCCTCGTGTTGCTGGTCTCATTGAACCTGAGGCACGCTCCAAAGGAGACTAGTGAGATGACCACTCCACCAATGCTGCTAAGCAATAGTCGTCGCCGCCCAAGCCAGTCGACGAAATAGGTGGCGAAGAGGATGGATGGTATCTTCAGCAAATCAACTATCAAGCTTTCAAGAAGTCTTTTGGAGGACGGGATGATGCAGAGCTTCCCGAAAAAGATAAGGGCGAACAACATCATGGTGTCTATGCTACAGGCTTGTTGGACAAACTGGATCACAACAGTGCACAATAGCATTTGACGGACACCATTAGTTGGGTGAAAGATGTCTCGCCACACGCCCATATTCTGGTGGGTGTCCACAATATCATGGTCAAACTCCTCAGGTATGCCAGCATCCTTCTTGATTTTGGCAAGTCGGAGTGCAGCCTCCTCCTTAGATTTGGAGGTCTTTGTAAGGATGGGCTTGGCGAGGCCTAGGTGGCCCCGCATGATGAGCCACTCCGGCGATTCTGGCTTGTGGAACGTTAGTTGGTTAGTGGAGCCCTTCGATTGATTTGAACAATTATGGTGATATGAACAAAGTCGCGATAACAGTCAGCGAGTAACATTCCATTTAGTATGTACAAGCGGCGATGCACCCAAATGACAACTATGTACATAATAAAGTTAAAATCAAATGATGGAACGCATCCAAATGACAACTATGTACATAATTTAGTTAATATCAAAATATTTAACACATCCAAATGACTCTACGTACATAATATGATTAGAATCAAACCCTTCAATGCTCACTCTAACTAGGTAGAATGGCATTGTTGGCTGTCACCATTGTACTAGTGAGTTCGCTAGAACTAAAAGAAGCAAATTCAACACGTTAAGACTACCAAGAAGAGGAATTGCAAGCACAATTTGCCTATAGATACCATATTTCTAGTCCAAACAAAAACATTTGATTTACTAGTATCGAATTGCCTTGCAGCATGAGCATAGAAATGTAGCGCGACCATAGCAAATGGGACACTAATAGAATGGGAAGGCGAGAGCACGGTATACTTGTTGGAGTTCTCGATCTCAACCCTCAAAAGCTTCCTCCGAAGCTAGCTCTACGAACTACTCAATCCTATAGCTCCTCTTGACTAATCGCTACCAATTCCTTTGGATTAGGATTGCAACGAGTGGTAGCTTCCATATGGTTTAGAGGACCGGGGCTTACCCACACCATGGTCAGCGCCTCAAGCATAGCCCTCATGGCCAATAGTAGTAGCTGCTTCATCTCGTGGTGCTTCTCATCCAATCATTGACTCTTTCGATTCACAAGCCAAGCCAACAGGAGCAGTCGGCAACAATGAAGACGAAGACCTCAGTGTTATCCAACGCCTTAAGCCTAGCCAAATGAGAGAGAGAGAGAGAGAGAGAGAGAGAGAGAGAGAGAGAGAGGAGCTCAGTGGAATAGAGGCAGGAGAGAGTATTCTACACTTTTGCACGTGTTATGCACGTGCCCGATTCAAGATGGATTTGGACTCCACTAAGCAATGAATATTGCTTTGGAGAGATATATATTCATGTTTTAACAAAACAAAAAACATTGTTTATACTAAACACATGTAGTTATAAATTATTAGAAGAGCAAAATCATATGCAACAACTTTGCAATAAAACTAGCATTTCCTTTGATGGGTTGTATTTGGTCATATATTCCTCTCTTTCTCTAGCATAAATAGTGGTAAATGAGCATTTCAGGCCGTATCAATTAGACCCGTCAAACGGGTGGATCGGGTTGAAAATTGGTCGATCCATATTTGGTTCATTTAACCCGTTTTGACCCATATTCATGTAGTGTAAATCAAATGACCCATACCCGACCCGACCCAACCCGTATTACTAAAACCTATTGATATTCTAGGAAAACCCACTTCTACTATATGCTAATTGGATTAAAACTTCAAATTAAATTAAAAATAATAAATAGATAAAAGTTTAAAAAAAAACCTATAAATTGAAATATTTATAAAGAATTAGACTATGCACATGCTTCTCTTATTTGAAGTGAACATACCATTGAATAACTAAAAACCGTAACATGAAATTTTTTTAACTAAACCTAAAAAAGCTCATTTTTATGATTTTTTTATAAAAAAAAGTATTGTTAAAACATTTTTATGCAATACAAATTTTTTAACAATTTTTATGCAATACAAATTTAATGGAAATTTTTTATAATTCTTTTTAAAATATTTTTTAAAAAATTGAATTTTTAATTTTTAAATATAATTTTTAATAATTTTTATTTTTTTAAATATACTTTTTATAATTTTCATTTTTAAAATATAATTTTTAATTTTTAATATTTTCTTTTTCTTTTTCTCTTTTCTTATTTCTTCTTCTTCGGCCAACCGCCACCCACGACGACGGCCGGTGACCGGCCACAAGCGAGATCGAGCTCGTTGACGTCGGCAAGGCTCAATCTCGCCAATCCAAAGAAGGCCGAGGCCCCGCCCGATGCTAGCGAGCTTGAGTCTTGCCGGTCGTCGGCCGAGGCTCGAGCCTCCTAGATCCGGCGAGGCCGAGGCCCCACCCGACGTCGGCCGAGCTCGAGCCTCACCAAATCCGATGAAGCTCGAGCCTCGCAATCGTCGGCGAGGCCAAGCCTCGCCGGTCGTCGGCGAGGCCGAGCCTCGCCAGATCTCGGCAAGACTCGAGCTCGCCAACGTCGAGCGGGGCTCGATCTCGCCGACCCGGCGAGGCCGAGGCCCGCCGACGCCGACAAGCTTAAGTATCGCCGGATCCGGCGAGGCTCGAGCCTCGCCGGTCGTCGGCGACTTCTCCCGACGAGCTCGAGCATCGCTTGGCTGTCGCCTACCGGCGGTGGCCGTCGGCTAAGGAAGGAAGAAAAAGAAAGAAAAAAGAAAATAAAATTTGAAATATGAAAAATAATTATAATTTTGATTTCTTATAAAAAAAACATTTTATAAAGTTAAAGAAGGCATGGGTTTCAAAGTGGGTTTCCTAATAACCCATTTAGACCTATTTCTTTTTGTGTTTTACTTTCTCAGACCCATTCTAACCCATTTTGCCAGCTCTAGTATCAATCTACATTGAGTATGAGATACTTATTTAACATATTTTGTGCGCTGGAAACTATTAGTAAAAAGGTTTTTAAGTAAGGTAGGGAAGTTTTGCGGATGTGTCAAACAATTTCCATTTGTTATCTACCGCCATTAGTTATTTGCTAGTATAGAAACACATTTTCCTTCGTCTTATAAATATTCCCAATGACGTTCGAGAAAATCATGTTTTGTTTATCGAGTTTCGCGGAATCATTCCTTAAGAGGACGAGGCTTTCAGCGATATCGAAGAGAGAGAGAGAGAGAGAGAGAGAGAGAGAGAGAGAGAGCAGAGAATGAGGTGTAGCAGCTAGAGAGCATGCTTGGTGGAAAGAGCACTTTGACCATGTTTAGTTTTTGTTTTGTAAATGACAAAAAAGAGAAATTCTTTGGCGCAGGAACTGCATTCATTTCTCACACCATGGCTAATGTGGCAAATGATGTTACCATACGACCTTTAGCAATAATAAATCGTCCATAAACAGGTCATCAACTGTCTGAGTCAACCCCGGAAGTTTTACTTCACTATAGACGGGTAAGGGAGGAATGAATAAGAGAGAAACAACACCAAGAAATTGAAAAGTTTGGAGTCATAAACGTGATGTCATTCGCCATTAACATTATTCAGACATCAAGTAATACACGATAGTCACAAAGGTGCCAAAGAAAAATATTACAGCAATGTTCATTGCGTTTGCGCCGGATGTCGGCACAATGTACAATTGTACAAAAAAATCAGTGAGAGGAATGAAATATATGGACCTTGATCAACAACAATATAGTCTGAGATGTATGCCATTCTGATTGGGAACCCAGTTGATTCTGACTCCCAAAAAAAAATGAACTTATGTCCCCTCTCCAGATTAAGAGGAGGTAAAAATTCTTGAAAAAAAAAATCGTCTTTCGCCATCGTTTTCTTGGGGATAAGGCAGCTAGACAGCAGTGGCTACATATTTGTAATGAAGTCGAAGGGCGGCGTTCCTTCAGTATAGGCTATTGTGTGACTAAAGTGCCTTTAGTCCAATGACCTCCCTCAGCTTCTCACAAAGTACAAAGGTAATTGTGGTTTGGGGACCTAACCTAGCAAAAATTGCAAATCCCCTGGAGAAAAATGCGTGATGGTTAATGCCTGTAGTAACAGACGCACCAAATAAAAGGAACTAACATTCAGAGATTATGTGATTCATATCCCATAATCTTTTTGAAAATTTGTGAAGAAGAGATGGTTTTGTTTTTCAAATTTGCTTCGAAGGACGTCTTCTATCCACATAGCACCAAACCACGACATTCTAGAATGGACATGAAGAAGTTACACCTGAGGCTTGTCGCAAGTTGATAAAAAAAAGTGGTGCACAAAGCACAGATGTGGAGGAAATCTCACCCTTTGTATAAAGCCCTAAAGCCTTCTGTACGAATGACCTGAAATCACAGGAGATTCAAATGAAACAATAAATCAAGAAGATAGAGCCCAAAATCAAGTCATCTAAAATTTCAATAAAACCACCACAAATCTAACTGGTTAGTAGATAGAGCCAAAATAGAGAGAATTTGCTAAACATCGCAACAATAAAAATATCTGGGCAAACAAGCTCAAATGCCTCATATTTCTTCTCTTACAATTTTCTTCAAATGAGTCTAGGATTCGTTCACTTCGCGAAAATGTCAAAAGGTTTTCAATTTTCAATTTTCTTGAAAATCAGAGAGAGTTTTCAAAAGAAAAAAAAAATTGAAAATTGTGAAGATATGTTTGGTATGTCCTTACAACTAATCCATTTGTGTCTCAGTGGTTGCTACAGTATTATATCATAGCCCTTCCAGACTATCCAAATTTAATTAGTGAGATAATTGAGCATAAGTAATTATTTCACTCATAAAATATGTAAAAAATGCAATTCCACTTAATTAGCATCGCATGACCAAAAAAGTTAACCATCTGCACAAATGCTAATTCACCAGGTTCAGATGGTGTCAATTTAATCACCTTACTCTATACTTAATCTATAAAATCTAGGTGAGAGCATTATTTTTCTTCAGATAAAGTACTTCATCAACCTGTTGCAACTTCTTTAGAGAAATTCTTCCTCAATGTATAAAGAATGAGGAGAAGGGATAGAGAGTCAACCAGAGAACAGCGACTGCAAAGAACAATGCATCTTTATCTCTCCCTTCATAAGCCATGTTTTTTATTGAAAAGGAAATATAAAAAACAAATCTACAAAAATCTGATTCTTTTTTTCCTTTCACCCATTCAGTAGTCAAAGAGAAACAGCATTTCGCGTGGAAAGTGTCTGGTATTAGACCCAACACATTTTCATCAGCATTTTCATTCTCAAAAGGAAATGAAAATTCTGAAAACTTTTCTTCGAGCAAGCATATCATTTCTGTTGGAAAATCCTATTCTTTATTCCTTGGTAATGGTGGCTTAGACAAGGAGAGGGATAAATAAGCTACCTGATATGCACAATGAAATCCATTTTTGTATCTCCCCAGAGTCTCAGATTCTCGTTGCAACATGAGACGGGTCTTAACCATGTCCATTGGTGCTGTCATGAGAGTACTCACCATGCCTGCGACTATACTTGAGCTTCACCATGACAAAAAGCAGAGTCAGTTGACATTTTTCTAAAAAAGAACCAGAATATTCACTTGAGCATACATTGGCACTTTCATAATTTCATGTAAGTATTTCGCTTAAAAGTTGCGATGATTCTATCTGGAAACAATTTTGAGCATCACACGGCCAAATATCGTGGGTGAACAACTCAAAGTTCAAACCATATAGCAGCAATTTTGTGTTACACGAGCGAGCAAATGTAACCAGAATGACCAAATGTGACAACTAAAGGAAACTCCAGATTTTTTTTAAATCCTGCGCAAATGTCCTTTTCATGCATCATTTCAACTAATTATAACCTGGTCTAGTAGAACAGGGCATCAAGATATGCTAGATGAGAATAAAAACATCAATATCTTACTTCAGATGTAGATTAAATCCTTCCTCTAGAGGTGTCAATCTCCTCAAAATCTGTACAATTAGCCAAAACACGAACTGCTTAATAAAAAGTGGTAAATTATTCCTGGATAAATCCAAGTAAAAAATAGGGTGACCAGAGCTTGACCCGCTTGGATTCATCATATGTTGCCAGCTGCGATGCAGTCAAAGCAGCAGCTCTAGCCATAGCAGGGCCAACCCCTTTCCAGAGAGCTTTTACTCCCTCTTCAGACACAATCTTGCGCATTTCTCCAACTGGCCCTGCTTTTGTCGAACCCGAATTCATTTGTAACCGCACCTGGGGATAGATATAATCTTCAAATTAGTCTAATCAGGATACTTTCAGAAAGTGGAAGCCTGACAGCATTACCTTTATGACTTCAACTGGGTTGGTCATAGCTGTTGCAATAGCACCCGAAAATGCTCCAGATGCTATTTTAACAAAAATATTGGAGGACCCAAATGCCTGATCACAGACATATTTAGAGGGTTCATACAAGCCCAAGCGGAGGCCCCCATAAAGAAGTGATCGTGTAAGTGCAGGCGTCATTCCAAGATACAATGAACGCGGCCCTTCATTCTTCAACACTTGAATGAATACTTGGCCCTATGTATAAAGACATGAGAGAACCTTCAGAGAACAAATTTACAAATAAGACTTTCATGTTGGGAGTACAAGAGAAGCAACCTATGTGGAGGATACGATACCATTCCAGTCAACTGACCTCTCTGGCCAACAAGTTGCATTTGTAGCCTAACTTTGAGCACATCTGCAGGTGAGGCAATACTTTAATATATTGCACATAAGAAATCTTTTAGCTATACTCCTCAAAAATGTCTTTACCTTTTGATAATTTAAGAAGACTATCGAGCTATCCTTCTTCAACATGTATGAAAATGGAACTTCAGAGTCCACGACTCATTAAATGATCGTATTTTGCCTTTGGTAGGAGACATCTATGAGCATAAAGTTGTCTATTGTGTAAATCACCATCCTTGAGGACGGAAGATTACGTGTTTAGTCAGTGATGCTCCACTCGGAGGATCAGTGTCCTCAATATTTCTTACAGAGGGGGCAAAAGTACCGTCCAGAATCATCAATAATCCTAACTAATCAGAGGCATAAAGTAGAGGCATTTCTTAGAAAAACTAATTATCAAGTGAGTTACCTGACTCAATAATGCCATCAAATGAAAAAGACCCAGTTGATTCTAATCTACATACAAATCAACAACACAACGATGCAAGATAACAAGATGCCACTAAAGTGAGCACAGACCTAAAGGGTGGGTCACCCCGGTGGCAACCGCGACGGATAGCCCACTGGTGCCAAAGTGATACGCGACATCCAACGGCGACACCCGCCATTTCCGACTCTTGTCTTGCCTCGCAGAACCTGCATCAAACCGAACCCGAAACACCCCAAATCAAGTCACGTCCATCTCCAACCAGTCGGCAAAACCACCGATATCTGAACCAATTCCATCACAATTCGCGGGCGAAAGCCCAACCAGATCATCTTTCCACCACAAATCACCACATTCCGGGGCTCTACAGAACGAGCCACGACCACCCTCATTGAAACCCAACGGGCAATACCACAGAACACCACGGTGCACAAAAAAGCCCCTCTCGACCCAGTCAATCTCTCCTCGCCTCAAAAGCAACCGAAAAAACTCCCCAACAACCAAAAGGGTGAAATCCCATCTTTCCTATCAACGAACGCAAATGCCTCGGACGCATCGAAAAGACCCAGAAAAGAACAGCGAATTCGACACCCGAACGTGCGTAAAAGAACCAAACTTGACCTGGGAAATGGAAAAAGAGAGAAGGAGCAGGAGGAGAACCTGGAAGCGAAGACGAATCGGAAGGCGACGTGCCGACCATTTCCGAGCGGTCGGGGTCAGCTGGCGCGCAGAATCATGACCTCTCCTCCTCAGTTGAATCGCGGCCGTATTTATACATGCGGTTCCCGGAATTTAGGGGTACGAATGATAAAATTTCCGAAACATAAATTAATCAGAAATTAAAAAGTTAAAAATTTTTTTTTCAAATTCATTTTCGAAATATATATCTGTTCTAGAAATTGAAAAATTAAATTATATTATCAAACGGATTTTTATTCCAAACCTGTTCCGAGGAACAGAGAAATAGAAAAATAGAGAAGTAGGCATGCGCGTCTTAGGCATCAGGTGGCAAAATGCATTTTGGCAATTCCGAGGTGACACTCCGCTCTAGCTGCCTTTCGTTGAACAAGTTCGGTCCATCCGGAGAAATTTTTTGGGAAAATTACCTAAATGATCTTTGCACTTCAGCCTAACCTACGGCGTGATTCCTGAACTTTTGCATATTCAACTTAGTATTTGAAATGAGAACTAAATATTTTCATATAATTCATAAATTAGTTTAAGGATCATAATGTATATTAGGCTAAAGTTCAAAAATTATATTGTATATTGAACTAGAATTTAGGAATCATTTGTGTCATGTTGTCCCAAAATTTTTCTAAGATGATAAATGGTCGCTTACGGGTAAAATCAACGTCCATGTTACTCTTGGAAAAAAAAACGTCCATGTTACTCCATTTGAAATAATGGGGTAGCTTTCTTAAAGTTGCAGCAAATTAAGATATCATAATCGCGACATGTTGACCAAATACTTTAAAAAAAAATTGCAATTTTTCATAAATGACGGGGTAGCTTTCGTAGGGCGATTGATAAATTGCCATTTGATTCGAAAATGATTTCGGAAAAAAAATAGAAAAGGAAAGTTAATAAGATAAGAAAGAAAATAGCAATCATAAGTGCAATTTCTCTGACATCATCAAAACTTAAATCAGATTAAAAAGGAAAACTAATGAAAACTCACACAATTGCTTCTATGTAGGAAATAGATATAGAATTCAGATGAGGAATCAGTGTCGGAATTGAAAAAAAAAAATACTGTCTTCGAATGATGCCATTAAATTGAATTTAAATTACTTCTTAATTATTACTTCTTAATTCCAATCACATAAAGTTTGTGTACATTCTAAGAAAACTTCTATTTATTTTCACATGATTGAGAGATGGTTGGGTGCATCACATTTATATATCTATAGACTTATATATTTGGAATATATAAAGTAGAGATGCATTGCAAAAGGAGAGAAATTTCTTTAATGCCAATTAACATTTAATCGACAATTTAAACGGTAAATTTTAATAGGAGAAGAAAAGATAAAAGGATTACCCGATTTAGTGATTAAGCAAATAACTAATTTTTGTCAATGCGAGGTCTAGATAGAGGGCTCATTCTATAGAGAAACCACAAAACATTTTCTTGCCGCAAAGAAATGGGGCCAACAATATTAGACCAGACGTGTTTGCATGACATGAGGTAAAGCATGAATTACAAAGAAAACAAGCAAATATGACGCAACATAACATGTTGACAAGAATCGACGCTTAAATAAAATCCTGTCATAGCATATATTATGTAAATTATTGTACGCGCAAGAATATATGATCGAGGATGATTTCATCGTTGCGCCGGACAAAAGTGAACGCCACAGTAGACATGTCATAATAAGATGTCCTCGGATTTAATTGTGTTACAAGGAAGTGAACAAATGTCTCATCAATGAAGGACTTCTTCGAATGGTTCTGGTCCCTTTCGCTTTGGCAATGCCTTCAGAATTGTTCCAACACGAGCTTGCGCATGAATTCCTCCGGAGCTGCGAAAATGCAACAAAGACGAGGAAGAACACTGTCATTAGCTAATGTTTGAATCTTTTCCTTACTTGGCAATCAAGGAACATATGCTTTGATTACATAGGCCAAAGTCACCCGCGAACCAAAGCGCGCTAAATATCCGGACGGATACTTTTGTTTTGTCCACTGTCGATGCAGAAAATCAGTTTTCGCCACCGGGTACTCGACGACATCCTTGATCCTACCCCGAGTGCATGTATTCCTCATCTGCGAAACCCTCATTTAACCGATGTACTATTGATTTTCCTGACTTAGGTGGCTTTGGTCTCTTTCCACCTATCGGATTAAGTTTTTGGGTTGAACTATCTAACAAACCTAGTGGTATCAATACCAAGAACAAAAGGAGAGATTTGCAGGGTGGATAGCGAGCCAGTCGAGATTAGCCAAGAGTCGAAAAGTCCGGATGTCCGGGAGACAAAAAGAAATCTATGGACGTGTGTGTATCTGGGAAGAGGATACCTAAGCCGCTGGTGAAGAGTTTGAATTGATGGAGGGCCTGTCTGATGAACATCTCCACCCCACTGACCACAATGGCCCCTGCCTGTGCCGCCTCTTGCAATAGCCTTGTGTTCCTTGGTGTGTACACTGCATCAAACACCAGCTCATATGCTCCCAGCACCCCCTAAAACGCATTTCATTGTCCATTGCAGAAACATTAATCAGAACAGTGACAAATTCTATCTTGAGTAGCATGATTCTCGATGCAAGCACCTGTGCTTCCAAAGAGGGGAAACCAGAGAGGAGGAGAACAAACCTTGGAAACGGGGCTCTTATCAGCGTGCGGCTCCATTCCGACGGCGGACGCGTTCGCAAGGATCATCCCTTCCTCGGGGCGGAACGTGTCCAAGTGTTCGTACCTGACGGCTTCTCCCGAGACTGCGTCGGCTAGGGCTTTCGCTCTCTCTTTTTGCATTTGCGAGACGAGTCAACATTGAAGTCAGTTTCTTGAAAAAGGGTTGGCTTGGTTTGTCAGAGTGAGAGCTTAGGCAAGGCCAATATTTACTCAAGACTACTTACCGAAGTTGCGGTTGAAGACAAAGACTCGGGCCCCGCGACTCTTGGCGCCGAAGGCCAAAGCTCTTCCGGCTCCTCCAGCTCCAACCAATACAAATGCTTTTCCTGCAATTGGAGATGCGTCCATTGCTCTGGCTTCCCCATTAGCGGCATGCCTCTCTGTTTCATCACTTAATTCAGATCAAAACTCATCACTAGGACGAGAAAACTCAGGTGGTCGCTCCGATCGAAACCAGTCTAGTTACCTCTCAGAGCATCCTCTATAGCAGTGATTGAAGCCTCACAATCTGTGTTGTACCCAATCAGCTTCCCATCAGTAGGCCTCCTTACTATAGTATTCACAGCTCCAATGGACTAAATTGAGCACAAGGAAACAAAGCCATCAGCTTCATGTACAGCAAAGAACAGAAGGTCATGATCATCATGACTGAGACCGAAACAATTTTGCCCGCAAAATCGATTGATCACGCATGCATCTTTACCAGGATCAACAATATATTTCGCCTCATTTCAGTCCCTCGCTCACGCCTAAGCCAAAAACCAAGGAAAAGATACCAGAAACGCAAACTAAAGATCGACAAGAAAAGTCTTAAAGGTTTGTGCATTGGTTCGAGTCTCCAGACCTTAGCTAGTGGATGGACTTCATCACAGCAAGCAACTGCTGCTTCCTTATGTGGAATTCCCACACTGCAAAATTTTTTCACAAGAAGAAAAAGACAACAAGACTTTGCATTTCAAACATCCATCAAGGCCTTGACTTCAAACAGGAAAAGAGAGGAACCTAAACTTGGAAATGTACTCTAATGCAGGAGAACTACCTACCATGAGCAAAGACTATAATTTGAATTGAAAGGGAAAAAGGTCGATGAAATTCCAACTGGTTTATGATCTCCGGGTTCTCATCTGATAAGAACGAAATAGCTTACCTGAAGCCTGCAAAATCTTGACTGGTATAGACCTTGAAGAACTCCTTGATGTTATCAACGAGCATAGGGACATAGATACCGTTGAACCCTACATATCGGAAGGTCGGGTTGTGGAGGAGCGGCCCTTTGCTGTGCCCAACTGGGTTCGATATGAGGCCGAAGACCTTGGTGTCCGCGTTCATGTGCTCAATCTTGTACACTTGCCTGAGGCTAGTCAGCGTCGGCAGACCAGGAATTGCTCCTTCCAGCGACCCATACGCCAAGAAGCCGCCAAACTTAGGCCCCAGCAACTGGCCTATCAGCCCTCTGTCGCCGACCGTGGTGGCAATTAGTGGAACCTGAAGGCAAAATCGAGGTCAATTTCATGACTTATGCCATGAGATTAATCATATAATTTGTAAAGTTGATTTCCATTCTGACCTTACTACCGTTGTCGAAAGCTGATTTTCGATCCAGCAATCCTAAAGGTACATCAGCGGTAAAAGGCGTATTCGCTAGTGAAATGACTAGCTAGAGTGGCTACATTATTACCCTCTCCATCAAGTTCTTTTGCAGTGAGATTTAGCGTTCCAATTTTCCTGAAACAGCTTGATCTCGTGCTACTTTTCATAATCAGTTATTCAAAATACTGCTAATTTCCCGATATTAAGACAGATATGTATGACTTTCAGGGCGACTTACAACATTATGATGATGAGAGGCATGTCACTGAAAAGATTCAAGTGATGGTTTTCACAAGCTGTGACTAGTTATGAGTACCTGGCAACTGGTGAGGAGCTGGAAAATCGGTGCTAAATCCGTGATGTAATCAACCTCGACAAGGAGCTTGATAACATCTCCTCCAGAGGATTGCATCAAGGCAATTAAGTTCCCGAGCTTCTCCTTGCACGGTTTGTCGCCGTTCAAGTGTCTCGACACGATTATTTTGCTGCTCGAACGCTTTTCCATCAGTTCATCGATGTTGAAGTGAGAAACCACCTGCAAATCAGGGACCGCTTTTGATTTGCAAAACGTTCGGACAATCACTTTAGAACCAATACAGCAAGCGCATATATGCGACACACCGGATATTAGAAATCTTCTTGTTTTAGCCCATTTAGACAAAAACAGGTTCAATTCGGGATATCAAAATGGATGATTTCTCTCAGGAACCAGAACTGACTCATTGATGAAGATCGAGCAAAAGGAACAAATGATTGTCCGACTCGACATCTTTGCGATCCTTTGTTGAATAATCCATATACACACATGCATTCAAAAGCGCATACATTAGTCTCGGTCCTCTCCCTGGGGAACAAGATTACCTCGTGTTCCATCTCGACGAACTCGACGTCCAGTTCGAGCGCTAGCCGCAGCACTTGCAAGCAAGTGGTCTTATCATTTTGTCTGCGAGAAGCTCTTGCGGAATTCAACCTGCGGAAAAAAGGGAAAGAGTCAGTGCACATTTCTGGGCAGGCAAGCCGATGCAGCTTTTTCAAGACGAGAAGGACGACAGCGTCCTGTGTCCTCGGTCGCTCTTTGGCATCATGGTCACGGGTCACAAAACGTCACGTGAACATTGGACGATGTGTGCAGAAGCTAGGCTCCTGGATTCGTCCAAAAGAGCATCGGTTTCGACGGTTGGAGACGAGAGGCGCGAGGACCACTTTCGATGGTCCCCACGGTGATCAGTCCAGGCGCAACTCTTGTCATGCCCGCCGCTTTAAGCTAAGATAACTTATATCGTCTGGCGTCACCTTCCGGGGTAATTCAATTTAGTTTTACTACCATCAAAAAAAGGGCCCGACTATCGTTTTGAAATCGTACCATTATAGCGTGCACGTTTGAATCACCACGACATTTTTGCTTCAGATGTCGAGTGATTTTCACGGTTGAGCTTTTCCTACTTTGCGTATATGAACATTTATGAATTGATAGACATATTTTTCATATGTGTGTGCAGGATCTATACTCTAAAATAATGAAAAATATACACACGAATCTGTTCTATACAGAGAATATATGAATGGATCCGCAACAATCATGCAGGCGACACGGACCAGCAGTGTCAAGCTCTCGAAGCTCCGGAGACTAGGGAAAGGAAATCAATAATAATATAGAGAAAAGAAAAGAAAAGAAAAAAACTAAGACGAGACGAGGACAAGTGCCTCATTTTTCATGTTATTTTTTTCCTCCGCCGACTTTACAGTAACATTTTTTAATTTGAGCACACTCTCGTGGACAACGTGAAGTATCCAATGGAAACAACATGCCAAAGATAAAAAAAATTGGAGATTTGTACCATAAACATGATCCGCTAAGCGATTTGGCAAAAGCGAATTGGGTGGTCCGAAATCGGGATGGCCCATCTAATCTTACCTAATTATTTTGCCGATCTACATCAGTGAAAGGTTTTTAACATGTCGGGTCGGTTTTGTCGTGCTATATTTTCCTCCAATAGAAGGAAATTCCCTCCCATTACGTCTCTGATTAGTGGATTACAAACAGGAATCCCGTTCTCATGGAAAATTCGAACAAAAAGGATATCGATGGGTATAGACATCCGTACTTGGAGATAGACATCCGTACTTGGGGAACAACTGATCGTATAATTATTGAATTGGGACCAGAGGGAAAATACGAGGTAATGACATGTGCGGTCACCATGTATTTCCCATCATGTCACTAAACTTCCATTTTCGGTCCTCCGATACACTGAACTTTAGGTGTCTTAAGGATAGATTGCACATCTTAGCAAAGTTTTTAATTTCACTAGTGAAATGCCAAGATGGCATACGTGCGACCAAAACTTTGGATGTTATGGCATCATCCCGTGGCTATCATGTCAGCAATTTCCTTGAAAAGTTAGTCAGATTGCTATCTAAACGCATCGATAACTAAAAAAGAAAGAAGAAGGAAAAAAGAAGAAAGATCTTAGTGTTACGGGATGATTATCGAGATCAACCCGTATGCGCATTATCACTTCTCTAGACAGATGACAGAAAAGAGAGAACGAACGAAACGAGACCACGAGAAAGCAAACTTGAGCTTTCCACTGACCGTGCTGCTGCTGGAGTGACAATGCGGGAGGGCTAGGACGTGGGAAATCACCTGAAGGAGACAATGGCGGGGAGGGTGCGGCGCCGGATGAGCTCCTCGACCTCGGAGACCCGGCCGAAGGACATGGCGTCGACGCGGAGCTCGACGAGGTCTGCGCCGTGCGCCTTGGCCTTGTCCATGGAGGACAGCATCCCTTCCAGGGTCTCGCACTCCAGGGGAGCGCACACCAGCACGCCATTCCTGTCCATTTCTCTCGGCCTCTCTTTTCGGGACGACGGCGTGGGGGAAGAAGAAGATGCAGGAGGAGGAGTAGAGTCTTTCGCCAGACGCGAGAGGCTAGAGGCTCGCTCGTCCTTATTTATAGCGGGGCCGCCAGCGGCTAGCCCGTCACTGCGGAGCTCTTTATTATTGGAATGGGAATCAATCATGGCGGGCGGGTTGAAAGGGACGTGGGCATGTGGGGGCGCGTTCGTAAAAATCCTTAGCGCATTGGGCATCGGTCGCTAACACGTGGCGTACGTCTTATCCTCGCGAGCCACGCTGGCGGACGAGATTGGCTGCACTGCATGAGACCGTCGACATAATGCGGGGTTGGTGGTCACGGATGAACCTTAATCGACGCGAGGGGCAACAAGGGCAGTTCGAGGGAAGATAGGTACCGCTGCTTTTCTGGGTCCGAGAGGCGGTTTGTAGACAGTTTGACACGCCCACAGAGGGAGGAAGTTGGTGGCGGCAGAGGGAGGGGCGCCAGGTGTGCGGTTGCATGGGAGGGCGGAGGCCAGGTTTCGCCGCCCGCCAGCCAGGGGGGCGGCGACGCCCTCGGCCACCTGTTTCCACCAATGATCCGGTGGCGATACAGTCGATGATCGCTCGCGGTGGATCGGATATTCCCTCTTGGATTCCCCTGCACGGGAAGCCTGGCGAGTTGCATGGAGTTTGCCACCTGACTTTTTGGCTCTGAGAAATTACTGCAGCCACGTTCGGAAGCATTTCGCTGCCCGCTTATCTGACTCTCGAAACTAGGATACCCCAAGGAAGGGTTTGCTTATCAAAGATTCTCCATATGGCTGAACTTTTCCATGGCCACCACGCTGCCGTATTTCTCGATCGCCATGTCGCCACCGTAGCCATGCAAGGAAGCAACTATGGAAGGGGAGAGATGGGTTCAACTTCATATTAGAATCCGCACTTGATAAGATGGAGAAATTGTGTTTAGATAATAAGCTCCGCAAAGAATCTTGTGGACTATCGCATGGTCGAACGAGTTTTCGATCGAGGTTTTCGAAGTGGTACCTATGACGATTAAATGTTGATTGAAAAATAGTTTTGATTCGAAGTGGTGGAAATGTTGATCGAATAGTTTTGTAACCTCCGTTCCTAGTACTTTGGATTTATGACTCATTATCATGTTAGTACCATTAAAGACATCAAAACCAATATTTCATGATAAATTTATGTCAAATTCATCTTCATCTCACAAGAAAATCCTAAACCCGTATCCCCCACGAAACGTTCACCGCAAACTAACTTTAGTTTCACCCAAAAAAAAACATTCTCGACTCATTTCATCCCATTATCCGCACGTCAAAATGACTACAAAACCAACTCAATATGGAAAATCCATACATATTGACACGTTCATATAGATTCAGATCGGGAGTGTCGGTTCGAGATTTTTTGAGGAATAAAAAATCAATTTAAAGTAAATGCATCGGGGGAGTTCGAAATTTCTTTCATAGGATGAAGAGTAGCTGAGAGCATCCGTATCACGCGTTTCTCGGACTTGGAATTTTATACGGGGGACCGACGTTTCAGCAACTAGTTATGTACGATATAAGCTATAAAGCGAAATAGCAATAAATTATAAAGAATCAAGAGAGAGAAAGGACCCACACGTGTCACCAAACGAAGGGGGGAAGGAAACGCCCCCATGGAGCCCCGCGGTTTAGTGCATGTGCTGAGGCTCGACATGAATGATTGCCACGCGTGAGAAAGCCGCGGGACCAGGTCGCACGTGATGGGGGGGACATCAAAATGACATATCTCTCTTTCTCAACCACCGTCTCCCTTGTCGGCCTCCAATTATTTGGGGACTAATTTCATAATTCCCGCGGGCCCCACCGTAGCCCGTATGATTTCTCCCCCTCCCTCCCCTTTCCCAACAACCTTTCCTCGTATCGGCTCCTCCGCGCATCGTTTTTTTTTTTTTTTTTTCATTTATGCTGAATTTGGGATTGGCGAGGGAAGTGGAGAGTTTGATCATCGGCCTTCTAAGAAGAGGCTAGAGGTAAGGACGTTTAATTTTAGGTGTAGAGTTCGATTCCACGTCGTACGAGGAGGCATAATAAAAGTATGTAGGTAAATTGAAAGTTAAAGCAGTACGGACAAAAAATATATATATTATTTGAAGTAGCTTGATCATGGGTTTCATATGCTATTTATATTCATGTGATAACCTTCCGCCTTTCAGCTTATGCCTTTGGAGTGACCGTGTATCTGTAAAAGTAATCGGTTTCTACTCGAAAAACCTAGGAACCGAATCAAAGGGACTGCTCCCCAATTTCTTTGAATTGGGAACCAGACCATTCGGTCCTGGAATCAAACATATGGTAATAGCCTCGATGCGAATGGGTTAGCGACCAAAGCTAATGAGTCCTCCACATCAAAGCAAGGCAAGGTGAAGGAGTCATCAAGCAAGGGTGAGGAGATCAATGGAGAAGGAGGCAACAACATGAGTAAGAGAAATTAGGGTTTTATTTCAAATTTGGAAAAGACTATAGAGGCATAAAAGAGTTGTGAAGATATTAGGAATTTTTCACATTTGTGAAATGTAAATAGTAAAAGATCAGTCAGTCCTAGTGATATGGATGGGTTGTTCCGCATTTGGAACTGGGAATCAAATTAAAATTCATTAATTCCAATTACATGAAACTAGGAATCAGATCGATGCTTCTAAGAACTACCTTGAAACCAGCCAGTTTGCTTTGGTCCAAATGGTTTTTTAAACTCACCTCTACATATTGATGCCCATCCCATCAATCAATCAGATGATCGACTATTCCGTCTTGGACATGAGAAGAGTTTGAAATTCTGCCTCCCATTACTCAACAATGGGTCATATATACTTCTTACTTACATTCATACAATCTCTATCTGCCTATCAGTTTACGCATTTATTAGGACTTTCTATCGTGGAAGAGTTGGTTCCTTCGCATTCGCGTAGGTGCGTCCACCCCAATAAGTGACTTTCCATTGTTTTAGATAAGGTTGGACCAGCGGTGGCACGGGATAATAAATAGATTAGGTGACCGTATATATCAACGTGGCTAGAGACAAGCAATCAAACAATTCATTCTAGACCCCACGAAAGCGACTTCGAGGGCTCCAATATTTTTGGTGTTTTTCAATCACTTCCGGCCTCAGGATCTCGTTGTGATCTTCAAATTTCTTTGGCCGAGAGTCCCCTTCGAAAGTAGTTGGAATTGAATGCAATGAATTGATGAGATCGAACCCGTTGAAAGTCAGTTGGGAGCCCTATAGAACCAGAACCAACGTTCAAAATGGGGGACTTCCTTGTCCGATGTTGACCGCAACTCCTCCTCGTCCTGAAACTTAGACGGCGTGAAATCGACGTGGTACTTTTTCTTTTCGGTTGGATAAGTGCTACACTCTATATAGTGAGCACCTCTTATTGATTTGCACATTAGAGGACACCTTGGGGGACGCCACACACGTGGAAATTTACATTTATGGTAAGTTGAATATGGAATTCTAAAATATAAATACGGTGCTTATTACTCGATTTTCATCTTAATTTATATCAATCACAGTCACGTGATTGTTAACGTGTCATCTTTAAAAGTTAGTACTTTCAAAAGGTTGCCGTCCCTATCGCGAAAGTTACACTCGCATTGAAATTATTTAGAATAATTATATCGCAAGTCCTAAAACTAATCACATTATATGCTTTGGAATTCTCATTACTTTGGTCTTTCCATAACTCCACGAGCTTTTCTTGGACAGAAAATGCTTCATGCCATCTTCTTTTTATTATTATTAATTTTTGCCCGCATCGTCCCCACAATAGCGTTGTCGTGGTTTCAAATTGGCGCCGCATCAAAAAGACTAAGAGCTAAAAAGAAAACGTACTAATTAGAATAAAGATTAAAAAAAGACTAAAATTGATTTTAAAAAGGTCAAAAAGGTTAGGGGCGATAAGGCGCGATTTGCTGGAGAGACCCCGCCGAGGCCCGATGGTGGTGATGGTTGCTGCAACTATTACCACGTGAGGGACCCGCTGCCCTCGCTAAGGATCTCGACGAGGATCGCCAGCCTCTACCGGCGACGAAGGGGCCGGTGGCGTCCCTTGTTATACACCTCCAACCGCCGGCATTCCTCCATCCCCGATCTTTAGTATCTTTCTTGTCTTCATCTTTTCTTTTCTTTTTTTTTTTTTTTCCCTTCAAATTTGATGTTTATTTTTCGTTTTTTTTATTTTTACTTATCTATAGTTTTCTTCGATTTTGTGATGTGACACTACCAAACAATTTCGCATTGTGTCACAAGATTAAAATAATAATCAAAGGAGGTCATAAGATATTGGAAAAATGGTAAGGAAAATTAACGTGGAATCTTGGATCAACTTAAAATAGACAAAATTAATGGAAGTACTCAAACACATCGAAGTTGCAAATAATTAAGAATCATGCGGAAAATGAATTTGAGATATATTTCCAACATATATGTTAATGAATAATACATCAATCTATTTATAGGCTTTGTTAGAAAATTATTATAAGATGATATCTCAATCAAGATATATGCGATCAAAGGGAGGCATACGTGCAATCTTGAGAGATATGTATAATCAACAAAAATATTATAATTATCTCTAACATAGAGAATTTTCATAGAGAAATTCCTATACATAAATTTATAACTTAAATGAACTAAGAAAATGTTAGTGCTCCAGTGTATCCATGCCAGAAATTCTAGAACTTCTACCATGATTGTCGAAGACACTTTATTGAATTAGATACCATCCCTTAGTTTTTAGCGTAGGATTGCATAAAACCTGGATGAAGCGTTTACAGAAGTAACATACCCAGATTATAACAATGTAATAATAACCCTACGAACCTACGAGCATTAGTTCGAGTGCGTGATTACACTTTCGATCGGTGTGGACACCAAAGCATTACGTGGATCAACCACGGCTGTGGGGACTTGAGGAATGATTCCGCCATCACCTTCACTGGATTTTCAGTCCAACGTCTTCCATTTCCTTCTATGATTGCAACGGGAAGATCATCATCTTGGGTGCAAGATGATACATAATTGTGCAGTGGGCCTAGTTAAACACGAAGTGAGGTTCGATAATACAGCACCCGGACCGGACGACTAGTAAAAAGTTCTCGGGCCGCCCGTATCGCCGTCCTTTAGAACTTAAAGCATGCGAAACCGCCGAGCTATCTCGCACAAACGGAAAAAGGCTCGATCAAGCTTGCGAACGTGATGACATTTCCGGGCGGATCGATCCGGTGTCCATTGCATTGCAATCATTTGGTGCGGGCTTTGAGCCCACAGAGCCCATTGCAGCTCGCAGGAGAAAAGGAGGAGAAAGGCCCACCAAGCCCTTTGAAATGAAAATGAGGTGAATGGTAGGCCCAATACAAAATTACATAAACCCATATAAAAAAAAGTACTCTTAGGCTGCGCATAACAATGCTTTTTGGCTGGGGAAGAGTTTTTTTTTTTCCATAAATAGTTCTTTTCTATTTCTATTTCAAGGAACAATTTCTTAGTAAAAGAACGCGTTTGGTAAGTACACAAAATTTCTACTCTTGGAATAAATAAATAAAAATAGAAATGCGTTTGGTACGAAATAATTTCTTTTTTGTATTTATTCATTTTTTATTCTTGTTCACGGATCGTCGACCGCCAACCGCCGCCCGCTCGCTACACCACTGGTTGTTGATTGTCGACCATCACCGTCGGCCGCCGCCCTCGTCGCCGCCGCATTTTACTGACGATGGCCGATGGGTTGTCTGTGCGGCGGTTGGCGATGATGGTCGACGGCCGGCGGTGGCTCCGGGCGATTAGAGGTGGCCACGGCAAGAGAGAGGAACAAAAGAAAAATACAAAAGAAAAATAAAAAAGAAAATTGGCTTATTTCTAGAAATTGTTCCCGGGAACAAGAAGCAACTTTTTTTTGTTTTTCGTTTCTGCTCCAAATCTATTCCCGAGCTAACTTTCTCTTCCGGGGAACAGAAAAACAACTTGGTGTTACCAAACGGATTTTTGTTCTTTTTTTATTCCGGGGAACAAAAGAACAGAAATCCGGAGAAATAGAAACACTGCCATGTGCTACCTTACAGTCTTACTCAAGAGGCAAAAATAACAACCACTAGCTTCTCCGTCCAAAAAGCCCGCAATACCAAGCTGTCGACCACCCCGGCAAGCGTTTGGGTAAGGGTGCCAAGTGGAATTAAGGGTGATTGGTTATAGAGTGAGGGATTCCCACCTTGGAATTGGGAACCGCTCTCTAAGCACTTATTCCAAAAAATGGAATTAGAAAATATCCATTGATTCCATGGACCCCATGGGAATTGGATCGGACGCACTTTAATTCATAGATGGGTTTATGAAACTGGTCAAAATGTCCCCAGTAAATTCATGTAGTTCATTTGTCAAAAGTGAAGCAGTTCCCCTTCATTTTCCGTGATCTGTTTGCGTATGTTTTTTTATTTATAGCTTTTCTAGCAATGCTGGCTTTGGAAGGAATCTATTCGAAAGTTTGGGTTCTCCGGGTCATCCAAGGCACCTTCTCAATATCCAGTACAGAATGCATCCTGCAATAAGCTTTCCAACATCAGCCTTTTAAAAAATCAAATTTGAAATGGGCTCAATGTTACCAGCATAAGTTACAAAAATATGTCATTTGTTGCGACCGATGTTTGGCCCCTGCTCCATGTATATTTGTAATGGATGAGAAGAAGGTGGAGATGACGTAGGCAGTCTTAAAAAATATGTTGAGCTAGAATTTGTTTGAGGAATCTCTACAAAGGCTACTAAATAAGTGAGGCGAGGGATGAAATGAGATTAAGAGGAAATTAGAGCTTTAATACGAAAACATGAAAATTTTGAAAAATTATATATATACACACACACACACACGCACATACAATTTGATTCGAATGAATAGTTTCACTATTGGACGCAAATTGCGCAATCCCAAGATCTCCATAACCAGAACAAGAACATGCATAATTGAGTAGAAAGATTAATGCACCTGTTTTGGGATCCATCGAACATAAAGCGGAAGCGGAAAAGGGATTACCCACTCATCAAAGGGTCCACGCATCAAATCATTCTCCTCTATTGCCCTCTGTATCACTGGCTAATGAGGCGGCCCCCCTCACATTTAGCGTTAAGTAAACGCTCCTTAGGTGAGGATACATGTGAGAATTAGGGTTAGAGGAGAGACTTGAGCACTATTTATAGAGTTTCCAGCCAGGCCCCCTCATTACGGGCCAGGCTCAACTCGGCCCACACTAGCCAGCCCCATATTAGACTAATTAAGAAACATTTTATCTCACCTTAGACCAACCCTGTTTTTACGGTAACCGTAAAAACAGTAAATTACAATATCAATTAATTTAGTCTACATTAGGAAAACTCTTACATTCTCCCACTTGGACTATATTAATTGAAATCGTACGGTATGTGCGCACTTTGGTCTAGAGATAATTCTTAATAGTCAATCATATCCCATAAAGTCTCAAACACCGAATCATGGCGGTAGAATCGCATGTATACACACGAGTCATTCCATGGTCACGAGTGCTTTCAATTTTATTGATATGGATTCAATATGGTAGTGTGTCAAATGGATAACATCTCTCATAGAGATATCCCATTTGTCAGTCACCATTCTCTTACTTTAAGTGTCACAAAATTTGTGCCACTAGAGAATGCCCATTCTCTTACCTTAAGCGTAAAAAAAAACTTGTGCCACTAGAGAATGTCTTTATGGTTCCATGAACCCACATATGTCTTGTCCTTATGGTTAACCATTATTTATGTATAACAAGACATATGGATAAGGCTAATAACCGGATGCCCTAGCCTTCACTCAAGGTTTATACAAGTACCTTGAGACTTTATCAATATGTATTCAACATAATGACAACACATTCAAAAATATTTTATTGAATGCAAAAGTTGATACATATCAAACCGTTATTAAATGTAACGAACACAAATGTAAACTTTATCAGAGTAAAGCCAAAATAGCTCCCACTAAACAACAGCATCTCATGATGCTCCTAAGCCCGTACTAATGACATGTCGCTCAAATACACATGAGCGTAGGCCTTTAGTTAGTGGATCTACAATCACATCATCTGTGAAAATATGCTATATTATAACGTCACATTTATGTACCGTTTCTTTATGGTCAAAAAATTTAACTATCATATATATAGACCCCTTGAGACCTCTGTAGTTAATAAAAATATTACAAATTTATTGTCTTAATACAACCGTATGGGTCAATTCATAAAATTAAAAACGGTCAACTCCTTAATGAGGTTCCGGAGCCTAATAGTTCAAGTAACAACCTAAAAGAATGTTACTAACTCTACTTACATAGTAAACATAGAACTTTATTTACTGCACTTCCTGCTAACATAAATATGTATTCTATTATTAATCTCATGTCATCATAACAGCCAGCAAAGTTTACATCTAAATACCCTACTAGCTGCAAGAATTGAACATGTCTATAAGTTATCATATAATCTCTTGTCCTCTTTAAGTACCTTAAACCTTCTTGGCAACAACGCAGTGATCGCATCTTGAATATAACTAATATCTGCCTAGAAGTCCCGTCACAAAGACGATATTTAGTCTAGTGCAAATTCAAGCATACATTATACTTTTAAGTGCACTGACACAAGGTACACCCTTTAACTAGATTTTCTCAATGTTTAAATAAGGACAATGTGATAGATTCAGTTCATCACCCTTAACAACATGAACAATTCCTGGCTTGTAATGATGTATATTGAATATTTCTAATATACAATCAACAAATGTCATCCAAAAAAATCTAATATTGTATGGCAAGAACAATCCTTACGGATGTTAGTGCAAAGAACAAGAGATGCCTCAAGGTCAGTACTTGTAAACGAAATATCATATTCATAAAGTATGAGAAAAATAGATTTCCTCCCACTGACCTTACAGCATATTTAATTACTTTGTTTCCAACTAAATAAAAAGACAACACTATAAAACTTTAATAATATTGTTTGGAAACTTACTTAAGACCATGAATAAGACTTTTCAGTCTACACACAAGTTTATTAAAACATGTGCTGCAAAATCTTCCAATTGCACTATATAGATTTTGTATCTATTTGGCGTAAGTTTTTATCAAAAAGAGTTATTAATGCCACGTTCACTCTGAAAGAATCTTTAAAAAATATTATAAAGAAATAATTATTTCTTCACTATAAACTATCCACTCCTCTTTCAGAGTGAACTTTATAATCTTTTATGGCATCTAATCACATACTTGATTGAGAACAAGAAACGGCATTTATATATATGTCGCTAAATCAACCATGTAGTGGATATTGTAATCATGCTCTCACAGATAAACTATATAGTATGATTGTATAACTGATCGTCTTTCCATAACAAATCTCCTAAGTAAAGTTACAACCACTTCATTCTACACTTGAGAGACTTAAGAAATTTCATCATAACTATATCAAGAATAGTACCTTGAACCTCAACAAGTTTAGTCTATAGTATATGAAATTTCACAATTGTCTATACCACAATTATCTGTATAGGTAAAGACAAAGACACAGTGATATTCCATCACACTATTATCCTTAATAGTCTTAGAGCAGCTATCCTCTACAATAACGTCAATCTCTAGAAACTTTATTGTATGTGATTACATAATTCTTGTACCTTTATTAGGGTCATAATCAATACTCCTTTGAACAATCTGAGTAAGATACAAAATAATTCCGATTGGATCTGAATTGCAACGCACTTGAAATTGGATTAGATAATCTCACTTCTACATGACACCTTTAAATTTAATATGATTCAAGTAATTTATATCCAATCTATAACTCAAAAGAAGTTTATGAAATAACTTTGGTAAGAAAACATCTTTTGTATGTGAAAAGAGTTGCTTTCACAATACCCACAGAAGACAAGATAAATTAGTCTTACTCATCACCATGTTCATTATGGTGCAATTATGCCTTTTGGCCAAACCTTATTGTCAGGATTTTCAGGCATTGTAATTAAATTACCACCCTAGAATTTACTAAATATTTGACAAATGACCCTTTAAGCAATTCAGTATTGTCATACTTGCCAAAATATTCACGGCCACTATTAAGCCCGACAACCTTTAAGACTAATTCTAACCGATTTATTCTTTACCTCGATCATTTTATTTCCACAATAATCAATAAAAGTCTTTAAATAACCGTTAAGAGTAGACATAATATCAACAATGTCAACTTTTTTACTCTTCCTTTAGACATGTGTGAGATTATTCCTTAAACATAAAATTTTTGGAAACAACCTCTTCAACCATATACGAGATGTATATGCCATTAGGACTAAAACACAATCTTTGCAGATGTGTCCTAAATTTGATATTAGACAAAACATAATTACAAGACACTATGGTTTCCATCATCTTGCAAAGTGTGCAGTCCATGAGACAAACCACTTTTCAAGTGTTTTAGAATGGAACGCTTCATGGACAGTAATCAAATTCTATTGCTCTTTTCTCAAGCAACAAATCATATGTTCACAATTTAAAATTTATAGCAGTAAAAACCTCAATAATAGTTGAGTTATTAATTACAGAAATGTGACCCAAAAAACAAGCAATGTATATAATTCGTATCATGTGAGCACTGTGTAACTTGACATACAAGTACACATCCAGAGAGTTACATGCATAATCATATAATCATCTTTGGGCAGAATACATGACATACAATTGTACACTCCCCACATGATAGTGGTGATGAGAATATATTCCAATCTTCGTGAATTCATCACTTTTGGGCATATGAACCACTAGGATCAGTCACTCCTTCACTACACCATCATGTATCCCTCCATGAACTAATACACAATCACCTCCTTTGGGAGTATGACTGTGCATTAGACCAGGAGACATCACAATCGATATACGAGACCGAAATTTCTCAAATCCAATCAAGCGTGCCACTTTGGCGGTCACTACTCAATTGAATCATTGAAACTCTATCATATCAGGGATATAAACCTTATTGCTCACATAACAAGCAATGTGTGTAATTAGCATTATGTGAGAATTGTGTAACTTGATGTACAAGTACACATCTAGAGAGTTACATGCAAAATCATATAATCACCTTTGGGTAGAATACATGACATGCAGTTGTACACCCCCCACATGATAGCGGTTATGAGAATATATACTAACTTTCGTGAATTCATTACCTTTGGGCATGTGAACCACTAGGATCAGTCACTCCTCCACCACACTATCATGTATCCCTCCATGAACTAATACATAATCACCTCCTTTGGGAATATGACCACGCATTAGACCAGGAGACATCCCAATCAGCATACGAGACCAAAATTTCTCAAACCCAATCAAGCGTGCCACTTTGGCGGTCACTACTCAATTGAATTCTTGAAACTCTCTCATACCAGGGATATAAAACTTATTTCTCACATACACCATATACATGTGATTTTAACTTTAGTGATAGAGGCATCATATCACCAAAATCACATATCGTGCTAATTACATTGCTTTATTCATTAATAAAAATTTTAATCTTCCAATAAGATCACCGATCATAGTAACGCAAGAAACTTCTCATAACGGAGAAGAAATCATCTCTTATGCACCTCGATTACATATTACCATAACAATATAAAAAGAATGCTGATCTAGAAGATCTCTCACAAATTAACATAAATAGTAATACAGGGTACACCAAATCGACAAGCCTGATAGCTTATCCATTATCACTCATGAGTTTCATAAGGCAAAACATGACTCCAAGGCTAATAGTTGATTTTAAGTAACAAACTATCATTGTAATCAACTAATGACCTATTAATTGAGTCAAACCAGAGAACCAAATATCTAAACTTTAACAATAGATACTATTGCTCTGCGTAAATATTGTCATACTCCTTAATCATAAAAAATATTCAACTTAATGGACATTAACCAATGACCAGATGAGTTTAGGTACAATATGCAATGATTTAACTGATATGCATTACCCACATTCAGCAGATGTGTTAATTAATACAATCAATTTGGTCACAAGTTCTTAAGACGTCCATCATTCAAAAGTTACTAGCATGTAAAGGAGTATGTAAGTTTCATAACCTTTTACTGTTTCTCATCATCTCAATACATAATTCAAATACTATCCCTTAATGATCGTATCTCATTAAGCCAACTTAAGTTCACAATAATTTTTTTTTATTAATGAATCACACTTTTATAATGTTTATGGGATAACATACTAGTAACTCAACACTTGTATTTCCAAAATCACGGAAAAAGAAATACAAGACAAATACGCAAAAATATACTAAAAATACACGTATTTAGGGTTCTGTATGCATTTTCACATTTATAAAATCATCAAACATGTAAAATAAATACACCACGACGTAGAGGATGACCATACGAATCCAACGCCGCCAGCCATGCGCCGAACGGACACTCCACGCGCCCGCATGCGCCGCTTGAGTGTGCGGCGTGTGGAGCTCACGCGCGAGCCGCGCCCCCGCGCGTGGGAGCGCGTGAGAGCGCGTGACCGCGCGTGAGGCGCTTCTCCGACACCCTGGCGGCGCGTGGCCGCGCGTCGGGGCACGTGAGGCCTCCCCCGGCGATGCGCCGCCGACCATGTTGCTCGTCTCATCGAGCCCAGTCCGAATTTGTGATTTAATTTTATTTTTATTGAATAAAAAATCACGAAAATCACAAATTAGGGCAAAAACTTTATGTGTTCAAGTTTTAGGGTTATGGTTGCTCTGATACCACATGTTGGACGCAAATTGCGCAATCCCAAGATCTCCATAACAGAACAAGAACGTGCATAATTGAGTAGAAAGATTAACGCACCTGCTGTTTTGGGATCCATCGAACATAAAGCGGAAGCGAAAAAGGGATTACCCACTCATCAAAGGGATCCACGCATCAAATCCTTCTCCTCTATTGCCCTTCGTATCACTGGCTCAATGAGGCGGCCCCCCTCACGTTTAGCGTTAAGTAAACGCTCCTTGGGTGAGGATACATGTGAGAATTAGGGTTAGAGGAGAGACTTGAAAGCACTATTTATAGAGTTTAGTAGGCCCCATTATGGGCTGGCTCAACTCGCCCACACTAGTACCTCCATATTAGACTAATTAAGAAACATTCTATCTCACTTTAGACCAACCCTGTTTTTACGGTAACCACAAAAACAGTAAATTACAATATCAATTAATTTAGTCCACATTAGGAAAACTCTTACATTCACATCTAAAATCGCAAATCAAATCAATACTCATTAGTCCCATAGAAATCATCAATTCTGAGCCAGTCTGTTTTAGTTCCAGTTCCAGGCGGTTCGGGTGATTTTTGGTTTTTTTGCACGCTCTTGGGTGGAATGACATCGTTTCACTTAATCTCAGAAGATGTGTACTTGATAAGATGTGTTCTAAAAAAACAATGTTAACCTAATGCTCATGGATTGGCAAACGTTATCCGCCAGTTTCGTCACATTCCTGGCATTTGCCCCATCTCGTAAATGCAGACAACAAAAAGTCATGTACAACTATTGAGTCACAGACCGTAATTTTTTTGTCAAAGAAAAATAATATCAGGAAAATTTCCTCTATTTGTAAGAAGTTGAAAACGAGCTAGAATGTTCAATGACGAGAAAGCTTGTCATTGATTCAAATATGAAATTGCTTGCACTAGAGCAATTCGAATGTCTCCCATACTTGATCATTAAGGGCACCTTTGGTAACGATTCTATTTTTAGGAATAATTTTTGACCGAGAATAATTTATGATCAAGAATTATTTTTTTGATATTATTCCTGAAAATAATTTATGAGCAAAAGAACGCGCTTGGTAATTGTCTAAAATTTCTATTCATGGAATAAAAATGCGTTTGGTAGGATTCTTAATTTCTTTTGTTTCTTTTAATTTTTTAATATTTGTATTATATTTTTCTTTTTTCTCTTCTTCCTCCTTCTTCTTTGTAGTTGGTCGACGACCATCCTCGTGGTCGACGACCGGCTGAACGAGGTTCGGTGAGCTCATCGGAGCCTCGCCAAGCCAAGGCGAGCCTCGGCCTTGCCCATGCAACGTGAGGTTGGCCTTGCCCTAGCCTGGCAAGGCTAGGGCCAACGAGCCTCACCCAGCCATGGCGTCTTTAGGGGTTGGTGACGCTTCGGTGAGGTCGTTGGCCCTTGTTTGGTCAGTTGAGGCAGACGACCGTCAAAAGGAAGAAGAAGAGAAAAGAAAAGAAAATAGGAGAAAAGAAAAAAATAGCAACTGATTTTAAGAATTGTTACGGGGAAAAAGAAGTTATTTTTTCTACTTTTTGATTATTTTTTAAATCTATTTTCGAAAAGAAAAATTTTACCAAAACAGATTTATATTATTTTTTAATTTTAGAAAATAAAAGAATATAAATAGTTATCCTTCAGAATGTTATCAAATAGGGCCTAAACAAACGGAACAAGAAAAAAAGAGAAAGATAACAAAAATAAAAATAAAAAACGGATAAAAGGAAAAACAAGAGGAGAATGACGACATGGAGGCGCCAAATGAAAATTGGCCATCAGGATAAGGGGGAGCTCGCGCTTAAAATTCACCTTCCGCTCTCCTCTCCTCCGATTCTCTCTCTCTCCCCTACTTCTCCGTCGAAGCCGCGACGATGGCGATTGCGGCCGCCGGCTGCTACTTCTCCTCCCTCTCCTCCGCCGTCACCTACCGCGGCTCCCTCCTCCCCGGCCTCGGCCGCCTCGCTTCCACCGCGCCGCGCGACTCGCCTTTCCCCCTCAGCTTGAAGTCCGAGCACAAGCGACCTCCGAAGAAGGATTCCTCCTCCTCGCCGCCGCCGCCGCCGCCGCCGTCTGCGAAGACGAGCAGGGACAAGGTACTTCGCCGCGCGCCCTCTCTTTCAGCTGTCGAGTCATCGAAGCGTGCGCAGCACGTGCTTGCTGCAGAGCTATCCGGAAGTAAAACTCGTCTGCTGTTTGTCTGTCGAAGTGCCGAGTGCAAGTTCCTAGCTTTGGTAGCTGGTTAGGGCGTCGCGGATGATGTGCATAGTTCACATTTTGATTTTCTGTTCTGCCGTGAATCTCATGATCTAAGATACTCGAAAATATGCCTGTTGATGGATTGCCGATAGCTACAAAGTTCGACTTGTTTCGCTAGGGGAGCTCCGAAGACGCGAATGTGCACACTAGCGATTAAAGATGTTTGCGCTTTGGGTTTCTGTATTGTCTGAACTTTGTTGCTATGATCGGACTTGCGGGTTTTCTTATTTTCTGTCTTGACTCGGTTTGCCATATTTAGGGGAAACCTATTTCTCAGAAAAAGTATCCTGGAAGATCAAAAGATGAAAGGCCTTATCCATTTGTTGATGGTGATAGGAATAGAGGATCTGCAGGACGATCTGAATCTACGGGTTTCGGTTCGTCTGGCCTCCTAAGAAAAGAAAAGAGGGGTTTCAATTTCACTGAGCAGCAGGTATCTCTCGTGATATCTCAACTGATATTTTAGATGTTTGGACTTTATATCTCCTTGGATTTTACTGTTATGTTGATATGATATTGTTGCGCCCTATGACAGTCACAAACTCAACCTGGGAACTTCCAAGATGGAGCTTTTCTCAATGCTGTCGTTAAGGTAGACTGTGTGTTGCACTTTATTTTAACATCTTTGTTTTTCTCCCAAAAACTTAATGTTAATTGTTAGAATCACCTATTTTAATTTCTCTATTGAGCTCATCATGAAATTTTTTACATGCATCAACTGGAATTTGTTGCTGCATGTCCGAGTAACAAGTATGTTTATCTGAATATTTCGAGCTTTTGTTGTCCCTGTCATATTTTGTCAATGAAGTTGTTATATGATTATATCTAGATGTTTCATTTAAAAAAGATGAAGATAATGATACTTGAGGATCCTTTTGAGTTGACAATTGCTGTGTAATTTTTTAGTGTTTGATCTCCCTTTATGTATATCAGGTGTATTGCACTCATACGGAACCCGATTATTCTCTTCCCTGGCAAAAGCAAAGACAATATACAAGTACTGGAAGGCAGGTCTTCTTGCAATAGTTTTCCCATGCTGTATAATTTGTCGGCAATCGCTCTTTCTATATGCAAAAGTCGAACTTCTGGTGACTTGACTATTCACTCTTAATCTTGCTCCAGTGCTTTTATGATTGGTGATGGAAAGCTCTTGACTAATGCACATTGTGTGGAACATTATACACAGGTAATCTACTTATTTGTCATGCCAAAAGTTTATTTATTGTTTGATAGATATCCATGGTTGTTTGAGTTTGCTTTAGTTGTTTCTCTGGCAAACTAGCTTCTCCAGGCTATACGATTAGATATCAGACAACATTTTGCAGATCTAGAAAATGATTCCTGATTGTTCTTGGAAAAGAATTGCCGAATGTTGCAATGGTATGTTGGTTATGGCATTCAATACTGTAGGACATCTTCTTTTCACGTGGTAATTGGCTTGGACCTCGAACTTCTGTGGTTTTGTGATAGGTATCATTAATTATATGTTGTGCTCCATTCAAATCTTTGCATTTCTTTGAAAGCTATCGATGCTTCTTTCGATAGGTTTTGGCCGTTCATACTTGCCTACATCCCCAATTTAGATACTTCCAGTAATATATGGCATCGGATGAATTTTTACTCTTTTCCTTGTTGATGGTAAATGTCTGTCTTGACATCTCTTCTGGTCTTCTTTTGTACGACCATCGACCTTCTTCCCCTCCCTCTCCTGCTCTGTTTATTTCTATAACCATGAAGGACTTTATTAAATATGTTTGGTATCCTATTTACCTATAATCTGAGATGAAATATTCTATGTTTCAGCACAGTTTCTTGGCAATATAAATTGATGCCGACTAATAAATGCATTGATTGAAATCTCAACCAACCATGTGTTTTTGGATATTTGTCATGATCGCCAGGTGGTGATCCTTTCTTATGCTTGACACTAAGCATCCATGTGAAAAATGTTTGAGTGGGACTTTTATCAGATAGTATGCTTATGAAAGATAATTAATGGCCGGCGTACTGCTATCAACCAATGAAGATGATGGAAAGATAGTAATTAGTCATGTTTTGCCTGGTGTTGATGTTCTTGAATGGATTCAAGATGGATTGGGGATAGGCATTTGGGTGGCCGTAGTTCCTATGGCAACAAAGGGTTGGTTGTGAGCAATGATGGTGAGTGATGATACAACAAAGTATAGGAAATGGAGTAATAACAACAGAAATTAAGAAGAATATGAGAAAAAACATGTGTTTCTCGTAACGCTTTAGGTATCAATTGTTCATCAACCTGATAACAAAACGGAAATGCCGTGACTGATTCTTCCCTTTTGCCAAATCAAAGAAAATGGGGTATGCGTTTTCTGAGAAGCACTTCCCTGTAAAAGAGATACAGACTCTGGAGTAATCTGGAAGTATAATTGTGTAGACTAAGCTTCTCTTTCGATTCATTATTTGCTGGCCCCACATTTTCCTCGTGTTTACGTTATTATCTTACGCCAATTTCTCTTCATTTCTTTCTTATTCTTTCTTAAAATTGTGACTGAAACTACCGAACAAGCCAAAAATCTTAAACATCCTTGGTAATCTCCATCTGTCTTTTCTTGTGGGACAGGAGTTATTTTTTTATCTGCCTAGGCATCCTTAGATTTTGAACTGCCCTGGATATGATTTGCAGGCAAATTTGTAAAGACCAAACATATTCCGTTACATTTGTTCATTGATGTTTTTGATTGCAGGTCAAAGTAAAGAGAAGAGGCGATGATACCAAATACGTGGCTAAGGTATTTCACTGGTTCAGTAATCAAGTGATGCATTGTGATATCTGTTTTCTTTTCAAGTAAAGTATTATTTGGCCAATTATTCCATGAATTCAACATTTTTTTTACTGTTGTGTGGATATTAGTGAATGTCAACTAGAAGTACTGCTGGACACAAACTTGTCTTAAAAAGGTGTTTAAAGACACAGGTTGATAGATGATTCCTCACAACGAGTGGGAATATAAAGCAAGGTAGCATGTAAAATATTAGAAAATCAAAAATACACTGAGCAGCCAGCCACTCCTCAGAAAAAGACGGAGACAATTTGTTTTGTCCAAACAAGTTTCAGAGAACCGTAACCTACTGAGAGATGTAAATTCTTTTTGAAGCATTGATAGTCCATAGCAAGCTCTTCTGGCTAAGATCCACTTTTCACTTTGTAAACTTCCTATCTAAGTTGCATTATATATGTGGAAAAGATTTCAGAATATTTGATGATCTCTATAAGGAGGCTCATTTTATTACTTGGTTATTCTGTTTGTAAACCTGATTTCACCTGTGGAAAGCATATTTGAGCCTCTTAACCAAAAGATCTTGCTGCTGTTGCAGACATGTTGGACAATTACGGTTTAAGTTAGAAGATACCAGCCACAATTAATGTTTTCTCCCTTACATTTGCTTATTGTATGAACTATTTTTTTTTTACCATGTGCCAAAAGAGAGCCAAAGAATGACTAAACATTCTCATTTGTTTGCTTCCACGAGAAACAAAACAAATTCTTCACGATTACTGGTTTTCTGTTATGTTCATCATATATGCAAGAAAGTACTGACCTACATATCTGACCATGGCGTAATGTCTTCTTTCATTTAGCAAGGCTGTAAATTGTGTCATGTAGACAAATCATCGTTTATCGACCTGTTTATGCTGGTACATGAAAAATGATCTGATATTGTATGGATAGTGCTTTGGTGCGTGTGTTCATTTACCATTTTGGTTTTCCCCCCAAAACAGCTAGATTGTGATTCTCCTTTATTTTTTCTCTGTAATATGGAGCTAGTGTCCAATTATCTCTGTTGCCTTCTCTACCTTTTTCCTTTTATAGGCACATACATGTCCCTTTGCATCATTGGGTCAGCAGTCTGCATTTTTTCTTTTGACTCTTAGTGAGAAGTGAAAGCTGAATATGAAGAACCAATCAAGTTCTCAGTTCCAAATTTGCAGTCTTGGATGTAACAATCCCATGCCTCAGCTTCTTCTTTCTGGTTGAATGGACAGGTTTTGGCTAAAGGCATCGATTGTGATATAGCTTTGCTTTCTGTAGAGAGTGAGGAATTTTGGAAAGGAGCAGAACCACTGCAATTGGGACGCTTACCACAACTCCAGGTAGGACTTACTTGGTTGTGAAACAACTACCTCTCTGTTTCACTTCATAGAAGTTGTTTTAAATTCTATGAAGCTTTCTTTCTAGTTCTTCCATCCCTAGCAAGATTTTTTGACAATCTTGAAATTTGGCATTTTAATATTATCTTTGCATGGAGATATCTCCTAAAATAGACTAATCTATTATCATAAAGATGATGGGTTAGTGCAGATTAATGTTTTGCCCAAGTGCTTGATATCTTTCTTGCACTATCATCTTGTAATTTTCTTAAAAAGTTTTTCTTTGTCTGAGTTATTCTCTTATTTCACGAGAAGCAGCATCACTATTTGGGAGATGCATCTGACTATCTACCACTACACCATGGCTTCTGGCAAAACGCCTCAGTACATGAAATCATAAATACAGAACTTGGTCCAGCAAAGTGGTTCATAAACCAAATTAATGGTATACAGAGAAAATGTTAAGGGAAGTCTAAGATCCAGGATAAAGCTCTGTGGTCTGGCGAAGGAACTGTGATGGACAATTTGGAAGTTCTACATCTTTTATTGTTCTCTGACTTTGAAATTTTAATAGATATTGATTTTTTTTTTTTTGATAAGGTAATAGAAATTGGATTGATGTGTCACTGAAGGCTCTCATAATTAACAGGAAAGTGAATTTTCGCGATGGTTGAACGACATTAGTCTGCTGCACTTTGGCAATAAACATTTTGTCTTGTTCGATCAGCTCTACATTGATGTTTGCAACACTAGAGATTGTATGTTGTCATTCTGCAGATTTGTGATTGTTTGTGTGAAATTTTGTGAGACTATTGCGAATTATTTTAAAAACTTATGTAGTTGAATAAATGCGGGTTTAACGTTTCGATACTCTTTAATACTCCCCTCAAGCATAGACCGGATTTTGATCTAAGATTGAAGTGGAGAAATATATGCTCAAGTCTCTACCTTTGATACCATGTAAAATTTTGTGGGACCTTTTCAACTGTATAAAAAATTTAAGCGGTTAGATGAATGTGTGATTTGATATTAAATGTTCTCAGAGTTTGAACAAGCTTAAAGTCAATGTAGCACCATTTCATGACTCATCAACTCTCAATTTCCTTTGCTCTCATCTTGTGGGTAAACTTTTCATATTTAGCTGTTCCTTATTGGACAGGATGCTGTCACTGTTGTCGGATATCCGCTTGGAGGAGATACCATTTCCGTAACAAAAGGGGTTGTATCACGTATAGAGGTTCGACATTCACGTTTAACTGTAATATTTTCTGATAAGTAATGAACATGGCTTTCATTCTTCGAAGACCCATATGACAAGTGTTCAATAAATGTTTTAATGTCTGCCTTTTATTGTGCAAAACTAGTTTGCTGGGGAGTCTTGTACCTCTATAGATGTAAATGTCTTCTTGTCCTTTGTTTGTTGACATGCTTTGGTTTGATAGTGACAATGGAATGATTCATGGTCATTTAACATAATCAATGCCTCTCAAAATATGATGTTAATATTTTGCCTAAAGCTTGAGACTTTTTGTGAAGGATTTGCCTAAAACTAGAAAATTACACTCATGTATTACTAGAGCAAGGGCTTTATCCTTGTAGTTTCACTCAGAGTGAGAGCAGCAAAATTTCTTGACTTTTGTTTTCTGTCTGAAATCTTTTGGAGGTTTAATATAGCATTTCCATTGTTCCTTTAAAAATGTAAATGCTAACAGTCGAGAAACTCTGAAAATTGGAAGATTTTGACTGTGTAAGATCTTCTGGTCTTGCCCTTCATGATGGGCAATGGGGCCGGCACTTAATTTCAGATTAGCGTCAGATTTTGACATTCATCCTTTACTGCATATTTTGCATATCAACTATAGGATAATATATTCACATTCGAAGTGGTCTTATTGCATTATTTTGGTGGATTGATAGAGTGGTAAAATATAATCTTGTAGTCACCGCCTGATGTTCCTCTTTGTATAGGGGAAAATATGTATATGTCGTTTTCATTTCAAATATATGAGGCTAGCTTGTGTATGATTGCATGTCTAAATGGTCTGAGAGTGAACATGTGGTCTGTTGGGGCCATAGCATTAGGAGGTTGATCAATTTGAAGAGTTTGACTACACATTCACTCTAGCTAATCTCTTGGATTTTCCATTGCATGTAGCACTCCAAACTAACTGCTGTATCTGACATGGTCTGTTCATGCTATAACATTGAAGCCTTTTTGTTATTAAGTTTGTCTGTGAAGTCTATATCTTAAGAATTAAGTACTTGTCATCAGGTAACATCTTATGCTCATGGATCCTCTGATTTGCTGGGAATACAAATTGATGCGGCAATTAATCCGGGTTGGTGGATCTTTTTCCTTTATGAATGTCTCTTCATGCATTCTCTAAGGGACAGTTATCCTCATATTAAAATCCTTATTTTACCATAAATTTCGGCGCTCATTTTTTGTACCAGCGTGCTCATATTTGTGACATTGTAGGTAATAGTGGTGGACCCGCATTCAATGATCAAGGAGAGTGCATCGGGGTAGCATTCCA
The DNA here is from genome assembly GCA_017140595.1 of Eucalyptus curtisii. Lineage (NCBI taxonomy): Eukaryota > Viridiplantae > Streptophyta > Magnoliopsida > Myrtales > Myrtaceae > Eucalyptus > Eucalyptus curtisii. The sequence continues at coordinate 10,422,429 of CM029501.1, read as the reverse complement.
GGTAAATCTATGGCTTCTGGCAAAAATAGCTTCAGAGCTGTGGTGCTCTTATCTTGACTAAGTCAATATGGAGCTCTTCTTGGATAATGTTCTTACAAAGCTTTTCTTTTAGGTTTACAGATCTGAAGAGGCTGAAAATATTGGTTATGTGATTCCAACGACAGTTGTTTCTCACTTTTTGAATGACTATGACCGAAACGGGAAATATACTGGTGAGGATTAAGTGGTCACAGTGCCTGTTTCATGTTCTGTTGTCTTCTGTTCTTAACCTTGTATTTATCTGAATAAAAGACATAAGCAACTTAAAGGTACCATAGACATGAAGCTGTAGCTGTATGATTGTGCGAATGGTTTTCATGCCCGACATAATCAGCACTGGAAATTATGGAGCTTTAATCTGCTTGAAAGCTTGTAATGTATGATGCACAGTTTTGCCACTTTGCTTACTAGTCTGATGATTATCACTGAGTTTCTTCCCCTGCAAAGCTTTTGTAAGCTGGTTGAATTTATTGTTGGTTCTTAGGCTTCAGTGGCAGCTCTTTGGTAGAAATGAGAGATGATTGAAGTGTCACTATTAGTGGAGGTTCTGCCTTCTGATTATTGGGCATAGCTCGTTACTCCTTTCTTGCATGTCTTGAAAACCTTCTTTGTTGGTGTCATTTTCTCCTTGCTATTTTTGTAGCAATTTGAATTTGTCAAATGGCCTGAATCTGCTAAATCGATGGAACAATATTCTTATTCATGAAGGTTTTCCTTGTCTTGGAGTCTTGCTGCAAAAGTTGGAAAATCCAGCTCTACGTGAATGTTTAAAAGTACAGTCCAACGAGGTACATCTCTCATTTACTTGCAGGAAGGCCTTCTCGGATCAAGTTGTGCAATTATTGATGGTTATTGGCATATCTATAGTTGCTGTTAATTCATTCATGTATCGTGCAGTGGTCAGATTATACCAGTCAGCATCTTTTGTATTTTAGACAGATACATCAGAGTGCATACCCCGCCCCAAATTATTTAGTTACTGGCAATTTAACATGTGCACCACCTTGCTTTTTGACTGATATCACTATGCAATGGAGTGAAATGTCCATCATTTTGGGATAGATTCAGCATAATAAATTTCTTATCTGCCCTGATTATTGATGTTTAAGATGTTAGATTTGTAGCACGTGACATTTTCCCCATCTTTTGTGCAATAGTTATTAATTGAAAGGTAGCTTTACTTGGATAGATGATGCCTGTAACTTGAAAGCAATCTTTTTGTGAAGTGAAAGCTAGCCTTGTTTTATATACCTGTTACTTGTAGGCCAATGATGTACTTATCCGTTTATATATCGTGCTTTAATTAATTGGCATTTTGTAAACTTTTATGTAGTTTTATATTGATTTTCATGCTAAAATCAGAGGAAATTGGTTTGCATAGAAACTGAAAAACATTTTTTTATTCACATGTAGCCATCCCGTCATGTTTTAATTTTCTGAAAACCATCATCTTGCTGCATCAATATTGTATCTGTCATTTGTGTTTTATGCCTGTTTTCATAATTTATATATCTTCAAGAGCATCTGAGACTACAGAAAATACCAGAGTTCTGGTTCGCTCTGCCTGTTATCAGCAAATTGCTGCATGTCATGAATAAGAGTAAATGCAGCATCCTTAGTGCTACTTTCCCCTTCTTTCATGTTCATGTGGGTTCAAGAGCTTGCACCTGCTTTTAGTGTTGCTACACACCATCCTCACAAGAATTGCACATGTGCAGGGGGTGTTGGTGCGAAGAGTGGAACCGACATCTGATGCAAATAATGTTTTAAAAGAGGTATTCTTCTGACTCAATGAGTACTTTTGACACAGTCAACAACTCTTTTATCTATACTACTGATTGCTTTCTCAAACATAAAAAGTTAGAGCTCCATGTAAGGAGCTTTATAGGAAATAAATTTTGTTTAGGCAACCTAAATGAACCTTCAAATTGGTTTTGGTATCAATAGTTGTGCTATTAATGTTTCATTCTGTCAATTTTTCCCCTGCGTCATACGCATGGATTGCCTAAATAGGTTCACTAAGTTGCTATCAATTTTTTTAAAAGAGATAAAATGAAAGGCTTGCAAACTCACACCATGAACTAGTATGCCAAAGTAAAGGTTAAAGGTGGGAAAATGGTCTTGTAAGTCACATGATCATGTATCTATGCTTTTCCAGGGGGACGTGATTACGAGCTTTGATGATGTTCATGTCGGGTGCGAAGGAACTGTGCCATTCCGATCATCTGAGCGCATTGCATTCCGCTACCTAATTAGTCAGAAGTAAGGAGCTCATTTTTTTAAGCAGATGTCAGAGGGGAAAGATATTCTTCCCTTGAAACTTCATGTTAGTTTAGTAACTACGACAATCAAATGTTGGCTCAATCTTGTTCATTTTAGGGCTTCCCTCATGTTTCCCAACACTTTGTTTTGTGATGGAGTTTTGAGTTAGTCATACAACTAGTTATGCCCATCTTTTCTGTCATTGAGATGTGAATGAGATGTCATTATGAGGTGGAGTCATTCACATATAAATCAGTTATTATTATGCAATTGTGAGATTGCTGCCAGTGATTTGAATTTGCTCTGCATAAGCCCTACAATCACAATGTAGCATATAAGTGTCATTCTGGAATTTTCGCTGATGGGGCACTTTAGCGTGCATTATGGAAGGTCAAGGAAGCAGTTGTTATCACTGCCACTGGAAACTTTTGACAAAATATACATAAGGAGGAATTTTTTTTTTTAATAGAAAGAGAGAGGGTCATATTCTTATGTCTGTCCATTCTTAGTATGCATTTCGCATAATGCATATATGCTCCTTTTAAGTTTTTTATTGCGTTCTGTAATCACAATTGAAACCATTGTCCTTCATAGAAGCTATAGCCCCAAGATGTTGAGACAGTTCAATGCTCAAGTGCTTATTGACTACATGTGATGCTTACGCAGGTTTGCTGGTGATGTAGTACAACTTGGCATTATTAGAGCAGGGACGTTCGTGAAAGTTCCTGTAATTTTGAATCCGCGAGTTCATTTGGTAAATTACTATAGATTTTTGTCTCTACATAACATTGCATCCCTAATCTCTGGAACTCTCCTTTGTGACAATCCTGTACGGTTTATGCTTGTAGGTTCCCTATCATATCGAAGGGGGTCAGCCTTCTTATCTAATTATAGCTGGTCTGGTCTTTACCCCGCTATCAGAACCACTAATAGAGTATGGTCCAACTACCAGCCGAAAATTCTTCTAGTTGTATAATGTTCACATTTTGAAGTTGATTAAACATTGTGGTTATGTCTGATAAATTTCTTTTCTAACTGTTTGGACAGTGAAGAGTGTGAAGATTCTATAGGGGTAAGTCATAAGCATTTCTAGTAACTCTTTTGACATGGCAGATGATATGACGAATTATATTATCATGTGATGTTCAGAATTCTTTTATTTTTTTATTTCAAGAGCAAAAGTACAGGAGATATTCTTGTAATTAACCATCTGAAATAAGTCTTACATGTGCTCTTCGTGGCAGCTAAAATTACTAGCAAAGGCTCGCTATTCTTTGGCAAGGTTCAAAGGTGAACAAATTGTGATCCTATCGCAGGTTAGTGGTTTCTATATTTATATGATTTCCCTGAAAACTTTATGAGATTCCAGTCAAATCTACTCTGAAAATTAGATATCAACAAACAAAAGAACGGCAATCATTTCGCTTTCCTTGCCTTTATTCCATCTGGAGAACTAGATCTTACAGTTTTCCAGATTCTCCTCACACAATCGCGACTGTATTTCATCATCCCTTGTCATATGTATAGGTGCTGGCAAATGAGGTAAACATAGGATATGAAGACATGGGCAATCAACAGGTACCATGGCACTGCCCATAAATTAGCGCTTTTAGTTTTAGTATTTTCCATGTACTCAATAGGAGGTATTATCAGGTCTTGAAGTTCAATGGCACTCAAATAAAAAACATTCGTCACCTCGCCCACCTCGTCGACTGTAAGTGATGACATTTGTCCCCTTTCCCGTCTTAACATGACCTTGATTACTATGACGCTCACAATTTTTCCACTGGCTTTCTTAGCATGTAAGGAGAAGTATCTAGTTTTTGAGTTTGAAGACAACTATCTGGCTGTCCTGGAGAGAGAAGCCGCTATGGCAGCCTCGTCCTGCATTCTCAAAGATTATGGGATTCCAGCCGAAAGATCTTCCGATCTTTTAGAACCTTACGTGGATTTGCCAACAGATAATGAAAAAGTAGAGCAAGATTTCGGCGATAGCCCAGTTTCAAGTTTGGAAATCGGGAATGATGGAATTTTGTGGGCATAGTTAACTGACAGTCGGCGTTGGCCTAATTCTTTTCACCCTTGTAGCATCTCTTACTGGAGGCAGGGTTGCATCATCAATAAGGATGAAGTGAGGAGTCTGAAGACTGATCTCCTATTCTTTCTTTGAGCCTGCGCGATTCTTGATAAATTCTTTTTTACTTATCAGGTGGAGATCAAGTTACGAGTGGTTCTACATGTAAATTATGGCGGTCAATTTTGTATTTTTTTTTTCATTTTGACGATTGAGTGATGTCAGATCTTGGGTCGGAAAGATTATAATGAATGAATTTTTTGGATGATACTCCTCGAATAGTCATATGTGCATCACTTTCTGTTATCTAAATGTAGCATTTTGAAACCAATGGGAGTTTATGCAGCCTTATCAAAGGTTGAATGAGCTTTGAAAATGTCTACAGTTTGCTTCTTCTTCGCTCCTAGCTTTTCCTTCGTGGATCATTCTCTTTTTGCCTCAACATTGACAAGTTGAGGGTATGGAGGCAAGTCGGAAGAGGATCGTCTACCCGCCACGGGTTTTCCCTAGGTGGCTAAAATCATTTGGTAACGTTATTTTGATAAATCAGTGGCTGAGATCTGTTGAGGCAACGAAGAGAGGAGGTATAATGACCAATATACGAAGAGGCATTGACTGACAAGCAGTTGTATCACAAAGAAGAGGAAAATATTTATTGAAAAAGTCATAAATATATTATACTTTTGTCAATTTAATTCGAAACATTTCAATTTTATTAATACAATTAGAAACTTTTTAATGTTTTGCTAATTGAGTCCATACGGCTAATTTTGGTCAAAAATCGTTGACGTAGATATTACAATCGCTGGTGGTCCTTTGACGTAGATAATTTTTAATAATATTATAATAAATGTTAAAATTTTAAAATTATTTTTATGATTTTTTTCCTTTGTATTTTTTCTTTTCTTTTTCCTTTTGCTGGCCATTAGCCATGGCTAGGCTAGCTGGCCTTGCCTAGGTGAGGGTCACCCTTGCCTACCACAAGTGAGGCGCGATAGGGCAAGGGCGAGCCCCCGCGAGACTTGACCTTGCCTCAGCTAGATTCAAAGAGGCCAGCCCTCCTAGGTCAAGGCGACTTCACTTGTGGCGGATGAGGCCAAACTGCGTGGCCCAGGCCAATGGTTGACCACCGGCAAAAGAAAGAATAAAGGGAAAAAAATAAAATAACAATATTAGAATATTATTAACAATTGTCCACTCATCATCAACTGGCGTCCACGTCAACAAATTCTAGGTAAAATTAGTTGGATTTACTCAATTGACAAAATGAGAAAATGTTTAAACTAAGTTGGCAAAATTGAAAAGTTTGGGATTGAATTGATACGTGTTTAATACCTTTTGGACAATTTTCCCAAGAATATGAGGTACATGTTATCATAAAAGAAAGGGAAAATGATACAAATGTCAATATGGTCTCTAAATTTTGGTCCAAATGTAAGGTTATAACTAAATTTTTATTTTGTTCAATATGGTCTTCAAATTTTGATACAATGTTCAAATGATCTCTAAACTTTTCAACATTTTGACATAGTTTATAATATATATAGTATGCTTCACACGTTTCTTCGGCACTTGAATAATTCTCATATTGGTAAAACACTGTTATGGATCTTCATTGGGTCCGCTGTCGGTGTTAGAAACAGTTTACACATTCACCGTTGAACGGTTAACGTGCGGAAAATTTTGTTTCAAAAAGATTGACCGCCGTTCTTTAATCTATTCGCTCGGCACCATGTTTCGCGGTATTTCACTTGGACGCACAGCATCAAATAGCCAAGCAACTGTTGATGATCATCACCGCTCGGATCAGTTAATTTGCTACATTGCGTACAGAGAGTACACGACTGCACCATCAGGAGCATCATACAGCAACGTTTTGCGGCGGCGATTTCCTTTCGCCGGATAGGGGCGACGTCACAGGAGCCCCTTTATGTCGTTCGCGACGCTCTGGGCGTCGAGAGAAGCTCCAAAGAACCCTCTCCTCGACAGTCCCACGCAGTATAAGCCGTTCTTTCCTTTCCACTTGTTTGGATAACTCGGCTTCACGATGCCGTCGTCGTTCAGAATGCAATCCTCTTCCTGTCATCAAGAAGGGAAACGAAGTGAGAGCTACATCATCTGCTGTGTTACTTCTACATGAACGGTCATAGTCGACCATAGTCTCGGACAATCATTTACAAAACATCGGCTATACAACCTACAAGTTCGAGAGAGAGAGAGAGAGAGCCGGGTACCTTGACCTTGAGCCACTGTTTCGTCGGCCGCTTGAAGCCGGTGGCGAACACAATGGCATCGAACGAATCCGAGTGTCCATTTTCGAATACCACTTCATTGCCTCTTATGCATTTGACTGCCGGCAAAACCTGCAGAAGAATGCAACATATCATCCAAGTTCAAGCAAGTCTCCAGCCCCTTTATGACAGATTTTGTAAGATTTTGATAGGATCATCGCCAACTATTATAAAAGCTTAAACTGTTATCGGTTTGCTCTTTTTTTGGTCTAATACTAAGCGTGGAAATTTAATTGGGGAGGCAAATGAGGCTTAGAAATATTTAAACTCAGGACCTCCAACTTTAGTGCTATGTAAGATTTTGTTATGACCACCATCAACTGTTTTAAAAACTTAAAACTGTTAGATAGATGCATGATTTCTAACATATTTTACCTCAAATCAATCTTGCAATAAGTGAAACTGTTTAGACAGCTGCTGTATTAACTTCAAGCCACATGCAACAGACAAAACTTCTCACGTTTCCTCGCAAAATTCCTTAATAATAATGATTAGAAGAAACGAGTACCTGAATCTCTCCGGATCTGATCTTCGCGCAAGTGCCGACATCGACGAGAGGGTACTTGCCGTACTTCATCTTCATGGTGAAGGGGCCCTCCTTGGGCTTCGGGATGCCGTACTTGCTCATGTCCCCGAACCACAGGCGGCTCGCGATCATCGTCAATCTCTCGGCCCAATTGAAGGACAAGTACTTCACCAGCACTATCGCCCAGTTCAGCATCTCCCTTGTCACGAAATTGACCTGCAAAGTCACAGATCGCCCGAAAACATAAAACAGAGAAGAAGGAAAACCACGAGAAATCCCTTCATACATAATGATTTGATCTACATATGCACCATAAGTACATTAACCTCTATTCTTATAAAGCAAATCCAATGCCAATTTCAAGTTCCAACCCCAGATTTTTCGCTCGAAAGCTTTCCGACATTATCAATCAAACTCATTCCCTGAACTAGATTAAAATCGCACTCCTCACAGCAAGTGTAGAACTCATATCTGAGCTTGGAAAGATCTCTCTCTCGCACTCGTGCGCGCTTGTGGTTGCGACCACAACTGCAGGGATCACGGCAAACACCTTTATGTGTGGTATATTTCCTTGGACAAATGATAGGATGAGAAATTCATGGACTTCTTTTCCAATCTTGTCCTATTCTAACCCATCTTATTTTTCGGTACCAAACGCAGCCTATAAGAAACAAGCTAGAGGGCAATCGATGGAATCATATTTTTCACTCTGATGGGCTTTATTTTGCTAGATATTATCTAGACTCGTTCTATAAGATCAATCATCCCCGTATCAAAAGTATGCGAAAACTCGCACTCAATCTCACTAAAAATCATGATTATTCATATAAATCATGCACCGTAATCGGTTGTATCCATTGTATCGCACTGAGAATGTGTCCTTAAAATGTTTTTCTAAACTCCAAAAGAGGATAATGCACATGACATGAGTATTAGTGTATAGAACGGTGTATGTATGTACGTATGCATGAGGGTCTTATCCATAATGGAGAAAAGCTCAGGATTAATCACCGGACTCCGGACGACGATGGAGGTGATGGCTCCATGGTCGGCGAGATCCAGCGCGATCTCCATGCCCGAATTGCCGGACCCGACCACCAACACTTTCTTCTTTGCAAACTCCTTCCCGTTCTTGTACTCCGTCGAGTGCATCGCCTTCCCAGGGAAACTGTCCATCCCCTCCACCTCCGGCACGAACGCGTTGCAGCTCTCGCCGGTCGCCACCACCAGGAACCTCGTGCTGTACTCCTCCACCACCCCCGCGCCGCCTTTCGACACGTCCCTGGCCACCACGCGCCACCGCCCTGAGGCCTCGTCGTAGTGGGCGGACTGGACGGACCGGTTGTAGACCGGGTTGATGCCGAAGTGGGAGACGTACTCCTGGAGGTACTGGACGAAGAGGGACTTGGGAGGGTACTTGGGCCAGTCGGCGGGGATCGGCACGTGCGGGAGCTGGCAGGTGTGCTTGGGAAGGTGGATGTGGAGGCGGTCGTAGGAGCCGCGCTGCCACAGCGGGGCGAAGCAGTCGGCGCGCTCGAGGAGGAGGTAGGGGATGGAGAGGGAGGAGAGGGCCCCCGCGGCGGCGATGCCGGAGGGGCCGCCGCCGACTATGATCACTTCCGCTTCTTTGCTCATGTGGTGTGGTGGAGAGAGCAGCGTAGGAAGAGGATTAGAATTTGTTAGTGGAAGATGTGAGGATGGAGGAGGGCGTCCGGAGTGGCACTACCTGGAGTCTTTTCTCCCTAATTTGGCCGGGCATGTGACTCACGTCATTTTCAATGATTTAGATTCAGTTTCATATGATAATATTTTTTCGAAAATACATGCAATCCCTTTGGATCCCAAGCTAAATAAGATGTTATAATGCCTTATTTAATGGTAAGGAACGATCGCAGTGAGTTCTAGTTAAGAGTATTTTTAAGGTTGATTTCATCAATCTATGTCGCGAAACTTCGCTCGATACAAGAGGACTAGGGATTTGTGTGGATGGTGCTGATGATTTCTCTATTCAATCCGAATGTCCCGTGTCTAAAAAGAAAAATATGTTGAGGAAAGTTTTGTTGTCAGAGTTGCCCCCACCACCACCACCACAAATGTCTCTCTCTCTCTCTTTCTATGGAGCCCATCGACTCCGTCTCCATAAGCGATAGAGCCAAATCATCTTGGACGCAGCGCAGCCAAATGTGGCTGCGTCTGCGTCATATACGTTGCAGGTTTGCAACCACGAAATCTCTCTTTTTAAGTTGGTCCTGAGATGTATTTGGTCGCATGCTCCGAATACAAAGCAAATACCTCTTTGGCGAAGAAGCCCGCAGAGGACGAACTAAATGACAAATATAAACTCTTTCAAGTTACAAATATTAGGATTTGATTCATACTCACCATTGACAGAAAAGTATAGAAGTCTCTCTTTAGGGATTACCTTGGCGCGGGGTCACAGGGGCACCATGCCCAGGTAATTTATTGGTAATTTAGATTTGGATTATGAGTAGTAGATGAGTAATATACATAACCTCCTTTTCTTGTAACTAAGAGTTGTAATAAAGAAGTGTAAGGTGGTGATTATAGTGGAATCATCTGCTGAATGTATAGCCTTAGTTCAAGGGTGAATCGAGATGGACCGTATATCTTGATTTCTCTTTGTGGCCTTACTCTCTATTTCATTGTATTTATATGCCTAATACTAATAACGAGAGGCTAGTGATGGCCTTATTGCTCCTTATTGGTCCCACAAAAGTTGCTTAGACTTTTTAGTAAAAGAAATTTGGAATGAAATTTAATTAAATCACAAATAGGGCTAACATCCTAAAAAACCCCAATTTTAGGTCAAATTTCAACTTTGTCTCAAATTTCTTTTATTCTTGAAAAAATACTCGTCTTTCACTCTAATCGCAAATATGCCTACATGTCCAAAAATGGTCATCGATTTCTTCAAAATTGTCAACATCATGAGACACAATTATTATTTCATACGAAACATGAAGGTGTTGATGAAAATGCATATTCTGATAATGGACCTTTAACTAGCCTTGAAGTTGATAAACGAAGATATTAGTGAACAATTTTTGGACATGTGGACAAATTTTAGATTATAGTGAAAATTTACGATTTTTTTTTTAGACATAAACAAATTTGAAGCAGAATTGAGATTTTATCTTAGGTTGGAAATTTTTAGGAAATTAGGCCATCATAGGTAATGTTTACCAAAACAATTTTCTCGCCCCTCTTTTCCTCACCCTCCATTTCTTGTGTCGCCATTGGCAGATGAGGATGAATTTTTTTTTTCTTTTTTTGCTTTAGCTGTTGATTATGTGAGCCCTAAATATGAAATCATTATAGATTCACATTATCAACGGCAATGGCAATGGCAGTAAAGCTTCAATATGATATGCTTGAATTCAGGCAAGCATTTCCAACAGACACGTGTGTAGCGTATCGATTTTTAATGGTAAGCTGCACCAAACCCTATAATCACTATGGGGTCTAGTAGGATGACCATATCAATAGTAATCTTGGATGGATGAGAGCCATCCAAGTGGGCGATTCAAACAATTTGGCCAATTTTATGAACTTATTTCGATTTTATCCAGTAAAGAAATTAAAGTAATTTTGCACCCGATTGCTATGCAATTTCCAAAGTTTTAATTCCATAAATCTTTATAGATGCTTATGAATTCGATAAAGCTCTACCTCATCGCTATGATGATTATCTCTACAAACCCTATTCAAATAAGGATCTTTTCATAGGTGGCCCAAAAAAATAAAATAAGGATCTTTCAATAAATGTCCAAAGACACTATTTAAGATTACTAAAAACAGTACGAGGGTTTGTTCACTTACAAATTTTTGAAAGTTGTAAATAACATATATTTCGAGAAAATCACATATTTCAGTAGATTCGTTTACGTTTCCAAATTAAGTACAATCAATCATTCTTAACAATTGTGTTCTAAAGCGCACCTTTTCAATGATTTCCCTTTCGAACAACAGCTAATGAGATAATTATGATTACTTGATTGAGACTTGAATGGTCGAGACCGAGACACGATAGGAAAATTATACGGTGCGAAAATAGTTATGTCCCTGTGTTTTGTCTTGTAATTGAGGATAAAACTTTAGCTCGTACCCTTATTATCTGTCCAATCCATCTGAAGAACTCACGTTGACCGCCCAAAGGCCTTATAAGTAGAAGGACCCTCTGAACTCAAATATCTTCTTCCACCATGACCTTCCGACCCCATAGAGCCACACATCTCAGAGAGAGAGAGAGAAAGATTACAACAGTACTTTTTAAAAATGATGAATGCAGATCGTGTCACTCAATTTAGCTCCATGCGTATGTAAGAACGTATCATCCAATGTGGGTAGCTTAATGATTAAAGCACAACTTCATTTGTACATCAGGCACATGATATATACTCGATTATCATCACTATCAAGTGAAAATGATATCTTGCTTGTCTTGGTACTTTATCTCGTAACTTACTGCATCTATAAGATGAATGGAGGGATTTCAGGAGCTTCAAATTTATTTATTGAAAATAAATTTGTTTCGTTGTAAGAATGAATTGGGACTTGATTGCAACATGGATCAAACGTTTAGGATTCCTCATGTAATTTTTCGTATGTAATGTAATTACATCTTGAGATGAGTCTGGAGTATTGTGAGAAGAAAATGCGAACCGTGACCGAGATGAATCATCGTGTGCATTGAGTACGCAGAAAGATTCCCTCTCGTAGTCACGACGTGATGATTGTTCTGTTCTCTTCTGCCAGAAGATAATGACATCTTGTGAAAACATTAGGTGCGGGTCGTCTACGCAAGACATAATCTGGAATGTACAGACTACGTCCTGAATATGACATAGCAACATCAAAAGCGACAGGACAAATACAACTTCGACGAAAATACTGAATCTATGTCGCAAGTCGCCATGTCATTGTCCCTGTGGATAATAAATCTCAGCAGGCACTGCACGCAACCGATGCTAACATGTGCCGTTCTTTTCATCAACAATGTTTGTGAGCCAGCTTGCATCTGAATCTGCTGTTGGAAATAGCCATGTCTGGTCATTTTGTATGATGTGTCCACTGCACATGGCCGGAGAAGCTCAAGGTCCAAGTCACTCTAGGACAAGACGTATTCAGTAATGGAATCGGTTGTTTTCATTCGTGACCGAAAACAAAAATCAGTTGTTTTCATTCACAAGGCACCAACTGTAATTGGACGAGGACTTCGTTGTCTTGTCTCTAATGGGAGAATGCAGCCGCGGGATCCTGGTCCCCAGAAAGGGAAAAAACCAGAATGAAAGCGGAGATTATCTTGTACAATGGCGGTCACTTCGAGATTGGCCTAAAAAATTGATACATTAATTGACGTGCTAGACAGAAAGCTCAAATGTGTTTACCGCAACACCTTAAATCTTTTTTTCCCGATAAACGTATTATCATAGTTTGTCATCAGCGCATATTAGTTGCTAACCCTAAGAAGCAAGGAATTCAGCCTCACTACTCATCAATGTAGTGACGCGTACGGAGCATTCGGACCCACCTTACTATATATGCACTGGGTCGCTCCCCTATATAACATGCGTATCAAAATTATAAAATTTCTGATGTTTCCAAAGATTGTCAGCTGACGATTGTCTCAGTCGGCGAGCCCGGGATGTGTTGCACGAAGCCCCTCCCTCCAAACACCGGACGCATAAAAGCATTATCAAACTTACGCCAGTAATAGTGCACAGGGTGAGCAGGAGTTGTCAAGAGCATGCGTAGACTCCTTGGACGGGTTGTGCCATTTTGGCCGTTCATCGCAACCTCCAGGTCTTGACCATTTTGAAGTAGAGGCAGGGTTGTGCCGTTTTGGCCGTTCATCGCAACTTCCGGGTCTTGACCATTTTGAAGTAGAGGCAGCGTAAGAGATTTCGGTGAGGACAATTCAGATTCCACCATACTACTCAAAGGCTTCCGCAGGGGCAGCAGGAATCTTATTAGAGGTTTGGTCACCAACCCAAACACCTGAAACAGAAGAGGTGAATAGTCTATACATTAGATTTGTCGCTGTTAAAAAGAGTGTGCGGTCTAATGTTCTTGACAGAAGGTCAAACTATAGATATACTGATCCTTAAATCGAGGCCCGTGCAGGCTTCTTTAGGATCACCTGTGGTAAAGCCAGGTACCCAAACAAGAGATGGCTCTGATTAGATGGGTTTGCACCTCCATCTAGTCCAGAAAGCATACGCCTTAATTTGTGCTTATGTTTCCCACCTTCCAATTAGTTTATAATCAAAGCTTAATGGCCATTCAGATTTCTTGCTCATGCAATAGAGGCTTAATTTGGGGAATACGTGGCCTGTGAACCGCATCCTCATTGGATTATATTCATATCAGGCCGGATTCTAACTTGACGAAATTATACATGTATATGTACTATTGTGCCAGAGTCCGGTAATATTAACCACTGCCCTTACCACTGTGCAAAAGAGGACTATTGAGATGGTGCTGGTGATCATGATAGCATTTCCTCGCATTTGCGTATGGCCTGAGCTGGAAAACTGTGTGAAAGTTGAAATGTGAGCTTAGCACATTCAACACTTGAATATAGCAATGCAGCTTCAGCGTATTGTATATGAATTATCTAGATGAGGAACAGGAGACGGACAGAATTTTTTCCAAGAAATCTTAAGAAGACACAAGGAAATACTAATTGACATGAAGGCAACATGATCATACTCAGATAATCCCAAAGAAAACTGGAACTTGGCCCAAAAGTCTGGCCTAAGAAACACATGAGGATGTTAGAAGGGGCTTCTCTGTCAAGTTTATGTGACCATAAGACAAAGTAACATAGAAAAACTCCTCAGTGCCACCACAGATATTAAGGATGGTAATAACGTCAGTCAACTTTTTAATTTTCTTGCAGATAAAGGTTTGGTGGTAGCACTTTGGCAAATATACTTGTCTTGTAAGTCAGAATGGACTAGATACAAAAGGGAATGCTACCTAAAAAAAATTTCATTAGTGCTTACATCGATAAAACGCATAATGTTGGGCTACATGTGAAATAGAGATTACAAAAAAAATGCATGAAGATGACCACTTAGCCTAGAGCGACCATATTTGTATATATTAAAAACCATACAATTGCTTTGTTTTGATGCATGCAGACGGGTTTATCTGGATGGGACAATGCAATTGGCCAACCTTTGCAGAATTAAGCACATGATTGTATCATGTTAAGACTAGACTGATTAAAAAGGAACCATGGCACCAAACCTAACACTATATAGCCAACGTCATTAATTAGTCAAAATTATCCCAGTGGTACCTTATTATAAGCAAGCGCCATGGATACAGCCCCTCGCATGAGCCCAGCCCACCATATTGTCACCTGTTATGGTTTCCATTATTTGATGGCTCATACGATGATTAATAAATATAATTACTTGGAAAAAAAGAAAAGCCTACCTGTTGCTTAAAATCAATTTTATCAGCTGGAGACTTCTTAGTTAAGTTGGAAATGAAGGACAGGGGGAACACAAAAGCAGCCCTCCCAAGGACAATTAGGCCAAGCAGTATGGTGCTCACTCCAACTGACGTGCCTGGACTGCACAAGGCATCAAAGGAAGAAAAGAAACCTCTCATCAACAAAAGCAACATATAAAGAACCAAAAGAGGACCTTCACCCAGGAGACATCCCAGCTGAAGTAAGAATACTGGCACTAGAGTCTAAAGTGTATACTTGCAAAAAATTTTGTGCAATGGACTTGCATCTCACCTATACATTCACCGACAAAATGTGAACAAGCATAAAAGTGCACTCTTAGAGAGAGGGCAAAGGAGGGAGAGAAGCAGATTGATATCATTAGACAGAGATCCTGCAATGAACTACGGCGGCCAATTCAATAATGTAATTGTTGCAAATATTTGCACACTACCTCTTGCTTACAGTTCTCCACTTTTCAATGTCCAGGGCATCCATGCCAACGTACAAGAAGATGAAGATCTCAGAGATAAAGGACATTGTTGCGAAAGCATGTCTGCATAAAATGGAACCCAGAATGGGACCCGCATGTTATTTTGTCCCGCATTGTTATTTTTGTAATTTCATTGATCAAGAAAATTGTATTGCAGGACAAAGAATAGCATTATTGATCGACTGGAGAAAATTACGTACTTGGTTGTTACTCTTGAATTCTCAGTTACATTATGCCAAGTGTAATGTGACATCACAATCCCACAAAAGAATACTGTAAGAATGCCACTTAAAGAGAAGAGCTGCATAAGAATACAAATTAAAGCAGTCAAATTCAGTTAATGAAAGCAATTGGACCCCAAACTTGCTACACTACCTAGAAGGAATTATTTAAACCTTACTTCTGCCATCATATATGAAAGATAAGCCATGAGGATCATCAGAGCAACTTCACGATCAGTAGAATGCCTGAAAATTGAACAGACAGCAACATCAGTGTCATAACAGTTCAAGATGCAAATGAACACTGAAAATTGATCTTAAATATCTGCCCATTGGAAAATAAAATTCTAAGTCAGCCTTTAAAAGCAGTGTATGTGTGCATTGGCACCCTTGGCAGTTCAGCCTCCATCATATTCGACAGATAATCAATTCAAATTACTCTGAAAACACCAGAGAAGCATCAGTTGCTACAGCCGGAGTTGAAAGTCTACAATATGCCACTGACAGACTGATACATGATGTCTCTAGGATAAAACCTATGAGGATGTCTAACCAAACTTATCATTGTTCATTACTAAAACATACTGTTCTTTCTCAGAGGATGTTAAGCCATAAATCTTCTTTTTCTTATAATCATATTGGCAATCCTCTGCTAGAGTCTCCACATAACACCACATTAGCCAATTAATTTTACTAATCTCAGCTATTAACCTATTGGCAATAATATAAAGTCAGGAAAGAAAATGAGCTACAACTCCGTGGTGCTCTGTGTCTAGGCAGAAAGCAGACTCCATCAAATTACTCCTAATAAGGGACCGCATTCATCTCTATATTCCAGAGGAAACGTTTTAGATGGACTTCCATTACATTAAAGAAATTGTGTTAGAAAACTTAAGCCTGGCGGATACCTGCCAAAGTAGAGTTTCTTAATGATATACGCACTGAGTAAACCAACCTGCAAGTAAAACCAAACAAGATGTCACCCGATAAAACTGCACTAGTATCACATAGACACATTGCTTGAGACAATGATACATCATGGCATAAAAAATTTATGGCAAGCACCTAGCGCCTAAAACTCCAGAAATTTCCCCAACGTCCTGTAATATTCTCTGAAGATTTTTAAAAGAAATGTGGGAACTGTCTACTGTGCTTAAGAGGAAAACTGGAGAACATTGCTACCACTTTGATTCATCCACTAAGCTGACCTTCATTCATATGTGTTTCTCATTACTTAAATTAACTGAGAAACACCGAGGGAGCACAGGAATGATGTTTAACACAATAAGGAAACTTAAATTGCACAATGGAAAGGAAATAATGGGAACACAAAAAAAGACCAAGGATACGATTAACAGAGGGGAGAAACTTACAGCTACACCAAGCAATGTGCTTGTGAAAAATAAACTGCAGAGACTGCCAGCAAATTGTGTGGCAATGCCTGAGGTGGTATGAGAGAGATCAAATCTTTGGAGTGTGTTGAAGAGGACAACAGAAGTAGCATCATTAACCACGCCTTCTCCAAAAACTAGACTGTAAAGTAGAGGTGTCTCATCCTGATTTAGCACCTGAATGACAAATTGAACGCTTAATTTGAATGTCTGTCTTGTCATCCAAATATGAAACACATTCACCAACTGAAGGCAACTTTACCTGCAATGTGCAAACAGAATCTGTGGCAGAGAAAATTGCTCCAAGTGCTACAAGTCAAGGCAAAAAGTAGTTAATATCTGAAAACCATACAAATGACACTTGATATGCACCAAATTCTTTTTTTAAGAAGGTAAAACCTATAGGTTTAAAGTGATGAGTGACCTGATGATAACATATATGGATCTACTGAAGGTAAATCAACCAGTCTCTATCTTTCTGTTCTTCTCTTTTTGCATGAAAAGCCATCATCAAACCCAAAGCATATGTCCTTATTGACTTAGTAATTACAAATTGCAAAGGATTCAAGAAACCTGAAAACCTCAATATGCATGGTTAAGAAAATACACTGCAGAGAGGAACTAATTTTCTAACCAAACTCTACAACTATATAGACAGAATGCTCCTGTACTCACATAAAGGATTTAGGCTCTGTCTGGATTGACTTTTACTGTTTATTTTTTTGCTTAATTAAATTCTGTCAATTCACACATCTTGACTTTTCCTAAATCTAAAACACTTGAAACGTTCACAAAATGCAAATGGAAACACAGATCCATGTAAAATATTTTCACAACTTTTTCAAATTAGAATGTTACTTTATATTTTGGAAAAACTAAATGTATTGTTTAATTTATTTAAATTGAACCGAAGAAGCCCTTAACTTCAGGAAGCATGCTTTCTGTCAATTAAAATAAAGAAAAAGACATACCAAAATAATCTCCCATCTCCAGGAAGTCAACATCATTCAACATTTTGAACAGCTGTACAGAACCTGTATTAACAATAGGACGGTTATATGAATAATGCAAAGCAGCATAAGCTCTTCCTCTGCTATCTTTTCCTAATTCTTCTTTCTTCTTGTTAGCTGGAAAATCAGCTATCATTCTTCTGTTCTTTTAAAAGGCAGATTGCACACATGATACTCCATAGCAATATGACACACAAAAGCCAACCTGAATCTGTAGTTCTACAAGGCACTAAACTAACTTAAGCCAATTGTAAATTCAGTGTGGAGCTCTATTTTGTCAACCATTTCTTTTGTTAATATTTTGGCAACAGATATGCATTTTGCTAGAATTTTGACCCCAAAAGTAAAATGCCCCTCTGTGGATGACGAACTAGCAGCGATTCTTGAGAGATGCTTTAAGACAATAAGGGTCTTTCAGAATGAATAGTAACAATGATCTTGTTTTCTAATTACATGGGAAATTAGCCAGGGTGATAAACATTTTTTGTTCCTTTTTTGGGCCAATACCAGTATGCTAAAAATAAAAATAGAACAGTTCTCCAGATTTTCTTGACTCTTTCAATGCAACAAAATTATCATGCAGTGTGGTGCATACTACCAAAACAATTAACGGTGTGAAGATTCTACAAAATCAATGAAATTCAAGAGGTTCCACCAGAACATAGGAAATTTCACGCCAAATCTGTAATGAACTAGATGTTTGCCACATTAGATTCAGGACATACCTAGTGATATGATAAAGAAGGATATCAGAGTACCAACCACCCCAAATAGAGTAATTGTCATGAAATTTCTGAAGAACTGCTTCTTTTTAACTTGAAACCTGGGAAAATGAAAATTGCAAATAAAGCGTTGGAAAGAAAGTGAAATTAAATTATATTTCATCCTATCTCAGAATGATGCAAAGTGCTTACAAGTACACAAATTACGATGACTTCTGTAAACAATAGATCAGCATCCAAGACAATGGTAATATGCGCATGATGTGCCAAGCAAAAAACACACAGGCACCCACAGACACCAGAGAGAGAGAGAGAGAGAGAGAGAGCATACAACAGTACACCTTGGCAATCTTAGAGGAATGTAAAACAGTTCTTCAAACAAACAAAATAACTCTTTCGATTTCAAGTTGATCATATTCTACTCAATGCCGCAGCCATTCCATGTCAAAAGTCGCATTAAAGAATTTACAGTACCAAACAAAATCTAGCAGTCAGCATTATACCACTCAACCGAAACAGTCAGCCAGACTTTCTAGTTTCTTATAAAATGTTTGCAAATAGAAAACTAAAAGTTAATAGGCTTCTAAACTTCATGCAAAATGACTGCAACAGCACCCAATCAAAATCACAAATGATTGCCTGGTCGCAAGCTATAAGAATTTACAAGTGTAAAGTTTACACTTGTTTCCTAAGACTATACAAGCTATTAGGCAAACAGGATGGATAAATTGTTAGTAACTCTAGTCTCTAAAAAATGTGCAAACTCCAACCTACCCAGCATTAAAGATAATAGGTGGAAGAACATATATAAAGAAAAGCTCCTCATTGAAGACCAAGATATGTGAGCTTCTTCCTTCTGTAGTTAGCAGAAGAACGATTCCAGTGCAAAGACCCTGCAAGAAAGCAACCATCCGGAAACCATTGTTAATCAAAATTAATGCTTGCAGCATCCTTCTTTCACCAGCCATCCATTCATTCTGGATCTCATAATGAAAAACTCACAATCGTAAGGGCTGTAATAGACTCGTTAATCCATTTGTTTTTCTCCAGAAGATGTCCAATGATAATACAGGTGCAAAGGAGCACAACGAACAACGTGATAGCATCCACAGATATTTGATTGGCCTCCGATCGGATCCCCAAACTCATCAAAACGGAGCCCAAGCTGAACCCCATCGTGCCACCTCGACTTCAATTCGATCCCTGGAAGTCAAATGCTGCCCATACGAAGCTGGATAAGTCAGCGCACGGCGACATCGTTGCATCTCGAAACAGCTAGCTAAACACAATCAAATCAAAAGAGATAACCCTCTAACTACCAACCCCAAACTTCACCGTTCGTCGATACACTCCGACCCGTGCTACACAGTACGACGTGGCATTGCAGAGCAATCAACAAATCCTAAGCTAGCGTGGCCGCCGCATCCAGAACGCCGCACATTGCGAACACGGAATCGACAATCCAAACGAAACTTAAGCGGGCACTCATCAGTCACCGCTCGGAGCAAGCATCAGCCCACAAAACTTCGCCGCCAAGAAAAGCATAGTACACGGCGAGGGCATCATCAAGTTCAAAACTTTTTCTTCTGGGTATTCTCTCACCGCGCTCCTTCCATCGTTCGACTCAAATTCAGCAACAAAGCATCGCGCCCAAACAAAGGAAAAAGAAAAGACGAGGACAAGGAATCAGGCGAAAGCCCGGGCCTGACCTCACTGCTCCATCGCGCTCTTTTTCCCGCGAGAAACTTCGTGGGTTTTCGTCGTTTCTCGAAGGGGAGGAGGAAAACTTACAAGCTAAGACAACGCCTCCCCCGCCGAGACGAAAAGCCACCAAACTCCAGAGAGAGAAAGAGAGAGAGAGAGAGAGAGGGTTGCTTGCTTGCCTCGAGGGGGTTGCTCTCATGGCGATCGACGCACGCAGCTGCTGCTTCCACGACGGACTGCACCTGCCTCAGCGTATCTACTGCACAACGCGCGAGCTGGAGAAGAAGAGTCGCTGTAGAGAGAGAAAGGAAAGACCGCGAAAGAGAGAGAGGGACTTCGTCAGGCGGGGAGGAATAGGATGCTCCCGCGACCACGATCGAATCCGTGCGACTCGCGCTCCTGGCCGTCCGATCGAGTTCACGCGGGGGTTGCGAAGAAAGGAATGGGAATCCTTTCCGCGCGACCGACGCCCGTGTGGTCGGTCGAACATTGCCATCCATACGACGTAGATCCCGAGTTTCAAATATTTTTATTTGTCCGTATTACTCTAATTCTTAATTTATTTTAAATTTTTTATCCTGTCATCTTTATAGAATTCAACGTCGTAACCTGAAGCTAAAGATTTTTCATAATTTCATCTTTAATTTCTCGAGAAAGTGAATAATCAAACTCCTTACCTTCCATTTTCACGCGAGAATGATTGTAATTGGAATAATCTGAAGTGATTTCCCGACTTTCAAATTAACCTTTATAATTATAGTCACTTTTTCTCTTTTTGGGTAAACGCTCGAACCCGTTTGAGAGAGAATTGCTCAAAACTCATTAAAGCCATTGATCTAGTGAGTCACACGAGAATTTGGTACCTGAGCACTTCATGATTAATGGCTATGATCGCGCTGGCTCCTGATGATTCTTCCTCCTAGAGGGGGTGGAACGGTGGACTCTACTCCACGCAATAATTCTTTTGCCTAGCGGGAGAAGGAATCGAATTCGGAGTTTGGGTGGCATCGTATGAAAAGGAGTCACTATCCAATAGCATCAGCTACCTTTCAAGTTCCAATTCTTACCATCTTCAACTCACCTAACGGAATGTCGGCCCACCTTCTGCGGCTCTTCGGTCTTGGACTTTTTGACCCCTTTTTTTTTTCCTTTGTTGGGTTCGAGTGTGTGGTGAGCTTTCGTTCGATATAAGATGAGTTAGCAGCGTGCGTTCCCACGATATACCTGCACCGCATAGTACGGAGTGGGATATCATAACAGTTCGAATGTTTTCGATTGTTAACTGGGGTGCCTCGACTTCTTCATATTTAAATAAAGTTACGCAAGACGTTCATTACTATGCGCTAGAGAAGTATAAAAACATTTGAAGATCCGATGGTAGTTGAGAGCAATAATTACTTATCAATTCTGCTTAATTTATAATTTGCTAGCAGCCTAGAAAGAGCATATGCCGATTGCAAACGTATCAAACTAACCGATGATTTGGCCAATCAGACTCCATCGGTTGAGGGGTCATTTGCTCCCCCCCCTACGTGTGTGTGGAGATGCTGCGTCGACCTCATTTTTCGAGTGTTTAGATACTCTTGTGTACTCAATTTGAAATTAGCCAGTGCTGAGGATGGCGAGGACTCTCTTGGCAACTTGTGAGGGGTTTACTCACTGCAATCGGATTAAGTAAGGGTCGTGTGGGTTTCTCCTTATAGTCATTGACGAAAAAAAACACCTATCTGCGATGATCCTTTCGTTGATTATCTATAAAGTAAAATGTGCTAATTTATGCAATATATGAAGTCAACTTTGGATTTGGTGTTCATTTACCATCATGCCTTCGCATCTAATCTAAATCTAGATAAAAAAATCAAGAAAATAGTAAAATTGGGAAACCCGTTCATCAACTTTCTGTGCAGTTTTGGTGAAATATGGTCTCTTTTGGTAATCACAATCCAATTGACAAAATAAATTTTGTCTTTTTTTGCACGCACCGTGTGCGCACCAATACGAGTAAAAATGAAACATTTAGCATGGTTGCCAAATCCACGGCAGACATTGAAAAAGAAATTGAAAGAGAAACAAATTTAGTGCAACTTTAAATACTTTTCAACTAATTTATCTATTTTATATAATTAATAAGTCCAGGATCGTGAGAATATTCATTATGGTGCTCATCACCTATCACTTAATTTTGCCTCTATGATTGCCACTTGGCGAGATAGTCGGCATAGTTTTGCCACATTGCTGGTATTTGATCGAGAGAGTTCTCTTCTGTACTCGCCACGTGTCGCTTTAATTTGAGTCTCTGTGGTGTGGACTGGGGTCACATAGCAAGACGCATGAAATAGTTTTGTCGCGTTGCCTCGTTTGACTAGTATGAATTGGTTTATTTAATTGTCACCTGAAACTTCCATTTTCAATTTTATTAAATTTAAATTTTAATAAAAGAAGATGAAGATATAGATTTATTTGTTCGTGATCCGATGGTAAACATTAAAAGGTTTTTTACGGTGACGGCGGATGCAAGGTCGATTCGAAAGAGAGAGTATCTCAAATATATTTTTCATGTCTATCTCTTATTGGTCTTAAATTGGAAAAGTCAAATAGAGATACTCATATGTTTTTAAACTTCAAAAAGAAAGTATCTTGAAATACATAATATATCTATTCTGTTCACTTAGGTTGCATTTGGCTGACCGCATAAAAGCCATGATAGGATATGTTTTATATTATCCCGTGTTTGGTAGCTATTTAGGATATGATAAGGTTGGATATAGAGGGAATATAACCCAGATAAAAAAAAAAATCCGAGCGGATAAGATAAGATCAGATATGATTTTTTTAATTCGAAACATGAAACCTTACGCTTTTCTTTTCTTTCTCCTCCATTCACCTAGACAACTCCTCCATAACTAAAGTATCGACGTCGAAGCCTTCTTCTTGGTAACTCTCCGGTTCACATTGAAATTTTATGCAAGCGACGAATTTGTGAAGGTAAATAATCATGCTCTCTCTCTTGAATTTAATCCTGAGGTAGTATTTCACTTCACATATATGATTATTAGATGCCGTACGTGCAATACATATTTGCCTCAGCTCATGTATTGGACTCATAAGTATTAAAATATAGAAATGTCGTTTCCCAAATATAGTTTCCTTTGATTTAAGCCTTCCTAATAGATAGACGATAACATATGTGAAAATAAATTATCGGTTTATATTATCATTGCCAAACATTTATCCCTTTCAACTTTTATCTTGAGATCTTAAAATTGAAGAGACCGTTTGATATGGTATATTTTTTTAAATGCCTAATTGATCCATCTAGATATATATTCAATAAAAAGTTAAATCTTATTACATTGGTAAAATTCATAATTTGAAGCATATCCAATTTTGATAAGCGTAAAATACATAATTATGCACTAAATGTAAAAATTTAATTAAAATATTGTAAAGAGTAGCTTATTAAATACTTGTTTTACTTAATATTCCCTAAGTTCATATATTAAGATGACATTAACTTACGGAAAGTAATGAAAGGAAATGTTTGAATTACAACTTGAAAAATGCAAGAAATTCTCCTGAGGTTTTCCTTCTTTTAGAATAAGGGGAATCAACTTCGACTATGGTGAATTTTCTTTTCGTTGAATGAATTTGAACCATGCAAGGAAGTCTCCTTATTACATCGTCTCGAGCAACATTGGTTTACGAAGTACATCGACGTATTAGCATAATTTCTCATATATTCTTATAACTTAAAATAAAGTTTTACCATAAATAAATTTAAATAAAAAGTGGGATTTGCTGGCCCTTATATTTGTTGAGCTCTAACGCCATGCAAAGTTTGAGCTCCTAATACATGGCATAAAAAGTCTTAGAGTTTATATATACATTGTCAAAAAATAATCATAACTTTCTTGCAAATTAACTTTTTTTCAAATGGTTCCCATTAAATTGGGCATTGACTTATAAATTGTCATTCACGTGTCTTGACAAATTTTATCTAAAACACTAATTGTCACTCATGTGTCTTGACAAGTTCTTACCTAAAACACTCACCTAAATTTATCAGTCTCGATCGACTATGGACTTAATTCTTTCAAAAATTCCTAATATTATTTCCAACTCTTGAATTTTTTTGTTAAAAAATACCAACTTTCACTCAAACACCAATAATTTGTTTGCATCCCAAAAATCATCGATTTCTCTTCAAAGTATCAACATAAGGGCCATTTGAAGTTTCATTATCAAAATTCGCGTTTTCATTAACACCTCAACTTTTGTATAGAGTAACGGCAACTTCCCAATGTCGATAATCATGAGATCAGTGGCGACTTTTGGACGGAGGGTTAATAAGGGCAGAACTGAAATTAGAACGGGAGGACGTGAAAGTTAGAGTCAAAATTGAGATTGGACATAAAAAAAAAAAATGAGATTTTTAAAGTCAAGGGTGGGGGCACAAAGGCTGCGTTTTGGACCGGTCACGGCGGACCCAGACCGAGCAAAAAAAACGGCCGGCCTGAACCGACACGAACAGCGACCACCGTTCGTGCCTTCGCAATAAAAACCTAAAAGTCCTTCCTCTGTTGCCTGTGCGAGTGGGCGTGGCGAGTGTGCGTGGGAGAGGGAGAGAGGGAGAGATTCGACCAGTGATTCGAGGAGTTACCGCAGGATGGTGTTCCTTACAAGACCCAGAATTCGATTCTTGTCGCCTCGGTAATCCCACCGTCTCTCTCTCCCCCCCGCGGCACCGGTTCCTTCCGTGGAAATGGGCGCCGGTTCTTGACGACAGCGCCTCGGGAGAAATTCCGCATCTGGGTAATCCGCCTATGCGGGGATTGATCCGCGGGGGGCGTTCGCGGAAGGTCGGGTCGCGGCGCGTTAGGTGACGCGAGCGGAAATCGAGAGCGGGTGGAGGTTGTTGATCGAGAGCGGGTTAGCTGCTGCTGCTGTTGTTGCTCGGGTTTTTTGGGGGCGTTTTAGATCTGGGCGCTGCGGCGGTGGTGCGAAGTTTCTGATTTTGCTCGTGGGGTTGTTATTAGTTAAGAGTGTGTTGCTGATTCCGACACGTGGAGGAGGAGAGGAGAGGAGAGGAGAGGAGAGGGTGGTGTCTGTGCCCCTTATCGGTTCTATATTCATGTGCTTTTCGCTCGGGTTAGTTACATCACTGGATCTTCTGGGTGTTCTTGCTGGGTGGCTTTTGGGTGATGTGAGGAGATGGAACTGAGAATGGGCGGTTGCTGGGTAGGCGGGAGGGGGTCGGGGTGTTGAAATTTGGTGTCTTTCGGCGCGAATTGGTCGGTTTAAGAGGTTGTGGGATCGCGAGGGTTTACGGATATGGCGTCGTTCAAGAGCATTATTCAGGACGTGAAGGATGAGATTGGGAACATCTCTAGGAAAGGGTTTGACCATGTGAAGTTTGGGTATGGGCTGAGGTCGCGCTCGCATCGGGTTGTTCAGGACAGTTCGGTGGTGGTCGACGCGTTGAAGCAGAGTTGTTGGGCGAGCATGCCGCCCGAGCTCTTGAGGGACGTGTTGATGAGGATAGAGAAGTCGGAGAGCACGTGGCCCCTGAGGAAAAATGTGGTTGCTTGTGCTGGTGTTTGTAGGAACTGGAGGGAGATCATGAAGGAAATTGTGAAAACACCGGAGGTGTCTGGCAAGTTGACATTTCCAATTTCGTTGAAGCAGGTCTCTCATCGCAGTTCTCATATCGCCTTCTTTAACTGTAGTGTTCAAACTTTCAATTATACATTCCTTTTACTTTTGTTTTGCTTTGGCTTGGATCTTTACCTCATGTTCAGCATTACTCAATGGTACGCGTCCTCTCTAGATGGTAGATATGGGCTGAATTAGCCAGTGGCCCTGATGCAAGCGACACAAGAAGAGAAAGTGTAGAAAGAATTTGCTTTTCCATAAAGAACGCAGAAATAATGTGCTAGTGTGAGAAGAAAGAATTCCTTCCGTCTGTCTTCTAACTTCTCCAAGTGTATCTGCTTTTTCTTCCTGATGGCTTTCTCATGTCCTGCAAATGGGGTCAGGATTGTGTTTGGATGTTGATTTAAGTCATTTGGTTAGCACTGATATATGGTAGCCTCATTTCTTTAACTTATTCAGGGACATCGCCTTGATTTATTCTTAGAGTACTTAAGGATGAATTTCACATTGTGAATCATAGTCACTGAATGGATAGGGAAGGAAGGTAACCATGGTGCTTCAGGACACTATGTCTAATCTAACGTCTCTGCCCTTCAATCTTGCTTTTTTCCATGTTCTATCACCTACAGTGGTTTTTGATGGATTAATTCTTCTTTTTGATGAGCAGAGTTTCCTTCAGTTTATTTGTAATTGGAATCTCGATAATCTGATGAAATTTCTTCGATACTTTGGTCTATAATTGTTTTATGGTTGTAATTGCGATGATTTATTTGCAAAAGTTATTGACTCTTAAAATGTAATCAGCAAGCGCTTAAATAGATTATTTGTTGGCCAATGTATGCCGAGTGATTTCTTCTATTTCAATGCCTCGGGAAGACTAGATGATAAAGTAGTAACTTCTATCGACAGAAGTTCTTCAAGCTCAAGCTTCATAAGTATCTCGTCACATGCATCACAACTACATATGTTGTACGACGCCTAGGTGTTATATTAGTAATAATGCTGGGAAGCTAATGATTCTTGAGCTGTTTATATCAAGGAAAATGAATGTCGACACGTTTATTATCATTAACTCATAATCTTTGGATAAATTTGCAGCCTGGTCCAAGGGACTCCCTTCTTCAGTGTTATATTAAACGCAATCGCAGCAACCAAACATATTATCTCTACCTCAGCTTAGATCAAGGTGAGAACAGGACAACCTATTTTTCCTCTTCTTTTTGCTCCTTATATTACTCTGCTTTCGAAATACCAGAGCATCATTTTGCTCTTACTCAGGGCATTTAGTTCTGGACCATGGAATTAGCCTCTCAAGTTGGTCTAGGTTTCCTATGAAGTTTTAGCTGTTGGATGTCTGTTTTATGCATACAAGACATGCGAGGATTCTCGTTTTTTCCTCTTTAAGGGAAAATTTGTAAGGCTCTGTGAATGCACTATCTTTGCAGCTTTAAATGAAGATGGCAAATTTCTTCTCGCTGCACGTAAGCTCCGGCGCCCTACTTGCACAGACTACGTCATCTCCTTAAATCCCGATGATATGTCCAAAGGGAGTAGCACGTATATTGGAAAATTAAGGTACTTACCTAAGTTTTGTTAATGCTGTATGGTCATACTGCTTATGTTAAACCGCTTGTATTATTTAATGATAGGTCAAACTTTCTGGGCACGAAGTTCACAACCTTTGATGCACAGCCTCCAAATGCTGGCTCCAGAGTCATGAAAAGCCGGTCGACTAGGCTAGTGAACTTTAAGCAAGTCTCCCCAAAAGTTCCCGCTGGAAATTACCCTGCAGTGCACATATCTTATGAGTTGAATGTCTTGGGATCAAGGTAGGAAAACTGACTCATTCCAGTTTACCACCAAAAAAAAAAAAAAAAAAGGAATGATTTTAAGAATGGTGAATTCTAGAGTCTCAGCTAACTGTTTCTTTCTGCATTTTATTTGTTTTGGGTGTGGAAAGCAGGGGACCGAGAAGAATGCAATGTGTCTTGGATGCCATACCTGCCTCTTCAATTGGGCCAGGAGGAGTTGCCCCGACACAGACTGAATTTATGTCCAGCACTCTCGACACATTTCCCTCATTCTCTTTTTTCAGATCTAAATCGACACGTGTAGAGAACCTTCAGTCTGGGAGACCAATGTCTGCTCCGAAAGATGGGATGCTGATATTGAAGAACAAGTCTCCAAGGTGGCACGAGCAACTCCAGTGCTGGTGTCTAAATTTTCATGGACGGGTTACTGTTGCTTCAGTGAAGAACTTCCAGTTGGTGGCTTCTCCAGAACAAGGAGTCGCTGGTACAGAGCATGAGAACGTTATCCTCCAGTTTGGAAAAGTGGGGAAGGATGTATTCACAATGGATTATCAATATCCTATCTCAGCTTTCCAATCATTTGCCATATGTCTCAGCAGTTTCGACACTCGAATCGCTTGTGAATAGTTGACTGCCAGGTACTGATCTCTCCATTGTTATGCAGGCTACTACTGGTTAGTTTGATAATAATGATAAGCAATTCTTTTCCAATTTTAATGAACTTCTATTTGGAATTTTAATGTTGTAAACTAATGGTTGTATCTCAAGTCATCATGTAGATATCACATTTTTATTTTTGGGGTTAACTTCATGAGAATGTTAGATATAAGGCACCTTATCATATCATGGTCAAACTCTCAAGCTCTATGTTCTTGCATAACACCCTGAAGTTTACATGTGGTGATTTTGTCTAGTTTTAGTCTTTCAGCATTTCCATCTGGCTTTCTTTGAGAACAGTTGCTTTTCTTTGGTTAATAGCCACTAGCTTAACCTCATCGATAAATAAAGGCTTACATGCAAAACCAAACAGTATATATGGTGCCTGTTTGCTATCTTATCGTGCGGTTGCTCATTCTTTTGGTCTCATTTGAACTGACTGCGATTTCTATCTTTTCCTTCCTGGGAGGTTTTTCTAGGCAGAGAAAAGGATCTCTGGGAAGGCATAGAGGTTTAACGTGTTTCTGGGAGCATTCTGATCAAGGGATTTTGCCAGAACTCGGTAGCACCTTTTTTTTTTTTTTTGAAGTTTACCCTGACTCGTCTGGTTTTCCTATTGATTTTTCATTGTATATATGTGCTTTTGCAGCTGAGAGACATTGGTGTGTATGAGTTTGGTTTCTTGTGCTTTTGACTAATGTATCCGAATTCTTTGGTGAATGATTGCTGAGAGATGCCTAGTCAGTTTGCTGACAGCTTTGAAAGAAGCCAATGCCAAAATCAAACTTTTTCGCGTGCTTACTTGATTGACTTTTCTGAAATGAAGAGTTATGATATAAGTCAATATATATGTTGCATGAGGCCGGTAAATAAGGATGTTTGAACCTTCGGGCTTTTGCCTATGAACTCAAAAAATTCAGAGGCTGCACTTTGGGGATGGTGACTTGAACTACTCTTCAGAAGCTTTTAGGTATACCAGTGAGAAATGCAGAACAATGTTCAGAGCACTTACCGGTTTGATCATCCATCTCCACAGTGAAGAAATCACGGCATTATTTTCAGTTTGACTGTTGAGTTACTTGAGCAGAGTCAGGTGAAATTTATACAATGCCAAGTTTGTAAGGATATATAAAAAGGAGTATCTCCTAGTTATGTTAACAACACTCGAACCCCTTCCATATTGGACTTCATACTAATTTATATTGGCCTTAGAACTTTCGTGATATTAACCCTTAGCAACAGCGAAATTCCTGAACTGAACCGGGCATCTTAGTACGGGACGCAGCACATGGCACAAGTTCACGAAAGTCCGGTCATGCCTGACCCAGGTTCAGTAAAATTTGGTTGGCGTTAGCCGACACGACGTGGAGTATTGACCAGTGAGTTTAGGGTAACTGAAAAATGGTTTCAATTACAAGACCCGGAAATTGAATCTTGTCGTCTTGGTATTCTGTCGTCTCCCGGGCGATTTCTTCCGTGACAATGGCCCTGAGTTCTTGACAGCGCCCTGGATATCCTCATCTGGGTATCTGACCAAATCAACCCCGCTTTATTCTGTTCCGACCCAAATGGTGTAGTCTATCCCCGACTCTCTCGTGGTGAATTTGGGGATTGATCTGTGGGGGCAGTTGCGGAAGATCCAAGCCAATATCATTGCTGATTCGGACACGTGGAGCAGGAGAGATGCGTGCGCCCTTATCAGTTCTATATTCACGTGCGCATGGCGTGGGTTGGTTACATCACAGGGTCAACAAGTTTCATTGCTTTGGTTCTTCTTGGTGTTCTCGCCGGGGTGGTTTTTCGGATTGATGTGAGGAAATGGAACTGAGAATATCGTCTGCTTTGTAGTGGGAGGGAATCGAGTTTATCAAAATTCATGTCTTTATACACGAAAGGTCAAAAGCAACGCTCAGGACATGAAGGACGAGACTAGGAACATCGCTAGGAAGTACGGGCTGAGATCATGCTCGCATCGGGTTGTTCAGGACAGGTTGGGGGTAGTCGATGCATTAGAGCAGAGTCGTTGGGTGAGCGTGCTGCCCGAGCTCTCGAGGGACGTGTTGATGAGGATAGAGAGGTCGGAAAGGATATGGCCTTGGAGGCGAAATGTGGTTGCTTGTGCTGGCGTTTGCCAGAACTGGAGGGAGATCGTGAAGGGAATTGTGAAGACACCGGAGGTGTCTGGCAAGTTGACATTCCCAATTTCATTGAAGCAGGTCTGTCATGGCGGTTCTCATGTCACCCTTCTTTAACTGTTATGGCCAGTGGCACTGATGAAAGCAGCATATAACCCCAAGAGGAGGACATGTAGAAAGAATTTGCTTTTTCATAAAGAACGCAGAAATGGGGTTAAATGTGAGAAGAAAGAATTCCTTCCGTCTTCTAACTTTTCCAAGTGTTATCTGCCTTTTTCCTCCCGATCATGTCCTGCACATTGGGTCAGGATTGTGTTTGGACGTTGATTTTAGTTGAATGGATAGCACAAAGTTAGGGTACCCTCTTTTCCTTTTAAATTACTCGAGGGGGCATAGCCTACCGAAGGATGAATTTCACAATGTGAACCATAGTTAACTAAACGGAATAGGGAAGGAAGGTAACATCATACTTCAGAACACCGCATCTGAAATCTATAAGAGTCTCCGCCCTTCATTCTTGCTCCTCGCCATGTTCATATCACCTAAAGAG
Organism: Eucalyptus curtisii; assembly: GCA_017140595.1. Taxonomy (NCBI): domain Eukaryota; kingdom Viridiplantae; phylum Streptophyta; class Magnoliopsida; order Myrtales; family Myrtaceae; genus Eucalyptus; species Eucalyptus curtisii. Next base: position 10,391,408 of record CM029501.1, on the reverse strand, counting down.
GTTTCTGATGTATGAATTCTTTCTTCTTTTTGATGAGGAGATTTTCCTGCAGTTTATCTGTAATTGGAATCTCAATAATCTGATGAAATTTATTTATTACTTTGGTCTATAATTGTTTCACAGTTGTCAATGCGATGATCTATTGGCAAAAGTTATTTACTCTCACAATGTAATCTGCAAGCACTTAAATAGATTATTTGTTGGCCAAACTATGCCGAGTGGTCTCTTCTATTTCAATGCCTTGGGAAGATTAGATGATAAAGTGGCAACTTCTACCGACAGCAAGTTCTTCAAGCTTAAACTTCATAATCATCTCATCAGTTGCATCGCCACTGCATATGTTGTAGAATGCTTCATCAAGGAAAATGATTGTGGACATATTTGTTATCATTAACTCATAATCTTTGGCTAAATGTCCAGCCTGGTCCAAAGGACTCCCTTCTTCAGTGTTATATAAACGCAATTGCAGCAACCAAACAAATTATCTCTACCTCGGTTTAGATCAAGGTGAGAACAGGACAACCTTTTTTTTTCTCTTCTTTCCCGATATATTACTTTATTTTGAAATTACAGAGCGTCTGTTTGCTCGTACTCAGTACATTTTTAGTTCTGGACCATGGAATTAGCCTTTTCAAGTTGGTCTAGGTTTTATATGAAGTTTTAGTTGGTGGATGTCTGTATCGTGCATAACAAGATATTCGAGGATTCTAGTTGTTTTCTTTATAAGAGCAAATATGGAAGGCTCTGTGGATGCACTGTCTTTGCAGCTTTAAATGAAGATGGCAAATTTCTTCTCGCTGCACGGATGGTCCGGCACCTTTCCTGCACAGACTACATCATCTCTTTAAGTTGTGCTCGTGCTGAATGGTCAAGCTGCTTATGTTTAACCCCTTGTATTATTTAACGATCGGTCAAATTTTTGGGGCACGAAGTTCACAGCCTTTGATGCACAGCCTCCAAATGCTGGCTTTGAAGTCATAAAAAGCCGGTCCACAAGGCTAGTGAACTTTAAGCAAGTCTCCCCGAAAGTTCTCGCTCGAAATTACCCTGCAGTGCACATACCTTATAAGTGGAATTTCTTGGGATCGAGGTAGGAAAACTGACTCGTTCCACTTTACTACGAAAAAAACAATTTTAAGAAGATTAATTCTAGAGTCTCAACTAATTGTTTCTTTCTGCATTCTATTTGTTTTGGGTGTGGAAAGCAGGAAAGCAAGAAAAATGCAATGTGTCATGGATGCCATACCTGCCTCTTCGATTGAGCCAGGAGGGTTACCCTGACACAGACTGGATTTATGTCGAGCACTCTCGACACATTTCCCTCATTCTCTTTTTTTAGATCTAAATCGACACACGTAGAGAACCTTCAGTCTGGGAGATCAATGTCTGCTCTGAAAGATGGGATGTTGTTGTTGAAGAGCAAGTGCCCGAGGTGGCACGAGCAACAACAGAGCTGGTGTCTAAATTTTCATGGACGGGATACTGTTTCTTCAGTGAAGAACTTCCAGGTGGTGGCTCCTCCAGAACAAGGAGTTGCCAGTCCAGAGAATGAGAACGTTATCCTCCAGTTTGGAAAGGTGGGGAAGGATGTATTTACAATGGACTATCAGTATCCTATCTCAGTTTTCCAATCATTCGCCATATTTCTCAGCAGTTTCGACACTAGAGTCCCTTGTGTTGCCAGGTACTGATCTCTCCATTGTCATGCAGGCTATTACTGGTTAATTTGATCAGAATAATAAGCAATTCGTTTCCAATTTGTATGAACTTCTGCTCATCAATTTCAATGTTATAAACTAATGGTTGTATCAATCTTCATCATTATGAGATCAATTTTTATAGTTCTTTATACTCTCTGGGGTTTTATCTTCACGAGAATGTGACATGTAGGGTGCTTTATCGCATCATGGTCAAGCTCTCAAGCTCTATGTTCTTGCATCCCACCCTGAAGTGTACATGAGTGATTTTGCCTCGTTTCAGTCTTTCAGCTTTTCCATCCAGCATTCATTGAGAAGTTTGCTTTTCTTTGATTAATAGCTACTAGCTCTACCTGTATTGATAAAGAAAGGCTTCAAAGGAATGGTATATATGGTGCCTGTTTGCCATCTTACGATGTTGTTGCTCCAGCTTTTGGGTTCATTTAAACTGACTTAAATTTATATTTTTCCCTTCGTGGGAGGTTTTTCTAGGCAGGGACAGGGATTTCTTGCAAGGCATAGCGTTTGAATGTGTTTCCGGGGAGCATTCTGATCAAAGGATTTAGCCAGAACTCGGTAGCACCTTTTTTTTTTTTCTTCTTTTTGGAAGTTTACCCCGCCTTGTCTGGTTTTCCTATTGATTTTTCATTGTATACATGTGCTTTTGCACCTGGAGAGACGTGTGTATGAGTCTGGTTGCTTGTGCTTTTGACTAATGTATCCGGATTCTTTGGTGAATAATTGCTGAGGGGTGCCTACTCAGTTTGCTGACAGCTATGGAAGAAGCCAATGCCGAAATTGAACTTTTCGTGTGCTTTACTGGTTCTAATATTCTGAATGAAGAGTTATGATATAAGTCAAAATATAGGTTGCGTGAGGCCGGTCGCTAATGATGTTTGAACCTTTGGGCTATTGCCTATGAGCTCCAAAAATTTGGACGATGCACTTTGGCGATGCTGACTTGACCTACTCTACAGAAGGTTTTAGGTCAACCAGTGCATACAATGTTCAGATCATTTTGATCATCCACCTTCCACAGGCATGTTTTTCGGTTTGACTGAGCAGAGTCAGGTGAAATTTATACAATTCCGAGTTTGTATAAACTTTTGCCCCTAAAATGAGTATCTCCTAGATGTGTTAATGACACTCGAACCCCTTCCATATTGAACTTCGTACTAACTTTGAAATTCCTGAAATCAACGGGGCATCTTAGTACTAAGGTCTCTCAACAAGCTTGTCCAATTGTCTAATGCATCGATGAGATGACCACTTTGTCAATCTTGCACATCATGCAATTCGCATAGAAGGGGAATGGTGAGTCATAATCATCAGTATCTTGGGAAATTGGAAACGGTTCATAGACATTCCAAAACAATTTAGTGCGCTAATGTGAAGCACAAACAGAAAGAATGGAAGACAGACAGTTTATTATCGACGATATAGAAGTGAAAAGCGGAGAAATAGATAGGTAAATTAGCGCACGCAACGGTGTTGGATCAAAACATCTCCGGATCAGTAGCCTGGAGGACCTCCAGGACCGGGAGGGCCATACCCGCGTGGCCCGCCGAAGCAATCTTGCAGCAGCCAGCAACAGCACAAGCAGTACATGCTGCACACGACCAAAGAGTCATTAACAGAAATTCTAGTATCGTTGCCATCAGTTTTCTAGCAAAAGGTGTACTGCAAATCCTATATGCTCTTCTCGAACTACGAACATGTTTGAATTCTACTTTTGTCAGGATAAAATCAACAGGACAACACATATTTCAATCGCATAAAATAGATTCGGCCAAAAATAAAACTATACATCCATAAGAAGCTTCAACTGTACTGGATATGGTAAGACCGAGCAAAAGGAAGACAATGCTCACCAAGAAGATACCATGCTGCATATGCCATCAAAGCACCCACCAAAGCCTCCGGGTCCGAAGAAGCCACCACCAGGTCCGAAGAAGCCACCGCCAGGTCCCCACGGACCTCCGAATCCCGGCCCCGGACCCCACGGTCCCCCGGGGCCAGGACCCCACCCGGGTCCACCGAAACCCGGACCTCCGAAACCAGGTCCACCGAACCCTGGTCCTCCTGGCCCGCCGAAACCGGGTCCTCCTCCAGGCCCGCCGAAACCCGGTCCTCCTCCACCCCCGCCGGGTCCTCCAGGTCCCATTCTATCGCCGGAAAACAGATGAAGATCAGACACCAGTGGTATTTGGTGCACTGACCGATCACCGGAGAGATTCGCAAGCGAGCTCGAGCAGCAAACTGCGCAAAGAGGAAAATATGAAGATGGGTATGTGCAGATGATGACAATATAATGACTTAAGACAGGGCTCTTCAGGTGTGAGATCTGAATACGTGAGCGGATGAGGCAGTTTCCTTAGTGTCAAAGCATCTCGCTTTCGTTTTTGGATCGTGGTGGCTCACGAAAATGTCAACCAAACTTCTTAAAGAACAAGACCTACTATTCAAAGCAGGGCAGCTGCTCTCTCCTCGTCCATACCAACCAGTCAAAGCCTCAACTTCAATACTGTTGAAACGCGAATTTGATCAAGATAAGTACCGCTCACAATGACTCTCAAAAGGGCAAACCGTGAGCTGTCAATCGATGACAATCTTTATGTTGTTCAGACAAACACAAACACGACACTACACGTATAAACATGAAACAGTAGGATTGGCACGTTTTGACCAATCTTTGACAAGAAATCTTTGTGATTGGATTGAAACAATTTCCTACCGACATGGCATGACACGAATGACCGGCACTTATTATGATTGCAGGGCATGAATCGCTAAACCTCGTTTGGCTGATCTTTCACTGGTACTTGTAGCATGTATATTAACATCTGCACTCACTGGATAATTAAAGCTGCTCAAATCAATTCACAGCTGGGCTACCTCTCTGTCATGTTTAGTATGTCTACCTAATAATGTAACAATCACATATCAGGGACATACTAAAGGAGTATTTCTCCTGTGATGCCACAGGGGCCCTTACACTTTTCAGCAAATGCATATATTCCCCACTTATTTTGGCAAGTGTACTGATCGATTGTATTTTGAAAATTTAAAAGAGAGAATGAGCTGAATCTTGACATTATATACGGACTACAAAACAGAATATGATGCCAGAAGAATACGCTATGGTCGTACCTGAAGCCTTGTATACAACTCAAGCGTTGGGTCAAGCTATTGATTTTTTTTTTTCTGTTATAACTTCCTGTGATCGTAATCAATTGCCAAACTTATACGAGGCTTATCTAACTACGAGCTCACGTGTGACCCCACAAAACAAGGATGAATGTTATGGCTGCGGTCGGCTCATGTATATCCTATGGATGTTTTGGTCTAGTTCATTCACAAGCCCGCATAATGGGGGTGAATTTCCAAGATAAACATATACATATGTTCCCTAATGATGCCAGCCAAGTTAACAAATCAACGCGTTTCATTCCCCTTTTGGATGTGCTAATTAACTAGTTAGAGAAAAAAGATGTCTGACCATGGAAAAACAATCATTTAGAGGCCGAAGTACATGATAACAGCGACGCCGGTGTACAAAAAGCATATACATTTGAACTGTCATTAATTAAGACTCCAATTCCATACCGAAAAATGTGGTAATTCAATTCTGCAGGCAAAAGCCAACTTGGTGGCGAGAAACAGAGACAAAGCGATGCCATTGGTCCATAATGATCTTCGTACATAAGTACAGTCGTAAACGACGAGCACTGGTGATTATCCAGTATGTATAGCACCAGACTACCCCGTGTTAGGCCAAAACCCAGTGAACACCCAATTAATTAATGGATATGTTGAAGCTGCCATTTCATATTAGAAGAAAATGTACAAGCTTTCATTACATACAGAGATCAAAGAATATGCCATTTCAGGTTATACTTTATGAAAAGGCCAGAAGAAGTCCAGAAACCCTGGCCATATCCCTCGTTCAAGCAAAGACCGCTCGTGTAGAAACCAAAGAAAAAAGAGAGGGGGATGACGAAATCCCCATTGAATGAGCAACCCAAGCACTAATTTGAGCCTTGAATGCTCTGCAAAAGACGCTCGATTCTGTACTTCATAACGGGTTGACCGGACCGTGTCTTCTTGAACATCATCGCTCTTTCTGCTTTCCTCCGAGCCTCAGCTTTCTCCCTCTCTTCTTTCTTTGCTTGTATAACCACCTCCCTCTCCTTTCTTGCTATCTCTTCCTCCTCACGCTTCTTCTCGTATAGCTCCCTCAGACTATTTGAACCTCTCTTCTCGTTCTTCTTATTTCTCTTCTTAGATTCGTCCGTTTCCTTTGTGTCCTGCAAAAAACATCAACATTAGTGTATAAGCTTGAGGTATTCAAAGCGGAATAAATATCTGTGCCCTCGACAACAGAAAGGAAAAGAAATTTCTCAACTCCTAACGTGCATAAAATCACAGAGTTCACCTTAAATTTCAGGAAAAAAGGTTGGAAGAATTACTATGCACGCACACACTCAATTATCAGAAAAAATGCAAGTGAAAAGTAGAAAGTTTAGATGAGATCTACAAAGTAAAACAATCACATGCAAAAATAGATTTGTTTGATTAAAAGGTCATAAAGATACGAAGTGATTAGGAAACTAAATATATTGCATATGGATATAATCATAGGAAGTATTCAAAGCGGGAGTGAATCTTTGTGCACCTCGACGACAGAGAGGAAAAGAAATTTCTTGAACCTAACGGGCATAAATCGTAGAGTTCACCTTAGATTTCAAGAAAAAGTTTGGGAGAATTACACCACACGCACACACTCAAGTATCAGAAAAAATTGCAAGTGAATTGCAGAAAGTTTAGATGAGATCTACAAAGCAAAAGAATCACATGCAAAAAAGAGCAGTTTCATTAAAAAGGTCATAAGGATACGAAGTGATTAGGAAACTAAAAATATTGCATATGGATATAATCATAGGATGTTAAGCTTAGTCTGCCTTTTTTAATAAACATGAATGCCTGTTACAACTTGTTGGTTTTTTTCATTAGACAAGGTTTACTTTTTATGCTGCTACATCTTTTCTTATGAGTAAACCATAATATAATTTATTCTTATGAAGTAGAATAAGGACAAAATAATCATAGAGATATAATTAGATTCTTTCCATTCTTCTCTCTTCTTCAATCATACATGAAATGGCCAAATTCCCTTTATTTCCTTTCTTTCATAAGCATCCAAACACCAATAAATCAATTTTTTTCCTTTTCTTTCTTTTCTCTCCTGAGGTGATTGTCCAAGTCCTTTCCATTCCCTCCTAATCACTCCATCCAAACTGAGTGAAATGTGATGAATCAGGCTTTTGACCATCAGATGATGAGAAATAAATATTTGAGTTACTGTTACTCATGAAATTAATAAATCCTCTCAACTGAGATACTGCAAACGAAGTTGGTCTTACAGAATCACTCTGGAAATGGATACTCCCTAATCATAATCTCAACCATCATCAAGGCAGAACCACACGATATTTAAAAGAGAATTGTAGGTAAAAGTGTAACTATGCAACCATAAGAAAAATAAAGTATATTTAGATTTACCACAGAAGGAGATGTGCATACAACATATCCTTTAGCAAATGTCAACCAGATGGGTAGTCAATTCTCATGACAGAAAGCAGACATGACAAATAACCAAATTGTCAAATGCGACAACAAACCTCTGAAGGTTTCACAGCCGATGGATCATTTGGCTCACTTAAATGCTTTAGGGATTTCTTGTACTTGCTGATATACTTGGCATTCTTGTAGAACTCCCTCTTCTTTTCTGTTAATGATGAACTTTATCAGCTCACGAGATTAAAAAACAAACACTTTAAAGAAGCATGAAGTTGCAGACAACAGCCAACATCCATATAATGATAAAAAAAATTCTTGCTCTGATCCTACACAATAAAGAGAAGCAACAGGTCAAGGGGGAAAAACAAAATGAAGACCCTATATTAAACAAGAACAAGTAAAAGGATGTGCATGAGGATGAAACAACAAAATTCCTAAATTCAAAAGTGGGTCACAAAGAGACAAGTCAGTTATCACTGATCCCTTATCCAGTTATCAAATTGGCAAAAGCTGGCCAGCAGAAGCTGATGATGCATCAAGCTGGTCATAGGTCACTCGAGTCAACAAATCGTATAAGCATACTGAAAGAAACATTGATTTCGAGAGATGTTGGAAGGAAATAAACCCAAGATGTTTGTTAAAAGATGAAATAGAAATATTCAGATTAGCCTCCTGCAATGAGCCAAAACCTTGGCAAATCGCAATCTTAAAAGATGATAAAAAAGCATCCTCCTTGCTCAACCTCTATCACCTTAACCCCTAGAACTTTGAAAAATTCATCTCACCTTGAAAAATTCATCTCACCAGCCCTTCCTTCACTTATAACAAGAAAGGAACTGCAGGACAAAAATCAGTTCTTGTCTGCAAGAAGCCTTACACTAACCGCATTAGAAATCTCAATTGTAAGTACTAAATAGATCAGCCTTAGCCTTTTATTGCTCAGGTCCTCATAGTCTTAATTATAACTCAAAGGATTAGAAATGTAAACAGAAACGGGATGCCAGCCACATCCTTCATGAAGCAACAGTTAAAAATCAGATTGACATTGATATCCAGTAACATAAGCTTGAGTGATCACGATAACCACAAGCTGCGTGTTTAGAGAGACAATAATTCAAGCATTCACGTCATCATAAAAGAAAACTATGGTTTTTAAAAACGAGCTCATTTACGAAGTGAGGCCGTCTCAATAGTCTGAACACGACCAACAGATCAAATTTTGATTGCCCTTCCGCACAGAACAGATAGACAGACACCCCGGAAAATATTCTAGCACCCTAGATCTCGCCAGGCCAAAACCATCACAACAACAAAATCCTATCAAGGAGCTACCGTAACAATATCGACCAGGACCTACCCGCTAGCGCACCACGCCGGCATTTCATTTTTACTGCGCCTTGATCGATCGAGAGTCACAAAATCCTCATTGAATAAGCTCATGGCGACCCAGTGAGCAATTCACTCCCCACCAAAAAACTCCGCTTTCGATTTCTCAAACAACCAAAAAAGAACGCAACTTTCGCAGTTGCACCTCACACCCACCAACCATAACCACCTCCATTCTAACACAACCGCAAGAAAAGAGAGAGAGAGAGAGACGCACACACATCACCCCATTCAACTAAAACAAACCGCCGGAAATTCATCAAACACGGAGCGTGCGCACGTACTGATCAGAGCGGGGTTGTACTGGTTCCGGTTCGTGGTCGACTTGATGTTGGCAAAGGCTTCGAGAGAGAGGCCGCCGCCTCCCAGACGCGTCACGTTCTGCTTCTTCTTCTTCATCGCCGCCGCCTTGCTGCTGCTCCCCGCAGGCTTTGAGGAGCCACCGAAGAATCTACCGCCCTTTCCGCGGGGCTCTCCGTCCTTACCCGCCCGACCCTTCATCGTCGCCGCGAATCACGGCGCGGACCAGCAGGGATTCCGACCGGAAATCGCAAGGTTCAGGCGAAACAGAGCAGGTATTCTGCAAGAGAGAGAGAGAGAGAGAGAGAGAATTCGGAGCCCTAATTCTCCCGGATTTCCTTTCCTCACGTCGCCGTCGGGTTCCGGCCCAATGGGCCTCCGTTCTGATGACGTGGCGAAAAATTGCCATTCGGAGCTGACGTGGCACACCACATGGAAATAATCCAAGAAAGAATGTTAAATAGAGGAGTGGGGGAGAGAGGGGTGGCCTACAAACGAAGTTTAGGTTGATTGATCTTACTTAAACGGTCGCAATTAATATAAGCCACTGCCTAGCAATTAAAACAAATGACATAAGTCAATTTCAAATTATGAAGAATGCACTTCTCCAATTGATAGACTATCTATATTTAGTTACACATTCAAAAGTTATGTATTCTCTTAATATTGGGCATGAAGTCGTTCCCAATTATTGTGTTCCAAAAGTTGACGAGAATCTATTAGCGAATCACATATCTAAGATTAAGGTCATAAAGAAAGGTACTTTGACTTTTTCTATTACAAGTTTGACACAAAAGATAGGATGTACAAGACAAGCCATGGGTTGCTCCAAAGGAATCAGAATGGTCTGGTAATACTTATGTAAACCCATTAAACGATGAGAATTAACAAGCGAGGATCCTCTTTTGGTCAATTTTCCGGCATGTTTAATAAAGGGGGGAAAATAGAGAAAAAAACATTATGGCTTTTTGCCTTGCATAAACTGACACTTGCAAAACATATTTGATTGTGTGCCACTTCCAATATCCTTAAAATACTGTTTGTGTTTGGACAAAGGGTTTGAAATGGAAGCGAAGAAGGAAGAAAAGGCGAAGCTAAAGCAATTAAAGAACCAATGAAGAGAGAGATGTCTCCTACTCTTGATGTTTGGAGCATTGGGAACTGAAATGATTGAAATTGGTGCAGAATATGTTTTCACTTGTTTGGAGAAAGTGAAGGAAAGCAGGAAGGAAAGAAAACTATGAGACCGCACTTATTAGTACGTGTCCTTAGATTTGTCTTCTGAAAATGCTTTGGTGGGCAATTTGATGAACATACCAATTTTCTATGAGGTCAGAATTTCTTTAATTGGAATATCATATTCTTTTCTCCTATTGCTATAGAGATTGTATACACCTATATTGAAAATGAGTCAATGATGACTCTCCGTAGATTTGTCTATATGAGCGAAGGCTAAAGTTGCAAAAAGAAGAGTTATGATACCATTCTTTGTAAGTTCAACAAAATAAGATGATATGGATTTCATTTTGGATCAGGAATATGCACAATCAGACCCATTTTTTTTTTTTTTTTTTTAAAGTATCTCTCCTTATTTGGGACCTATTCATCTCTGACTTTCATAATGACTAAATCCAATCGTAATCCAAAAATAACTGCTCTCCCTCTCCCTTATGATTTTCTCTTTTCTAAGTTGCTGCCTAGGCCTCTTTTTTGAAGCTCACATCCTTGAGGGAGAGAGTGACATCCTCCACAGAAGAGAAAATGTTTGTCCTGTGAGCTTTGAAGATCGAAATGGGAGTGCATTGGGAGAATCTAGTCTCTCCGAATCTACTCGCTTGTTTCGGCTCAGGGTGCTTGCTTCAAATAGTTGAGTGCTTCACAAGTCTTTGAGGCTACTTTGTCGTTTTTTAAAAGTGATTTTGTCATCAATTGATATCTCTTTTACAACTCTTCTCCCTTGATCTAGCGGTTGTTCTAGTTTTGTGTGCTCTTCTATCTTGATTATATCTAGATTTGGGATTTATAAGGCGTTTTTTTGTGCCCTTTCAACTTATTGGTGTTACTGTTGTCTCTATATGGTGATAGTGCTTAGGGGTGAGCATGGTTCGGGTTGGGCCGGTCCACCCCTTAACCCTAAGACCAACCCACACAGTGTTGGTCTTCAATTTTTGAGATCGAGGATCAACCCTATTGAGCTTGAGATCAAGGACCGGACCAACCTAGTGGGGTCGGTTTAGTTCCAAGGTCAATCGGGACCAATCGGGACCAATTGATAATTTTTTATTTCATTTTTTGTGCTATTTGAAAAAGCGATTAAGAACCGGACTTACCCAATAAGTTCGGTCCAGTTCCAAGGTCAACCCGAGACCAATCAATAATTTTTTATTTTATTTTTTGTACTCCTTGAAAGGGCAATTGAGGATCGGACCAACCGATCCAATGGTTTCGATGACGAGTAAGGTCAGCTAAGAAAGGCAAGCGATGAGGGTTGAGTAGGGCGAGCGTCGAACAGAGTGAGCATCGAGTGTCGAGTGGGGAGCAACAAGCCAAGCGAGCATCGAGCGGCGAGTAATCCGAGTGACCCAAAGCGAGCGAGGCGAGTGTCGAATGGCGAGCGGATAAGTTATTTTTTTCGGTTTTGGCAAATTGAAAACTAAGATGACATATAAGATATAAGAGAATGAGTACTAGAGGAAAATGCCGTAAAGAGCTGTTTATGCCCTTTTGGACGTTGTGAGGACTCCTAACAAAAATATTTTTCTCATTCGTAAATTATGACTATTGACGCCGTAAAAGATATTAAAAATTTAAATTATTAAAGAACAATGTAAAATTACTTAAACTCTTCACTAAAGAACTATTTAATATTGTTGACGTTGTTTATTTTAAGATTTTCTCTATATAAAAAAATTATAAATAATATATTAGATATATAATATATATTTATATAGTCAGGGTTGGTCCGGGTTGGACCAACCCTGAACTCCTGGGATCGATGACCAATCTGCATAGTGCTGGTCTAGGAATCCTAGGACTAATGACCGATCTAGTCTTCCTGGGAATTAGACCAAGATCGGCAGGATTGGGTCGGTCTAGAGTTGATTCTGGACCAATGCTCCCCCCTAATAGTGCTAGGGATGCTAATCCTAGGCACACACTGCTTTTTAGCAAAGCCATAGCTATTGGAGAGGGAAATCTCCGTGTGGTCAAAATTGATAGTGATGTGAGATTCAGTGATCGGTTGCACGATAGATCCATGTTTGTGTAATGAGTGAGTCTCTATAAGATGTAAGTTTTACTTACTTTATGGGATTTGCATTTCTATCTCGAAGTTATGTGCTTCTCTTTCATGGGAAATGAAAATTTCTCTTTGAAAAAAGAAAATCTCTTTGGCTTTATTAGAATCAATACTGAGTTTGATTGTCAATGTAATATTATACATGTAAGAAACCCTCGAGTTAATCTGCCACATCCACTTTTTTCTTGGTCTCTCAAATAAGACATTGTCCCTCCAATTTTTTGTTCTCTCCTCAACTTTTCCACCCACTCTTCCCCTTCCAAAACACAGCACCAAACCTCGAAGGCGCACAAGTCTGATCAAACACAATCTAGACATGTAGTGAATCCGTGCGCCATCTCTTTTCACAACAATCCTCATTTCTAGTGATTCGCATGTAATTGGCAAGACTCGAAATTGTCGTTCTTGAGCTAGAGGAAGGGCGAATAGAACTCGCATTTGTATATTCGATTGACCATCCAAGCAAAGCCAACTAAACATGGTCCAATCATTTGACAATCATTTGACGAACCTGCTAAGGTCGTATAAAAAAACTAAGTAGCTAACACTCAAGACAACCACAACTAGATTGCGCCCGGTTTAATAAAAAAACCCTTTTTTCTTGGTTTAAGGGTTTGCCCTAAGGGGCATCATCTAGCCGGCCAAGCAAAGAAGATTGCATTAAATTTGTGCATCCTCTCCCTTGAAATTCAACTGTGTTCACCTTCAATGCCCCTCCACCTTCCCAATTCTCTCCATCTCTCTCTATTTACTCATCAACTCCCCCTTCTTTCCTTCTCCCTCTCTCTCTCTCTCTCAAAACTTTCACTCACTGAACCCCAAAAAACACACAAGGCGCGCGCACAAGACACAAAATGGAGAGCCAGAGCAAGTCGAGCAAGGACGGGGCGTCGGCGAGGGGCGACGTCGAGATGGCGGAGCGTCCGCCGAAGGCCGTCAGGTGTCCCGATCTACTGCTCCGCGCCCTAGCACTGGCGCTCACTCTGGCGGCCGCAGTCATGGTCGGTGTCGACAAGGAGTCCAAGACGGTCTCCGTCACCATCTCCCAGAGCCTCACACTGCACGTCCGTGCCACCGCGAAGTGGCAATACATGTCCGCTTTCGTGTAAGTCCCCGCTATCAATCCTTCGCTTGATCTTTTCGCTCTCTTTCACATCTGGCGTGAGTTTATAGCGAAACGGGAGTAGTTCTACGTCGGGGAATATAGAAGAAGTACATGAATGTAGCTAGCTCTCCACGACTCGTGCGTGCGACAGATGAAGTGCGCAAATACGATCATGCAACAAGCTTTGACGTATCAGTATTTTGTTACATGGCATCCTCCTCATATAAAATGTAAATTATCAGTCTGTTTTCTGATATAATCAGTAATTTGGCAATTTATTCCCATTATTAACATTCAAAATGAGGGTCAATAGCATTCTTCCCAACCAACTTGACAGTGACCCATGCTCGTAAAAGCTGACGCCTCATTACTCAGGGTCCTTCGGTAGTTCAATGTTTACCTCAAGCGGTAATAAATCTTTAACACGTCCTGCCATTTGCCCTAAGAAAAGGGAGAGAATCAGATAGCAAAAGTGGTGTTATTATGGACATGACCGACTACACTTACAGCTGCACAATATGTGCATACGTATGGAAACCTAGGGGTAGATTTCATGTTATATTTGCTTTTCTTTTATGATGTTAACTCCTTTTTGACTTGAATAATAATGGGTAAGTGTCGGTTTAGCAATTGAGAGTATGAAGGTGGTGCGCATTTATGCGAGCTTAGTTCCCCAGATTATTTTCGCATTTCGACTTTGGCTCATGCCTTGAACTAGCCCCCGATGTTAGTACTGTATCACTTGATCTCGAGGTTTACCTAAGATAAAAAGTTATCCCCATGAATGTATAACGGGTGGGCTAACAAATAGACGATGATCGCCGTATGTTTCCCGATTCTCCAATTCCCTCGCTCTAAAGGGAGATTTCGTGAACTAAATTCGTACGGGGGTAGCTATGGTTCAGTTCATTTAATATTGGATTTATGACACCCTCAACGAGCCCAAGCAATCCAGATATTGTCCTCCATCTCGAGCCGGTGACAACTACCTCTCAAATGTCTTGTTTCCCATGCTCGAAGGCAGAAGCACAACTCCACATTGTACGCCGACCCAAGTACAAAAATGTTCACCAACACGGCGTCCTGCCTTTCAGAAGAGTGAAAATTTGTGATGGTGGACAATTTTATGGTGGAAACTTCGACTACTGATAAGTTATAACTGTGTATAGACAACCTCTTATTAAGTACTTTCACTTATTATAAAATTCATCATATAAGGAGGTCACAAAATACGTACAGATGACGATAAGGTAACGAGTTATGTTGGTAGTTTCCGCGACTGAGTACCATAAGGAGAATGATTCTCTTTGTCTTTTCAAATTGTTAGGGTTTATATGCTCATGTGCATGTGTTCTTCAATTTCAGCTACAGTTCATTTGGATATTGAATGTCAGTAGTAGTCTAGAGAGTTTATGCTCATGCCTGTAAACAGATTTTTTATTTTGGGATGTTTTCTAGAATTCATGAGTCGTATGGTAAGGTATTTGCCACTCTAATAATGCATTCGATCTCCAAATACTGTCTCTCAGATACTTCCTGGTGTCGAATGCCGTCGCATGCTCGTATGCAGCTGCATCCCTCGTGTACGTCACCGTTGCCGGGGCAGCCCGCAGTGCCAAAGCAGCTTTAGCCATCAACGTGCTTGACACTGTCATGATGGGGCTGCTGCTATCTGCCAGCGGCGCATCCGCCGCCATCGGCGTGATCGCCCAGTATGGCAACTCCCATGTGCAGTGGAACAAGGTCTGCCATGCGTTTGGCAGCTACTGCCACCAGATGGCGGCGGCATTCACCCTGTGTCTCGTCGGCTCATTTGCGTTCCTGCTGCTTGCGGTGCTCTACGTCATGGACCTCCACAAGAAGGCCATGTCGAGATGAAATTTGAAGATAATTGGAGATACAAAGCGATCAATGCTGTTTGGTAGGGAAAGTTAATATTTGTGTGGCTAGGGTTGTTGATTTAATCTCTTTGGCGAGTGGAAGGTGCGTGGGTAGGTTCGAAGGGTACGTATGGAGTAGTAAATGCATGGATGTGGTTTGGTTCGTAGTATAAAGTTAGCTGGCCATTGAGCTGCAAGATCTGGTGAGTTAGTGATTCGGGGCATGTGACGAATGTGTAACGACTATTTTACTTCTCGTTGGTTCTTCTGAGAGTATTAACTACGTTAAATCTGATATTGGATCTCTAGTCTGCCAATGCTGCAAATGAAGTCATTTTACACCATCAGTAACTTCTTATCGTGATAAGATATGTCATACATATGAGAAAGACTTGAATGCTGGTCTTCGATTGATATCACGAAGCACAGCGACCGACCTAGCCCTCAACCCTGCGCGGCAAGATTAGTTAGGAAGAAGAGAAAAGCAGGTATATCATTCTAACATGGGAATCGCCAGAACTTATTGAAGTCCCCAAATTCTCCTGTTGGTATGGTGGTCAAAGATCCAGCATAAGGAAATAAACATTATCGATTGGCAAAAAGGTTGCGCTTTTGGCCCCTTAGGTATTAAACCTAAGTGCAGAACATTCTTATGTACTCACCGTTTCAAGTAGAAGCCATGGAATAAAGTTTCAACTTTTGAACGTTTCATCAAATACAACTCAGTCTTATAGCAAGCTGAAAACCACGACCAGAAGCCAAGAGTCACCATGAAAACCAGGTACCCTACAGAGGTTAGGCTTCGACACCTTTCATACCCCATTTATTCGATGATTTGGTTTGTTGCATCTTGGTTAGTGGAGCTCAAAGTGGTGCACCAAGAAAAAGAGGAAGGTCAACAGAATTGGATACGAGGACCTGCAATAGCAAGCATGGGCTACTGGACGGGCATATAAAGAGAATCCACGTATGTACAAACACTTTGTTTACTGACTATACAGGGGCTATGCATCATTTGACTCTGAATTTCAGTACGGGGAGAGCAAGAATGCTCTTGACTACTCTTTGATTGACACTGATACTAGCAAACGAAAATCAAACCCAAAACTAACAGCTATTTCCATGTACATAAGTATATACTACCATAAACATTTACCATGGGATGCACTCATTGATCCGAAGATGCGTATCTTCCATATCTTGTCCCAATTTGATCAACAGCGACTCACTCAGTATCCATACCTTGGTTGCTTATAACATCTGTTGATTGCCACACAAGTCAGCTTCTTTCACTTGCACACGCATGTAACTAAACAAATCAGCACATTCATGACTCAACTATTCAACCACCTGAGAATAAGTTGCCAGAAACAAATATTAAACCAAGGCAGGAAGGTAAATATTGAAAAAATAAATGGCCAATGGATAATTGGGTAAGCAATCGCTATTCGAATAAATCAACCTACAACGTGGACCACAATAAAGATGAGCAAAGGGTAAAGCTTGGCTGAAACTGGTACCAAACCAGAGGAAACGAAATGAATCATGAAGGAGAGAATACAATGGTCTAGACTAATGAGAAGAATCTAGCACTATCAGCCTTCCACCCACTACTGTGAATCATTCCACCTCTTGGGCCACTACCACAATAATATTCTCCAATGAATGTTTCCTTCTGTTCTGCTCAACAGCCTACACTTACTAGGTTCACAGCTTTGCACTTAGAACTTCTTCTCCTTTAGAGTACACACTTTATGAGAGAATAAATGCTTGCATAAGAGTTTAGACAAGATAAAGCACCGATTCATGCAATTGCTTCTTGCCTCATTACTTTATTCTATGCACCAAGGTAACTAAACCATTTGTACACCCAGAGCAACCTAAACAGATAATGATAATTAGCATGACCACATCCAGTGATTTTCTCCATATTGCAGACACATTCACTTCCTTTAGAGCATACACTCACCCCGCTAACTTTTGTACTTACAACTGTAACTCATGATCAAATCCATCGTAAACTCTTTCGAGCCCTTTTGTTTAAAGGTACAAAAAGGCTTTCTACCTAGAAAATTTCCTTATCATATGGAAAACCTGCCATGAAAAGCCATCTCACCAGTTTATCTAACCAAGACGGACAAGTGTAAATATGCTTCCATTTTCTTGAAAGCTCCACCACAGACTGGTGATCAACCGTAAATAAACTTCACACACACGACCGTTGCTAACTTTTTATTGGCAGAAATAGAGCTACCAGATTGATAGACTGGCATAAACTATCAGCTGCCTGGAAACCATCTAACGTTATGTAGCCTTAAATGCTGTGGCTGAAGGTTCTTTTTCTCATATTCCTACTACAGTCCTCTATGCATAATAGCCCTGGGGCTTTCAAAGACTATCTGCAACTCATCCAACTCCCTGCATGAATGTCAACTTCTCTTATGTCAGTATTAGCTGGACGCTATTGTGCTCTACATAATAATTAATCTTCATTCACTTGTCATAAACAAGCAATCTGACAATGTTAATCATTCTACTGAGGTAAGGTATGAACACACGTGCATGAGAATCATCAAAAACTGCAATAGCAATTGAATACTTAACAGAATATGTTTCTAAAGCATGCAAACCAAATTTACAGGAGCCAAAGTGATTACCAGGTCCTGTCCGTCCTCGCAAAACGTCCCTTGATTCTAATCCTGTTCTCAGCCCTGACTTTCCGTGATTCATATCTGATGTGCTTATCATACCTGCATTGTACATGTAACCAGGGAGTCCATACGTGATTAAAAGATGCAGTTAAAGCATTTAGATAAAGTGAATGCATCTAATCAACCACAAGGACCTGTTTTAAAAAGCAGATGAGCTGCAGATAACATATTGCTTGATGTATTTGAGGTTTCATAAATTTTAACTATCCATACTTTTTTTTTTTCATCAGCTATCCATACTAACACACCATATTTTTCCTTCAGAAATTACAGTGTTTTTACCTCCTTGTTTTTCTCTTCTCCTTGTAGCGTGAGATTGCAGACTCTCTCTCCTGGCTAGTTAATGGAACCAGTGGCAAAGGATTCGGATTGATCGGATTTTCAGATGGTACTTCATGACATTCATTGGTAGAACTTGGAATACTGCCGTTTGGATATTTGTCTAAAGCTGTTGATCTTTCCTCTTTAAAGCCACCAAAGAATGAAGAAGGGTCATAAGCTTGGTTTCTGGTGTTGCCGTCATTAGAAAACCACTGAAAGTCAGTTGCCTGCAAACAAAAAGTTCATGTCTTTGTCTTGGTCATCATGTATATATGGCTCAGAAGAAGATTACATGAAGGCCACTGAAATTTCAGGTGGACTTCTATTCAGAGCTAACCTTCAATGTTATAACATATCTTGGACATTGCAATTCAGCCTCAAAGACAGTCAATTCTTAGATTTAGTCTGTAAAACATGCACGAGTTGCACTAAAGCAACACAGATATCCAGAGTCAACAAGCTCACATGAAATAGCAAGTGAACACCCATGCACAGTACCATGCCTATGATCCCCACCTCCCCTTCTGTGTATATGCAGGTTCATCCCAAAGTGCCTTTTATGGTGTCGTATGAAAATGGAATAAGAGAAATAACATGATGCTTTTGAGTCTTGACCATGAAAGGAGAAAGAAGTACCTCATTTTTGTGAAATCCAACTTGATCTCTATCTTCACATCCAGTGTGAATATTTGCTGGCTGAAGAGCTTGAGTCAAAACTGGCAAGTGAGAATCATCCAACGGTTCAATCTCCCCCTCTTCAAAGTTGAAGTTATATTCTGGTTTAGCAAGTAAGCGGAGCTGGCGTAGCATTTCTTTCTTGTGCAGACCACAGGTTGCATTTCTATTCTGGATTAAAACGTAATCATGTAAAAAAGTCAAAATCACCAAGCGGATGGACAAGATGAAAGACTTATAGATTCAAAACATATGTGATTTCAGAATTCTTTTTATCTCTTTGTTGTTGGGCATAGGCAAAGGAGACCACTTATGCTTAGATGATTCGTCAAAATTAAAACTGAAAGTGATTCCAATTCTGACACCGTTCACTTTCACTATTGTGACAAAATGAACCAACAGATAAAACAAGATGAAACTTCAAGCTAAGCGAAAGAAACGTAGACAATCACATCTCTGCATCACGGAGCTTATCTCTCCAGGACATTCCTTTCCATCAAATTCAAACTAATAATTCGACAAGGATTCACAATATCAAACCCGTTCTATTCACTTCCCTGTACTACGTAATAAGACAGCAAGTCGAGATCTTTTCCGATCCTCTCACAGAAAATAGGACAACAGTCAGCTAGACCTCTAAATTCTCTCTCTCTCTCTCTCTCTCTATCGGAACAACAGAAGTAAAATGCCTGACCTTAGGCAGAGGAGGAACATCCACAGCCCGAAGAGCACACGCATCCTCCCTGGGAACGATCAAATCATCGAGAGTAATAAAAGCAGGAGTGTCCCAGAGCAAAACATCCGAGAACCCACCATCCCCGCCGCCGCCGCCGCCGTCATCCCCACCCTCGTCACCGCCCAAAGGCGGGCCCTTGAACCCTAAATCCTCCACCCCCAAGATCCCCAAAATCTCGCCCACCGAAGGGCTCCCGGCGAACCCCTCGACCGGCCTCCGGTTGTGCGCCGCCGCCGTCGCCCCCCTCCCCCTCCCCCTCCCTCGCCGCCGCCGCCGTGGCGGTCCCAGTCGCAGTTCTGGCACAGGAGGAGGCGCTCCGCCTCGCAGAAGAGGGAGGCCGAGGCGGCGTCGCAGGCGTCACAGAGGAGGGAGCGGGTGTGCTTGGCGAAGAGCGGGTTGGTGGCGTGGACCTCCCGGTCGCAGGCGAAGCAGAGCCTCGCCGTGTCGGCCCGGCAGTACAGCAGCGCCGTGGTCCCGCCGCAGTAGTCGCAGGGCCGCTTCCCGCCTCCGCCCTTCGTCATTGCCGCCGCCGTCTCTCTCCCTCTCTCTCTCTCTCTCTCTCTATCTCTTCAGGCCTCGATCTGCGTCTCCTTCATTTCTCGGGGAGAGCTTCTTCGAGCTGCTTCTTCTTCGTCGTCTTCTTCTTCGTCGTCGTCTGCTTCTTATCTTCTGGTTTTCTGGGGAGTCCCGTGCTCTCCTTTACCTTGTGGAGCAAGAACCGTCGCCCGCAAGGGTTTTGTGATCTGATGTCGACGTGAAATTGAAAAAGCTCCTTTTCTTTTATTTTCTTTTATTTTCACCTAATATTATATAAATCGATTTCTTATACAAAGGCTCACATATAATAACATAAATAGTCCCATGAAATTTAAATTTATTCGACGTTGCATTCAACTTTATCGTCTTTGTATTAATTTACATCATTAAATATTTTCACGTAATTTAAAGATTAAATTGAACATGTAGCAAAAGAGTTCAAGATGTAATTATACCATTGACTCAAAATTTAAGGATTATATTAATTAAATTTAAAGTTCAGTGATTATATTACGCAATGAACCTAGGTTCGGTAGTCATTTTTGTCATTTACCTCCCAAGGGAGTAAAGAATTTCAGCCTTTTGTAGGAATAATATTTTTTTTTCTTTTGGCATTTTGGGAAAATGAAAAGGACGAGCTATTTTTTTAATGTTCTAGAAAGGCGTGAGCATTGCCTTTGACTTGCTAGTAGCGGAAGGCGGATGACGCAATGGGTGACGATAGTGGAATTAACTGGCAACCGCCGATATCTGCTCTCGGTAGATGCCCAAAAAGAGTTGCTTCAATGAATGAATAAACAAATAAATAAATATATTTTTTATTTTTTTATCATATAGTTGGGTGATCTTTCTTGTAAGATAGTAATATTTATTTGCACTTTTAGATTTTTTTTAATGGAAAAGGGCCCTACGCAATAACTACTGATAAGGATGGTCGGCCGCGCCCTTTTTCTTAAAAAATAGAATTGGAGCTTAAATTTTAAATTTTAATTTTCAATCTTTCAGTCATGTGATCGAAATTTGCTTCCTCCCCTTCTTCGCGGACCTTAATTGTAAGCCCATGGAGAGGGTACGAAACCTTTCTTACGTCGTAATTAGAAGTCGCTTTGATTAACATCACAAAAAACAAATTTATCCTTAATTACATTTTAGAACCTCAAATTAATATATATATATGTGACGAATTTATCTTAAATTAATACAATAAATCACAAATTGATATATTTGTGACAAATTTATACTCCCTTAATTTTCATTAAATTGAATTAATATTTTAATGAAAAAAAAACCATAAACTAATATATTTAGAACAAATGAGTCCTTATATGATACAAAAGGCCTTTATTTGAGAAAAAAGATTCACTTCGGGTCATTATTTGAAATTTTCCCAAAAACAAATTTATCCTCAATTATATTTTGATCAAAAAACCCTCAATTAATATACATGAGACAAATTTATCTCAAACTAATACAATAAATCACAAATTGACACATTTGTAACAAATTTATACT
The DNA here is from genome assembly GCA_017140595.1 of Eucalyptus curtisii. Taxonomy (NCBI): domain Eukaryota; kingdom Viridiplantae; phylum Streptophyta; class Magnoliopsida; order Myrtales; family Myrtaceae; genus Eucalyptus; species Eucalyptus curtisii. The sequence goes on along the minus strand of CM029501.1, from coordinate 10,369,670 downwards.
TCCTTAATTTTCATTAAATTGGATTAATATAACAAAAAATCATAAATTGATATATTTAGGACAAATTTATCATAAATATATTGAAATAAATTTATCATAAATATATTTTTTTTTTGTTAAAAAATTAATTTAAATTAAATTTATCATAAGTACATCAATTTGAATTTTTTTTTTGATTGTATTAACCCATTAACGTATTGCTTTTAACGTTTGATGAGTACAAAATTAACATGTGCACAGATCAAAAGCATAGCCACTTTTTTTTTTTTTTTTAATCGCCTTATTAAGTGCAGCGCGTTCCCCACCTATTGAGACTAGCCTCAACCCATGCAATGGCGCTCGATTGGTTATCGTTGGGGGATATTTTACGAACTCGGGTTATTATTTGAGGTGGAAATTCATGTCATTAACTTGTACCCTGAATTTAATAAAGTAGTATGACTGGACATCATCGTACTTGTCTGAATAAAAAATATCAAAAAGAGCTGAGCATCCATTTCAACCCGGTTACGTCGCCCAACTGCCCAGACAAATCGGTGCATGAATCCGTTCCGAGCAAGTCAATTTTCACTGTCCAAGACGCGACCGCCTAGACAAATCGGTTCGCGGATCCCTTCCGACTAGTCAATTTTTGCCATCCGATATTCGCGGAACTACGGTACATCATCAATAATTCATGAAAACAACATGAAGTCTAATGCAAACTGCACTTAGGATGCCTCATAGGGGATGATAAAAGAGAGATCTCGTTCCGGGATGCATACCTCTCTCCACGTGGATCGGCGTTGAACGCTTCACCCTGATTAGCCCAAGTCAGTTTCGCTGTGACGGGCGATGAGAAGTTTCGCCGTGATGGGCGATGAGAAGATTGTGTTGGACTACAAAACTGGACCGAAAAAATTTCTATAGATTATATGATGACCAAATGTGGAGCTCATATGAGCACATGATCAGAGAATGCTACATCAGAACAAGGAATGCAATCATCAGACGACAACAAGATCAGCCGTAATCCTGCAGTAGTGACTCTCACAGGGGGTGCTAATAGCTATGGGCGACAGAACAGTGAAAAAGCTAATTGATTGTGGAAAGTATCAATGGCTATGAGAACTGCTTCAAAAAGTTATTCCCCAATCTAACGTATCGCTAATGAAAAATTTGGCAGGTGGACCGACCAATTGTCGACCAATGATCATTGGAGTCGGTGCAAGTGCTGTAATAGGTTAGTGCCAAGAACCTGCTGAAGAAGCACCTCCCGGGCCAATGTCGAATGAGAGAGCAAAGATCCAGGTATTTGAGTCCAGGATTCGCTAAGTTGTACAAGGACCGCAAGCTGAACTTTCACCTGGAAATCGAGTAAAAACTGCATAGCATTCAGAAAGTATCAGGAAACTATTTTCAGTTTTATCTGTTCATGCATATGGGAATAATTGTAGGACAATTGTTTTGCACACTAGAGATGTTCAGTTGTCAAGATGGAAAATCTATCTAAAAGAATGTAATGTGATGATATGAATTAGTTTGCCTGAATCATCTTGCTGATGGTCCGCAGCTGATATTCTTCGAGTGTTGTATGAATGGCATTTGCTGCACTTCAGCCCAAAAATGTGAAATGGAATGTGCCCTGCTTTGTTGCAGTCATTGCAGAGAATCGTGACCTGTCAAAATTCCTCAAAAGTGAAGATGACATTCCTTTTAAATGCACTCGTAACCATCAAGAAAGCAAGGTCAGGTTGACAAGCTGGAAACAATGGCAACAGTCATTATGTCTGGGCTTCAGAGCAGATTGAGGATTATAATGAGGCCAATTTCAAAAGGTTGTAACGAAACCATAATACTGTACATGCATGATCCCCCCGGCTACTCATTAATTTGAATGATAAATACGCTACATTTCTCCAACGAGATTCAGGTTAATATACCAGCTATATGAGAAAACATAAACTGATAAAATACCCTTTCAGATGAATAGTATCCAAAGATAAATTTATCTGCATTTGTTCTACGAAAGTAGTGCCTTATATAAAGGATACTTGCACTCTATCCTAACGGCAATATCATCCCTCGGAGCTAGTGTATAGCCTGGCCTATTACCTATTATTCACCATATTAAAGGAGAAAGAAGTCATCATGAACTTCTGTTTTTCTTTCGAAGCATTATTATGCTCTAAAGCATAAAATATAAGACCGACTTCAATTGATTTTAACTAAAAACACCAAATAATTTTTCCAGCAGAGCTCACAAAGGCAAACTGTCTTTTAAAAAATTCATTAGTAATTACTAAACAAAACATTACAAAAAAAAATTGGGCTGCAAAACACGATATATGTGAAAAGAAACTGACCAATATTGGAGGATGAGTTACACACCTTATACTGATATTCTTTGGGCATGACCATTGCCGCAATCTAAACAAGAAAAAAAGATGATCAAACTGAAAGGCTATCTTTTCTGAATATTAAAACTGTAAAGTTCAATTCAGAAACAATGGAAAGGATAATAGAAAAGCATGAAATTGCATGGTGTTACATTTTGATGGGTAATAGTAATTATTTTAGAAATATTTTCCATTCTGCTCCAGCCTCTATTACTGGAACCCGTTAAGCGCCTGTCTCTTGAAGTAGAGATCGAGGGAAAGGTGAGTGGCCATTACCCTTTTGAAAGTCCAGAACTCTTATGAAGAGTGCCTCAATCTAATAAAAGTAAACAAACACATGCAGATTTGCAGAGTTAGTTCAGGTTCCATTCGAAAACAGAAGGCATATTTGCATCTAATTTTGTGCAAAGGCGGTGCCCCTTATCATGAATTTCTCTTTAACACTTCAAACAAAGACTTTAGCGTGCTCAATCATGGCCTCCTTTAGCACTAAAACCTATGATTACAAGTGGCACAGACAATAAACTAGCTAAGTATCATAACATCCATTAGGTCTCTCAGCTTAACTGGTTAATTGGTCAAGCTGATAAATCTTTATTCACCTCAGACATGACTAATAAAAACAAACTCCAATCTCCAGCCATTCATTACCATGCTCAATGACAACTGAGCACAATTTGATAGAATCTAAAATATCGATAATGATATTATTTGTTAGTCACAGGTTTTTCCTTTCTCTCTCTGCAGAACTATCGATTTTCCATTCTTATTCTTAAATTTCTGTTTAAAAGTTAAACACTTTTGAATGACAAGGTTGAGAGTTTCTATTTCAGTAGACTGAACCTTCATTCCATCAATCTTTTTGGTCCCACAATTACACATCTGACCCTCGGGATGTAATTCTAACACTGTTGTGACAATATCAAGTTAGAAGCTTACTACCTCTGCATCCAGCATTCTCCAGATTTCAGACTTTTCCTTAACTGTCTTCAAGCAAATGGGACAACGATGCCTGCGTGACCAGAACGTAGGTTAATGACGCAACCAATGACTATTTATCAGAAATCATATGCACAACTATCTAACTGGGAAAAGGTTTAACTGATTTTGCTCGTCCATTTCTTGGGCACAGTCCATATGAATTGTGTGTCCACATTTCAAGATTGTTGTTCCTTTGATCGAGTCAAATAGATACTGCAGAGTCAACAGAAAGTTGTTAGAAAGACCTTTCAAATCTTCATTATTGCCAAATTCGGTATATGTTAAACCACCAACCTCATAGCAGACAGGGCAATGGCTCTTCATTGAATTCTCCACGCATACATGATTATCACGTAACAACATAGCATAGCAAGATCCTGCGCTTTAGAAAGAAGTTTGTTAAGGCTATGCATATAGAGATTAAGCATCTCCTCAAGACATAGGAGCAAGAAAGAAGAAACTAACATCTAGAAGATGCAGAGCAAGACAACCAGTGATATGGACCTTCAGGAAACAGGTGACTTCATTTGATGCCAATAATAAAGCATACTTCCATGTTTCAATAGTAGAGTAATGATGCAACACCCATTATACTTTTGAAAAAAATAAGAATATGCACCATGCACATATTTATATTTTTGAAACAAATAAGAATACGACTATATTTTTCAATCTACCTAATTCTATGACTCTGATCTGTTTCAACTCTCACGAGATTAACTTCTTTCATCCATTTGCAAGTATGATAACAGAACAACAAGTCTCCATCACATATTTTGACAAACATGAAACAGAAATTAACTAAAACTTTCTTTCCTCTAATCTAAGAGATCGCTCTCAGAAAATCATTGTGTTCAGTTATGAACTTCTCCTGCTACATAAACCTAACAACACTCTAACCTTGCACTGATAAATAACTTCTATTTTCTCGGTTTTAATATAGAGTAATGCTCTTATGCAACCTCTGCATGCAGAGTGCTCCTTTTGGAGCTTGCAATAGTTTTCTGCAAGCTGATATAAAGTACTTTGATACTGCAATTGATCTCTTCTATATTTCAGATGTTAAAGTCAGTCCTATTGGTTAAATTGCTGTGGAAAAGAATGCATAAATGCTGCTGCAGTGTGGTTTGTGAACCCAATATTTGCCATTGTAGAGATGACAGTAGTAGAAGATTCCTTGCCATTGTATCCCTCCCCATGATAAAAAATATCTGAACCCAAAAAAAAAAAAAAAAAAAAAAAAAAAATCCTTCCTCTGTCCTTCCTTAGATGAGAATGAGTTGTAAGTGATCAATGTGGCACACAACACTTTAAGATGTCATCTCTTAAATGTCTAAACAAAATCATGCATTAGCTGCAGTAATACGATGGGAAGTACCCAAAACTCCTAAATAAGAATTCTTTCACTAACATTCTCCCTCTCAAGATACAAAGTTGATCGCACCAGCTTTGAACAAGTACCTTTGAAGTCATCACAACTCTTGTGCTAAACTTGATATCATATCCTAGATCTAGTGACCTCTAAAGAGCCACCCTGGTTACCATCATCCTTAGAGAGCAGCTCTGACTTAAGACTCTTCAGAATTTTAATTCAACCGAAAGATATACTTAAATCTCCTTTAACATTGTTCCCTTGTAGGTTTGGAGCTACCCTTTTAAAACTGGACAAGTTATTTTCTTTTCAGGCAAGTAGGGGAATGGAAAAGATAGGGATTCCAACCCAATGTTCAGAAAAAGGTTCAAACATAAGAAGAAGCACTTTTCCAGAGTCTTTTTAAATATATATTTCGTTACCCATTGAAGCCCAAGATGAAAAATTCCGAAATCCAACATGAAACAAATTTGATAGCAAAAGTCCAGCATGCTAAACCAGCTTCTGGTTCCTGTCAACCATCCTATGGGCAAAACTCATTAATACACGTTAGGTTTCCTCATATCTAACCAGCTCACCACGCATTTTACCTTTTCAATGAGAAAATCTAACTATGTAACTGAGCACTCAAGGATTCCTGGTGGGTATCTGTATACCAAGTGCCAGTTCAGAGCCATAATTTGACTCTGCTTTGTCAAACTTCTTCAGAACTGTCCTTACAAATCTAAATTGATTATTCCAAGATTATGCAAACCAAGAAGGATATTAACAAGGCAGTGTCTTCGATGGCGACTAGACCACTGCTTCAAGATAAGTTCCTACCGAGATCCATTATGAAGCTAACTTGTACTTTCAACATAAAGCAAGTTCCTTGATTCCCATCTCTCATGAATTCAAGTAAGAAATATACTATCACCTAAGCATCAGTCACTGCATTTCCATCTAATGATACATGTTCATGCCTAATTATATGATGTATGAAATTATGGGCTTACGTAACTCACGACAATTACCAAACTAGAAGACAACATTCCAAATAATTCAGAAATAAAAGCAGTCCAAGCTTTCATAATTTTAGGAGAAATGGAAACTCTCTAAAGAGATGACCTTAATCAACATGTGTGAAAATGAGAGAGACATTCTCTTTTGCGACAAAAAAGCACATGCAGCGGTGGAGATACTAAAAGAGAAAGCCATACCGCACTTTGGACAATGGAAGAAATTTTCACGACCCCCAACTCTGGAAGACAGGGGCAAAATTCAATTTACAATTCGTATGGCAGATACAGTTAACTTCCAAATGACGGGAAGAACATTCCGAACATCAATTAGCTCACCTACAAATTCCACATTCCTCACAATGAAATTGCTCCTTTTCGGTCTGCAAAAATTGAACATAAAATACACTGTCACAGCACCTATGCTTTCAATTCAAGTAGAATCAAAATGGAAAGGCTACACCTTTAGTTATTATAAATGAGAACATACCAAATCCGTCTTACCTGATCATCATAAAACTTGCAAACTCCACAGAAATATTCTCCCATGTTCACACCGCATTTTGAACATACTTGAGCAGCCTAAAAAAGGGACACGTAAATTCTCCAAGACAGCTGAAAAAACTGACAAGAGACTTTGAAAAATCCACAAGCGATCCGCCACGACATACCTCTTGCTCCGTGTCGCAAACAGAACAGATGACCTGAAACACGAAAAGACCTTCAGCACCACACCACACCACAAAATCCGTCGCAAGCAGAGGTCAAATTAACAAAACGAATGGCACCTACCCTCTTCACGTCGTGCCGCACCAGCTCATGATGATCTTTCGGGTTGCTCAGCGAGCTCTGGTCCACGTCCAAACACGACGACAGTAGCAACACATAATTTCCCACGCAAATTACACAAAAGAAGAAGAAGAAGAGCGAACGCAAAGCGGTCCCGACGACAGAGGCGGAGGAAGAGCCGTACCGCGAACTCGTTGTGGCAGTGGCGGCACGGGAAGACCCGATCGCAGCACGGGGCTCGAATCTTGCAGCGCCTCCGGTAGTGCTCGCAGCTGAAAGGATACGGCACACGGAAAAATGAAAAACCCAGAAAGAGAAAACGAGAAGGAAGCGCCGGCAGAGGCGATCCGGGCGCGGAAATGGAGGCGGCGGCGGCGTACCCGTGCTCCAATTTGGCAAAGTCTCGATCTTTCGTCTGTATCGCGTGCTCTGCTCCTCCTGCCATGGATGACTCCGCGCGAGCTTGCTGTTTCCTTTCGAGGGCAGAAGTAAGCTCCGGATAATCGGCGGAGGTCAGAGGAGAGGGATTCGAGAGAAAACCAGGCTTTAGCTTGTTTCGTGCGAACCGTTTGCGGTCCAATTATTTCGGGAAAAATAATTAATTCGAAAAGTATATTTTTAAAAAATTAATTATTTATATCACTTGAACTAATTAATTAATTAACAAAAATATATTTTTATCATCGATAATAATTTATCTTCGAATATTTTTGCAGATAATAAAAATATTATAAGTGATTATTTTTAAAAAATATATTTAAATCATTCATTCTTTGTGAAATAAATACATTTTTAATGTGCTAAACTCCAAAATCTAATGTGGCTACTCCATCGAAGCAGTGTGGACTTTCATATGCTTGATTTAATTTCGCCATGCATTGTAATTTCAAAACCTTAGTCAATTGATCGACCTTTTTTTTAGTCTTAATAAAATTTAAGAAAAATTTCCAAATAAGGATATAAAGTGACCATGATAGTTTGATAAGGCCCAACCTTGTCAACCAACTAAATATTTCGACGGGTTAAGGGTATTTTCGTCCTAAGACATTTTTATCCTAAATTTTATTTAAACTAGATTGGAAAAAATGAGCTAGCCCTCTCGCCGATGCCTTACACCCTCATCACCTAGAGAATAAGGATGTGCAAAATAATAAAAAATCACCGGAACCAGATCGGACCAAATTGGAACCAATGGTTCTCATGGGGCCGGTCTGATTTCCGATTCCAATTTAGTAGAATCGATGAGTACCGTCGATTTTTGATTTTAGGCATGGAATCGCCCATCCACCCACTAGACCAAACCAATATATATAAAAAAATTCCATCTCACTTACTTAATTATTTTATTATTTTTAGACTAAATACATATGTACATATATGTATATTTGTAGTTATTGAATAATTATTGACTAATTTTGTCTCATGAATATGTAACTAGATTAACCCCCTACCTTTTTTTTTTTTTTCATTCCAATAATCCATTTACTTACTTTTTCGATCGAAACAAACTAAACAAATGTAGTGACTAGTATGTAACAAGATTAACCCCCAACTTTTTTTTTCATTCCAATAATCCATTTACTTAATTTTTTAACCAAAACAAAATAAATAAATGCATAGGAAGAGAGAACCGATTGGAAATGTTCATAAGAGCCAACGGCTCATTTTTAAGAGTATAATTAGGTCTCTCCTTAACTATTTCTATGATTAAATTAGGTTGAGGTTGATAAAAGATAAATCAAGTGATCAATGTTCTAACTTCTATGGAAGTTAGGACTTTTAACATGGAGTCTAGTTCCCCACATGTTTACGGTGTTGAAAAATCTTAAGAGGACCACACAATGACCTTCGAATAAATTAAGTTTTTAGCTAACAAGTATTATTTATTCATTTTGCTTTATAGTTTTCAATCCTTTATCAAATTCAATGGTTAGCAATTCAACCCGAATATAAGGTTGAGTAAATTTTGTAGGGATTGGAGACCAGTTCCATGGGCCTACTTGAGAACTGAACCAAATTTAATGGCTCACAATTTAGCCCGAATATAAGACCAAACAAATTTTGCAAGGATTGGGAACTGGTTCCATGGACCCACTCGAAAATTGGAACAAATTGGTGATCTAGTTCTTGGGTAGATCCGTGGAATCAATAGGCAGATCTCGATTTCAATTTTTCGGAACCGATCCTTAATGGACGATTCCCAATTCAAAGGTGGGAACTATCCATATGGACCATGCTCACCTCTACTAAAGATGAGGGCTTGTTGTCCCATCGCCAAAAAGAGAAGAGGGCCTCTCCCTGTCCTGGCAATGGCAAGTGGTCACAGGCGGAGGCCTTGGATTTTATTTATTTTTGGTGTATTTTTTTTAATGTTTTAGCCTTTTTATTCTTTTTTGAGCTTGTGTTTTTTATGAATATATTTTGGATTTTTGACATAATTTAATTAAGAATTTGTGAAAAAATTAGGATTTGGATCAAAATAATGCCGTTTTAGTACTTTCATTGACCTTAACACCACATCGGAGAGATAAAATATTTAAAAACCTACATTAGCATTTTTCGTTAATCAAATTAGATGAAGTTAGGAAAATATTTGAATTTTACAGAAAATCAAGTCTTAGTTGAGTGTTTGTAAGCCCTCGTAGGCTGCTAGCAAGGGTTGCCTCACCCAGGTCCTCGTTGGGCGCGAGCAAGACAACCCTCACTTAGATGTGGCAAGCGCTGGCCTTGCTTGTGGCTGATGGGGGTCACCTTGGCCTGGCTAACCCTCGCCTTTTTGGCTTTCAAGTACGGCCTCGCGTGGCCCTTTTTGAGTGTCGTTGGTACCATCGCCTTAGACAGTCTATTGATGAAAAGGAAAGAAACAATGGAAAAAAAATCAAAAAAATAAAGGACGAAAATGCCCTTGACCAACTAGCGAGGTTGAGTCATTCTTTGAGTTGCACTTTAAGCCCTTATTTGAAATACGATTCACTTTAGACCTTTGTTTAAAAAAATAATGGCACTTAAAGATCTTAATTTTAAATTATTTTCATAAATTCACAGGGGCGCTTTTACCACTTCTCCTTTGGCTTATATATACTTCATTTTTTTTTTTTGGTGTTTTGACAATATTATTTTTTTATGAGGCCCACCACTTCTAGTAGAACTCTACCAAAGTGATTACTTTTTTTTTATTTGGTTAACTTTTTTATATATATATACTTCTTTATCTTTCCTTTTTCTTTCTTTCCACGCCTTTGATGTTGCTTCACTATTGCATATGGTTTTTTTTTTTTATTTTTTATTTCTCTCTTGCAAGCCATTCTCTTCTTTCTACGCCTCACACTCCTACTTCTCCTTTTTCCTTCACAAGTCTCTCCTTCATCTGCTATTCCCAAAAGAATTGCTTATTTCAAAAATCGACGCCCTCCTCATTCACTATTGGACATTTGGTTTTATTGAAAGCTTGTTTTTTATTCTTTTTAGGTTTCTTGGTCTTGAATCATGCTCATTCTAGCTGCTATTAAGTGTTTCTTGATATATTTTCTTAAAAGTGAATTTGAAATTTGGGTCGTGGAAATGCTTGATATTGTGTTTCAATCTTGCGTTTAGAGCGTAGCATGCATTAAAACAATGTTTCAACACTTAGACACGGCACTAAAAACACAAACAAATTAAATCACTAATTCGAATCCCGCTTCATATTACCTAAAAGAAGACAAATTGCCTATTACCTCAACTTTTATGCCTAAACATGGTGGGGACACCTTTTCTTTCTGTCGCGACCTAAATTTCAGGTGCACCACCTAAAGTTTAGGCTAATGGATTGTTAAGCCTAGACTTAACTCGGGCTCTCCCAAGGCCATACCAATTCGCGACTTATGTTCAAATTCTTAACACGCAGATAGATTTTATCTAGGAGTCGCCACTAATCTATTTTTGGTGGGTTGATTAGAAACCCAAGTAAAGTAACGGGAGTTTTACTTTACTTCTACGAATCCAGAGACTATGGGTACGGGGACTCGGTTACACTAGATTTCTCTAATGCCCTTTCGGTACCATTATTTTATTTTCAAAAATATTTTTGCAGGCAGCTTAAATTGATTTTAAATCTATTTCTCTAACATGTGAGGTGATCATACGGGTGCGCAAACCACCAATTTAACACCCAGATAAACAATGAATAAATTGCAAAAAAAAATTTACCTCAAAGTAATGAAAGCATCTGCAATGTTAAATTAGAATCCACATCAACAACCCTAGATATGATTTCTAATTAACATACAATTTCTTTTTTTTTTTTGTTTTCACTTGGTTAATGAAAATTATGCAATATGCAATGCAATATTAACTAAATGACCTAGTTCTAATGACATGTAATTTCTAATTAAATGGACCTAGCAACAACCACTACATGGCATGCATTTCAATGAATCTGATCCTAATGACAAGCACATGACATTTTTTTCTTTCCTTTCCTTAAAAAAAGATGAAATTTATCCTAGAAAATAAAACTAATTTATCCTAAGACATTTTTTGTATTTTTTATGAAATTCGAAATTAGAAAAATGTGAAAATTATCTAACTAAATTAAGATTCTATCCAATTTATATTAAGGATTAGGTCAGGCTAAACCCTAATTAAAACCAATATATTATCTTAACTTAACAATCTCAACCTAAGATGCAGTCTATCTAAATCAATCTAAATTTAAATGAAATATGCAATTTTATCCTAATTTGCAATGACGTACAAAGGATGTCCTAATTCTACATGACATATGCATGATGATTTTTTGTTTTTTAAAAAAAAAAATTAATTTCGAAATTTAGAAAAAAATGTCAAAAGATTAAACATGTAATTTAAGCTAATGAAACAAAAATCTAACATCCTAAATTTATTAAACATTTTTATGTTATTTTTTATTTCGAAAATTCATGATAAATAGAATGTTTAGCCTAAATATGCAAATAACCCTAAAGCATGCAATATTCTAACCCAAACATATTTCAAGATAATTAAAGCAATTAAGACAAGACAGACCATTCAAAATCACCAAAAGTATCATACATTGTTCATATCAAGGGATAATACCTCGCTAATAAAATCAATAAATTGATCTTAAGCCTTAAAGATCAAAATATCAATTTTATTCCCGCTTGATTAATTATTTCATCTAAAGCCTTATAGATGAAATAAAAAATCCAGGCACAGTTGCGAATCAGGTAATATGTTGGGATTTCCAATCATACACTAAGGACTAATTATACTAAAAAAACAAGATAAAGTAAAATAAAAATAATAAAATAAATAAAATAAACTAAAAAAACTACCTAATGTGTGTTTTTTTTTTCTCTTTTTAAAATTGGGCTGGCAGTCGTGGGGCCCGACCAAGGGTGGCTGATCGGAGGTCCGGCAAGGGCGTCGCGGTCGGAGCTCCGGCGAAGCTGGGCGGCGACGGGGCTACTGGCGGCGCTGAGGGCAGGGGCGGTGACGGCGTTGCAGGGGTTCGGCGTGGCGACTAGCGGGCGTCGGGCTAAGGCGAACCAGCAGGTGTCAAGCGGATCGGCACGGGCTGAGGTGCAGCAGCAGGGAGGCGTGGGCGTCGGTGGCGGGCGAGTCGCGGGCAGGCGCGGGGGTTGGCGACTGAGCGGAGAACGGTGAGTTGAGGTGCGGCGGAGGCGATGGATGGCATTAGGATCGTCGCGGCCTCCGGAGGGTGATCTGCTGAGGCATTCGTGGACGAACGGGAGAGGTGGCATTAGGGCGCAGGCGGAGTTAGGCGCTTGGTCGCGGGCTGCTGGACGGCGACGGCGTCAGGTGGAGATGAGCTCAGATCTGTGGTCGTCAAGCGAGATCGCCGCGGCTGAAGTAGGGGACGCCGAGCGTTGGTCGCGGATAGGTCTCGGTCGGTGAGGGCTAAGGGGGATTGCGGCTGTGTGGCTGGATCTAAGGCGACAGCAAATCGTCGAGGAATGACGAGGGGCTTCACGAACTACAAGATCGATGGCGGAGGTAGTGTCGGGGCTGGGTCGCGTCGGCGGGGGCGAAGCAACTAGGGGCGTCATCGGCGTTGACGGCTTTGGCGACGGGCTAGGCGCGAGCTTCTACTGGCATCGGGTCGTGGCTCAACAGTAGTGGCGGTGGCTGAGAGGAGCGGACGGAGCGGCAAGGCCGCGGTGGCAGAGATGCGGTGACCGGTGTGAGGCAGTGGCGACGCGGTAGCCGGTGCGGTGGTCGACGCGGACGAGCGAGGGATGCCGGGGAAGACGGACGGACGCGCATTCCTTTCTCTTTTTTTTTTTTACACGCTCGCGCACGTCTTTTCACAGACCAGTCACTTCACACCTTTTTTTGACTTTTCTTCTTTTTCTCTCTTTGTTGGATTTTCTCACAAAAACTTTTGCTCTTCGAATTTGCTCTCAATTTTTTCCAAAAAATCCACCTTAGTTACAAAAAATGAACCTCTCTTTTATAATGATTCCAAACGGCCGCTTTGTATGGCATTTTCTGAGTTTCCATCTTCCGTCACATTAAATCAAAGTTGTAAATCAGAGCATGATTTCGCAATCAACTCGATTTTGCTCAGATTTCTTCCATTTTGTAAAATTCTTGCCCTTTATTCATTTGATTTTTGAATTGCTTCTGCATTTAACAAAATCCGAATATTCATCAGAATTCCAAATTTCCATGCATATTCAATCAAATCAATTCCCTCCATTTTTTTTTCCTTTTATTTGTTCTAATGCAATTTTTATTTTCCTTATTTTCCTAGATTTGCTAAAATTAGGTGTCAATACTTTCTCTATACTCTCACATGTGCAAGAAGAGGAGAGAAAAAAAAAAGGGAAGGGAGAGAAGTGTCATTTCTCAATATTACCTTCCATGGTGCAAGAAGAGCTGAGGTGTGGCGGAAAAAAAAAGGGCTTAGTGAGGAGGTCACTGGTGAGCCCAATGCCCGAGAAAGTGTGGAGGATGACGGGGTTCGCATCATTGATAGAAAATGGAGGACGATGGGGTTTGTGGAAGAAAAAAAAGAAGAAGAAAAAGGAGTAGGAGGTGTAGAAAGAAGAGAATGGCCCGCAAGAGAGAAAACACAAAGACGGTTTTGCAAAAAGGAGAACTAAGACTATGTGGAAAGAAAGAAGAATTAGGAAAGTGGAACCTACAAGGAAAAGGAAGAAGAAACAAACTAAAGAGAATTGACCAAATAACAAAAAAAAAAAAAGGATCGCTTTTGTAGAGTTGTATAAATGTGATAAGCCCCGCAAGGATTAATATGGCCATAACACAAAAATGGGAGTGTCTAAATCAAATGAGAAATATGAAAAGCATGACCCTAAATTTATAAAGAAAAAGACCCAAAATTATATTAAACGCGTCACTCAATACCCTAATTAATCTTCAAACTTGCACTAGTGTGACAAAAAAAAAAAAAATCCTTTGTCACAATTCCATTTGAGACGAATGTTAAAAATCTTAGGTGATGGCTTGCATTGACAACGACTGGCAAAGGAAACTAACGTGGATATAGAAAATTCTACAATTTTTTTTTTAAAATTATGCTTATTGTAATACTGATACCCGCTTTTTTTTTTTTTTTTTTTTTTTTTGACGTCAATACCTGAAGCTTAGTCAATTTGCTTTTGTTTTATGTTGGTTTACTCGTATTTGTAATTATGTTATTGGGTTAACCAGTAATTCATCAGTCAAAACATGTTGAAAGTAATTTTTTAACCGAAAAAACATGAACCACAATTGTGCATAAAGTCCGTGCCGAGAAAGTTCTTGAGCGATTTTTAATAATTCTTTTATAATTATCATAAGATCCATTTTAACTAAATCTAGATCTTTCGCCTATCCTTTGTTAAAAATCATCCCATCACAACGTACTCATGAATATGAAGTGTTTTGAAGTAACTATCAATTAATTTTTCGTGTTATTTTTATTTTTTATTTTTGTGGATATGAATATGTAAATGGACAGCTTTGGCCATTTCTTCCTTCTCGCTATACTGTTCACAGGCTTCTATCTAAGGTGCGACCAAGGCACTGCTCACTTTGTTCTAGTTCTCTGCTCGTCCAGGGTGTTACAGCCGTTCGTTGGGGCCAAGACTTGGAGGATAGGTTCGTCTAGCCTCCATCCACAAACTCACCGAGCCGATTGCCCTGGTATGTCCCACAAGTCCTACCATGCTCCTCCCATGGTAAGGTTTGCTGGTTTTGTTGTGGGTTTCTGCTACTGTTATGGCCTCCTCTTTTGCTGAGGTTGTTGGTCAGGTGGGAAAGGCTCATTTAGATGTGGTCGGTGTAAGTAGACAAAATCCCACAACCATTCCCCAAAACCTCCCGCCGTCGGTGCCTACGGGATGATTGGGGGCTTGCAAACCAGGCCTTTCTGTTGTGACAAAGGACCAGCGAGTCTCTCATGTGACCTCTCAACGTCCGGGTAGGTCTCGTGGTTGATCTCGAGTTAGGTCCTCTTCCAAGAACCTGCAAGTCAGCGACCAGCAAGCTAGAAGCTCCAAGCCCCCTCCTGCCCATTCTTGGGCTAACGTTGCTAAGCTTGTGACAAAGGGATATGACTTAACCTTTGTCTCCCCTTCCTTCATTGACAGCAAGCCCATTGTCAATCTGTTTGAGGAAGTGCTCGAGGCCATCGACCCGAAATGGCATGAGTGCCTGGTCGAGTACTACGTTGAGAAGAAACTCCCATTTGACGCTCACGGAATCGGCATTGAAACAAGCTTGGGGTCCGAAACTTCCTGAAGTTTTGGCTAACGATCATGGCTTCTTCTTTTTCCACATTCCCGTTCCGGAGTTTAGAAGGAAGATTCCTGAAGATGGGCCCCTAAAGGTTGCTAGGGTTCCTCTAATCCTACAACAATGGAAGCCACTGCTAGAATTGAAGAAGGATAATCAGTCCTTAGTTTCGGTTTGGATTAGGTTGAAGAACATTCCTTATGATCTCTGGTCAGCGCTAGGGATAAGTGCTATAGCAAGTGCTATTGGGAAGCCTCTTTATGTAGATCAGCGCGCTGAGCAAATGGAAGATGATTTCCTATGTGAAGGTGTGCGTGGAGATCTATGCAAAGCAACCTAGGTGCACCTCAGTCGTTGTAGTCCTTAATGGGGTGTTGCGTTCGATAGATATCGAATTTGAGTGGAAACCGGTGGAGTGTCCTACTTGTGGCACATTTAGCCACATGTGTGCAAGTCCTCTAGCTCCTACAACTCCGGAGGAGGATCCGTAGCACGCCCAGACCAATGATGCAGCTTCTGCACTTGTTATGGTTCCTGCCCCTGTTCCCTTGGTGGAGGAGCCCCCTCTTAGACCTGAATCATAATAGAATCAAGTTAGAGGCAAGAAGAAAAAGCCTTCCTTAGCAAAGGAAGGAGTACCGTCTCTTCCAGTTTGCCCCAGCGAAGAAGGACAAACTCTCAAACTAAAGGATACAGCCCCTGGGAAAGGTTTGCCGGCTACTTTTACCCGTAAGGCTCAGAGAGGAATTAAAATCCTTTCGAAGTCAGATGATTCCCTCTCCATCCAGCGGCGGAAAAGGCGAATCTAGTTGGTGCCATATCCTTAGCTCTAACCAGCTCGGGGGAAGTCTCGGATGACTCGGCAATCTTAGTTAGCAGCTCAAATGAGGAGGATCTACTCTCTCCTTGCCTTCCGTCTCCGAAGGCTCCTTATGTGATTAGGAAGGCTGAAACCATGCAAGATAAATTGCCGAATCTCAATCCAGCTCCGCCCCCTTCTGCTTCCCCTGCTCTAGCGGCCATTCGGCGTAGGCTAAGTAAGAGGAGGTAACCTTTCCCTCCCTCTCCTCTATACATATTTATATATGTATGTACATAGGTTTTTGGAACATCAAGGGTCTTGTTGGCCCCACTAGGCAAGTTGAGGTCCGTAATTTGGTTTCTTCAAATGGATTGTGTCTAGTTGGTTTGCTAGAGACTAAAGTCCCGGAGTCCCTATTCGCTTCCAATTCTGCGGGGTTGTTACGGGAGTGGTGCTGGTTAGCAAATTATGACTACTCTCCTAGATGAAGGATTTGGGTCGGCTGGAACCTTTCCATTGTTAGTTTTGAGGCCTTCTCGATCAACAATCATGCGATCCATGGGAATTTAAGGTTTCTGATGACAGGCGAGAACTGTTGTGTTTCAATAATCTACGTTGAACACACATTCCCTTCTTGGAGACCACTATGGGTGGACCTTATCCTCAAAAGTGCCACGTTGCAGGACTCGACTTGATTGGTGGCGGGAGACTTTAATGCTATAAAAGACCTGTACGACAGAATAGGTGGCTTTGATTCTTGGATCCCTCATTTTGATGAATTTAGACAGTGCTTAGCTCAGTCAGAGCTAGAAGATCTAAGGTATGTTGGTTTTCGTTTCACCGGGGCAACTTCTTTTGGAGCTAATCGGAAGTTAAGGAAGATTGACAGAGTTCTCGTGAATGCAAAATGGAGCCAGGACTTCTCCTACTCGGAAGCTTCCTTCCTCGCCCTGGGTATATCTAATCATACCCTATAGTAGTCAAAGTCTTGAATTCTGTTTATCAGAGGAAACCTTTCAAGTTCTTTGATTATTGGATGAATCATCCAGATTTCAATTCAATCGTTACTCAAGTGTGGGAGGAACCGGGAGAAGGTGTACCCATGTACAGACTAGTGTGCAAACTAAGTCCCTTAAAGCCCGACTCAAACAGCTTAATAGAGAGTCATTTTTTAATATCTCTACAAGAACAACAGAGGCGGGGATTGCTCTACGGGCCGCCCAGGTTGGACTCCAGCAGAACTCAACCAGTGTTGTACTTGCTGAGCTGGAGAAGACTCAACGTCGGACCTTCTTGGACCTTTGTGGTCAGGAAGAGTCATTCTATAGGCAGAAGTCTAGGATAAAGTGGCTTAAAGAAGGAGACCGGAATACCAAGTTCTTTCATCACTATGTCAACAAAAGACAAATGAGGAACAAAATACTCTCGGTTATGGACGCATCTGGTAATCTAGTCACAAACCCTAGTTTGGTGCAACATCTTTTCGTTACCCACTACCAGGACCTCTTCACGCTGCGGGCTGAGCATGGGAGACCTTCGGTCCAAGAGGTACAAGAGGTTATTCGGTGTCCCCTAAAAGAGGAGCATGTTAGTTTTCTTTCTCGCCCTGTCTTTGATTTAGAGATCATGGATACTATTTTTTCCCTTGCTCAGGATAAGGTACCTGGACCGGATGGATTTAGTGTTGAATTTTTTAAGCACAATTGGGAGACTGTAGGACAGTTGGTCACTACTATGGTGAATGACTTCTTTACTACGGGTAGGCTCTTACGGGAGATTAACAACACCATTTTGGTATTGGTGCCAAAAGTTCCTAATGCGACTACTGTTGCTGACTACAGACCTATCACCAGTTGTAATACTATTTACAAATGCATCATCAAAGTCTTGGCCAACCGAGTGGCTACACTTCTTCAAGATGTAATAAGCCCTTTTCAAAGTGCTTTTGTTAAGGGCCGGCAAATCAGGGACAACATCCTTCTGGCTTAGGAATTTTTTACTGGTTTCCACCTTGACCCTTACTCACCTAAGTGTGCAGTCAAAGTGGACTTCCAGAAAGCGTACAACACAGTGGACTGGGATTTCCTCGAGCTTGTTCTCCTTGCCTTTGGTTTTCCTGAGCATTTGACCCGGCTCATCTTGGTTTGTGTGCGTACTCCTAAATTCTCCATCGCTTTAAATGGAGAGTTATGGTTTCTTTGCTAGTGGTCAAGGGCTCCAACAGGGTGACCTTATTTCTCCCAACCTATTTACCTTGGTCATGGAGGTCTTATCGGGAATTCTCTATCTATGCTCTATGAAGCCAGAATTCAAATTTTATTGGAGGTGCAGGGCTACAAACCTGTCACACTTATTCTTTGCGGATGATGTCTTCCCCTTCTGTGAAGCTGATATGCCTTCGGTTTCTCTCCTAAAGGAAGGCCTTCAAACCTTTTCGGCATGGAGTGGATTATACCCAAACTCAAGCAAAAGTGAGGTATTCCTTGTAGGAGGTTTAGCTTCTTCAAGAAATCAAATTCTGCATACTCTTGGTTTTATGAAGGGAACTTGCCAGTTCATTATTTGGGGGTTCCCATCATTACATCAAGGCTCCGTAGGGTGGACTGCTTTGCTCTCGTCAACCACATTACAACAATGGTACAATCATGAACCCATTGCTTCCTATCCTTTGCCAGCCGTCTCTAGTTGATCAGGTCGGTCCTCCACGTGATTCAAGCCTATTGGGCTAGTGTTTTTATATTACCTATAGCTATATTGGACCAAATTGAATAAATCCTAAGACAGTTCCTTTGAAAAGGCTCGGGCCTGGGTAGAGGTGGTGTGAAGGTTTCCTGGGATGAAGTTTGCCTTCCAAAAGAGGAAGGAGGGCTTGGTATACGAAGGCTCTAGGATTGTAACAAGGCAACCATGCTCAAACATATCTGGATCCTATTTTCTAACAAGGAGTCCATTCAACTTTTTTAAAAAGTAAAATCTTCTAGGCTACCAGCAAACCAACCTATTATTTGTGGACTTGGAAGAAGATCCTACAACTCAGGAGGGATTTCCGAAACTACTTCCACTGGAGGATAGGGGATGGACTTTCGGTGTCTCTTTGGTTTGACAATTGACACCCGATGGGTCCTTTGAACCTAATTTTTTCGAACTCTCTCATCTACAGTTTCGGGTTATCTAGGCAGGCAACGATGGCTAATCTCTTCACCCCTTGTGGCCAGGCTATCAAGACTGTATTGGAATCGTGGGAGCACCCCCTCCCGATACTTTCTTAGAACCCGGACCGTTTTGGCTGGTTGGAGAGCTCATCGGGCTTGTTCGGTAGCGTCGGCATGGGAGACCATTAGGTGGAAGAAGGACCGCGTTATGTGGCATGCGTTCATCTGGAACAAATCGATTCCTCCACGATACCAATTCAACCTTTGGCTTATTATCAAGCACAGACTTCCTACCTAAGCTCTTTTGTTATCTTATGGTAGGATAGATAGCGGTTCATGTGCCTTCTGCAATACAACTTGGATTCCATTGATAATTTATTTTTTGGGTGTTGCATCACTGCCAGCCTTGCTTTCTTTTGGGCTGCTAGATGTAATCTCCCGTGGCGCAACAGGTCATGGGCGGAGAACCTCAACTGGGTTATAACTTTGCTCTCAAGCAAAGATTTTAACAAATGCACCGCCTGTTTCTTTTTTGGTGCTCTCTGTCATATCATTTGGAATAGTAAGAATAACATTCTATTTAGAGAGCAATCTCTTGCGGTTTTGGCCTTGAAGAACCACCTCTTTAAAGTCGTTAGAGACAAGGTTGTGACTTTCACGAACGTTGCGGATACTACTAGAAATAGGAGAGACTCAGCGCAGTTGTGGGATTGACCAGGTTATCTTCTCTTCGGGAGAGTCCGAAACTCCAACTTAACATTAGTTCTCCCTATTGTTGGGGACGTTCTTTTTTGCCAATTCCTGTGGTGGGTGACTTTGGAGGTCTGATTTTGGATGGCAACTGCTGTTGCTTGCGGGGTGCTCCGACTGTTGTTTGTTCTATCCCTCCTGTCTCCTTCTGTGTTGCTTTTCTTTTGCTTGTTCTTGCCACTGTTTGGCTTTTGCTTTGCTGTGTTAGTGTGTGATGCCGGTTTAGCTGGTTTTGCCACTATTTGGTAGTCTTTTCATCTCGGCACCCTTCCACTCGCTATGACTCCTTGTCATTTTGAGTGGAAGTTTTTGGTGCCATGATCTCTTCTTGTATAGTTTGGTTAAAGCTCAATATATTTATTACTTTTACCTATATATATATCTATGTGTATGGATAAGACCTAAAACATAAACCTATTATTGCGAAAAGAACCACTTAATGGCCTTGTTAATTATTTAATCCAAGCTCATTTTATTGAGGATACACTTATGAATAGCGCAATGAAATCGGAAGCTTTTAACTACTCATATTTGGGGTTGTCTAAGTAGGCTTGGTAATCTCTTATGTGCAAGAAAATATTGGGATAACTGGTCTACCACGCAGGTAATGCGCCACTCCATTCAGCACTTGCCATTTGAAACTCACTCTCTTCTCTCTCTCTCCGTTAATTCTCTTTCCTCCTCCGTTGCTGAGCTCATTACTGACAGTCTCTTTGTTCTCCTTTCCTTGCTCTTCACTTCCTCTTTTTATTTTTATTTTCTCAAGAATTACCAAGAATTAAGTCTCTTTCTTCGAAGCTTGTCTCTCCCATTACTACGAATGTGTCTTTCTCTTCACTTAATCGACATATGTTGGAAAACATTATCAATAGAGCCCCTTCTTGATCTTATACAGCATGACAAACATCACGATGAAAAGCTAAATTTGTTTATATATGAGGTTGTATAATCCCTGAAGCTAATTGTCATTCTTAGTGCGCCAATTGTCTACCATTTCCCACTAACTAGCTTCAAATTGTCCTCTAATTTGCATTTATATGTAAGTTCTGAGATATATTTATTTTTAAACCATAGTGGAGGTGGAGGTAGTGGCATCGTTGGGAGTGAAGAGAGACACCTTCCCAATAATGGGAAAGATGCTTTCGAAGAAAGAGACGTTCGTTCTTTGAATTTTTTTGGAAAAAGAAAAAGAAAACAGGAAGTGAAAAGGGAGAAAGGGATAGCATAGAGGGTCTTTGTAAAGTGCTTAGTATGGTCTGGGGAAAGAGAACAAACGGAGAGAGAAGAGAGGGATTTTCAAAAACATCTAACAAGTGGGATTCGCGAGACATATGATACGCGTCAAATGGAATGGCCTACTGCCCACATGGCAAAACAGGCTTCCCTAATATTTTCTCCTTTCATGCAATCTGCTTGGCTCTTCACACAAACACGAGGGGGGAGGGAGGGAAGGAGGAGGAGTTGGGTCAGAGAAGTGGAAGTAGAAGGAGATGGAGATGGAGGGGATTGCTAGCCGCAACTTTGACCGTGATGTGATGTACCATGATAGGAAGAGAGGAGGCGAACAATGATAACTGGCGGATGTGCATGTGTTCACTGTTTAGGAATCAAAATGTTTACAGCATTCTTTCCTAGAAACATGGAATCCATCAATCAAAGATCGAAAGGAGAAAACTTCCTTTGATGACAAAGATGACGACTAGGCCCTTTCGCGCAGTAGTTTCGCGAAAATCCATCCCCCGACATGCGGGGTCGCAGTCGAAAGAAACGAAGATCTCAGCCGGGCCGACAATAATGTGCAGGCGAATCCCAATAGGCAATCGACCCACTCTGCTCCGTTCTCATCGACCACCGGAATGAAGAGAAGAAGAACAACGAATATGAAGAACGACATTGCAAAAAGTAGGGAATGTAATTCCTTTCATTTCCAATCTGGAAAAAGCTGAGGAATATATTTATTATTCCGTCCACCATTTGCAAGAAGGGAATTGTTTTGCCCCCAATATAATGGAAAAATTCCTATATAAACCCCGCACATGAGCCCAATACATCTGGGCCCTTGATATTGATGAGTATCGCATGAGATTTATATGATCTAAAATCTAAAAAATAGAGAGCTCACATGCATTCACATGCATTCGGTGCATCCAAGAATGATATACCGGCATATGCAGGGAATTACGACCAAGATGCCAGCAGTCGAAGACCACCAAAAATTCCCACTCTCCTCTTCAACTTTTTGTTTCTTTGATGTTTATTTACAGGCTGTAAGCATCGACTTTGGTTGATTGTGTGTATCGAATCTTAGTTAGTTCTCTTGAAGCTTCGGTGCATTTCCCAGGATTCCAATTGGTCACTCTTCTCTGCTTTTCACCCTAGTACCAATGGGTGACAACATCCCTTGAAACAACTTTGACGGCCAGAACACCTTGATGCACTATATCCCTTCAATCATCTAGACAAGTTGTGGATGTCAACTAAGTATTGTGGGTGAGATCTTTGAAGCTGTTGCGAAGGCTAAGAACTTAGTAAATTGAATAAGTTGGTGGTTGTAGAATAAAATGAATAACCATGACCCCGTAAAAGAAGGAAAACGTAATATATGTTGGCTAATTCTTCATATATATATTTTTGGCTAAATCAAAGGGACTACCCCACAACACTACTCCAAGCTACTGAAAACGCTAATAACACAGCCACAATACATACAATTCATAACAACACTAATAAACATCTCCTAAATTGATATTGATCATCAAGCAAACCCCTAGCTTGTACCTTATTCCCCAAATTGCCAATATAAAAATTACACTTTCACATACACATTCAATATAGCTGCACCAACAATCTAGGGAGACTCTAACCACTCCAAATCAATTTGATGTGATTAGATTGCTGAAGACTGGGCCTGGTAGGGCCTGATCATGGGGATGAGCGAGCCGCTGAGGTGGAGGGACATGACTTCGTTGGTGGACCCGACGAGCTGGCCCCCTATGAACACCGCGGGCACGGGCGCGTTGCACCCTAGCCTGACCAGGGCCTTCTCTATCTCACGGCACTCGGGGTCGTGGTCGATCTCATACACCCGGGGTTGGACCCCAAGGTCTCGGAACAGGATGGTCACCGTGTAGCACAAGCAGCACGAGCTCTTGCTGAATATCACCACCCCCTGTTCCGACGCGCATCTCTTCACCTTGTCCATTCTCACTCTCTTGAAAACCCTAAATCAATTTAGGGTGATTCCCAATTAGGAATGGTACTTAAAACTTCTTTTCAAGTTCAGAAAAAGGAAGATGTTTTTAATGGTTTTCTCGACTCAGCGTGCCCGACAAGAACCCGATCACCACAAGACTGAATCCGGGGCCGAACTCGATCAAATGGGAGGTTGCCGGCGGCCGAGAGGAGAAATCTAGAATAGGCTTGAGGTGGTGTGGATGTGTTTGAGCTTTCATGTTCGCGATGTATATATAGGGACGGCTAGTGTGGTAGACTAGTAAGAAGAGGCTAGTAGAGAGATACTTCAGCCTTTTGGAAAGGGAATTTCGAAAAGTGGGTCTTCTTTTACATAGATGCTCAAGCTCACGATAAAAGTAGCTTTCTCGGATAATGACTAGTGTATTCCACATGGGGCTCTACAACTAGGGCAAATCCATTCTCTGCTAATTCATTCTCGAGTTTATAAACTTAGTTTATTATTTATTCCATCGAGTTAGGTGTAGAGCCACCTCACCAAAATCTCCTAGTTCAAGGTAATTGGAGGAATAATGACCTAAGACAGACTGTAGGTAGATTGAGTCAATTGCAACTTGAAACAAAGAGTGCAACTTGAAAGGATGATTTGTGCATGTTTTCTTTGCTATCTAATATTGATTATGTTGGTCAAGGAATGAGCTTTGCAATACCGACATAGTCAAAAGGGGAAGGAAAAAAGCCAAGAAAAGAAAGAAAAAGAAGGATGTGAAACATGGGGTCGCCGGATCATATCTTACCAATTACGTGCTAACTGTTTCGAGGGTCATCTGTGTGAGTATCTAGACTTAACCTGTTCATAGGGTTTAAAAACAGGAAGAAGGACATGGAGGTGGAAGAAGGAACGTGGACTATTGTACTGACAGAGAAGAAAAGATGCAACAGAATATATGGGAGGGGTTGGTCAATTTATGCTTAGATTTCCAGCAATCCAAGAGATTCTCAAAGCCCACTTTCTTTGAATCAGTTTTCTTTTGTTTGTGCAGACAGGTCATTGGGGAATGACAAGGGCTTTCGGTGGCTGCGATTCCCTGCCGGTTGTGACCACCAACTTGCGCATTCTACTGAACGTTCCTCCTCACATGCTGGAGGGGACAGACTAAATATATGCCCATTGCTACGAAGAGGTTGGGTAGGGAGATATTCAGCACTTTCATTTACAGTTTGAATTGGATCGTATCAAATTTAAAAGTCGACGTGTAGATCTTGAATTGTCGGCATCGGATTTGAGGTCCCCAACATCAGATTTGGAGAGAGGGAAAGAAAAAGGAGGGGGGGGGGGGGGAGGGGAGGGTGGTTAGAGAGAGAACTTTTTTCCGATCTATTTATGACTAAGTAAATTGATAGGAAATATGATTTTTAATGGAGGAATCACGTCCAGATGGGTAGACTCGAAACTATCCAACCATATAATATTATTTTGTATCAGCAACCATTGGCACTTAAAAATGCCAGAATAGATGTCTCGAGAAGGATATTGCCTTTGTAAGACATTAATCGTATTAAGCAAAGTACCGAATTTATAATTATGGATGTCATAAAAAATAATGCCCACTAGATTGTGCTTGCAATAGGTTTGGCTAGCAGGAGGTTTGGCATGTGCAACATCCACATTGGCCGGTTGAGATAATGCTGACATGAAAATAGAGAAGCAGAGATAGTTCAGCCAGGACCCTAGTTGTGGGAAAATTTTTCAAAAAGTCCTAACCTTATTGAGCAAAATATCAACTTTATAATTGGAGCTAGCGCGAGGTTTGGCATGTGCAAGATGACAATGCCAACATGAAATTAGAGAAGCAAAGGTGGTTTGGCTAGGACACTTGTGGGAAAATTATCCAAAAGGTCCTAACTCTATTGTATGATGACAATCTTAAATTTTTAATTTGGCCAATTTAGTTATAAACCTTTTGATAATTTGCAAATTTAGTCATTTTTGCCAATTTTGCTCAAAAGTCACTGATGTGGACAGTACTCATCCTATATGGCAAGTGCTAATGTAGATGGCTTTTGTAAATTTTTAATGACTTTTCTCTCCTCTTTCCTTTTTTTTTTTTCCTTTTCTTCTCGGCGACCTGCGAAGGAAATAAGGAAAAAGGAAAAAAAAGAAAGAAAATGAAAGGAAAAAAAAAGAAAAAAATTCAGAAAATTCTAAAAAAAATTGCAAAAATCTTCAACGTCAATGTCATTCATCCATGCCATATAAGATGATCAATGTTAGCTAAATTACCACATTAGTGATTTTCGACCAAAATTAGCTAGAATGGCTAAATCGGCAAATCATTAAAAGGATTAAGATTAAATTGGTCAAATAAAAAAGTTTAGAATTAAATTGATAGTTGTACAATGGGTTCAGGACTTTTTGGATAATTTTCCTTGAATTGCATGATGTGGGGACTATGGCCAAACACAGGATCGAGGTAGCTAACATACATGTGACAAAAGCAACTGGCTTAAGCGTAACTGAAGCGGTTGACATGATGTCATACCTATTAAAGTCCGCAAAAAGTGTGGAACTGCTTATTTCTTTGTCCAAAGATGCGATTGAAATTGTGGCCAGACACATGCCTAAAGCAGACTAGTATACAGAGAGAAGTGCTTGGCATGCTTGCCAAACTTGTTACCAAAAATGGATAGCAACTTGTGGGGACCATGCCCAAAACATAGGGTAAAAATCTGAAATTTGAGAAAAAAGTTTTAAAGCTGAGATTTTAGAGATTTATGACTATAAAAGTCACGTTCTAAGAGGGAAAAAAGGCCAAGCACTCAATTAAATCGCCAAACTTAACTTATTTAAATCAAGTTCTCAATTCATTCCTTTTCATTTACCGAACTTGCTTATGTGAATTTGATTTGAGCTTGTGCAGTCGAGTCTTAAATTTGAGCCATCATTAAATCTAGTTTGTGTTCCTTACTAGACTGTAATCATCTCATCAATAATTAAGGACTGTTCCCATAGGTTAATTTCAAGCCTGGTCCTTATTTTAACACTTCCCCTCACGCTTACTCTGGTCTTTTGCCTGGTATTAAACATGAAAATTTAATTGGGGAGACAAAAGAGAGTTAAAAAGATTTGAATTCAGGATCTTCAATTCTGATATCATGTTATTGTAGCCAAATCCACCACAATAAGAACATAGGAAACATTGCAGAAAGTTAATTGAATTTGATCTAGAGAGAGGAACGCAACATTCAAATAGAAATAGGTAGTGAGTGCAGAATACACAGGTCCAGACTCTCTACATAATTTTCCAAATTGGAGTTCATCAAAGAGAACTTGTATGAAGATTCCATGAAGTTCAAAGTAAGTGAAATCAAATTACTGTGAGGTATCACTCCTCTAGCCATCAGCGAGCGGAAGAATTCCAAGTGTTCCTTTCACATAAATGGTTTGTTCTCATATCCAGGTATTGCAATAAAACCAAGCTTGCTCTTAAACTTGTCAAAGAACTTTTCATCATCACCGTCATTTTTCCCTTCTAGACAATTGTCATCCTCAGTAGCAGGGCTGAAAATAGCCCTTGGAGTTGTCTTAGCCACAATAGTTCTAATTTCAACTACACTAGGAGTAGAGGATTCTACAACTTCTTCTTTCCTCTTGCTAGAAGGCACAGCCTAGTATCCTCTACCGGCGAAATCCTACGAGGTCTAGCCGTTGCAGTCTCTACTTCAACTTCAAAGGCGAAACCGGAATGTTTTATAAAAAATTTCTATCATTTATTTAGAAACACTATTGTTTCTTAAAAATGCTACCTTTGTTTAACGTACTTGGCATCTACCACTCTAAAACTGCCAAGAGAAGACAGAAGATTACCCTAATTCTCAGGTGCCTCGATTGTCTTTGCGACAATGCTTTGAGATTCCTTCTGAGTTGGAGTGGATAGATTAGCACTTGACAATCTTCCCTTCCTAGGTCAACGAATCAATGGAGTGCCCTGACTCTCAATTTCTTATTCAGGCTCGTAAGAAATGTTAATGTGAGTTGGTTTTCTGGCTGCCCTAAAAGCCATTGTTGAGCTTCTCAGTGATCCACAGATGCCGTAGTATGTTTTGCGAGAAATACTCTTGAATTTGGGTGCCTTTTCATGATTTGTGAAAGAGTTGAGAAAAAAGTTTGAATTGTTGGTGCAAAGCTTTCTCAGCTTACTCGTATTTTTCCTACTATTAAAGACGTCTATAAAGATCTCAATGTAGATTCTAACTTCACTAGAGAACTTAAATCTCATGTTCCACATAATAGTTTTCCTCTTAGATACATTGTCATGCATAGAATTTTCACAAATTGTCTTAGACCTGAAGTCACCTCCAAAACTAACATTTCTAAATATGAGGCTAAACTTCTCTCAGTAATAGAGAACACTATTGCTTTCTCTTTGCCACACACCATCTTCTTCCATATGTACAGGACAGTAAGTAAAAGTCAAGGAAATCGCCTTATGATTCATTGATCCCAAAGATCTTTAAGCATTTCAATGTAGAACGTCCCAAGGGGTTGTGCAAAAAGTCAATTCCTGAGTTGTCTGTTGGGGAAAGTATGATTCTGAACATGCATAACAAACCATCTAAGGAAGGCTAGACAGATGCAAATAATAAGCTCGTGAAGGTTAAAAACGAAGATGATGAGTTTGCAAGAACACTTATGGTAATGACACTTAAGAACAAAGAAGTATTGAGCAGAATATTTAGAGAGTGGAAAGGCTCAAACGATTCTCCTAGCCCCACTTTAGGTGAGTCTGCACCTCCTCCAAAGAAGAAACAAAGGATTAAATCCTTGAAGAGGATTGGAAGTGAACCTACTAAGGAATGTGAATAGATTGGTGAAAAATCTGTTGTGACTGAGAAGTACAGTGTTGAAAAGGAAAGACAAAGTAAAGAAGAGGAGAAGACAATTGAAGAGATGAAAAAGGAAGCAACAAAGTTAGCGGAAGAAGAAAGGATAGTTGATGCGGAAAGAAAGGCAGAAGAAGAAAGGCTAGCTGAGGCAGAAAGGCTGACGCTGAAAGAAAGGTTGAAGAAGAAAAGTAGGTTAAAGATGCTAAAGTTGAACATGAGATTCAAAGACAAGAAGAAGAGGAGAGATTTGCAAAAGAATAGCTAGATGAGCTTTGGGAAGATTTGCTAAATGAAGGGGAAGCTGCAGGTGATGATGAAATGGATATTGATGATAACATTGTAGACCCTATCAATCTAGTACCTCCAAAATAAATATTGGTAGAGATTACTTAATCAATTGTAGATAGTACAGGAACTGAGATTAAGCATGATGAAGTTGATATTCATGAGGATGCTCAAATTTAGATTGAGTCTTTAGATAAGAAGAAATATAAGATTCATGTCACTGAGACTAGGACTACTGATACGGATGCTCCTAATCTTTTGAGTTTGTTGAAGGAGGTAAGGGAAAATTAGGAAAATCAGGTTGTTTTAAAGGATGATATGAAGTCACTCCAAATAGAGCTATGGAGTTACATGCCGAGCTTGAAGGAAGATGTTGGAAAGAAAATATTTGTCCGTGAGAGCGTCTTTCGACAATGTACGAGGAAGATTGATGAGACTTGCTGCAAGCTGCAAAGCTATGGGCTGATTCGAGTGGCCTTTGATGCTTTTGGCAACAATGACAAAGATGACAATGCCGATGACAACACCAACAACCCCTCCACATTAAAATGAATTTGGTTATATTTTTTGCAGAATTACCAGGGATTTGTTAGTGGGACTATTGCCAACTGTTCTAAAAGTTTAAATTTTTAGGTGAATGTGTAGTTTACTATTTATTCTAACACTTCCCCCACATATTTAGTTTGGTCTTTTTGCTGGGAGGTAAATGGGGCTGAAAAGATTTGAACTCAAGTTTTCTATCTTTAATGTCATGTGAGATTTCGTGGAACACTATCTAAAAGTTTAAGTTTTTAGATGAAAGGTAGTATATTATATAATTATTCTATCAAAGATTCATTATTTATTCTAACAAGAATCGCTAATCGTGCACCAAAGCCAAGTGGTTGGAACAAGGTCTGATTCCAAATGACGGGCATAGAGCAGTGCATAAACCCTAAAGCGTTAGCTTAATATTCATGCAACTATACTTGGTTTCGTGACAGAAACTAATAGATGATGAGCCGTATTGCTGTTTTTCCTGAGGCTCGCACTTGTCGCAGCAGTCGAGCTTTCGCATGTTTGCGATGCCGTGAGAGGAGACGCAAGCACGGACATTGGATGTAGCATCCGCAATGGGCAAAACTTTCGCCCTTTCTCTTCAATGATTGTTGGGCTGGTCTCTGGGGTTTCTAGGGCTTTGTTATGGCAATGCAGTCTGCAGAGCTACCCCTACATAGTCCGACTGTAGTCACTACTTAGTTTTATGAAAGGAGACTCTTGAGAAAATGCCTCATTGGAGCATCGGGTATCAGGTTCAACTCGAGGATCGTCAGCTTTGAGCTTCAGATCTAGAAATACTCCTTCCACGAAAAGTAGAACTTTCCACTGGCCTTCACTTTTATAGTGGCTCGATATGCGTATAAATTGAACAGAGGGAGTTTTAGGTATTGAGATGCGCCGAGATCTTTAGTCATAAATGATGCATCTGTACACGATTTTTCGATGGAAAATCAGGCCATGTTATGGAATACTTGATTGGTTTTAACATCTTTTATATGAAAAAAATCCATAAAAGTTTGGCATAATCTTACGTATATAGTTTTATGGACTGATGAAGTGACCCAAGGAAAAATTGTTTAAGAAGTCTTAAACTTATTACACTTTTATCAATTTAGTTTTAAATATTTTTCGTATTTTATCAATTAAGCCAATCTTGCCAATTTTAACTAGAAATCGCAAACATAGAAACGAGTCGTTCATTGCTGATGTAGACAAATTTAATAATATTTGAATATTTTTTTCAAAATTTATTTCATTTTATTTTTTTCTTTTCAGTATATATATTTTTTACAACTTTGGCCAATGATGGTTGGCAAGCGACCTCACCGCCACAATGCCCTCACTTGTGACCAATGAGGGCCGCAATGCCCTTGCCAAGATCCAAGAGAGGGCATTAGGTAGCTCTCTAGCGATTCAACTATGGCTAGTGAGGGTGTCATCACCCTCGTTTGTGGCTGGGGAGAATGCATTGGAAATATAAAATAAAACAAAGAAAAGAAAAATCATAAAAATTTTAAAAAATATTATAATATTATTAAAAATTGTCAACGTTAGCGCTAGTTGTGCCACATAAGATAGTTGGTATTTATGTCAATGATTCACACCAAAATTGGTCAAATGAATTCAATTGATAAAATGTGAAAAAGTTTAGAAAAGACTCAAGTAACACAATTAAAATGTTTATAATTGAATTAGCAAAAATATAATAAGTTTATGACTTTTTAAATAATTTTTCAATGATCCAATGAGCAACTCCTTAAGCAGCGCAATAGCCGTGAGGGGCCTTTTCTTGCTGAGCTTGAAAAATTAAAAATCCAGAGTTTCTTTCCTGAATTTGAAGTGGGGAAAGGCATATCCGGAAGTCCCCATCTCGCTCGAGAATCTTGACTATTGTTTCAAAGCCAGAGAAGTCGGAGGATTGGTTTTCGACCGGACCTGCCCATATTTCTCTTTCTTGTCGGATTCTTTGGGAGATGAAGAAACAATCGATGCCCCAGGCTCGCTATTTGAAGATTTCTTTGACTTGAACGCTAAAGTTCGGATGGTTCTTGCTTTAAGGAAGGTGCCTTGCTAAAGTTAAAAGCAGAAAAGGTTTTCCCACTAGAATTTTTCTCATATATGCGAGCATGAAAAATGGAACCGGCAAACCTTACCAAAAAAAAAAAAAAAAAAAAAAAAAAAAAAATGGAACCGGCAAAAGCAACTCTCTTAACTGACTCATATTTTTAAGAGAAACTGTTAACCTAATATGATATCATAGTATAGGATAAGAGTTCAAATCCAAATGCGCTCTCTCAAACTCATCAACCATGATATTAGGCTCATAATTTGCTCACAAGAATACAAGAATCGAGTCTTGCGAGAGTTAACATGCTTACACGCTAGGAAGAGTGTTAAATAATATGCTATTTGTACATTATTGACCTGGTCGTACTGATTTAGATTTTGGGAGAAAACAGTTAATCTAACGTTGGACATGTTATTCTTTTTGCTCCCTTATATTTTCATAAAATTAACCATTTCACTAATGCACAAAAGGCCTTGGTAAAGTTCCTAAAAAGCGTCGGTGCAGCACACTAGGCTCTATGCCAACGGATCTTTACTTTGTAATGATAAGTGTGTTAAAAGGTCCTAGGGAAAAGTACCAAAAAAGTCTTAAACCTATTGCATTGGTACCAATTCAGTCCTAAACTTTTCAATTGGACTAATTCAGTCCTAAATCTTTTAATATTGGTACCAATTCAGTCCATCCGGTCAATTTTGGCCGGCCGGCGATGACGTGGACGTCGGTTGGTGGCCGGACACTGACGTGGCATTTTTTTAATGCTTTTTTAATTATTTTTTCGAATTTTTTTATTAATTTTTTATTAATTTTTTCTTAATTTTTTTCTTTTTTCTTTTTCCTTTTCTTTTCTGCTTTCTTCTTCATGATCGTCGGTGAGCCTCCGGTGAGGCTCGCTGACCACTGGGCGAGGGCCGCGAAGCCCTCGCCGGCCGCCGGCTCGCGGCCCTCGCCCGGCCTCTCCCAAAGCCGCCAGCGAGGCGGCTTTGCTCGGATCTGGGCGAGGCCAACCTCGCCCTCGGCTAGCGAGGCCAAGCCATGGCGGCCATCGCCGGGCGGAGGCGAGGGCCGCGAAGCCCTCACTAGCCGCCGGCGAGGGTCGCGACCCTTACTCGGCCTCGCCCAGGCCGCCGAGGCTAGGTCGCGGGGAGGAGGAGGAGAGGAGGAGGGACGGGAAGCGGGCGAGGGACGGGTTGTGGGACCGGCACCATCGGAAGAAGGAGAGGAGGGTGTTGGGGCGGAGGGCTAGGGTTTCGGAGGCGAAGATCGGGCGGAGGAGCGGCGGCATGAGGAGCGAGAGGTGGGGACCAAAGCCTTGAATTGGGATTCGTGGAGGTGAGGGCGGCGGTGACAAGGTCGAGAAGCTCCGGGGTCGACGGCGGAGGAGGCGCCGGGGACTCGGTGGCAAGGCCAGGGCGAGGCAGAGCGAGGGTGGCGACCCTCACTGGCGGTTGGCTAGGGCTTCGCGGCCCTCGCCTCCGCCCTGGTGATGGCCGCCATGGCCTCGCCAGCCGTAGGCGAGGCTGGCCTCGCCCAGATCCGGGCGAAGCCGCCTCGCCGGCGGCTTTGGGAGAGTCTGGGCGAGGGCCGCGACCCTCACCGGTGGCAGGCGAGGGCTTCACGGCCTCGCCCGGTGTCGGGCGAGCCTCACCGGAGGCTCGCCGGCAATCACGAAGAAGAAAGCAGAAAAGAAAAGGAAAAAGAAAAGAAAAAATTAAAAAAATTAATAAAAATTAAAAAATAAAAAAATCATAAAAAATGTCACGTCGGCGTCCGGCCACCGGCCGACGTCCACATCAAGACCGCCGACCAAAATTGGCCGGATAAACTGAATTGATACCAATATTAAAAGGTTTAGGACTGAATTGGTCCAATTGAAAAGTTTAGAACTGAATTGGTACCAATGCAATAGGTTTAAGACTTTTTTGGTACTTTTCCCAAAGGTCCTGTCATGAGCCAAGGCTTCTTGAGATCAAGGGAGTGACTAGGAGTTTCGAACATGTGACCACCGGCTTTTCAGATCAATTGAGGGTAAACCCTACACCACTAAGCCAACTATGGCGATGGTCTCAAGAAAACAATTTGATGATCTTCTCTACCAATAATTTATGGGAAAAGTACCAAAATAGTCTTAAACCTTTTGTATTGGTACCATTCAAAGTCTAAACTTTTCAATTGGACCAATTTAGTCCTAAACATTTTCACATTGGTACCAATTCAGTTCATCATGCTAATTTAAGCCGGAAATTGTTGATGTGGCCGCCGGCAGTCTTATGTGGCGCCACATGGACAAATTTTATAATTATATATATATTCATATATTTTTTTTTTAAATTTTCTTTTTTTCTTTTTTTCTTTTTCTTTTCTCCTTACCCTTGGTCGGCGAGGTCGCCGGCCGGACCGACTGACCATCACCAACCACGGGTTGGTTGGGGCAAGGGGCCCCGCGCCCTCACCAGCCACGGCGAGGGCGTCGGCCCCGCCCAGATTCGGGCGAGGGTCGAAACCCTCGCTCGTTGGCCGGCGAGGGCCTCTGCGCCCTCATCGCACGGGCGAGGGCTGCGCCATCACTCTTGGCGGGCAAGGCGCGGTGGCCCTCGCCCAAATCCGGGTAAGGGCCCTCGTGTGGGGTTGGGGGGGGGGGGGCGGGGTCTTCGAGCGTCAAGAGACGAAGAGAGATGCTGCGAGGAGAAGCGCTAAGCACATACATGCCCTCGCTCGGATCCGGCGAGGGCCGCCGCACCCTCGCCCGCCATGAGCGAGGGGCACATCCTCACCTATGGCCGATGAGGGCGCAGAGGCCCTCGCCTGAATCTGGGCGGGGGCTGACGCCCTCGCCTGTGGCCGGCGAGGGCGCGGGGCCCCTCGCCCTGACCAGCCTGTGGCCGACGATGGTCGGTCGGCCGAGTGACGACCTCACGGCCAAGGGTAAGGAGAAAAGAAAAGGAGAAGAAAAGAGAAAAAAAAGAAAAATATAATTTAAAAAATCTGAAAAAAATATAACAAATTATAAAATTTGTCCACGTGGCGCCACATAAGACCGCCGGCAGCCACATCAGCAATTTCCTTCTTAAATTAGTCGGATGGACTGAATTGGTACCAATGTGAAAATGTTTAGAACTAAATTGGTCAAATTGAAAAGTTTAGGACTGAATTGGTACCAATACAAAAGGTTTAGGACTATTTTGGTACTTTTCCCAATAGTTTATCTATCGGCAATGAAACCTTATATTGACAAGTTTTTCTGTCATTTATACGACATTTACGGACAACATATGTGTCGCTAACAATTTGGCGTCCTCCTTACCCATTCTTCCTATTTCCCCTATCAATCATTAAATAATCTTTCTCAACTAAACTTTAAAGGGTAAAAGTAGACAGTTTTTTTGTGACTCGCTAGTAAATATATGTGAGTTGACAAATATGAGTTATATTTGTACAATATGTGTATATATAACTTCAAGGCTTGTCAATACCATTCAATGAAAAACCTTCCTTGCACTTTGTGAATTCTTAAACATCCACAAACGAACCCATCTCTCGCATAACGCTATACAATCCGTGATAAATTCGGACAAAATTTGGATATATTGTTCTGCATCGTGTCACTGATGATGCAACAAAAGAAGAAACCGTCAAGAAAGAGTAACATCACGACGTTTTTGTTGAAGGGCTGTGTCTAAGACCTTGTTTTGCATCACTCAAGGTATCGTTCATTCCTATGGTCTTCCGAGGAACCCAAAATTAGGATATGTCGTTCTGCATTTTGTGTCACTGATGATGCAACAACGGAAGAATAAGACAAGGAGTAAAATAAAGGCGTTTTTGTTGACGGGTGTGTCTAAATACCTTGTTTTGCATCACTCAACATATCAGCTGGTTCTCATCTCCAAAGATGGCCGACTCTAAAAAATTGTAAGGCTCTTGCGTTTTGGCGAAGCTTAGCAGCATATTTCTGAAATAATACAGTAATACCGTTCATCTAATGTAGAGTATCACATCTGCCGTCACGTTTAACTTCTTAGTGTGCTAATAACAAGGAATCTACCAAAAGAGAATCGATTATTCTGCACCAAAGCTGAACGTTGGAACGGACTCTTATTTCAAAAAACAAGTGCAAAACAAGTGCAAAACATTATATAAACCCTGGAGCGTTTGCTAACATTCATGTCATCGCACTTGGTTTCCAGACACAAACTCATTGAAGATGAGTCATATTGTTGTTTTCTGGAGATTCACAATCGTTATGGTAGTTGGGCTTTCTTGTGTTTATGACTCCGTGAGTGGAGAACCAAACATAGACATCGTCGATAGAGACTGCAATGGGGTCAAGTTTGGCCCGTCCCTTCCTTTCCATTATTGTCGAGCTGTTCTTCTCCAGGATTTAGCAGAACACACCGCCACGAGGGGCTACGACTACTATGACACAAATACGCAGTTTTCGGAGGTTTGTTATGGCCATGCTGCATGCAATGTTCAGCTTTCACGGTCCGAATGCATTTACTGCTTACAAGTATGTGAGGAGATACTTGGCAAATTGTGTTACTGGAGCTTCGGGTATCAGGTTCAACTTGAGGATTGTTGGCTTCAAATCGAGCCATACTACTTCAACGACAATTAGAACTTTTCGCTAGTCTAAATAATCTGATGCCAATCTGATGTGTGTCATAAGTTGAAGAGAGGGAGTCGTTTACATGAGATGCACCGAGATTTCTAGTCGTCAATAATGTAGCTGTACACGATTCTCCGATGAAAATAAGACCATGGCCTGGAATAATTGATAAATCATTTACATAGTTTTATTAAGTGATTTCGTTAGAACTTATGAACGTTAAATTTCATGCTAATCTATAATTTTGTTTCCTACTAAAATTTTAGGGAATAACAATTAACATGATATCAGAGCACAGGTGAAGAGTTCAAATCCTAGCACTCCCTTTTAAACTTATTAACCTTGACATTGGGCCATAATTAGTCAAGTCTTGGGAGTGTAAAGGACCGGCTTACAAACAAGGAAGAGTGTAAAGTAATATGCCTATTTGCACGACCTTTCATAACTAGTTAAGTTTTAGGGGAAGTACAAGCTTTCTTGTTGAGGCCCGCGGCTTGTCCAGGCGGTTCTAAAGAGCCCCCTTAGTCTATTATTCAGGTCGCGAATCGAATTGCTAAAATTCGGAGACAAAAGTCACACCCCCGAATTGGCTTACTTAACCTCCTTACTCTTTGGGATTTACTTTTTCTTAATACTCCTTTAAGAGCCCTTTTTGTGTGAGTAGTTGCATCTTGAATAAAATTCATTCTTCTGACAAAAGAAAAAAAGTGTTGGGGGGAAACAATTAGTGTAAAAATCAACACTTCAATCTATTGCCTCTCAAAGATTATTAATTGATCAAGATGCACAAAGGAACACCTTCTCTCGCTATGTAGAGTGTTCTCTATCTCAATGATAGCAATTCCCGTGTCTCAACCCTAATTCCTCTGTGTTTATCTTCAACTTTCAGTTACGCTGTTTCGAATTAAGCATCCCATCTTGTTTCGTCTCAGCTTCTCATCTGAGTTTCTTAATTCTCTGTTCACCCATCTTTACCCATCTATCCTCATCTCGATTCACTTCACGCCTGGCCTTTGTTCAATTACGATGTTTGGAATTAAGCAACCCATCTTGTTTCGTCTTAGTTTCTCATCTGCGTTTCTAAATTCTCTGTTCACCCATCTTAACCCATCTAGCCTCATCTCGATTCACTTCACGCCTGGCCTTTAGCCTCAGTATCTGTTCATCTCAACATCGTTGCATGTCTTTTTCCTCTGTTCCACAGTCTTCTTCGCTACTCCCTGTTCAATTTCAGGTTTGTTTCGGCTACAATGTATGAGGATCATCTCGCCTCACTTGCCCTGTATTGACGATTCCCTTATGCCAGCTTGTCGATGGATAATTGTGACCACGAAGAGTACCCTCACCATTCCGCTGCAGCATCCTCCGAGATGGGTCACTCTGACCATGGAGACGAAGCTCGCCTCGCTGCCCTATGTAACAGAATGGGACGTCTATGGTCAGCACAGACAATTAAAGTATGGGATGATGTCGCCCCAAGGGACAAATTGGAGGAATGCAAGTTAATCTTGATTGGTAAGATTCTATCTAATCCAACTATTAATTTCCAAGCGTTTTAGAATACTATGAAGCGGGCATGGCGCACTGATCAAGTAGATATCTCTCAAAGTGAAGCAGGATTGTATGTTGTTAAATTTAATTTGGAAGGGGAAAAACAACGGATTCTAGACAATGGACCTTGGCTTTTCTCAAACCATTTGGTTATCTTAAAGCCCTGGATTCCTAACACTCCCCTGCATTGCTATGAGTTCACTACCTGTGCTTTTTGGGTCCAAATCTTCGGGCTTCCACTAGAATGGTGCTCTAAACATATAATACGCAAAGTTGTGCGTCACGTGGGTCGGGTGATGGAAGTTAAAGTAGAGCAGAGAGAGGGCACAACTCTTAGAGCAGGAAGAGCCCGGGTAGAGATTCCATTA
Source organism: Eucalyptus curtisii (assembly GCA_017140595.1). Lineage (NCBI taxonomy): Eukaryota > Viridiplantae > Streptophyta > Magnoliopsida > Myrtales > Myrtaceae > Eucalyptus > Eucalyptus curtisii. Next base: position 10,332,206 of record CM029501.1, on the reverse strand, counting down.
CAGGAACCGCTTAAAACTGGACAGCTTCTTAGATTGGATGGGAAGACTATATGGTTGGATTTTCGCTATGAACGACTATCCCACTACTGCTACTCTTGCGGTATTTTAGGTCACTATGCTATGTACTGTAAAACTTTCCCATTCAATGCAGAAAAAATAGAAGGCAAGGATAAATTATATTATGGTCAATGGTTGCGTGCTGAGGTTTGAGAACATAGTCCGTTTTGGCGTACCTTTTATGAGACACATCCTTCCCGAGAAGAGGTAGATGAGATCATTCCTGAAACTCCTCAGTCGCCTTCTCACTTGATCCCTGCACATCATCCGAGCACCAACAAGCAGAAGGAAGTTATGGACCTCCTAGAAGAGGGGCAAATCATTACTGTGGCAGCTCCACTCACTTGGCAACCACCTGTACAGCAACCTGCCAATTCTATCGCAGTGGACCAGCTCACTACAATGAAGGCAGTTGCAGAAGGTTCTTCAGTGGCAGCTCCCCTCACTTGGCAACCACTTGTACAACAACCTGTCAATTCCGTTGCAGCAAAACAGTTCACTAAAATGAAGGCAGTTGCAGAAGGTTCTTCAAAAGCTAAGAAATCGAAACAATCACAGTTGACCCCCAAAGCCGGACCCATTAAGAAGGCAAAGCGATACAACCTTTATGATCTATGCATACAGACACCTGAAGGACTAGATGAAACTCAACTTCAGAAGACCCCAATCTTTGCAGTAGATGGACCCAATAGTTGGGCTTTGGTGGCTGGCTCTAAACAGCCACCAGGTAACAAATGAAGCTCATTAGTTGGAACTGTCAAGGTTTGGGCAATCCCCTGATAGTTCAAGCTCTAAGGGCCTTAGTAACCCAAGAAAAGCCTAACGTTCTCTTTTTGATGGAGACTAAAAATCAGGAAGTGAAGATCCAACGATTGCAAAAGAGGCTAAGATATCCTAATGGTGTTATTGAAAATCCTATTGGCTTAGTTGGCGGTCTAGCGGTGTTTTGGAATGAGCGGGTTTCTTTGGCAGTGAAATGGCAGACTTCGGCACTCATTGATATGGTGTGTACGGATGGTGAGCAGGGGACAACAATGCGTATTACTTGTCTACTTGCACCGGCTGTATACCAACTAAGACAACACCTATGGGATGATTTGCGACAAATTAGCAACAATAATACATTACCATGGGTGTGTGCTGGAGATTTCAACGAGATAGTTTATCCTTGGGAGAAAGTTGGCAAGCGTCCGGTAGACCATAATCGCATGCACTCATTTCGTGAACTATTAAATGACTGTTCATTGATGGATGTGGCTAGCAAGGGTTGTGCATTCACGTGGGTTAACAATAGAGAAGGCGATGAATTTATAGAGGAAAGATTGGACCGGGTGCTTTGTACTATGGAGTGGAGAATTACCTTTCTTGCCGCTAAAGTTTTTGCCTTACCGACACTTGGTTTTGATCATAGCTCGCTACTCTTAACTATTGCAACTATTCCTGGCAAAAAAAGGAAAAAATTTACATTTGAATCTTTTTGGCTTCAGGACCAAGAGTGTCGTAAAATTATTGTAGATTCCTGGCAATCATTTCAGGCTAGTGGTATGACTCTACCTCAGAAATTCAAGGCTGTTTTCGAGGCCCCAACCAGCTGGAGTCGATTGAAGTTTTCTCATGGTCATCAAATCAATATTATCAAGCAATAGCTCCAAAATCTGATCAACAAACCCAATCGTCAGTATGACCAAACGCTAGCTAATAATCTAAAACAACAAATACAGATGCTATGGCAATAGGAGGAGCAGTACTGGGCAATGCGTTCAAGAATCAACTGGCTTAGATGGGGGGACAAGAACACAAAATTCTTCCATGCTACCACTATTCAAAGGCGACAACACAATCGCATCGGCATGTTACAGAATGATCAATATCAATGCGTACGTGAACCTAACCTTTTGAAGGAAATGACTTTGAACTTCTTTAAAAATTTATACAGTTCTGTGGGATATCGCGATTATCGGCCTGTTCTAGAGCAATGCTCATATGTGGTGACAGAGGAAATGAATGATACTCTTGTCAAGGAGGTCACTCTAGAGGAAGTTCAAAAAGCTACTTTCAAATGGGAGCAACCAAGGCTCCGGGACCTGATGGTTTGAATGGACAATTTTTCCAATCTCAGTGGGATATTTTAAAGGAAGACATATTCTACTCAGTGAAAGATTTCTTCCACTCAGGAGTGATGCGACCTGAATTCAATAGGACTTTCATAACCCTGCTACCAAAAACATCTCACCTAGAACGGCTAGACCAATACTGTCCCATTAGTCTTTGCAATTTTATTTATAAAGTTATATCAAAGGTTCTTCCAAACTGACTGAAGCCATGGTTACCTGAGTTGATAGCCACATAGCAATGCGCATTTGTTAGTGGACGTCAAATCCAGGATAATGTCCTAGTGGTCCAAGAAGTTCTACATCAACTTAGGATAAGGAAGAGGACAAAGAATTTTCACGCCATTCTAAAGCTCGATATGCAAAAGGCTTATGATAGGGTGGAATGGGATTTCCTCAAAGACTACCTTATTCAGCTTGGCTTTCATGCACAATGGGTTCACTGGATGATGCAATGCATAACAACGGTCTCCTTTGGTGTCAAATTCAACGGCGAACCCCTACCCTACTTCTATCCAACTAGGGTATTAAGACAGGGAGATCCTCTTTCACCGTACCTGTTTATTTTGGTGGCAAACGTCCTATCTACACTTATTACTCAAGTTGTGAATATGGGCAACATTAGAGGCTTAACATTAAACAGGTGGTGTCCTACCCTATCTCACCTTTTTTTTTGCATATGACGCTATATTTTTCTTAGATGCGAAACTCCTGGAATGCCAGAATTTAGCCAATATACTTAACCAATATTGCATAGCTACAGGACAAGAGGTGAATCGAAACAAATCTGGAATTTTCTTTAGTAAAACTTGTCCTATTAGTCTTCAGGAGAATTTGGCAAGGGAACTCTGTATTCCTGTGTTAGCAAAAACGGGCAAATATCTTGGCATACCGTCAGATTGGGGGAAATCCAAAAGAGAGATGTTTGCATGGATCTTGGGAAGAGTTAACTCCAACCGGAAGGGTGGAAAGAACAGCTGATCTCTAAATGCGGTAAGGAAATTCTAATTAAAACAGTCGTACAAGCACTTAAGCAATATGCTATGTCAATCTTTAAAATCCCTACGTCCCTTTGCAAATCTATAGAACAGAAAATAGCTTGATTCTGGTGGCAACCTAATGGTAGCAAAGCTGGTATACACTGGAAGAAATGGGATGTCCTAAAGAATATAAAGGACCACGGGGGACTAGGTTTCCGAGACCTCATTGCATTCAACAAGGCTTTATTGGGGGGAGAAGTACACTACCAGTGCCATAAGTTGTGTACGGCGCTCACTTTGGTGCCAAAAGTTTTCCGTCGGATCACTTAAGTGCCAAATCGGAGGAAAAACGATCACTTTGGTGCCACCGGCGAAAGATTCCGGCCAAAATAATTATGTGGCTTTTTAAAAAAAATAAAAATCGACAAGGCCTTTAAACGACGTCGTTTTCGATCCTCCTCCGAAAACGACGTTGTTTTGCCATCCTACATGGATGGCCTCACAAAAACGACGCCGTTTAACTCATTTGGGGATTTTTTTTATTTGGGGATTCAAATTAAGGTTTTTTCGACCTAGCTCGCTCGGCCGTCGTCGCTAGGCCTCCACCATTGCTCGCTCAGCCGCCATTGCTCGGCGTTCTTCGGATGCCCTCGATGGCACACGAGGGAGCACCAGTCCTGGTCGCCGGAGCCTAGGTACTGGAAGACGCAGGCTAGGCACTCGTCGGGGAGATCAGAGATGGAGAAGGAGACATCAATGGTGGCGCACTCGTCGACGGCCTCCCCGAGCACCGGCTAGATCACGGCCTTTGACTTGGCCATCGAGGGTGCGCATGGTAAAATTTCTTGGCTGGGGAAGAGTTTTTTTCTAGAAATAGTTCTTTTCTATTTCTATTCCGGGGAACAGGTTTCGAGCAAAAGAACCCGTTTGATAACCGTACAAAATTTCTGCTCTTGGAATAGAAAAAGAATTGAAATGTGTTTAGTAACGCAACGATTCTTTTTTGTATTTATTTGTTTTTTATTTGTTCTTTTTTATTTGTTTTTTATTCTTTTTTGTATCTATTTGTTTTTTTTTTATTTGTTTTTTTATTTTTTTTATTCTTTTATTTTTTTTATTTGTTTTTTGTTCTTTTTTTTTTTATTTGTTTTTTATTTTTTTTATTTTCTTGCATTTGTTTTTTATTTGTATTTATTTTTTTGTATTTATTTGTTTTTTATTTTTTTTTGAATTTATTTATTTTTATTTTTTGTATTTATTTTTTTTTATTTTTGTTTTTTGTATTTATTTGTTTTTTTGTATTTTTTGTATTTTATTTTATTTTTGTTTTTTTATTTTCTTGCGTTTGTTTTTTTATTTGTATTTATTTTCTTTTTGTATTTATTTGTTTTTTTATTCTTGCTCACGGTCGGCGGCGGCGGCCGCAACCGGCGGCGACGGCGGGTGGCGGTCGGCGGTGGCTTTGGGCGGTTGGAGGTGGCCACGGCAAGAGAGAAATAAAACAAAGAAAAAAAAGAAAATTTGCTTATTTCTAGAAATTGTTCCCGGGACAAGAAGCAATTTTTTTTTTTTTGTTTCTCGTTTCTATTCTCGGGCTAACTTTTGTATTCCGGGAAATAGAAATCAACTTGGCGTTACCAAACGGGTTTCTATTCTTTTTTTTGTTTCGGGGAACAAAAGAACAGAAATTCTTAGGAATATAAATGTTCTCATGCAGACCCCGAGTGGCCGTCGTCGGGGTTGGTGTCGGGGTCGGGGTCGGGGTCGGAGCCGCGGCCGCCGAGTGGCCATCGTCGCGGTCGGGGTCGGGGTCGAGGTCGGGGTCGGAGCTGCGGCCGCCGAGTGGCCATCGTCAAGGTCGGGGTTGGGGTCGGGGTCGGAGCCGCTGCCGCCGAGTGGCCATCATCGGGGTTGGAGCCGCAGCTGCCGAGCGCAGGGGCCGTCGAGGTGGGTGACTGGCCGGAGATTTAGAGTTTTGAGTTGGGGGAGACACCAAACGGCGTCGTTTTGGTGTTAGGATGCTGACTGTGCTCTCCTGCGAGCCACATCAGCTTCAAAAATTAATAAAAAAGTGCCACGTCGGATTTCCGGCCAACCGGATCAGAGTTGGCACCAAAGTGAGCGTTTTTCAAACTTTTTGGCATTTAAGTGATCCGACAGAAACTTTTTGCACCAAAGTGAGCGCCGTACACAACTTATGGCACTGATAGTGTACTTATCCCTTTATTGGGTAAGCAAGCTTGGCGTCTAATACAACAGTCACTTTCGCTATGGAGCAGATTTTTTAAAGGACTATATTTCCATTCTACTAATTTCTAGAATGTTGCTAGAGGGTCTAGACCCTCCTGGGGATGTCAGAGTTTATTGCAAGGCCGGGAGTCTATAACACACAATCTTCAATGGTCAGTAGGTGACGGACATCGGATTAAAATAAGAGAGGATAAATGGCTTTCCAGCTGCATTATTGGCGGGCTTGCACCTAGCGGTGAACCGGAACATGTGGCGGATTTTATTATCCTTGACCAAAATGGATGGAATGAATCTCTACTTCGACAAAGCTTCGATGAGCGGATTGTAGATGGAATTCTCTCGGTACAGATTCGACCTTCCTACACCTAGGTAGCACGGACACGGTGACACGGACACGCGACACGACACGACACGACACGACATGTGACACGTCATTTCTAAAAAAGTAGAGAATTCCGACACGTTAAATATTAAATAAATATTTTTATTTTTAATTAATTTGATTCAAATTCACAAATAAATAAATAAATAAATAAATAAAGAGTTTACAATGAATTTATACTAATAATATTAATAAATCTAGTCATAGAAAATTTGAAAAACATATTCATAGTTAATGCGTAACCATATTTGGGAACATGTTTTTAACTTTAATAAAAATTATGAATAAGACTAATGACTAACAAAAAAATAGAATCAACTTTATTTAAATAAAAATATGATATTCTATAATCATCAAAATTGATTATTATTTAACATTCAATATTTTTATTTTTTGAAATAACTTTTTAACTCATTTATTTATTTTTATAACAAAAATAATTTTACCTTTCAAAATTATTTCCCATCTTTTCTCTCTAAACCCTCATCCCCAAAAAATCATTTCCCCCTATTTTCTCTCTAAACCCTCGTCCCCAGAAAATCATTTCCCTCCTCGTTTCTCTCTCCCCTATCCCCCACGCCACCCCCAAAATCTTCCCCTCGATTTCTCCCTACTCTCTCTCTCTTCCTCCCCCACGACAGGCCACCCCAAGATCTTTCCCTTGATTTCTTCCCTGCTCTCTCTCTCTCCCCAAGATCTTCTCTTTGATTTCTTCCTTGCTCTCTCTCTCTCTCCCCCTCCCCCTTGACAGATTTCTTCCCTCTCTCTCTCTCTCTCTCCCCCTCCCCCTCGACAGCACCTGCTCCCCCTGCTCCCCGCTCCCATCAATCACCCCCATCCCCCCCTCCTCGCCCTCCCTTTCGGTTTCTTCCCCCACCCCTCCCCCCCCCTCAGTTTATCTCTTCCCCCACCCCACATCACCTCCTCTCTCCGGCCACCTCCCCTCTCCGGCCCCGATTTCTTTTCATGTCACGCCACCCCCTCTTCGGCCCCGGTTTCTTTCCATCGTCCCCCACCACCCTCCCCCTCGATAAAACCCTAACCACGACCTCTTCTTCCTCCTCGTCACATCATAGTCGCTCCCCGGAAGGGCCCTCTTTCGCAGCTGCAACCTAGCCGCTGGCCCTCCATCACGGCGCCGCAAATGCGGCCCTCTAGATCACCTGCTCTTCCTTTGGCCCTCCCTCGCCATCTCGGCCTCGCCTCCACCCTCCATCATCATCCTCTCTCTCGGACACGCACGTCGGAGTGTGTCGAGAAAGGTTGACCACATGTCGAAAAATCCGACGTGTGTTGACCGCGTGTCCGAACGTGTCCGAGCGTGTCGGACACGTCGACACGTGTCGGACACGACACGGAAGCTTTGGCAACGTATCGGTGCTTCATAGTCCTACACTATTGACCGAATCATTTAGAAAGGGCAACTTAATGGCAAGTACACAGTCAAGAGTGGTTATAACTCTATTAGAGCACAAGACAACATCAGTGTTTAGAGCACGGCTTCTTCTTCTTACTAGACCCCTCGTAAACTATGGAATAAACTCTGGAATATGCAATGCCCCCCCAAACTCCGCATCTTCATGTGGTCTCTTTGCCACAATGCCTTGGCTAAAAAGGAAAATTTATTTTACAGGCATATTATCCCAAACCCAGTTTGCCAACTCTGTACAGAACATGTACCAGAATCTACTGAACATATTTTTCTGTCATGTAATTGGACGCAAATCATATGGTCTCATCCACAAATTCGACTGACGTCCCAATGTCATGGTGTTAATAGATTCGATGCTTGGCTAGCAGATTTAATCGAAAATAGGTCTGCCATACATGATTTGGAGACTATAGCTTCTGTTTTATGGCAGATTTGGAAGAGCCGCAATGATTTTGTATTTCGCCAGCACAGACCGAATCCTGAACATGTTGTCCTGTTGGCCATTGCAAATGCCAGATCCGCCCTCTTCTGCAACAAGGCGCCATTGACACAGGAGCAGCGAACAACAGATCTGCATCTAACGGATCGTGCTCAGATTTGGTGTCCTCCGGAGCCTGGAGTTATTAAAATAAACAAAGACGGAGCTTACCCGACATCTCACCGCGAAGGCGCAGTTGCTTGTGTGTGTCGCGACTCCGTCAGCCACCTGCTCGATGGTTTTACTTGCAGTGTCACAGCCTCCTCAGCACTGAAAACAGAGGCACAGGCTTTCAATCTTACCCTTAAGTTTCTATTGCAGAAAAGGAAGAATCAAGATCACATCCTGCTGGAATCCGACTGCTCGGTGCTTGTAGATGCCGTACGAAACCCTAATTTGATTCCATGGAAACAAGAAGCTCTGTTTGTTGAAGCTCTGTCGTTTTTACCTTGTTTCCTGCACCTTTAGATCCAGCATTGTCGACGAACAACAAATTTTCTCGCTGACTGGGTTGCCAAAGCCCATGGGCTCTCCTTACTCCCCTCTAATTGGGTTGTCTCTCCTCCGCATCATCTGTTGGATCTTCTGTATTCCTAAGCTATGCACAGTGGTTGTTCAAACGTGAGTTAATATATAAAACCGTTGTTTTGACAAAAAAAAAAAATCTATTGCCTCTCTTATTTTTTCGTAAAATCAGCCTTTTTATCAATGCACAAAAGACATTGATAAAGATCCTAAAAAGCGCCGGTGCAGCACACTAGGGTCTATGTTTACTTCGTACCAACCAAAAGTTTGTTAAAAGGTCTTGTCATGAAAGACAGACTTACATGTGGACAAATTAAGGCATCCAAATACCAAGAAGCGAGTGGGTGATTCAAATCCGTGATGACCAGAGAGGGTCTAAATCACTTCGAAGTAAGCCCTTACACCAGTAGGCCAACCACGGGGATGGTCTCAAAGACCGATGGATTATCTGTCGGCAAAGAAACTTACACCAACACGCTTTTCGGGCATTTGCACGACTTTCACCGACAGCATGTGTGTCATAAAAAAATTTGGCCTCATTTTCCTCCCTGCCCATTTACGCTGTTTCCCCTATCAACCGTATTAATAATCTTTCTCATACGAGTGAACTTTTAATGGTAAAATTAAACAACTTTTCATGACAAAACATATACATCTGAGTCAGTAAATACAAGTGTGTATGTGTATCTATCCGCAAGGCTTGTCCGGATCATTCAATGAACGGAAAAGTTCCCTGCACTTTGTGCAATATTAAACATCCGGATATAAACCCATCTCTCGCATAAAATTGTCTACTGTCTGGCATAAATTTGGACGATTTGTTCTGCATTTCGTGTCACTGATGATGCAACAGAAGAAGAAGAAGAAGAAGAAGAAGAAGAAGAAGAAGAAACAGACAAGAAAGAGGTAACATCACGGCTTTTCTATTGACGGCTGGGTCCAAGTGTTAGAATACATATAATACTTTGATGCGGAAATTCAAAGTAAAACAGCGATCTTTGATCTTCATGATTTTCACAAATAGATGAAGACATACCTTTATCCATACCGTTGCACTTGTGATGATCGTTGTAGAAAACCGAAGAACTCGAACCAAAAGAAGATCTCCGATTTCTCTCCCTTAACCCACTATACTTTAATGTATTCTATCGATAGAGGAGAGAATACCCAATTCCTTTTAGTTATTGTTGTTTATTGTGGGTGGAGAGAGGATCGGACTCTATTTATACGTTCGTTCAAAAGGTGCCTTCCATCAAAGCGATATACCCTTTCATTTTATTGGAGTCGCAACTTCTCATAACCAATAATTATTTTATAGCATTTCAATAATTATTAAACCATATAAAAATCATATCATGTGGGCCACAATAATTCTTACATTCTCCCACTTGGCTCATATGATCATTTCATGGTTTAATAAAGACTGTAATGTGCACAATAATATTATGCTATAAAATTTCATTAAATTGGCAATCACATAATAATCACAGTTAAGTAAAGAAAACTAATGTGAGTCATAGCGGTTGTATGTCATTAATCGACATAGTCTATTCTATGTACTACAACTATAGCACTTTACTTAACATGATCCATAAATGAGAAGTACAGTAATAGTCCAACCATAATGTTTCTTTAGAAACTATCCTGTTTAACATTAATCTATTTCCATAATGTATACTAAATAGAAAACAGGAAATATCGAAACACGTAAGTGAGCTCAAAGTGTCAAATAGATAAACTTAATACAATCATAATACAAACATTAATGACGTCCAATAATACCCATCTTTTCAACATGTTCATTAAATGTTTTGGACGGCAGTCCTTTTGTTAAGGGATCTGCTATCATAACATTGGTGCTAATGTGCTCAATTGACACTCTTTGTTTCTGAACTTCTTCCTTGATAGACAAGTATTTGATCTCCATATGCTTAGCACCCTTAGAATGCTTGTCGTTCTTAGAGAAGAAAACTGCTGCAGAGTTATCATAATAAATTCTTAGCGGCTTGGCAATACCGTCGACAATCACAAGCCCCGAAATAAAATTCCGCAGCCATAATCCATGAATAGTGGCCTCAAAGCATGCCACAAATTCAACTTCCATAGTGGATGCAACAATAACGGACTGCTTCGCACTCTTCCATGAAATTGCCCCTCCAGCCAGAAGAAACAAGTAACCAAACGTTGATTTTCTTGTATCGACACATCCGGTTAAGTCGAATCGAATATCCAATCACCTCAAGATGATCGGATCTTTTATAAGTGAGCATATGATTCTTCGTTCCTTGCAACTATCTAAGAACTTTCTTTGCAGCTTTCCAATGATCCATTCCAGGATTACTTTGATACCGCTTCAAACATTCCGACAAAAAAAACCGATGTCCGGGGTCCGTGGTGCAAGTTTGTGCATACATTAAACTCCCCACAACATATGCATAAGGAATATTTTTCATTTGTTCTCGTTCCAATTCACTTTTCGGACATTGCATAAGACTAAATTTGTCACCTTTTTGAATTGGAACTATTCCTGCTGAACATTTACTCATATTGAATCTCTCTAAAATTTTCTCAATGTAGGCTTTACGAGACAATCCTAATAATCCTTGTGATCCATCACGGAATATTTCTATTCCTATCACATATGTTGCCTCTCCCATATCCTTCATTTCAAAATTCTTAGAGAGAAACTTCTTGGTTTCATGTAACAAACCAAGATCACTAGCAGCAAGCAAAATATCATCAACATACAGAACTAGAAAAATAAACTTGCTACCACTAATCTTCATATATATACACCGATCAACGGTGTTTTCCTTAGATCCAAATGAAGTTATGGTATCGTTAAACTTAAGATACCATTGTCGGGAAGCTTGTTTAAGTCCATATATTGATTTCTTTAATTTACATACCATGTGTTCCTTTCATTTAACTGAAAAGCCTTCGGGTTGGTCCATATAAACCTCTTCTTCTAAATTCCCATTAAGAAAGGCGGTTTTTACATCCATTTGGTGTAACTCCAAGTCATAATGAGCCACCAAAGCCATAATGATTCTAAGTGAGTCCTTCTTAGAGACTGGTGAAAATGTCTCTTTATAATCAATGCCTTCCTTTTGTGTAAAACCCTTTGCAACAAGTCTGGCTTTATGTCGTTCAATATTGCCTTTTGAGTCGCGCTTGGTCTTAAAGACCCATTTACACCCGACCTTTTTACATCATTTAGGCAATTCAACAATATCCCAAACTTGATTTTGATGCATGGATTTTAACTCTTCTTCCATGGCATTAAACCATTCATTAGAATCTTCACATTCCATGACTTGGGAAAATGAATTTGGATCATTTCCAATTCCTAAGTCATGTTCTGACTCTTGTAGATAAATCATATAATCATCAGAAATAGCCGACCTCCTTTCTCTTTGAGATATTCTTAATGCTATTTCTTGTGACTCAGCTATTGGAGGTTCAATATTGACATCTTCATTATGGAGTGTTTGTTCATTAATTTGTTATTCTTGATTATTATTAGGTTGTACTATAATATCATGAACAACAACTTTAGAAGCTTTAGGTATAGGAACTTCTACCCTTACTTCTTGAATGCAAGCATCACTCATTCTTTCACTCTCACTGATGTCACCATTCTCAATGAACCTAGCATTTCCAGATTCAACAATTCTTGTACTATGATTAGGACAATAAAATTTATACCCTTTGGATTTCTCTGCATAACCAATGAAATAACCACTGGTCGTTCTTGAATCCAATTTCCTTTCATGTGGATTGTAAATTCTTACGTCTGCTTGACAACCTTAAACATGCAGGTGTCGTAGACTAGGTTTCCTTCCCGTCTCCACAGTTCAAAGGGAGTCTTTGAAACTGCCTTACTAGGAACCCTGTTTAATAAATACATAGAAGTCTTTAAAGCATACATCCACAAAGATAAGGGTAAAGATGAATGACTCATCATACTCCTAACAATTTCCATTAAAGTACGATTACGCCTTTCTGCTACACTATTGTGTTGCAAAGTGGTGTACCTGGCATTGTGTATTGAGCACAAATGCCATGTCTTTCAAGGAATTTAGCAAATGGACCTGGACATTGTCCCGATTCATTATACTTTCCATAATATTCACCGCCTCTATCTGATCTTACTATTTTCACCTTTCTATCTAATTGCCTCTCAACCTCTTTAATATACACTTCAAGTGCATTCACTAATTGAGACTTATCATGCAATAGATAAATGTAACCATAACGTGAAAAATCATCAATAAATGTTATGAAATAGCTTTCCTTACCAAAAGATGGAACATCAAAAGGACCACATATGTCAGTATGTATAATTTCAAGAAGTCCTTTGCTTCTTGTGGCACCTTTCTTAGTGTGCTTTGTTTGTTTACCTTTAATACAATCAATACACACTCCAAGGTCAGTAAAATCCAAATTTGGATGAATTCCATTCTTCACTAATCTTTGCATTCTTTCCTTGGATATATGACCCAAACGTTTATGCCACAAGTAAGCAGAATTTTCATCCACCAAACTTCGTTTAGTGCCAACATTATGATGCAAGGTCATTAATGTCTCAACAAAAGTACTATCAAGTCTAAATTTGTAGAGACCATCACATAAAGTTCCAGTTCCAATAAGAGTATCACTCTTAAATAAACTGAAAGATTCGGATCCAAACTTACAATAAAATCCCGCTACATCAAGTCTTGGCAAAGAAACTAAATTGTGAGAAAATGTAGGTACATAAAGGGTTCGTATTTGACACAAAAAAATCCAAATAATGCCCTAAAAGCTTATCTAAGATCAAACGATAAGTGCCAATGCCTTCAACAGTGGACCCAACAGGGTTACACTCATATCCACTATGGCGCTGTTCGACTTGCTCTCACCTTTCATGGCCGCAAAGGTTTACCGGTTGTTGCTAGACTAGCATTATTGGATACTCGTTTTCCGGAGTACCAACATGCTTGGAACTTTGACCCACAACTACTTTTTGTTCCCCGTAATCACATAACTTTCATTTGGCTTTATAGTTTAGATCGTAAGAAATCCCCGCTGCCCTAAATTGGCAATCGAAACTTTGTTAGCACAAAATCGTATTTGACACATGAGTGGTGGCACAACCTCTTCTTTTCCCTACGCCTCCGTTAGCATCGAGAAAGGCGAACAAATGAATCAATCCACCAAGTATTATGAGGAACTCGAGTCTATCACCAACCATGATATGGACCAGGACCAAGTTAAAGTTTGATTCAAAACATACTAAAGCGCAAGGCTTACCTTTCTTTTCGAACCAAGCCTTCAACTTTTAGAAAGAACTAAGACCTTTGACACAAAATCTGAAGTCCATACCATCCTGTTTTTAAGCGTCCATGGCACTTTTCAGAAATAATGGTACTATAATTAATGAACCACAAGACATAGGAACCACTTCCTATAAACCTTATTTGGTAATCCCATTCTCGTTTGTCAAAAGTGAGAAGCAAGAATTCATCAATCCTACCCGCTCAATCCCTTCAAACAAGGATCATTCGATGTTGTGAATACCGATCTGAGAACTCCAAAGGATTCTTTGTCAAGAAAACAAGATCATCCCTCAAGAAATCGGAATTATAATGTCCACTTTCACAAAGCCATATGGGATCATTATGAACTTGCACCGAAGCACAAGAAGCACTCACTTCAACCGACTTCACCTAAGAGACACATCTTTGCGTTTGCATCATCTCAAGAACGGGAAATGGCGAATTAGATGGTATCTTTTCCACAAATGCGATCACATTGTCCAATCAACACGGGACCACATGCTGCATGAAGGGAGGTCCCCTCTCCCGGGACCCCAACACTCTCAAGAAGTGGGATCTTCATCATCCTTCTACAAGCATCATGGTGGTTTTAGAGAAAGAACTAAGGACAAGTGGCCTCAGCCAAGCATGCCAAGCATGTCCCGGCCAGGTGTGTAGTCCTTTCTTCTTGGTACTTCTACCTTTCTTTTTGAAATTCTTTCGAACTTTTTGATGACTTGAGAGATGAAAGTACCATAATAACTTCTTGAGAATGAGCCTTTTGATTCTTTATCCTTGTTTCCTCTTGAATTCTTTATCCTTGTTTCCTCTTGAACTAGCATCTTGACCAATTCATTTACATTCCACTTATCCTTTATAGTGTTGTAATTCATTTGAAATGGCCAATATTGCTCAAGAGGCAAGGAATTAAGTATAAACTGTACTAAAAAGTACTCATCCACATTCATTCCCAAAGTCCTTAACTTTGTTGCTAAATTCGTCATCTCAAGTATATGCTCATGCATGGTACGCGAACGATCATATTTCATGGTGGTTAGTGTGCTCATCAATGTACCAGCAAGTGACTTATCAGCAGTTTGAGAATGCTCTTCCACAAATTTCATAAATTCCTTAGCATTGTTAGTCTTGGGAAGAGAAGTCTTTAAGTTGTTTGCAACTGTCATTCGCATGAACATTAAGCTCAATCTGTTCGATCTTTCCCAAGCTTTATGGAAAGACTTTTCATCATCGCTACTTTCATCAGTAATAGCAGCTGGTTTCTCAGCTTGAAGTGCTAAATCAAAATCCAGGACACCTAAGTGAAATTGGACTTGTTCACAATCAGGAAAATTTATCCCATTGAATAAGGGAACAGACGAAGCATGCGAATGGAGTGAAACAGGTACATATACTGCAAATGTGCAAGAAAATATTCATACATTAATGCTTTGAGAATATCACCTAATCAGATTCAAACTAAACTACACATGTACATCATAGTTCTCCTTTGGGCGATCCTATGATATACAAATATATATAAACCATAATGATGCTAATAACTTTTATTTGGTAATTGTAAATATTTCTTATTAAAATTTATTTGCTATCTTTGGATATACAAACAAATTTAACAAGTCATATTAATTACCAACTACCATGTTCATGAATTATAAGAAAATAATTAACCTTTGGGTTAATCCCTAAGTTCTTATAATAAATGAACTTCAATATACCCATAACACCAATAATGATATGCAATATATCAATTTCATATATATAGCATCAATTAATCATGGGTAATTGAATAAAACAATTTACAATATAAAAAATTCAAAAGACTTCAAGGTTTGGCCACTTTGGTGACTAACAAACCATTCGTAATATGAATTTTTTTTTTTAGTATTGTAAAATATAAATATTTACCAAATTGCACACAAGGATAAAAACGTAACAAAAACATAAGGGCAAAGTCGTAAAATCATAATTCCATAAGGGTAGAACCGTAAAATCATCAATAAACAGGAGCAGAACTGTAAATAACCATCAAAGGAGGGCAAAAGCGTAAATTAACGCCGCGGAGACGTCAAGGCACGTGCCGAGCACGCGCCGCGCGGGTGTCAGGCGCGTGCCCCGCACGGGCGCGTCCAACGCGCAGGCGTGCGACTCACGCGCCTTAGCAAAGCTGCGCGGGCCGCTCGTGTGGACTCCACGCGCCAGCGGTTGGCGCGCGCGTGATCCCACGCGTGGGGCGTGGGTTCCACGCGCCTGCGACCCACGCGCCTTCTTCACCGCGTGGACCCACGCGCCTTCTTCATCGCGCGACCGAGGCGTTCTTCTTCGCCGTCCTGCTTCGCCCGAATTCTTTCATTTTCAACATTTTTCTCCATGAGAACTTTCATCATTCGGATTTTCTTCGACAGAACCATTCGAAAACATTTTGACAACAATAAATAGTACGAACAGAATCGTTCAACGAATCATCAAACATAAATCATAATATTTCTATAAATGGAAAAATCATGGGATCATAAACCATGCTCTGATACCAACTGTTAGAATACATATAATACTTTGATGCGAAAATTCAAAGTAAAACAGTGATCTTTGATCTTCATGATTTTCACAAATAGATGAAGACATACCTTTATCCATAGCGTTGCACTTGTGATGATCGTTGTAGAAAACCGAATAATTCGAACCAAAAGAAGATCTCCGATTTCTCTCCCTTAACCCACTATACTTTAATGTATTCTATCGATGAAGGAGAGAATACCCAATTCCTTTTAGTTATTATTGTTTATTGTGGGTGGAGAGAGGACCGGACTCTATTTATACGTTCGTTCAAAAGGTGCATTCCACAAAAGCAATATACCCTTTCATTTTATTGGAATCGCAACTTCTCATAACTAATAATCATTTTATAGCATTTAATAATTATTAAATCATATAAAAAATTATATCATGTGGGCCACAATAATTCTTACATCAAGACCATGTTTTGCATCACTGAACGTAGGAATTTAAGTTGGACTTGAGTACTCCCAATGAGGCGGATGCATCGGATCCTGCTTCGGCTATTTACAAAGTCGGTACTACGTGGGCATTATCCTGATCGTGTAATTAACAGAATATGCGCGAAGGATCCTGGGAAGCATTAAGATCGATGTACAAATCTTTCTATTAGACATGCGTAGTGTTTCCAATAGGTAGGTACGTTAAACCAATTTAATATTCAATGACGAGACGTAAAAGTTGGAGTATAACTTTGTAAGAGAAAAAGTAGGAAATTCTATCATATACTGTGAGTTAATCTACACATCAAAGTGTTACATCAAGTTGCTGTTTTGAGGCATACATGATAAACACATCCATCTAATGCAAGATTATCGACATACATGTCGGGAAATTACATTTTCACTAAAAAAAATATGGTTGAGGATAAACTCTCTATCCAATTCAATCTACCTTGTAATAACAGAGGAATCAACTAATCTTCCCTCTGTGTAGACCTTTTGATCATTCACACATCTAGAATAAACATTTTCCTAAAGATATAGATCACATCAGATTGAGCAAAACATGCTATCTCAGAATTTTGGAGTATGAAGTGGTGGCATCACTAATTAAAATAAGAGCAACTAGGAAGACCATGGCCATTCAACAAGCATCCACTTAAGTTTGGATTATTGAATTATGCATCACAATTCATATAGAAAGAGAGTAAAAATGGTTCCTCAACCATGTCAGTATTAATAGCATGATGCAACATATTTCATTGTGATTTTCAATTTGATTGAAGGAGCAGACATTTAGAAATTTCTCGTAGAGACGGAAAAAAAGAAAACGGAAAAGCAAAAGGCATAGGGATCTAAATCACCCAGTTCGCTTCCCCTAGAATCACTTCTTCAACAAGTCTTCGACGAATTCAAGAGGGATGTTTACAAGCTAACACTCTTATTTGGTGCCAGTGGAACCATAGTTAAGACCATCTTATCTTCTTTGTTAAGTTGATCAGCTTTCCTCTTCCTCTGTTTCGATTGAACTATCTTCTTGCTTGGTGTCTACTGAATTGTCTTCCTCTGAGTGCCTTTCCTCAAAAATCCAAATTGTTTCTTTCGGCTGAGGGGATTGGGGCTCGACCTTCAAATCATCCTCATGTTGCTGGCATATTAGAGGGAACCCACACTTCTTTATGCTTGCGTCTGAAACCTTAAGGTCAACTTGGAAATGACTCCAATCGTTTTGCATAAGCTTCTCATGCCTAGATGTGTGCTGATGATATTCAAGCAACACATGATCGGATTCCAGTGAATAGAAGAATGTTGTATGCCAATTCACCCTCTTGCAATTAACAAAAGTTTGGACCTCACATGAAACATCGACCACTTTTCCTTCATCCAGCCCAAAAACCACACAGAGTGCAAGTCCTAAGATCTTGTCATAACGGTCCTTGGGAACTTTGAAAGATATAGATCCCTCTTCACAATGGTGAATCCATCCTGGCATCTCTCCTTCAATTAGGAGAAATTGGAGACGTTCCGACTTCCGGAGATACTGTCGTACAGCATTTAAAGTGTGTGTGAGAGTGAGAGTGAGAGAGAGAGTTTGACCTCGAGTATTGGCACACCGGCCAGAGAGAGAGAGAGAGAGAGAGAGAGAGAGTCTGACCTTGAGTATTGGCACACCGGCCAGATCGAACCCTTTCGGTGATAATCCATAGCATGAAGAGAAGTCAACTTCAGAGAAGTTGGAGAGATTCGAAAAATTTGGGAGTTTTTGTAGAGATCTACAATTATTTGCGTTTATGATCTCAATATTTGATGGAAGCTGAGGAATCTCTTGCAATTGCTGGCAATAATCCAACGACAACCATTCCAGATTTTGCAATTTATAAATGCTCGATGGAAGCCTTGTGAGGTGTTTGTAATTTGTTAAATATATATACTCTATAGAGACAAGATTATCAATGGATGTAGGGAGTTCTTTTATAGAGGTTCCTTGTAGGTAAAGTTCCTCTAGGTGTTCCATCTTTACTAGAATATCAGGGAACTTCTCCAGTTTAGAGCAATCTGCGAGATAAAGTTTGCGAAGAGATTTTGTCTTGAGTGCGCTAGGGAAGATATCAAGATTAGAGCACCCTTCTAAAGATAAAATTTCTAACTTGTCAAGATATCCGAGGGATTGGTGAACCTCCACCAAGCTTTTGCATCCATCAAGATTCAATCTCTCTAGATTTGGAGCTTACGAAACATCACGAACACGAGTCAGGAGCTCGCATTTACTAAACTCGATGTCCTTCAATATTCTAAAATCCTGCAAAAGCATATTCGTGCATTCATTAATTTTTGCAAATATTTATAGTTATAAAAATTAAAATTTAATCATTGCAAGGGCTTACCTTAATTGTGACTCCTAATTGTTTGATATGACTATTAAACATAAAATAGTGACCAATTATTGAAGAAAAAGAAAAAAAAAGAGTAAAACTTTGGTTTTTGACACGTTAAATGGATGAGTACTATTCTTAGAAGTTCGGGCCCCGAAGGACTCCATCACTTGGACAGGCGTTCACAATAATCTATGCCCATCATGCATGGCTTGAAAAAATGAGTAGGACTTTGGTTTTGGTCTCCCTAATGAGCTCCGACCAAAGCCCAAAAACATGTGTCTTCTTGAATAGATTTTAAATGCGAAAGCCTCACCACAACAAAAATCGCTAAGCGAGGAATTATACTGGATAATTTTTTCACCATCATTCGTACCTTTAGTGTCGGTAAGTAGTGTCTTCTCCACATGGTTTAATTAAACGGGTCGAATGGGCCAATTGCCCGTTTCTTTTGTTTCAGCATGACCCGCCTAAGGACCGGCCAAGATTTTGGCCGATGGATTTTCATTGTTAAGGGCAATTTTCTATGTTAGGTCAAACAACAAATCCAAGATGGACCTAAAGCGGGCCACAGGATTTTTGAATGGAAGGCCATGGAATGGCTGAAGTGATTGGGCAAAGAAAGTGGTCATGTTAGATTCATCCCCTGAAACAACAAAATTGGGCAATCAGTTTCTACCCAACATGAACCCGCAAGTAATTTGGATGGACGACGTAGTAAACATCTGGACCTCAAATGTAGAGCTAATTTAATGTTGAAATGTACGCAGTCATGTAATAGAACCCTCTAAACATAAATATTTTCTTTCTACAACGAGTATTTTTATAATATTTATTTATTTGTAAATGATGTTACATAATTTTTGTGAGGATGAATTTTTCACTGATTTTTTACTATTATTTATTTTGCTTATTTGAATTTCATACTTTAGGTAAATTATTTTTTCTTAACTCGGAGGCTATTCAAAGGTATCCTAGGCCCCTAGCTATAAAAATCATCTGGTCCCTCATTGTAAACACAATTGATTTATTAAAGTTCTAGTCTTGGAGGTTGTCCCTTACTATTTTTCCTTTTTTTTTTCTTTGCTCCTTTAGAATCTATTTGGTAACCATCCTCTTTATATATATTATTTTTTTGCTCATTGGAATAAAAAAAGAACAAAAGTCCATTGGATAATGTCATTTATTTTTATTTTTTTTAATAGAAAAGTGGTTAGGGAATAAATTTGAAATAGAAATAAAAAGTAAAAAAATCTACTTCTTTGTTTTAGTAGCAGCAAGAATACACCAAAGCATGCCCATATCAAATTCATTTTGAATTTTTCGAAATTCGATGAGACCTTTTTAGAAACTTAATCTTTTGAAAACTCAATTTCTCTGAGGATGTATGCACAATTGGCTGGACACGGGACCCCACGTAAGTACTTGTGCTCGTGTTTAATATTCTGCATTTGATTTCTCGTTGATGATTAATGTTTGAATTTGTTCTCGCTAGTCAATTCCACATTATATGAAACGAGCCCTAAATCTTATTTGAGTGAGTTAGCAACATTTATTTTATTGTTCTGAAATTATTAAAGGTTATAATGATTTAGCAACTTTTTGTCTGCGAAGCTTATCGAAATGTTAAATTTTCTATCTTTTAAAAGATACCAACTCTTGTTTGAGTCTTTTTACCAATTTTTATTTCATTTTTGGAATTAGGGGTTGTTTGGCAACTTGCCAAACAGTGTTTGTTTCTGTTCTTTTGTTCATGAGAGTAAATTTGGAACATAAATGTGTTTGGTAAAATTTTTGTTCCCGGGAACAAATTTTTTTTTTTTTTGTTCCGGAAGTAGATTTGGAAATGAAATTGAAAATTAAAAAAAAAAAAAGGTTGATTCTTGTTCCTAGGAACAATTATAGAATGAAGCACTTATTTTCTCCTTTTCTTTTCTTTTTTCTTGTTCTTCTTTTGTCACGCCCCGATCCTCGAACGCGCGCTCATTCCTCATCTGATCGATTAATAGCGACGTCCCAGGACGCATCACCGACCCATTCATTTTTAATACGCATGCGGAAGCATATAAATAAATCCCCAGACAATAAAATAATGTGATAGAAAAGTAGGGCCATATTTTTCACAGTTGAAAAACCACAACCAAACTTTTATACAAGGCAAACCATATAGTACACATCACCATACTATTTACAGAAGTCTGATTTATCATACATCAGTCCACTTCTTACGGTTTGCAAAACAAGAGTGGGGTTTCAGTCCTCCACTCAGTCTTCATCTTGATTCTCCTTTTGTTCAACGATCCTTCCTCCTTTCACGTTCCCGTTGGAATCTACTGTAGGATGCTCAAGTGATCCTAGGCCTTCAAGGACGGGAGTCACCGGGTCATTCACCTTTCCACCTCTAGGTTTTGCGATGCCCTCCCATATACCACTTCCAAAGCATACACAGGCACTTCAAATTCCAGTATCGGGCCCACTCTTCGCCCATTGCTATAATAGCGATACCATGCTCGGTACTGGTGGGGCACCTTTTGGGTTTTACCCACATCCATCCAGATGATGGATTTCACTATTATGTACTCCAATCCTTCGGCGTGTCCAGGCATCGGCAGGTGGAACTTCTGTTTGGTGATTCTCTTCGGTATACCAAAACACATGGGAGGAGATAGCGGTACTGCCATCTACGGGCTTGAAATTGTTATACAATAACTAATGAGATAACGTCTTAGCGAGTTCTACCCCTAAGACCCGATTAGTAAACCAATACACTATGGGCTGCCTATGCACACACGGGTCAAAGGACTTACCTTGGCCTCAAATTTCCACCTGCATATTAGCACAATTCAATAGGCACCCATGCAATCACATCACATATCGATATCTCGATCAATCGACCTAGTCGATTACATGTCAGCTGGACTATCTCTTGGTCATTCCCAACCATACTATACAATTTCCAGTATACCTAGTCACCGAGTCACGTATATTCCCTCAGGTGTCATTTTCGCCAAGTCAACGTACCAATCACCGACCCCGTGCATTCTCTTTCAAGTGTCGTTTTTGCCATGACAACGTACCGAACACCAATCACGTACATTTTCTAAGGCGTCGTTTTCTCCATGGTGATGTACTAATCGCCGAGTCACGTATCTTTTCTAGGGCGCCATTTTCGCCAAGGTGATGTACATAATAAACAATTTACATGCATTCTCTTTCAAGCGCCATTTTTGCCATGGTGACATACTTAATCACCGAGCCACGTATGTTCATAAGTGACGTGCATTCTCTTTCAGGCGTTGTTTTCGCCATGGTGATATACTTAATCACCGAGCCACGTGCTACCTGATTCTTCCTTAACTTTACCATACCCGATAACATCATACCCGATTGGTCTTAGCCAAGACTATATTTAATTCGTTCACACGACTTTCTCCACTTTATAGCCCATTTAAGCATTACTGGCGCTATATACCCATACTCGGCCATCTACCAATCAACTAGTCAATTTAAATCAATTTAGGAATAATTCCTAAAATTCCACAATCAATTCAATTCAACACAACGTAGAGCTCAAATAAATAAACGAACTGTACCACGACAATCAGCATAAAATTTCGGTCGTCGACTATCCCAGCCTAATTTCCGAAAAATAAATAAATAAATAATTAATTTCGAAAATTAATAAATAAATACTAAAAATCCAATTTAGGCCCGTAATGCCTAATTGGAGCCCGAGACAGGTCGGGAAAAATCTTGAGATGCATTCAATAAATACTATGGCATTTCTACTCCCTAATGACTATGTCTAACCACCTAACATGCATTGCAATTAGCTAATAATCACTAATCTATTCTAATATAACCACCTAATCCTACTTAATTAAAACTAATCAACCCTTAAGTATCATTAGCAAACTAAGCAGGGATTAGTGAGCTAAACTCACCCGTTTAACAATCTGCTCGGATCGAAACGTTGGGAACGTCGCAGGGGACGTTAAACTCCAAAGCGGGCCTAGACTCCAAAGCCCGAAACACCTCAAAAGCGAGCCTACAAGCCTGCTGGAAACCCACTTGTTGGGTTGCTGCTCTTGGCTGGAAATGGCTGCAAAACATAAGCAAACAACCTCGGCTAGGACAGCAAGGTTCGGGGGAAGGTCAAGCGGCAGTTCGGCGAGGTGCACGGCTGCTTCGGCGGCCTCTTCAACCATTCATGGTGGCTGGTCGGTCCCTCCAGCAAGCGAACGGAAGCTGTAGAGGTCAGGGTTGCAGGCGGATGGCATATGCGGCCAGGCGGTGGTGCGACCGACGACGGCAGTGTGGCGTGCGGCTGGCGTCTAGGCGGTTGCTCCGGTTGCTGATCTCCTCCTCTGCTGCTGCTGGTTGCACAAATGAAGGGGAGGAGGAAGTGTGGCCGGCCAAGAAGAAGAGAGGAAGAGAAGATAAGAGAGAGGGGAGACAAGGGCCCCATTGGTCTTGTTTTTCCAATGGTTTGTCCCTTTCCAAGCTTGCCCAAGAAGCTAGCAATCCATGGCTGTGATTGAGCCACACAAACACTCCATACAATACTTGAAATGGTGCATTTGGCTAGGGAGGGGAGGGGCACACGAAATTGCAAGTATAAGGCACCAATTGGTTACTCAATCTTACTCCGTTTATCCTCATTTAGTCTCCATAAATTAAATAGACACCTCTATACTTCAATTGACATTTTTCCTTACCCATCCATCCATCATGCATCTCAATTTTGTGACAAAAAATACCCGGTGACGACTTTTTCCCAAAAAGTGTCGGGTGCCAGAAAAATCTTCTGAGAATGAGTCGACACTCTTAGAATTTATTGTGACATAATAAAAAATTCAATTTCTAAAATCGGATTTGAATTCGCGGTTAATTCCCATTCGGCGCGTTTTTAGCGTAACCTAGGCTACCGGGTAACTTTCAGAAATTTTTAGTGCAAATGACCCGCGGTCGAT
Source organism: Eucalyptus curtisii (assembly GCA_017140595.1). Taxonomy (NCBI): domain Eukaryota; kingdom Viridiplantae; phylum Streptophyta; class Magnoliopsida; order Myrtales; family Myrtaceae; genus Eucalyptus; species Eucalyptus curtisii. The sequence goes on along the minus strand of CM029501.1, from coordinate 10,308,332 downwards.
TTTTTTCGAGCCACAATGAACCCACTCGACTCATTTGCAACTCTCAATTGTCGTGAAAATCTCGAGGATTCAAATACGGATACAGGGTACCAAAACGATATAAAAATCAATATAGTGTTAGCCGACGAGAATTTTTCAATTTAGTGGTGTCACCCATGATTAGCCACACATCTCAATCGAATTGACCTATTTCTAATCTCTAATCAATTTACATCTATGCCGTAATGATATCGACAAATGAACACGGTCGAGCAGCCGAATCCTAGTCGAATTCTCAAGTCTATTTGCCTTAAAATCCTTAATGGCTTCCCCAAATAGTCTAGTTATCTCGAGAGTAATTAGCTCTGAGAATAGCCCTATAGGCGCGTCAATGAAATCCCAATTTATTTAGTAGAAAACAGGATCGAAAATCCCGAATGTCACATCTTCCTTTTTTCTTCTTCTTCATCTGCTACCACTGCCGCGGTTGTCGTTCGCCGCTGTCCGCCGTCCACAGCCCCACTATCGCCGGTCATCGGCAATCAATCCGGCGAGCTTGCCGGAGGCAAGCCCAACCACCGAGGAGGTCGAGCCTCGCCGGTGGCCCGCGGGCCTCGCTCGGGCCTCCCCTGGCCACCAGCGAGGCTCGCCCAACCCCGGTGAGGCTCGGCCCGGCCCCCGCGAGGCTCGGCCGAGCTAGCCCAACCATGGCTTAGCCGAGCCTCGCCCGGCCGCCGGTGAGGCTCGACCGACGAGGGCCGGCGATGCTCCGGTGGGGTCGCCGGCCCTCGTCTAGCCAATCGCCGATCATCCCAAGGTCGGCGACCGGCCACTTGAAGAAGAATATTAAGAGAAAGAAAGGAAAAAAAAAAAGAAAAAAGTAATAAAATTATTTAAAAATTAAAAAAAAATGATTTGGTGTAGAAATTTTGAGCATGATACCAAACACAATTCTATTCCGAGAATTGAAATTTTGGGTAGTTACCAAAACGGTTTAAAATGTTTATAAATTGTTCTCAAGAACATAATAAAAAAGAATAATTTTATATCAGAAATTGTTCCTAGGAACATAAGCGTTACCAAACGCGTCCTTAGCACCCGTTTTTTAGGTACTGCATTTTTTTGTTTGAGTTACTAATGTGTTAAATTTACAATTTATTTTATAGAAAATAACCAATTTTGATTTGAATCACTACTAGTGTTTTTTCTAGTGTTTTGAAATTATCAATTGTTTCAACAATTTATGAACGTTTATTTGCCAGCTTACCAACTTGTTTAAGTTACTATCTCTTCTAGAAAATTATCAACTGCTAATTGAGTCCACTTACCAACGTTTATTAGATTGTTTGTAATAACTAAAGTTGTTTCTATAATTTACCGATATTTATTTGTTGAAGTTATTGACGAGTTGGACTAACTCCTATACTAGATTACCTACTATTTCCTAAATTTCCAACTAATCCAGTAATTTACCAACAATTATATACAGAGCTAATTTAAGACCTCTCGCATGAAAGTACCAACGGATATTTGAGTTAGTTATCAATATTTATTTGATTGTTTCAAAGGTACTAACCATTCTAATAATTTATTGATATTTGTAGCAACTTACCAACCGGAAAAGGTTAATGAGTCATATCCAAAATTATCAACTCTTATTTGAATTAATTACCCATATCTAATTAATTGTTTAAGAAGTACCCATTGTTTCAATAATTTACCAAGGTTAATTTGGAAAGCCTACTAGCATGTTAACATTAGCACTCTTTTGTGAAATTACCAATTATGTTGTATATTACTGACATCATTTCAATACCATCATTTGTGGTGATTAAATTACAAAATCCTATTTGAGTCACTCACCAACTTTTATTTGATTGTTTCAAAAGTATCATAGTTTTACGTTTGTTTGGGGAACGTTTCAACTTGTTTAAGTTGCAATCAAATAAACATTGGTAAATAGACTCAAATAAAAATCGGTAAATTTTGTAAGAGTTGGTGACTTCAACATGTTGATGACATCTACAAATTTGTTAGTAAATTATTAAATCAAAAAGTGATTTCGAAACAATTACAAAAATGTCTTTAACTGAATCAAATAAGAGTTAGAAAAAATAACACTTGATGGTAACCTAACCAATGAGGAGTTAGAAAATCACTCAAATTAATATTAGTAAATTGGAAATGCTTGGAAGCACCTTGAGGTTTGACCACCTACTTAAGTTCAATATCTTTAAATTTGGCACATCTGAAAGGTCAGGAACACAAATCAGCGACTTATAGTGGCTAAATTTAGAAACTTCAAATTCGTAAAATGCAGCAAATTAAAAAGAATGGCTGAACAAGATTTTGATAAATTCAACTTGAATGCCCTGAAAATGAAAACCGTCGACTAAAGCATTTATGACGTACCTTTAAGTTCCCTCCAAATTCCTTAATCCGGCTATTAGGCACTCCAAAGCAAACAAGTTTCTTTGAAACACATACGAGAGTGGATAAAGGACATCCAGGCCATTCAAGCCACCTTAAATCATTAGGAAGACAAATGGGACCTCCGCTGATCTGTGCATTCCGAAGTATGAGCAATTTCAGTCTCCTCATGTGTGTGAAAGCATTAGGACTGATGTCTAGCTCTTTTTGTGTTGGCAAGTACATCGCTATGCCTTTAACATCAATGGTTCCCCATAAAGGAAAAGAAAATAATCAATAATAACCAACCGTGATTAGGTGATAGCATGTAAATTAAAGAAGATAAGATTATCGACGATTTCTTAAGAAGCTCTCACCGTATCCTCCGACAATACTTCAAAAACATCATCATAGCACCATAATCTGCTCCGTCTCCCGGGGTCATCTAGACACTCATGTTTAATGATTTCATAACCCATTTGCTCAATCAAGTCATGCATTTGTATTTTGTTGTCACCCCCACTTGTTACTAGGGATCTCTCTATTAAAGTCTGAATCCCAATCAATGTCTTTAAACCACAACCATCAAGAACTCTGGTTACATAATCTCTATCCCTCCCCTTAAAGAAGCAAGCAATGTCAAGAAACATGTCCTTCTGATTGTTATTTAGCGCATCAAAACTTATCTTGAGGACATTGTTTATATCTTTATTAGGACTTTCAGCAAGTGTTTCCAATGTAGTCTCCCTTTTCCCTCTACTTCTATAATGTAAAAAGGGACCCAGGACCACAATCGCTAAGGGAAGGCCATTAGCATAGTGTCACGGCCAAGAGGTTTCTATAGCTAAAGGGATGTACCTTGCTGCAGAGGACCTCCTGCGATCTCTAGGAATCCTAACAAGACTTCTTCCGGAATTTTCCAAGGGTGGGCGATACGATCATTATGCCAAATTCTAGAAGTCTCCTGTCATAAGTGTCGGTAGTTGGTAGATATGGCGGTGCGATCTCGTTCGTCGGATAAAAAGACAATCAATGGATGTAATCTGAGGGCCTCTAGTATAAGAAGGGGTGCCCTCCCCCTCATTTGGATCCATTCAATTATTTCAGTTTATCAAAGGGTCCTTTCTTTCTAGAGCTCATCTCTCTAGAAATTTTCTCTCTCTACGATCCAGGTGAGCGAGTGAGTGTGCGATCGATCGAGCAAGGCTTGGCTTAGGCATCCCGACGATCCAAAAGTGCCTGAGTCACCACGCGGTCACGATCCCAATCGATCGGCCCATGACAATAGCCCAAAATATTATCTATGAGATCCATGCGTATGTCTTTCGTCTGATTTCTTGAAAAAGCATACGAACTCAGAAGTTGAAAATCTTCACCTCGATCCAATGGTTTAACTTCATATACTTGATCTATCCCATGAGAAGTAAGTACGTGTTTATCTCTTGTTGTAACGATGATCATGCTCCCTTTTCCAAACCATGCACATTCTCTAGCTAATGCATTTAATTGGTCTCCATGATTCATGTCATCAAGCACAAGCAGAATCTTCATGCAGCAAAGTCTATCTCATATCATATTAGCGCCTCCATCCTCATTTAAGACCACTACATTTTCTTTCAGGCTGCCGGGTCTACTAGGCTCTAACATTTGCAAGAAAGCTACCCCCATAAAATTGGTCAGCAATACTATTATAGACAGCTTTAGTGATAGTGATCTTCCCAATACCTCTGGTTCCCCATATTCCTATCATCCAAGCTCATACTCAACAACGGCATTACTTTTTCTACCCGACAACCTACACCGGGATATGTGGGTACTCATTTTACTATAGTTGAGATCTCTTTGACGATCTTCTCGATGAACACAATCTCATCTCTGCCAAAACAAAGCAGCAAAAAGAATGCTAATAAACATAAACATACAATCCATTGAACTAACTAAAACTAACGCGAAGTAAACAATCACTCTTCAACAGTCCAAAACATTAGTCTAACGCACAATCAATGCTATCATGTATTAATAAAATTAGAGAATTTCAAATTCTTTTACAGGGTCGACAAGGATTACTGTGATTGTTCATCAGCATAATGCCAACCGGACAATTTGGCTGCTTCAATTGGGCTTGCCTCCATTTCTTCACCCTCTCAGAATCATGTCCCAAGTTCTCCTCGTGCTTGGCCAATGTATCTCCATAACGCCCTCTCAGCCCTCGAATCTCCCAAGGCTCCACTTTATAGAACACTGGCAGCACCTGCTGTCCCTTAAGCCTCTTACACTCCAATACCTTCACCAGCTCGTCCAAGCACCACCTAGATGAAGCATAGTCCTCGGAGAAGACGAGCACGGCGATCCGCGACTCCTCAATGGCCCTCATGAGGGCGGGGAGATCTCATCGCCACGCCTCAAGTCCTCACTGTCGATGTAGGCATTGATGCCGCCACGAAGCAGACACCTATGGAGGTCGGCGATGAAGCGGAGGTCAGCAATGAAGCCGCAGCGGACGTCCTCGCCTCTGAAGCTAATGAAAACGTCGAAGGGCCATTTTGCTTCGGAGAAAGAAGAAGACGACATTGGAAGATAGGATTTGAGCTTAGTTTGGATTCGTGTCGAGAAGTGAGCGATGCTTTATCGTGGGGTTGGTCAGAAATAGATGCGGACTAAGTGTTGGAAGATACGCAGAAGTTTGAAAAGATTTGATTAGATCAAATCATAGGGATTTTATTGAATCAATTAAAATCAGATCTAATCTATACATTGTATCTTTTCTTTTTTTTTCTTCTACACATACTTTGGAATATAATGTAACTCTGTACATTGAATGAATTCAGAGAAATACACAGAAATTCCTACACTTCTTCCTCTCGAATTACTTTTCCCTTCATATTTTGACATGGTATCAGAGCTTCGAAGACTTTGACATTGCTTCCGCTTCATCTCTATTGATTGCCTAGAGGAACCCTATCCTACAAAAGGGTTGCCGAGAGGAATCAAAAAAAAAAAATTTGAAGGGAAATTTTGTCAAACATGAACCACCCAGAGAACCTCACCCCCAATCCAGATGAACCAATATCAACGACCCCACAGACTTCTAGTGCTATTTTCGTAATCGAACAACAATTCGGCCAGATCCAAAATCAACATGCATATTGGCAGAATGCTCCGGCTCAATTTAATTTGGGTCAGCCATTTTCGGCGTATCCCTACCAATGGATGCCATATCCATGGATCCCAGGGATGAATCCAGTCACATCATCGCCGGGTTTTCAGAGTAGTGTGCCGAGCGACGGAGGTCTACCCACCAATATTGGGGCAGACTCAACCATCGGCCCGGAGCAAACGGGCGGATCAAATCATTCTGGAACGGGATCTCAGGGGCAATCTGGTGTGGGACTTCAGGGACAATCCCAGGGAATACCACCTGGTTTTCTTCCTTTTCCTTTCGCGACTGCCATGGGTCGACCAGAGCTTGGTGACTCACTTTATGTTTCCACTTCCGACGGACCGGAGTTGCGGCTCATCAGCCACCCTCTCACGGGTCCAGAAAATTACTCAACCTGGGCGCGGGAATTTCGACGAGCCCTAATCACAAAAGACAAAGAAGGCTTCATCGACGGGACCATTCCGATCCCAGAAATCGCGGTTGGGTTACCACCCACAGAAGATTCAAAAATAATTTGGGATAGCATCCAAGAAATGTACGGCAAATTGGATCGGGCAAAAAAAATTTCGCTCCACCAAGCACTCGCGGCGAAGCAAGGAAACACATTGGTGACGACGTGCTTCAACGGAGCTTTCAAAGCACTCGGAATGAGTTGGAAGCTGCTGAAGAAAAACTGGAAGGGTCCGAATCAACCCTCCAGCAGTATAAGGCTATGAAAGACGGGGAGAAAGCGACTCGTTTCTTACTCATTTTGAACGATTCGTATCTCACCTTCCGATCGCGAGATCCCGGCGATGGAACCGACCAACCCTCGGCCGTATCTTCCAGCTTGCGGTGCAAGAGGAGAATCAAAGGCTTGCTTCGTCGGACAGCAAGATCTTCGAAACCCTAGCGCTAGCGGCAAGAGTAGAGAAGGAGAAAACCCTAGAACGAAAAGGGCAAGAGAACAGAGAGCAGCTAGGGTTCGCGGAGAACCGAGGGCAGCTAGGGTTCGCGGATCAAACGCCCTATAAATGGGGCAGCTCGGACGGCTTAGATCGGATGCCGCGATCCGATGGCTCTAGAGGCACGCGAGCTTCGGCTGATCTGGACGGTGGAGATGCGTCTGTTTTAAGAGGATCCAACGGTCCTCAAAATCCGAAAGGATATGGGCCAAATTTGAGAAATAAAGGCAAATTATTTTGCGATTTTTGCAAGTGGCCCCACCACATAATCGATACCTGCTGGAAATTACATGGTAGGCCTGGAGAAAAGGAAAAAAAAGGGAAAAGAAATATCTGCAGCGAGCCTATCAAATTTCGGGATCGATGAATTTCGCCAATCAACCTATTACACATGGGGAATATAGCAACTTATGCAGGCCTTGCAAAAATTGGATGTCCAAAAAAGGGGAGAGACTTTACGGGTATTTCTTATTACCTGGCAAGCACTATTTCTAGAAATACCTGGATTATAGACTTAGGAGCCAGTGATCATATAGCATGTGATAGAAGATTATTTTCTGCTATTAATGAAGAGTTAGAAAATCCTGTCAGTGTGCAATTACCCAATGGAAATGCTGCCTATGTCACTACAACGGGAACAGACGAACTTAATTCCCATGTTGTCCTTACCAATGTCCTTTATATTCCGGACTTCCAATTTAATCTCGTTTCAGTGTCTAGAGCCTGTAAGGGAAACTCTTGTCGAGTTCTTTTCAACACTGATACCTGTCTGTTTCAGGCCCTTTCGACTGGGACACTGATGGGTTGGGGTAGTCTCTACGAAGGATTCTTTTTCGGAAAAGCTTGCCCGCAAATTTTAACTTTTCTTGTAATAAGAAATCATTGTGTAACTCGACTTCCAATGATAGAAATTTCCTTTTGCACTTCCAGATTGGGTCATAGCTCTCAATTTTCTTACCCTCATTGTCGAATTTGCCCGCTTGCAAAGCAATCGCGTAATCCTTTCCCTTTAAGTCAAAGTCGTTCGAGAAATATCCTTTCCTTACTGCAAATTGATGTCTGGGAACCCTACCATACAGTAAATCATGATGGATTTCGGTTTTTCCTTACCATTGTGGATGATCACTCCAGAGCTACCTGGATTTTTCTCATGCAGTCTAAAAGTCAAGTTGTGTCTAACTTAAAAACCTTTCTTTCCTTATCCAAAACCCAGTTTGGGAAACCTATGCAAAAAATAAGGACAGACAATGGGAAGGAATTTTTTAATCATGAATGTGCGGATCTCCTTTCATCACAAGGGATCTTACATGAGAGCTCTTGTATTTATACACCACAACAAAATGGAGTGGTGGAAAGGAAACATCGTCATCTCTTGGAGGTTGCCAAAGCTTTAAAGTTTCAAGTTTCTATTCCAGATACTTTTTGGGGGGATTGCATATTGACTGCTGCTTATTTAATAAATCGAATGCCGACCAAAGTTCTGGATGGACAATCTCCTTTCCAGATACTTTTTGGAAAGAAACCTAACTTGAGCCACTTGAGAGTTTTTGGCTGTCTGTGCTATGCTACAATTGTCGGGCCCAAAGATAAGATGGGTCCACGTGCTCGCCACTGCATCTTCATGGGATATTCTACCTTACAAAAGGGATATCGAATTTTTTATCCAAGTACTGGAGAATTTTCTGTCAGCAGAGATATTATATTCCAAGAAACTATTTTTCCTTTTGCCCACAGAACAAAATTGGCACCGAACCAAGGCATTCTCCAACTTATTCTGCTGAAGATAGATCTGCAGGTTCCGGATATATGTTTCTTCCGTTGATAGATACACAAGGTGTTTCCAACTCCACTATCAACACAACACCTTTAGAGGAAGTCCAGAATGAAAGACTGAATGATGATGAGATTCCTTCGGATCTGCCTACTTTAGACTCGCTTCCAGTGGAAATTCCAGACAATGCTACGTCTTCCGAAGATGATCGACCCAGACGTTCTGGATGCGCTATTCGACCACCTACCTGGACTAAAGATTATATATGTGGAGTCAGGAATTCACCAGGTATTCCTTTTCCAATCTCATCTTACGTTTCCTTCGATCGTTTATCCCCAATGCATCGATGTTGCATTGCTTGTATTTCTGAAGAACAAGAACCATCCAACTTCCATGAAGCAAGCACTGATCCACGATGGCAAACAGCAATGGAGGCAGAATTGAAAGCCCTCATGGATAATCATACATGGGATCTTGTTCCCTTACCTCCACATCGTAAAGCAATTGGATGTAAATGGGTCTACAAGATCAAATATAGAGCAGATGGGTCGATTGAACGATACAAGGCGTGACTGGTGGCTAAAGGCTTCACATAGAAGGAAGGTTTCGATTATCACGAGACTTTTTCCCCCGTGGCCAAGGATGTCACAGTTCGCTCTTTTCTCTCTGTAGCAACTTCTCACGACTGGTCGTTACATCGATGGATGTTCATAATGCCTTTCTCCATGGTGATTTAGACGAGAAGATATATATGGAAATACCTCAAGGTTTACGGAGATAGGGGGAGAATAAAGTATGTTGTCTCCGCAAATCCTTGTACGGACTCAAGCAAGCATCCAGACAGTGGTATGCGAAATTCGCTAAATCACTTATAGCTGCTGGTTTTCAACAATCTAGATTTGATTATGCTGTTTTCACATGGACTCAAGGCACGTCATCTATCTACTTAATGATATATGTAGATGACATACTCATTATGGAGAATGATGAAATAGCTATCAAAGGCCTTAAAGGATACATGCATTCTACTTTTCATATTAAAGATCTGGGATCGCCAAAGTATTTCCTTGGGATTGAAAGTGCTCGATCTAGTCAAGGAATCTCTCTCAGTCAGAGAAAATTTGCATTGGAGATCATTTCAGAAGCAGGATTATCTGGGTGTAAGCCAGCTGTGGTGTCGATTGACCAAAATGTCAAACTAACAACCACTGATTATGATGCTGAAGTACCTCAGGAGGCAGATCCTATTCTCAAGGATCCCTTGGGCTATCAGAAGCTTGTCGGGAAGCTCATATATTTAACTATGACTAGACTAGACATTAGTTACGCTGTGCAGACACTTATTCAGTTCATGCATAAGCCAAAACAGTCTCATATGAATGCCGCGCTGAAGGTCGTGAGGTACTTGAAGAAATGTCCTAGTCTTGGGATTCTTCTCTCTAGGAAGTGTGACATGAAAATGACCGCATACTGCGACGCAGACTATGCAACTTGTCCTATGAGCAGAAGATCGATAACCGGTTTTTGTATCAAATTGAGGGATTCTTTACTTTCCTGGAGAACGAAGAAACAACCAATTGTCTCGTTGTCTTCGGCAGAGGCAGAATATCGAGCCATGGCTAAAATTACAAGTGAAATAGTGTGGTTGAGAGGGTTACTTCAAGATCTTGGAGTGCAGGTCAAGGGACCAACAAGATTGTTCTGCAACAATGATGCAGCCCTCAAACTTGCATCCAATCCTATCGTGCATGAGAGAACAAAGCACATTCCCGGGAGAAAATCCAAGAAGGGATGATTGAGACATAAGGGATTGGAACACAAGAACAACCGGCGGATGTCTTCACCAAACCTCTGTGCCAAAAACAGCATGCGTATCTCTTGAGCAAGCTAGGCGTCTTGGACATCTACAAGCCACCAGCTTGAGGGGGAGTGTTGGAAGATACGCAAAAGTTTAGAAAGATTTGATTAGATCAAATCATAGGGATTTTATTGAATCAATTAAAATCATATCTAATCTGTACATTGTATCTTTTCCTTTTTTTCTTCTACACATACTTTGTAATATAATGTAACTCTGTACATTGAATGAATTCAGAGAAATACACAGAAATTCCTACACTTCTTCCTCTCGACTTACTTTTCCCTTCATATTTTGACACTAAGAAACATCGACACTTGCACCATGTCAAGAAAAGCGCCTTTTTTTTCTTTTAATTTTTCACAAATGGACAAGAAGTTTTCTTGCGTTCATTTTTATTTTAAAATTGTTTGTTTTGTGGCTTACAAAAAACCGAAAAGTGACTTTATTTTAGAGGTGTTCAAAACGAACCGTCTAAACCGAGAATCATCGAGACCGGACCGAACTAGTCGGTTGGGTTCGGTTCTTGTCAGTGTTCGATTCTTGATTCTTAAAAGTGGAAATCGGATTGGACTAGACCAGTTATATATACTTTTTATTTTTTCAAAAAAATTTGTCAGGTGTGAACTAAATAATATCTCGCCTAGTGGCATCAGACGCCACAGCACAACGACTTTTTACTTATCGTTGCTTCCATCAATATCTTAAGATTTATCACTGTTTCATTGTGCAAAGACACTCTTTAGTGATAAAAAAAAAAAGTGATCAATTCCATTGGTTGGACTAGACCAAGAACCGATTACCCCTACTTTATTTAATTTGCCAAATTTCAGTATTATTGAGAGCATATAAAAAAATTAGCTATGAATTTATGTATCGCAATAAAAAAAAATATCATTCCCAACCCAAATCCGATATACTCCATTCCAATATTTTATCTTCTAAGAATGGCAATGTATCTTTCACATTATTAGTTAGGAAATCATTTATATTTTGTGCTCATTCAACTCATCGTGTCCCCTCCAACCAAAGAAAAAAAAAAACTCATTGTGTCCCGATAATGAGTCATGAAATAGATTTTTTAACGCGTATTGGATACTTAATTAGTGCGTCAATAGCTTATTTTCTATTTCTTTGGAGTGAAGGATCTTTTGCTCGGATGGGGCCTTTTCATTGGATGCTTGTTTTGGAATTCATTTACTTAGTGGTTTTATTCCCAATAAAATCAACGTGCGAGTCATTTTCAAAAGATACTGGATACTTCATGCGTGAAAGAACACATCTCATTAAGATTATTTAGTCAAAAAGAGGATTTTCGTGTTTGAACTTTAAGGAAGAATGGCACCTCAAAGTGCAAAGCTTCCACCAACGTTGAATATTCCATGTGTTTTGATGATATCTCTCCTTTTTTTTTCTGTCTTTTTTGCTTAGACAAAAGCGCAAGGGAGTATTTGCTCATCACTTTCGTACTAGCATCACTTTCATGTGAAAGTTCATAACAAAAACTTCGTCTAGGTGTGAAAGAACGAATTTCATTCAGATTATTTAGTCAAAAAGAGGATTTCCACGTTTGGACTTTAAGGAAGAATAGCTTCCATCAACGTTGAATATTCCATGTGTTTTGATGATATCTTTTCTTTTTTTCTATCTTTTTTGCCTAGTCAAGAGCGCAAGGGAGTATTTGCTCATCACTTTCGTACTAGCATCACTTTCATGTGAAAGTTCATAACAAAAACTCCGTCTAGGTGTGAAAGAACACATTTCATTCAGATTATTTAGTCCAAAAGAGGATTTTCGCATCTGGACTTTAAGGAAGAATAGCTTCCACCAACGTTGAATATTTCATGTGTTTTGATGATATCTCTCCTTTTTTTTCTGTCTTTTTTGCTTAGTCAAAAGCGCAAGGGAGTATTTACTCGTCACTTTCGTGTCAGGTTCACTTGACGCAACATCGCCCTAGAAAGAAAAATGATCAAATTAATTTTGGTGGGTAGGTGGCCCCACCACCTTGTTCCTTCTACATGCTCAAATGTAAAGTGAATCCAAGACTTGAGTCCAATAATTCATTTCCATTACATCTTTTTATTTTTATTTTTATTTTTATTTTTTTTTTTTATTTTATGTTAACAGATTTGGCTTAATAGTTGTTATTTGGAAATATTCTAAATAAGGACATAAAATAGGGCCATTTTGTAAATAAAAAAGGAATCTAAAATGGACATTATTTTAAATAATGACCTAAAGTGGTTAAAGTAGTCTCACGTAAATGCCAGAACTCACCAATCGGCAAAATGTTTGTTGTCCGGCAAGCATGTGATTTTTCCACTGGCCAGAATATGGGTACTTTTATCCAAGAAAAATTTGAGTAAAAAATTGCAAGCCCTAAAAAAAACCCAAACACTTCTTCCTTCGTTTCTTCACACGTTCTTCCTCTTTTTCTGGTCCTCGTTTCTTTTGAGAGAAGAAAACAAAGCTCAGGCAACCCACCTCTCGTTAGTCGAATGCTCACGTATAACACAAGGGCCTTGATTCTTCATCATCTTTTTCCAAGTTTGCAATTTACTTAAATCTCCACATACATTTAACTGAGGTCGGTTTTATTCAAATTGGTGCAGTTGATCCTTCATTCATCCAGGAGAAAGCAATTGCATTTTGTTGAAGCAATATGTTGATAAGGTATGGGCATATAGTGGACTATCACACCAACGGGAGTGACGATAATGGTAGGAGAAATTTTTTGTTTTTAGGGTATTTTTTTGCTTGTTTTGTTAGATTTGTTGATGCATTATGTATCCTTTCGTCCAAATTAATGCACATTGGTTGCATCCACTGCATATTTTCAAATTGGATTGGCTGCTATCGCGGTCCTACATGTTGGTAGTGGTCCCTATTTTGCAAATTTGTTAATGCTTTCGTTTTGTTCTTTTCTAGCGTATGTTTTGTCATCAATGACCAAAACTCGTGAGCATGGCATGAAATTTAAGTGTTGTCTTTTTTTTTTCTTTTAATGGTTTTCGGGTTATAGCACATTGACCATGCCAAGGATAAGATCGCTTACCTTAGCAGCAAAAATTGTTGGTTTATAATGATGTTCTTGCACCGGAGCCTCATAAACATAATGATTGAACTTATTGACCATCCCAACGATAAGGTCCCTCACCACAGCAAGGGCACTTGTGTGTCCACATAGGAATCTCAATGCAGATTACCGAACAACTAGCACATACAACATTTTAAGTCGATAATCTCACTTTTATGGCAAGTGGTATCCAATAAAATATGAATCAATGGAAGAGGAAGAGGGTATATAGTCACTTGTGTGACTAGTTTTCTTTCATAGCTTGGGCATGAAAAAATATCAAGCTTTTTGCTCAATTGAAAGTAATGTGGTTGTTTCTAATGTATAAACTCACAGAAATGAGACATTTTTTCTAGAACAACACCTTTAAATAATCAATTGGTATGCCAATAGCTTATTTTCTCTTACTCTAGAGTGAAGGATCTTTCGTTCGAGTAGGACCTTTTTCATTGGATGCTTTTTTGGAATTCATTTGCCTAGCGATGATATTACCCATCAAATCAAAGTGCAAGCCATCTTCAAAAGCATTGGATATTTCAGGCAAGAGTTCGTAAGATACACCTTGTCTAGGTGTGAAAAAAACATATTTCATTTAGATTATTTAGTCTGAAAGAGGATTTCTATGTTTGGATTTTAATGAAAAATGGCACTTTAAAAGTGTAAAGCGTCCACTAACATTGGATGATGTGATAAGCATTGTGTCTAGAGTTTAGCTTATTTTGTTACTATCTAAATCAATGTTGCCAATGAGCATCATTTATATTAATCTAGCTCACTAACTACACCGACCATTGTGAATTCCATGTGATTTGCTGATATCTCTCCTTTTTTTTTTTTATCTTCATCTTTTTTGCCTAGCACAAGGGAATATTAGCTCATCGCTTTCGTACCAGCTTCCCTCCACGGCCCACGCAACTTCTCTCCAGAAAGAAAAATGATAAAGTTGATTTTGGTGGGCAAGTGGCCCCCACCACTTGTTCCTTCTGCGTGCTCATATCTAGAGTGAATCAATTTATTTACAATACTTTATGTACCCTTTGTTTTTCTTCGACCGATATATTTTCATAAGTTCGTTATGCTAGAATTTGATGCGTGAACATTTGATTATACAATTGCGAAAGGAATGAGACCGATGTATATGTTTAAGAAGATTATTATCAATGAATACGTTCAATTAAAGGAGAAGAGAAAGAAGGGGGGGGGGGGGGGCATTCAACATTGGATAGGCAAGTTTAATACAAATTACAAGCGTGATATATGTCACAATACTGTTATTGGAGCCCAGTGTATCATGCACCGAACAGTCTCGTTGGATCAACTTTCGGGGGCCGGATGAAATAGAGATAGGGATAGAGTTTTATTAATTTTTTTATGAAATGAATTTTCTTTAAGGCAATGACTTGGGAAAAGATTACCCAAATCTTAGTATCATCTAAATTTTAATTTATCAGAAATCCATGTCAATTATTGATCAGAATTTGTCAACCACGGAGAATGGCGGAACCAGAATTCAGAGAGAGTGGAGGAGAACATGAATTTTTTGATAATGTAATTGGCGGAAGTATAATATATTTAACTTTGATTAGATTTACGGTATGGTAGGCGGATTTTTGTATTTTTATAGGCTATGTCTTCTTCCATCCAATCTTCTCATTAGTAGGTTACAAATAGGGATATCACCCCATTCATATTTAGTTAAGTTTGCATGTTGATATTCACAACTTATAACCCATCAACCAAAGACATGGTTGAATGGAATTTTCTCTAAATCAAATTGGGGGAACATCAAAATTTGTTCTTATTGCTTTTTGCCTATGGAAATAATTTACTACAAGCAGAATTTTATACTAACTATTCTTTTGCGAGTACACATACAATAGTATATGAAGGATGCATGGCCCGAGCTATATTTTCCTCTGTCCCTAATTTGAGAAAATTTCCTCCAACGATATCCCTAGCTAATTTGTATATTACAAGTTAAAAACGCCAGCACATATTAACTAAAATTAATAGTGGGTGACGTCCATATGTAACCCATCAATTAGAAACGTGGTGGGAATGATGTCTCATGCACTAAAAAGTATTTGTTCAACCTTGCACCGACACATAGAAATTAGGGAAAATTCCAAATAAGGACCCGAAGTGAATCTATTTTCTCAAATAAAGACCCAAAGTGAACTTTGTATCAAATAAGGACCCGGAGTGGACCCATTGTTTCAAAGAATGACCTGAAATGAATTTTGTGTCAAATAAGGACCCGAAGTGATAAGTTAATCTCTATTAAGGACCTTAGCTCGCCGGCAGACATTTTCCATCGATTAAAATAGGGGCAATTTTGTCAGAAATTTGTGATTGGAAAAAAATGGAAAATTCTAAATTAATTATGTTTAGGTTATTCATTTAGATGTTTACGTTTTCTTCTTTCTTCTCCCTCACTGTTCCTCAACCAAATTGATGCCCGGTCGTCGCCGTGACTCGATTCTCGTCGCTCCTCACCTTGCTCAACCGGCAGAGAATTTGGGTCTCCACAAACAAAGAAAGAAGCATATGGTTTTCTTCTTGTTTTTTAATTCATGCCTCAACCGGCGAAGAATTTGGGTCACTTTGCGGAGGATGGGTACAAGGAATGGGGAGCACTTCGGTCTTTGACTTTGCAAAGGACAGGTACAAGGAACGGGGAGACCGTAGAAAACCTAGGGTTTTTTTTTTTTTTTTTTTTTTCTGTTTTAGGATTTGTTAATTTTCCTTATATTTTTTTTGGACAAAATTTCCCAAACTCGAGTCGTAAGAAATGTCACATGCTTGATAGCCGGCGAATATTTGGCTGACCAACAAGCTCAGGTTCTTATTTGGAATTGATTCAACAACTTCGGATCCTTTTTTGAGACAATGGGTCCACTTTAAGTCTTTATATGACGCAAAATTAATTTCGGAGTCCTTATTTGAGAAAATTAGTCCACTTCGGATCCTTATTTGGAATTTTCCCTCTAAATTATTTTTATCATTGAAAAATTTATATTATCTATGAAATGTTTTTAGATATGGGGGTTATATTTTCCTCAAATGATTGTCTTCTTAAATATGAATTACAAAATGTAAATCACCCGTATTTATATAAGTTAGTTTGCATATGTGTGATATCTATAACTTCGAATCTACTAATCAAAGGTTTGAGTGAACTCCCTAGAACTCTCTTGAATTAAGGATGAATGAAAATATAGACCGATTTTTTTTTTTTTAAAGATTCTAAGTAGTCAATCATAAAACTCAATCTCAAATGATAATTAACTTCTACATAAATCTTGCTACAAAAATAACAATAATAAGGTCTAGAGTTAGGGTTTTTGTGCGGTCTTGCATGGGTGCCCAGAAAATCAGGAGTTATTTGCAACTCCCATTAAATCGGGAACTTTGAATTGATCATTGGCTGGGTTGGATCGGCCCATCGCGGGCGGCCCAACTCAGTCCAAAAAGCCCAGCAATTTTAGTTTGCTGCTGAATGAAGTGGTCAACTATACAGTAGGAATCTTTAATCAGCTATTATTAATTTAGTTCGACATTGGAATCATATATTGCAGGGTTTACTAGTAAATACCTTCTCGATTTGCGTGAAAGAACTTGGATTGAATTACCTTGTTAGGCATTTCCCCAAATTTTCTTTCAAACATTTCGATACTATAAAAAAATGTCGAGCAATGCAGATACATGACTAGTTACCAATTACAGATAAAATGTAGCCAAATCATTGTCATATGCACGCCATTTTTGAATTACTCCCCTCATCATCAAGGATCTGAGTATTAAGGAACTGATTAACCTAAGTATCGAATTTACGACCCAAAAAAAAAAAAAAAAAAAAAAAAAAAAAAAAAAAACTAAGTATCACATATTACGGATGTGCCCCCAACTTCATTCTCACATTTAGCAAAAGAGAAAATTTCAAGTACTTTCATATTTCATTATAACAATTCTCTCTCTCTCTCTCTCTTCGAGAGCATAAATTTATGATTTGAGAATGAAACAACACAAATGAATCCCCTTATAATCGATGTAGTTAGTTTTGGATGCCAAGAGATTTCTAATTTAGGAACTGTCTATCATATAATCTTTTTCGTTCAAAGAATATCATCTATTCAAATCCTACTAATTTTACACAAACCATTTTGGGTCAAGGTCAAACAAGCCAAAAGACCTGACTTAATTAATCCATGAATCTTACGAGGTATGCTATGGGCCCTAAGTAGATGGACATACGCGTCCTTACCCTTGTATTATAAAAAAAACATATATATTGCATATATGGGTAATTTTTTTTTTTTTTTTTTGGACAGAAACAGAGGCCCGTTGTATTTATATTAGCGAAAAGGGCCACTATAGGGCAGAAAGTCAGTACAAAGCAAGTCCAACAGAGGTTGTGGAGGAGAAAGGATCCAATTCAAGGGCAGAGTTTGATGCCCATGGGCCTTGGCAGCCCAGTCGGCAACTTGGTTCGCCTCCCTCCTGCAGTACGCGAGTTGTAACCTAGGGAAACTGTGCAGAAGCGCCGCAGCTTCAGAGATGAGCGAGCGAGCTGCCCATGGTGCCGAACATGGATTTTGCACGGCATTGACAAGCGCCCAGCAATCGGATTCCACAGTAAGTTGCCTCCTTTCCATCTTCTTCTGCATTAGGTTCTTTAATGTGAGTGTAAGGGCTTGAACTTCTGTCTGTAGCGCCGTTGATGCTGGGACCGTCGTGGTAAAGCCATCAATGAGTCGGCCATTGTGATCTCGCCAAATAGACGCAACAGATCCCTGAGTTGACCTAGAAGGAAAGGCTCCATCAATATTGATCTTGATTGCTTCATGATCCGGTGGTTTCCACAGTCGATCAGAGTGCGGCAAGTTGGATGGGGAGTGTGTCCACAGAGCATGAGATCAACGCGCTGATTGTGCAGATGCTAAAGCTGTGGTGAGAACCTGTGCTGGGTCTGGAACAGCCCTGCGAAAAACAAAGTGGTTTCGGGATTTCCATATTTGCCAAAGAATATGCGCCAATGTTTCAAAATCAGGTATGGACTTCTTGTTGCGTAAAAACTCAGTCAACCAAGCATCCATTCGATTTGTATTATAATCTGTGGGATTGAGTTGTACTGCTGAATGCGTCCATGGGCACTGCAGAAAGATATGTTCCGTTGTTTCTAGGCTAGAGCTTTGACAAAGCTGGCACATAGGATCAGTTATGATGTTCCTATGATATAGATTGTCCCTGGTTGATAGAGCATTATGACATAACGACCACAGAAAGACACGTATCTTCGGGGGGGTTTTCATATGCCAAATCTTAGTCCAAAGCTGTCGGGGTGGTTGGTAGGAGGAAGATGCGAAATTTTGTACCTTGGAGTCATCGACAGATCGGAGAGAGTTATACCCATTCTTAACAGTATAATCTCCATTCATAGTTCCTTTCCAAATGAGTCGATCCTCTGTACAACCAGTCCGGAGCTGGATTGTCAGAATTTCCTCGACAATATGTTCAGCAAAATTGCTTCTCAGAAGGGGCTCATTCCAGTGGTTGCTGCCTGGAATAATGAGAGCAGCAACCCTCAGTGGTTCTCCTCTTGGTGCAGGGCCGCCAATGAAACCACTATGCAGCCATTTATCATCACGGATTGAGATCCGTGTCCCGTCTCCTACGGACCATTGGAGGTTATGCAGAATGGAATCTCTGCCAAGCAATTAACTCAGCCAACCCCAAGAAGGTCTTGACCCTTGATCAGCGTGCCAGAACTCTGTAGAGCAATGGTAGAGTCCCTTAAAGAGCTGACTCCATAAAGAGGAAGGATTTTGTAGGAGACGCCACGCCTGTTTTCCAAGTAAAGCTTTATTAAAAGTTATCAGATCACGAAAACCAAGTCCTCCCATGTCTTTCCTATCCTTAAGTACATCCCAACGTTTCCAATAGATGCCGGATTTATGTTGATTATTCTGCCACCAAAACCTAGCGACTTTCTTTTCAATAGTTGTACATAAAGACATAAGAATCTTGAAGATAGACATGGCATATTGAGGAATCGCCTGTATTACCGTTTTAATAAGCGTCTCCTTACCTCCTTTAGAGAGGAATTGTTCTTTCCAGCCTTCAAGTTTTGAGTTGACTCGCTGCAAAATCCAGGCGAACATCTCCTTTTTTGATCTCCCCCAATCCGATGGAATCCCAAGGTATTTACCAGTCTTCGTTAGCACAGGTACCCTAAGTTCTTGGGCTAGATTTTCCTGAATATGAGCAGGGCAGGTCTTGCTAAAGTAGATACCAGATTTATTCCTGTTAATTGCTTGACCCGTTGCTAGGCAATATTGGTTCAGAATGTTGGCTAAGTTCTGACATTCCTGAATTTTCCCATCAAGGAAAAATATAGCATCATCAGCAAAAAATAGATGGGATAGAGTAGGACACCACCTGTTGAATTTAATGCCGCGAAGATGATTCATGTCCACTGCTTGATGGATAAGTATGGACAGCACATCCGCCACCAGGATGAAAAGATAAGGGGAAATGGGGTCGCCCTGTCTTAGACCTCTTGATGGGTTAAAATACATTAGATTTTCACCATTAAATTTAACACTGAAAGAAGCAGTTGTAATGCATTGCATAATCCACCTAACCCATTGAGAGTGAAAGCCCAGATGTAGAAGATAGTCTTGAAGGAAGTCCCATTCAATGCGGTCATATGCCTTCTGCATGTCCAATTTGAGAACAGCCTGAAAGGATTTCTTTCTCTTTCTGATTCGAAGCTGATGCAAGACCTCTTGAACGACTAAGATGTTGTCTTGAATTTGCCGACCACTAACAAAGGCAGATTGCTCAATAGATATTAGTTCAGGGAGGAAAGGTTTTAGGCGATTTGCCAAAATCTTAGATATGATTTTGTATATGAAGTTACAAAGACTAATTGGACGGAATTGATCTAGTCGTTCTGGATTTGGTGTTTTGGGAATCAAAGATATGGTAGTTCGGTTAAGTTGAGGTTGCATAGTACCTGAAATAAGAAAATGTTGTACCGTATTGAAGAGGTCTTCTTGAAGAATGTCCCAATGGTGTTGATAGAACATCCCATTTAGACCATCAGGGCCTGGCGCTTTCGTCGAACCCAATTGAAATGCAGCTAGTTTAACTTCTTCTCGGGTAACATCAGCTATAAGGGCCTTGTTCATATCATCTGTTACTTTCCGTGGACATTGCATTAGGATCGGTCGATAATCCCTATGACCTGCCGAGGTATATAACCGTTGAAAGAAAAGGCTAGCCATAGTCTTCAATCTTTCTGGATTTCGGACCCAAGTAAGATCTTCATCCTGTAGCATAGTGATTCGGTTGCGATGTCGCCTCTGAATAGTAGTGCCATGGAAGAATTTAGTATTTTTATCCCCTCATTTGAGCCAACTAACCCGTGACCTCATCGCCCAATATTGCTCTTCTTGCTGCCACAGAGTCTGTATTTCAGTTTTAAGGCGGTTAACCTCCGTTGAATCATAGTTGTTGCTAGATTGGTTGGAGATGAATTGGAGTTGCTGAGTCAAAAGACTTATCTGTTGATTACCCCTTGGAAATTTACGACGACTCCAAGAGGCAAGAGCTGCTGAAACAGATTGCAGTTTAGAGAAAATAGAGGGGTCTGATCGTGGTAGAGAAGACCAAGAGTGAGCAATGACTGATCGGCATTCTGGATCATTTATCCAAAAAGCCTCAAAGATAAAGTTTCGCTTCCACTTAACAACTTTGGCGTCGGTATGCAATAAGATTGGGCTATGGTCAGAGCCTAGCGCCGGTAGAGCATAAACCTCAGCTTCAGGAAAAGTGAGACGCCAAGCAACTGTACACACTACTCGATCCAGTCTCTCTCTAATTAGTTCTTCACCCTCCTGATTATTGCTCCAAGTAAAAGCACAGCCATGACTACCAACAACCATAAGGCAGCATGTATTTAGAAAATCACGAAAAGATTGCATTCGATACCGGTCTGGCGGTCGCTTTCCATCCTTCTCCCAATGGTAGAGGATATCATTAAAATCCCCAATGCAGGCCCAAGGTAATGTATTGGAAAAACTGATGCGATATAGTTCTTCCCATAGGTGCTGTCTGATAGAGTAGACAGCCGGCGCATGAAGACACGTTAGACGCATAGGTATACCCTGCTCCACATCAGTGCAGATCATATCCATGTAGTGAGACGTCTGGTTCTCCATAGTTATAGAGACCCTGTCAGTCCAAAAAACCACCAATCCGCCAGCTAAGCCAATAGGATCTTGAATAAGACAATTCGGAAATTTCAATCTTTGTTGGATTTTTGTGATAACTGCTTTCTGATTTTTCGTTTCCATTAAGAACACCAAGTGGGGCTGTTCCTGGGCCACTAAGGCCCGTAGGGCTCGAACTGTCAGGGATTGCCCAACCCCTGACAGTTCCAGCTTATGATCTTCATTTGTCACATGGTGGCTGTTTAGGGCCAGCCACCACAGCCCAATGTCGAGGTTCATTGACCTCAATGATCGGTGTTTCCAGTAAATGCAGCTCCTCCAGATGCTCCTGTGCAACAGTCCGCACCTCATATGGGTTATACCGTTTAAGCTTCTTAGTAGGAGTAACTTTAGTAGAGAAACGAGTACTTTTTGATTTCTTGATCTTGGAAGATTCAGCAGCAACATATTTACCTTCATGCTCATTTGCCATTAGAGGAACCTTTGCGGTTGCTACTGGTTCATTTCCAGAACTCCCAGCTTGAGTACTCCATTGCAATGGTTCAGCAAAGGTGAGCATAGCACAGTCTAAGGGAGCCTCCACAGGTTTTTTGTGAATGGTGCTGGGGTTTGCCACAGCTATGATCGGGTTTGGCTGTTGAGGCGTTTCTGGAACAGCTTCTTCTGTCATATCGGCATTGCCGTTTGTTTCATAAAAGGTAACCCAAAAGGGGCTGTGTTCACGCACCTCTGCTCGAAGCCATTGTCCATAATACAGATCACGCTTAATATCTATTTTATCTATATCTACAGGATATTCTTTGCAATTCATGGCATGATGACCAAGCTTTCCACAGGAGTAACAGTAATGCGAGAGCCGCTCATAGCGAAAGTCGAGCTAGATATGTTTCCCTTCTAACCTGAGTAATTGACCTGGTATAAGTGGTTCTTGTAGATTGATTTCTACTCCAGCACGCCCTGCTTTAAAGGTGTCTTTGTGTTCTACTTTAATATCAAGTACCTTGCCCACATGTCGCACTACCTTTTGAATCATGCTCTCTGTACATCGTTCTATAGGAAGTCCAAAAATCTGAACCCAAAAAGCACAGGTATTGAAATCATAACAGTGGAGGGGTGTATTCGGCATCCAAGGCTTTAAGATAAGTAAATGACTTGAAAAAAGCCACGGCCCACTATCAAGAACACGCTGTTTTTCTACTTCAGTAGGAAACTTGAACACATATAGTCCTGCCTCCGGTTGGGAAAATTCCACAGAATCAGTGCGCCAGGCGCGCTTCATTGTATTTTGAAAAGCCTGAAAGTTGATAGAAGGAGTTGAAAGGAGTTTACCAACTAAGATCAGCTTGCATTCCTCTATTTTGTCTGCAGGGGCGGCCTCATGCCAGACCTCCATTTCCTGGGCTGACCAAAGGCGACCCATTCTGTGACAAAGAGCGGTAAGGCGGGCGTCATTATTTGGAGTGGGTGGTTCCATCAGAGGGTTGATTAGTATAGACTTATTAAGCAGAACAGGGGATCATCATAGCGAGAGAATGCTTGGTAGAGTAATGGGTATTTCGGGACATCGTTGACATGCAGGAACAGACAGTAAATGAGTCGGGGAAATTGGGTATTGGCGAGCTAACAGATGGGAGAAGTTGGGACATTCACGAACTATGAAGCCATCGATACAGCTCAGATAAAGCCATCGAGACAACGCAGATATGTGTGGTAGAAGATGGAAGAAAACGATGAATCGGGGACATGCAGGAGAAGACAGTAAAGGGTGTGGTCTGGGTATTTGCAAGCTAACATATGGAAAATGGGAAATTCGCAAAGGTTATAGAGCAGGTTAGGGGTGAAGAAAGCTCAGATGGAAACAAGATGGGAACGGAGATGCCATGAAATCGACGAGGAAATTAGGGTTAGCTGTCTAAGACTACCAAGAAGGTAGGGAAAACTCTGCAAAACGAGAGAACGAGGCTCCACAAGAGGGAGAGACTTATATAGACTTACTTGATTGCTATAAAATTTATATATATGGGTAATTTGCCTCCCCAAAGAACTCTTAATTGACACATTTTGTGGATTTAATTACTCAATTAAGAAGAAGTAATCTATTATCGAGTAATGTAGCAATAGTAAAAGGGTCATACATTCTTCCATGCGATTACAAGTTATGTCAAAAACAAACTTCTTCATAAGCACGTAGTTAGGCCCATCAATCTATAACCTTCGAGTTTCTAAGTGGATGAAGTACTTATGATTCAAACCTTCGAGCCTTCTATATACAAAGGATGTGTAACTTTGAAAAAAACGCTGAAAGGGATTTTTAGCCAAATTCACCACAGTAAGAACATTGGAAACGTTACAAAACGTGAATTGAATTTGATCTGGAGAGAGGAATGCAATGTTCAAATAGAAATAGTTAGTGAGTGCAGCAGACATAGGTCTAGACTCTCTACAGAAATTTCCAAATTAGAGTTCATCAAAGGGAGCTTGTATGAAGATTCCATGGAGTTCAAAGTGAGTGAAATCAACAGTAGTGTGAGGTATCACTCCTCTGGGCAACAGTGAGCAGAAGTATTCCAAATGTTATCTTCACAAGAAAGGTTTGTTTACATATCTAGGTATTGCAATAAAACCAAGCTTGCTTTCAAACTTGTCAAAGAACTTTTCATCATCATTGTCATTTTTCCCTTCTAGACAATTTTCATCCTCGTTAGCAGGGCTAGAAGTAGCCATTGGAGTTGTCTCAGCCATAGCGGTTCTAATTTCAATCGCAATAAGAGTAGAGGATTCTACAACTTCTTCTTTCCCCTTGCTAGACAGCACAACCCTAGTATCTTCTACTAGCGAAGTCCTATGAGGTCTAGCCATTGCAATCTCAACTTCAACTTCAGAGGCGAAACCGGAACGTTTTATAAAAAATTTCTATCATTTCTTAAGAAATACTACTACTTCTTAGGCTTTGTTCGTTTCACGGAAAATAATTTCCGTGAAAATGTTTTCTGGATTTTCCGACATTCGTTTCACGGAAAATGAATTCTTTAGAGAAAATGCTAAAAATATTTGATCTCTCTTATCTCACACCTCTACAAATCCTCACTTTTTCCTCATCTTTCTTTTTCTTATTTTCTTTTTTTGTTCGAATTATTTTTTTAATTTTCTTTTTCTTTTTTAATTCGAATTATTTTTAATATCCTTTTTATTTTCTATTTCTTTTCTTTTCTTTTTTTTTTTTTCTTTTTTTGCTTTTTCTTTTCTTTGTTTCCCATCTTCTTCTTTCTTAGTTAGCCGTCGGCCGTCGTCTAGGCGAACCTCGAGCTTGTCGATCTCAAGCTCACGCTCTACACTCTTGCTTATCTTTTTCTTTATTTATTCTTCCCTACAGTTATACATTACTCAAGCAAAGGGCTCTACATGCTTTGCTTCTTTTTAAAATCCATACAAATAATTTTTAGAGTAGATGAGCGTTTGGCGATAATGAGGGAACAAAGATATGAAGTAAGTTTGCCTGTATTTAAAGGCAAGTTCATATTTGCTGGATTTATATGTCGGTAAGCGTGATGCATGCCTAAGTGGTGAAGTCTTAGAAAATATTTTCCTTATCGAACACCGCAAAATATTTTCCGAAACATTTTCAGGTTTTAACCGAACATCAGAAAATATTGTCATTTTCTTGGAAAATGACTTCTGGGAAAATATTTTCTGGAAATGGCCCATTTTCCACAAAACGAACGGATCCTTAAAATTGCCGCCCTTTCCTTAACGTTCTTGGCATCTACCACTCTAAGACTTCCAAGAGGAGACGGAAGATTACCCTAATTCGAGGTGCCTCGATTGTCTTTGTGACAATGCTTCGAGATTCCTTCTGGGTCGGTGTGGATGGAGTAGCACTTGATGATCTTCCCATCCTGGGTCAACGGATCAACGAAGTACCCTGACTCTTGGTTTCTGATTCGGGCTGGTAAGGAATGTGGATGAGAGTTGGTTTTCAGGCTGCCCTATAGGCCATTATTGAGCTTTTCAGTGATCCATGAATGTCGAAGCATGCTTTGCGAGAAATGCCCTTGGATTTGGGTGCCATTTCATGACTTGTAAAAGTGTTAAGGAAAAAGTTTGAATCATTGGGGCCGAGCTTTCTGAGTTTATATGTATTTTTCCTAGCATTAAAGAAGCCTACAGAGCTCTCAATGTAGATTCTAACTTCACCAGAGAACGTAAATCTCATGTTCCTCAAAGTAGTTTTCCTCTCAGATACATTGTCATGCACAGATACTCACAAATTGTCTCAGACTTGAAGCCACCTCCAAAATTGACATTTTCGTTCATGAGGCTAAACTTCTCTAGGCAATAAAGAACACTATTGCTTTCTCTTTACCACACACCATCTTCTTCCATATGTACAGGATAGTTAAATAAATAAATAAAAAAGTCAAGGGAAATTGCCCTATGGTTCATTCATCCAAACAATCTTTAGGCAATTTAATGTTGAACTTAACATTCATGCAACCACACTTGATTTTGTGACGGAAATTAATAGAAGATGAGCCAGATCGCTTTTTTTCCTGAGGTTCGCACTCGTCGCAACAGTCGTGTTTTTGCATGTTTGCGACACCGTGAGAGTAGACGCAAGCACAGACATCGGATACAGCGTCTGCAATGGGCAAACCTTTCGTCCTTTTGATCTCTTCGATGATTGTCGGGCTGGTCTCCAGGGTTTTTTAGGGCTTTGTTATGGCAGTGCAGTATGCAGAGCTACCCCTGCACAGTCCGACTGCAGTCACTACTTAGTTTTATGCGAGGAGATACTTGCCAAAATGTGTCATTGGAGCATCGGGTATCAGGTTCAACTCGAGGATCGTCAGCTTTGAGCTTCGGATCTAGAAATACTCCTTCGACGAAAACTAGAAATTTCCAGTGGCCTTCACTTTTATAGTGGCTCGATGTGCGTATAAATTGAACGGAGGGAGTCGTAGGTATTGAGATGCGTCGAGATCTTTAGTCGTAAATTAGATATTTGTACACGATTCTTTGATGGAAAATCAGGCCATGTTATGGAATACTTGATTGGGTATAACATTTTTTATATAAAAAAATCCGTAATAGTTCGATATAATCTTATGTATATAGTTTTATATATTGGTAAACTAACACAAGGGAAAATTGTTTAAGAAGTCTTAAACCTATTACACTTTTACTAATTTAGTTTTAAACATTTTCGTATTTTACCAATTAAGCCAATCCAGCCAATTTTAGGTAGAAATCGCAGACATAAACACCAGTTGTCCATTGTTGATGTGGACAATTTTAATAATATTTTAATATTTTTTCACTTTTTTATTATTTTATTTTTCTTTTATATTTTATTTTTAAACTTTGGCCAATGAGGGCCACGACGCCCTTGCCAAGATCTAAGAGAGGGTGTTAGGCATTGGCGATTTTACTGTGGCTGGTGAGGTGTCATTACCCTCATCGACCAACGAGCGAAGGTTTCAGCCCTCACTTGGATCTAGGTGAGGGCCTATCGCTCTTGTTCACGGTTGGCAAGAATGCATCGAAAAGGTAAAATAAAACAAAGAAAAGAAAAATCTTAAAAAATTTGAAAAAATATTAAAATATTATTAAAAATTTGTCAACATTAGCGCTAGTTATGCCACGTAGGAAAATCGATGTCATGTCAGCAATTCTGGCCAAAATTGGTCGAAGGAATTCAATTAGTAAAATATGAAAAAGTTTAGGAAAGACTCAAGTAAGACAATTAAAATGTTTATGATTGAATTAACAAAAGTATAATTGATTTATAATTTTTTAGACAATTTTTTTAATGATCCAACAAGCAACTCCTTGAGCAGTGCGATAGCCGCGAGGAGCCTTTTCTTTCTGGGCTTGAAAAATTACAAATCCAGAGTTTCTTTCCTGAATTTGAAGTGGGGAAAGGGATATCCGAAAGTCCCCATCTCGCTCGAGAATCTTGAATTGTCTCAAAGCCAG
Organism: Eucalyptus curtisii; assembly: GCA_017140595.1. NCBI lineage: Eukaryota > Viridiplantae > Streptophyta > Magnoliopsida > Myrtales > Myrtaceae > Eucalyptus > Eucalyptus curtisii. The sequence goes on along the minus strand of CM029501.1, from coordinate 10,280,919 downwards.
AGAAGTCGGAGGATTGGTTTTCGACCGCACCTGCCCATATTTTTCTTTCTTGTCGGATTCTTTGGGAGATGAAGAAAAAATCGATGCCCCAGGCTCGCTATGTGAAGATTTCTTTGACTTGGATGCTAAAGATCGGATGGTTCTTGCTTTAAGGAAGGTGCCCTGCTAAAATTAAAAGCAGAAAACATTTTCCCACTAGAATTTTTCTCATATATGCAAGCATGAAAAATGGGACCGGCAAAAGCAACTCTCTTACCTGACTCATATTTTTAAGAGAAACGGTTAACCTAATATGATATCATAGTATAGGATAAAAGATCAAATCCTAATACGCTCTTTCAAACTCATCAACCGGGATATTAGGCTCATAATTTGCTCACAAGAATACAAGAGTCGAATTTTGTGAGGGTTGACATGTTTACACGCTGGAAAGAGTGTTATTTTATTTTATTTTTTTGAACAGGGAAAGAGTGTTAAATAATATGCTATTTGTACGTTATTGACCTGGTCCTACTGATTTAAATTTGGGGAGAAAATAGTAACATTGGACATGTTATTGTAAGAATTTTCCTGATGTGGGCTACATAAATTGAAATTGTAATTAACCGTTTTTATGGAGTTGATCTAATAAGATAGGATATAAAGTTTCTTAACAGTCGAATATGGGCCTGGCTTGTGTGAGCCAACTTGGGCCCGGCCCGTGATGAGAGGGTCCATCCAAAACTCTATAAATAAGCTAAGGTCCCTCCTCTAGCCCTCACTTTTTGCGATTCTAAACGCACACACCCACTATCACATAAGGAACACTCATGAGGGGCGGTCTCATCGAGCCAGGGTATCGAAGGTCATAGAGGAGAAGATCTTCAGCGTCAAAGGCTTGAATTGCTACCGTTCTGCTTCAAGAACCATGGATTCTAAATCAGGTACGCAAATCTTCGTCTTCTCCTTTAGGACATTCAAGTTTCTAGCTATGTCGATCTTGGGAAGCCATTTCGACGGCCTACAGTTATTCTTTTTTTTTTTTTTTTGGGTATCTAGGATCCGGCTTGGCACAACCTTACAAATGCTCACGGCCACAGTAGGGCCCGACAGGCCCCAACATCGACCACCAACTATACCTAAAGGGGAGCTAACCCAGGACCCCACCACTAGGACTCCCCACTTAAGACGCTAGCAACCGGAGATTCGAACTCGTTTTCTCGGCAATGAGGTAGTAAGGCGCAAACCATCACGGCTACCCACCGGTGGGTTACAGTTGTTCGTTTCCTCAGCAATGAGGTAGTAAGGTGCAAACCATCACGGCTACCCACCGATGGGTTACAGTTGTTCTATTTGCTTCCTTATATGTTCATAAAATCAACCATTTCACTAATGCACAAAAGACCGTGGTAAAGATCCAAAAAGGCGTCGGTGCATCTTTGCTTTGTAATGATAAGTGTGTTACAAGGTCCTGTCATGAACCAAGGCTTCTTGAGATCAAGGGAGTGACTAAGAGAATCGAACATGTGACCATAGGCATTTCAGATCAATTGAGAATAAATCATACACCACTAAGGGTGCGTTTGGTAACGTTTCTGTTCAAAAATTGTTCTAGGGAACATAAATAGAAAAAACTATTTCTATCTATTTCTGTTCCGGGGAACAATTTTTGAACAGAAGAACGTTTTTGGTAAACTTGTTCCTAGAATAGAAAAAAAAAAAACAGAAACACGTTTGGTAAACTTGTATAATTTTTTTTCTTTTTTCTTTTTTTTCTTTTTTCTTTTCCCTTTTTTCTTTTTTCTTTTTCCTTCCTTTTGGCCGGTCGCCGGCCTCGGCCATGGCCAGTGATCGGCCGACGAGGACCGGCGGCCTCACCCAGCCATGGCGAGGCCCGCCGGCCCCCGGCAAGGCCAGGCCGAGCCTCGCCGTGGCTGGGCGAGCTCGCCCAAATCCGGCGAGGCCGAGTTTGCCTAGGGGCCGGCAAAGCTTGGCCTCACCGGGGGCGGTGACGCTTCGGCGAGGTCGCCAGCCCTCGACGGCCGGTCGCCGACCATGGCCGAGGCCAGCGACTGGCCAAAGAAAAAAGAAGAATAAAAGAATAAGAAAAGAAAGAGAAGGAAAAAATAGGAGAAAGAAAAATTGTTTCTCGGAAGTGTTCTAAGAACAAGAAACAAGTTTTTTTTTTGTTTCTTGTTCTTGTTCCAAATTTGTTCCCGGGAACAAAAAAATAGATTTGGAACAAAAACGCAAACGAATGCGTTTCTATTCTTTTTTGTTCCCCGGAACGAAAAAACAGAAATTGTGTTCAAGAACAGAAGAAAAGATCACAAACAAACAGCACCTAAGCCAACTACGGCGATGGTCTCAAGACAACAATTTGATAATCTTCTCTTTCAATAGTTTATCTACCAGCAATGAAACCTCATATTAACAAGTTTGTCTGCCATTTATACGACATTTACGAACAATATATGTGTCGCTAACAATTTGGCGTCCTCCTTACCCATTCTTCCTATTTCCCCTATCAATCATTAAATAATCTTTCTCAACTAAACTTTAAAGGGTAAAAGTAGACGGTTTTTTTGTGGCTCGTTAGTAAATATATGTGAGTTGACAAATATGAGTTATATTTGTACAATATGTGTATATATAACTTCAAGGCTTGTCAATACCATTCAATGAAAAACCTTCCTTGCACTTTGTGAATTCTTAAACATCCACAAACGAACCCATCTCTCGCATAAAGCTATACAATCCATGATAAATTCCGACAAATTTTGGATATATTATTCTGCATTGTGTCACTGATGATGCAACAAAAGAAGAAACCGTCAAGAAAGAGTAACATCACGACGTTTTTGTTGAAGGGCTGTGTCTAAGACCTTGTTTTGCATCACTCAAGGTATCGTTCGTTCCTATGGTCTTTCGTGGTACCCAAAATTAGGATATGTCATTCTGCATTTTCTGTCACCGATGATGCAACAACAGAAGAATAAGACAAGAAGGAGTAGCACAATGGCGTTTTTGTTGACGGTTGCGTCTAAATACCTTGTTTTGCATCACTCAACGTATCAGCTGGTTCTCATCTCCAAAGATGGTCGACTCTTGAAAACCGTAAGGCTCTTGCGTTTTGGTGAAGCTCGGCAGCATATTTCTGAAATAATACAGTAATACCGCTCATCTAATGTAGAGTATCACATCTGCCGTCACGTTTAACTTCTTAGTGTGCTAATTACAAGGAATCTACCAAGAGGGAATCGATAATTCAGCACTAAAGCCGAACGGTGGAACAAACTCTTATTTCAAAAAACGAGTGCAAAACAGTATATAAACCCTGGAGCGTTGGCTAACATTCATGTCATCGCACTTGGTTTCCAGACAAAAACTCATTGAAGATGAGTCATGTTGTTGTTTTCCGGAGATTCACAATCGTTATGGTAGTCGGGCTTTCTTGTGTTTATGACTCCGTGAGTGGAGAACCAAACACAGACATCTTCGACAGAGTCTGCAATCGGGTCAAGTTTGGCCCGTCCTTCCTTTCCATTATTGTCGAGCTGGTCTTCTCCAGGATTTAGCAGAACATACCGCCACGAGGGGCTGTGACTACTATGACACAAATCCGCAGTTTCCAGAGCTTTGTTATGGCCATGTTGCATGCAATACTGAACTTTCACAGTCTGAATGCGTTTACTGCTTACGAGTATGTGAGGAGATACTTGGCAAATTGTGTTACTGGAGCCTCAGTTATCAGGCTCAACTCGAGGATTGTCAGCTTCGGATCGAGCAATACTACTTCAATGACAATTACAACTTTTCACTAGTCTCAATAACCTGATGTCGATCTGATGTCCATTATAAGTTGAACAGAGAGAGTTGTTTGCACGAGATGTGCCAAGATTTCTGGTTGTCGATGATGTAGCTGCACACAATTCTCTAATTAAAATAAGGCCATGGCATGGAATACTTGATCGAATTATGTATATAGTTTTATGAAGTGATATCATCAGAGCTTATGAATGTTAATTTCATGCCAATCTATTGACCAATTTCGTAATAACTTAAATTTTAGGCAATGACGGTTAACTTAACATAATACCAGAGCACGGGTTAATCATTCAAATCTTGATCTTGACGCTCCCTCTCAAACTCATTAACCGTGATATTGGGCCATAAATTGCTTGTAAGAAAAAAAGAGTCGAGTCTTGGGAGGGTAAAGGACTGGCTTGCAAACGAGGAAGAGCGTTGAGTAATACGCTTTTTTGTATGACTTTTCCTAAGAAGTTGAAAGCTTTGGGGGGAAGTACAAGCTCTTCTTGTGGAGGCTCGCGGTTTGTTGAGCCGGTTCTAAAAAGCCTCCGTAGTCTATCGCGGGAGAGAGGCCAACTGGGTCATGAATTGAGTTGCTAAAATCCGGAGAGAAAATTCACTACCCCCAAATTGGCTTACCCAACCCCCTTACTCTTTGGGATTTACTTTATCTTGATGTTTCTTTAGAGACTCCTGTTATGAATACTTTCATCTTAAATAAAATTTGTTCTTTTGACAAAAAAATATTTTTTAGGGGGGGAGGGGGAATAATTAGTCTAACAATCAACATTTTAATCTATTAGTCTCCTATATTTTCATAAAATCAGCCATTTTACCGTCACACAAAAGACATCGATAAAGATCCTAAAAAGCGTCAGTGTAGCACCCTATGGATTATGTCGGCGAATGTTTACTTTGTACCAAAGGAAAAATAAGTTTGTTAAAAGGTCTTGTCATGAAAGACGGACTTACATGCAAACAAACCAAGGCTTCCTGATATTAAGAAGTGATCGGGGGATTCAAATACATGATGACCTGAGAGAGGCCTAATAATTCTTACACCACTAAGTCAACCATGAGGACGGTCTCAAGAAGGCAATTTGATAATTTTTCCACATAGACAGATTATCTATCGGCAAAGAAACTTAAGAAGAAGAAGAAGAAACATCAACGTCACGGCGTTTCTATTGACGATTGCGTCCATGACTAGTAGTAACATCACGGCGTTTCTATTGACTACTACATCCACGACCAAGAAGAAGAAGAACATCACGGCATTTCTATTGACGACTGCATCCGCGACCAGTAGTAACATCACGGCATTTCTATTGGACGCAGAAGAAGAAGAAGAAGAAGAAGAAGAAGAAGAAGAGAAGAAGAAGAAACATCACAGTGTTTCTGTTGACAACTGTGTCCACAACCAGTAGTAACATCATGGCATTTCTCTTGACGACTGCATCCACGACCAAGAAGAAGAAGAAGAAGAAGAACATCATGGCGTTTCTATTGACGACTGCTTCCACGACCAGTATTAACATCATGGCGTTTCTATTGACGAAAGAAGAAGAAGAAGAAGAAGTAACATCAACATCACAGCGTTTCTATTGACGACTGCATCCACGACCGCTAGTAACATCACAGCGTTTCTGTTGACCATTCCGTCCACAACCAAGAAGAAGAAGAAGAAGAAGATCACGACGTTACTATTGACAACTGCGTCCATGACTAGTAGTAACATCACGGCGTTTCTATTGACGACGGCATCCATGACCATGTTTTGCATAATTGAACATGGGAATCCAAGTTGGACTTGAGCTCTACCCGATAAGGCAGATACTTCGGATCCTACTTGGACTATATAGGAAGCTGCTACTACGGGGGCATGATACTCATCAAATAATTAACAGAATATGCGCAAAGGATCCTTGGAAGCATTGAGATCATTGTACAAATCTTTCTATTAGACAAGCATAGCGTTTCGATTAAATAGGCACATTAAACCAAATTAATTTTCTATTACGAGACATAAAAGTTGAATTATGACCTTATAAGATGAAAACCCGGAAATAGTCTGCTCTACATGAAAGTGCTGCATCAAGTTACCGTTATGAGGCATACATGATAAATGCATACATCTAATGCAAGATTTATCGACACGCTCGTCCGGAAATTACATTTTCACTCAAATAAATATGGTTGAGCATAAGCTTTTGCACTCGGTCGGGATGAAGCTTTTGATGATTTCATATAATTGCTATGCTTAGTGTGCGACTCGTTGGTTGGTAAGTGTTGGTAGTTTGTTTATAAAATAAATGAAGAGGTGCCTTGTCCCACATCGAAAAGATGTGAGTCGCGCGTGGACGAGATTTGACACTAACGGACGATCATTTTTTTTATTGAAAATTCGGATTTATTTCTATAAAAATTAACTATAAAGTCTTGTTGAAACAGTGCGATTGTTCACAAAAAAGTTACGGTTATTTTTTATTTATTATTTATTTAATTCCAAATTTTTTATGTCTTTTCAACATAATATTTGAGATGTATTTGTTCATTTTGCAACCTTTCTCGAAAAGTTGCCTTTGTTCATTTTTGCAGCCTTTTGAAAAGTTGCATCTATTCGAAAGACAGATATAAGTACGTTTATTTTGAGATCAAACTAACTTCCTTCTTCCATTTTCGTTTTCCTTAGAAAGAATATACAGCCATTTTTTCTAATTGTTTCTCATGAGAGACCCTGGAGAAATACTAGAATTACTATCTAGTATTATTATTTGAGACTTTATTGTATGCTAGAGGAAATTTGCCGGTAATCATTAGCAACATTGTGGGGCAAATAAATCCTTAAAGAAAATTATATCACGTCTCAAAGTCCGACTTGATTACTCTAAAGATCCGACTTCATTATTCTACCCAATTCGAAACCATATTTTCCAACAGTAAACAAGTTCAATCCACAAACATGACATATATCACAATACTGTTATGGAGCACAATATATCATGCACCGAACAGTTTTGTTGTATCAACTTTCGTGGGTCGGATGGGGTAGAGTTTATCAATTTTTTGATGAAATGAACTTTTTTTAAGGCAATAATTTAGGAAAAGATTACCCAATTCTTAGGATCATCTAAATTTTATTTTTTCGAAAACCCATGTCAATTATTGATGAGAACTTGTCAACCATGGAGAAAGGCGGAACCAGAATTCAGAGAGAATGGAGGAGAACATGAATCTTTTGAGAATGTAAGTGGTGGAAGTAAAGTACATATAAGTTCGATTAGATTTACGGTATGGTGGGCACATTTTTTCTTCTTTTATAGGCCATGTTGTCTTCCAACCAATCTTTTGATTAGTAAGTTACAGATAGGAACATCACCCCATTTATATTTAGTTAAGTATGTTATGTGAGTGATATCCATAAGTTATTGTCGCGACCTCTTTTTTTGGCGCCCGCAATCAGGTACGGGCGTCTAAGGAGGCTAATGGCTCGGCTGAAATTAGTTATGCCCGGACTCTCCCAAGTCCACCAATTCACGACTTTAATAGTCTAAGTTTTTAACCTGTAAATTAATTTTTAGAATGGAGTCGCCACTAATCAATTTGGGGTGGGTTGATTAGACACCCAAGCGAAGTATCGGGAGAAATACTCACTCTGCAACCCGGAGAAATTAGGATCGGGGACTTGATTACACTAGTTAATCACTAATGCCCTTTCAGTACCTAATCTTGTTTGAATCTTGAGGTTTTTGGATGTTCAAGGGATTTTCCATGCATTTTTGGGAGGAAAAACATTTTTGAGTCATTTTCTAATTTTTTTTTTTTTTGGACATAAAAGGGATTTTTTGGTATTTTTGGAAAAATACAAGTCTTTTTGGCTTTTTTTTTTGGAAAATATGAAATATTTTTGATTTTTTTTATTTTTTCGAAAAATAGAAATTTTTTTTAATATTTTAAATATTTTTCGGAAAATAAAGAATTTTTTATTTTTTCTTGATTTTTTTTTAAATAAAACATTTTTTACTATTTTTTTATTATTTTTTGATTTTCTGGAAAATAAATTATTTTTTATTATTAGTAATTGGCCCAAAAAACAAAGCGAAATAAGCCCACTTCTCCTAGGCCCATGCAAATTCGGCCCGCGCAACTAACCCTAGGGGAACCGGGTCACGCGCCCGACCCGATTCCACCCGGTTCGCGGCGCTCTCTCTCTCTCCCACCTCTCTCTATTTGCGGCGCCCACGGAGATCGAAACGTCACCGGACAAACGGCGACGATGGCGGCGATGACGGGCGACGGATCTGCTACGTGGCGGCAACTAGGAAGACAAAGAACGGCCGGCTACTCGACGGGGACGCGGTGCGGTGGTTCGATGGTGGTGACGGGTGGAGATGTAGAGGGGAACGAGACGGAGCGCCGACCGGCAGGCTGGATCTCGCGGTGGCTCGAGGCGGCGCGGACGGATGGCGAGCGTCGGCTGATACCTGGTTGGCGCAACGTGGCGGCGAACGGTGGCAGTGACGAAGACGGGCGGCGACGGCGACGCCTCGGCTCCCGGATCCGGCACCTTTCCCTCTCTCTCCGAGTTTGCTCGCCGTTCGGCCTTGGCTCCGCCCACGAGCTCCTCCGACTCCGATCTCTTCCCTCTCCCTTAGATCTGGCCCTCCTCTTCGCTCATGCTCTCTCTCCCCTCGGGCTCGCTCGTCGCCGGCCTCCCTCGAAGTCTCTCGGAGGGAGGTCGGTTTGAGTTCGCGACCCGATTTCTGCCTTGCTCGTTCTTCGAACTCCCCGAAATCTCTCGGGGACCCCTCTGAACTTGCTGGCTTGTGTGTTGTTCGACGATGGTGGTGCCCTCCTATTTATAGGCGGGGAGGAGGCCGGTCGACGGAGGTTTGGCCGCCGGCCCTTGGTGCGTCGACCGGACTCCCGCGGCTGAACCGGCGTCAAATCCTCGAGGGCTCTAGCTAGGCCGCCTACCGTATTAAAGGCGTGTCTTCTCCACTTGCCATCGCCGTCTCCCTCCTTCCGTCCGGCATCGCGCGCGTCGGACTCCATCGCGCGTCGCAACTCCAGTGGGGAAGAAGACAAAGAGGAGGCGGGGAGGAAGAGGACGAGAAGGGGAAAGGGGCGGGCTTTGGCGGAAATGGGCCCCAAGGGCCCATGCGAGGGCGCTTCTCTCTTTTTTTTTTTTTTTTTAGTTTTTGTTTTGCGGTTTTGTTGTTTTTATACGGTTTTTTTATTTATCCGAAAAAGACAAAATAAAATAAAAAATAAAAAATAAAAGAAAACCTAACAAATAATTTAGGCGTCAACAGCTGCCCCTCTTTGAAGGTGAGTTCGCAGAAGTTGCATTCAAAGACAAACTGATGCCTAAATTTTATCCGTGCATGCGTAGCAGATTATATTTTATTTGAAACGTATTATTTTATGCAGAAAAAGAGCAATATACTAAGACAGATAAGAAGATACCTGTAGTTACTTACCGGGAGTGAGTGAGATAGGGTGTGAACCCCGAGTTTGGCAAGTATTAAGGCGTCATCTTACCTGGTGATTTGAGGAGGTTGCTTTTCCAGGACTCGAACCATTCTTCGGTCACCTGTTAAAACAATCAATAATTTGTCTAGGACCCGAACCTTTCTTCGGTTGCCTTGACGGGAAATTGCTTTTCCAGGACTCGAACCATTCTTCGGTCACTTGTTAGAGCAATAAGTGATTTGCCTAGGACCCGAACCTTTCTTCGGTTGCCTTGACAGGAAATTGCCTTCTCAGGACCCGAACCATTCTTCGGTCGCCTATTAGAGTAATCAGTGGTTTGTCGAGGAACCGAACCTTTCTTCGGTCGCCTTAACGGGAGATGCGCCGACCTTTCTCAGGGCATCTGTTTGTGGGTGCTTGATCTTTATCAAGGACACCAGTTGGTACTCGACCTTTCTCGGGAGATGCGCCGACCTTTCTCAGGGCATCGATTTGTGGGGTGCCTGACCTCTGTCATGGACACCGATTGGTACCCGACCTTTCTCGGGAGATGCGCCGACCTTTACAATGGGACGCAATGTAGGCTTGACTGATGTGTAAAAAGGTGAGAGCTGGTGGTTGTCTTGGCATTTGTCACCGGTTTTTCTTCTCACTGTCAAATGGAGGTTCTATCAATTGAACCACAATAGCAACAAATGGCTGTATTTTTTACTGGAAGGCATTGGCCTTGCTTTTACCAGGCACACTGCTTTTTTATGCCCCTATTTTTTATTCCAGTTCTTCATTTATGGGCATTGACCTTGCTTTTACCAGGTACACTGCTTTTTCATGCCCCTAGTTTTTTTATTGCTTGAGGAACTAATCTAGACAAGTTCAAGCAAACGCCATTGTTAGACTGTTAAGTCTTCATCTTTTGCCGGCGCTCTTGATTTTGCTGCTCGAATGGCAGTAACTTCTGTTTTGCCTCCATGTGAGGGTGAAATTACAAACTCAATTGGGTTGTACAATGAATACAAGTGCTTAAAGAAAGAATTGCTCTTCGTCATTCTAAGGCACTTAAATTAACGCGAGTGTTCATATGCAATAAAGACACCCGAAGATTGATGCAAGTGCGAGCAAGAAAATTTATATCCCTTTTCTCACCTTGTGATGCTGATTTGCCTTGTCTTTGACATGCTCCAATGTGGGGTGATTCTTAATGAGAGAAGCTTCACCAGTGTATGGGGCTCGAAAGGGGGTGAGCAATGAAATGCCTCTCACTATTTTGGTTATCGTACCATTCGCGAGAGAACTCTTTACCCTGCAGTCACGGAATCTTCTGCACTCATCTAGCAAGTGTATAGATGGGGGACTGTGTGTAGGATATGGCTTGCCTATCATCATTTTGACGCGCCTCATCTAGCATGCTCAATCAATCTTGTATTCTTCACTTAGTTATACATTACGATAATCCTCAATGGAATCGGTGATTTGAACAGACGAAATCATCATGCAAAAATCCATTTGGAGAAGGCATGCAGCATTTTTAAGTATGAGAGAGTTTGTACTCTCAAAACAAATGAATGATTTTTACTCAAGAAACCCTACTGACAACTTTAGGGGTATTCACTTGGTGAAATTGTATTTACAAATGTGATGAGATTTGAACATCAAAAAGAGTTATTTACAAAGGATTATTTACAAATGGGTGTCGCTAGATTGCTCCTATTGGTTAGGGACATGACATACGAAAGATCAACCGGGGATTGGGAATCGATCGGGAATTTCTGCTCTTGCCTTTTGCGAAGAGAAGCTGTACAAGTAGATCAATTAGTCGGCCAAAATCAAATGTGAGTTGAGGCTGAAGATTTTCTGTCATTTGTTTTGGCGATACTTGAGACGCCATTTGGCTTGGGAGGGTTCATCATGGTCGCGTGTCTCTCATTGATTTGTTTTCGTATTTTTGACGATCGTGTGATCCGCAACAAATAAGAGGGGTCTTGTTAGTCGAAGCTCTCTCAAGAGTCGACTATCTTGGGAGCGATACAACATTACCCTTTCTTGGTTTACGAGATGTTTGAATGGTCCCGAAGTATGAGGAGGATATGAAGTCTGCACTTTTACTTTGTTAGGTCACATGTTCTCTCGTAATTTGCAAGCGCAAGAGAAGCAAAACCTTTTTTATTATTATTATTACTATTTTTTTTTTACCAAGCGGCTAACTGCCGCGTCGGGGATTCGAACCCCAGACTTCGGACCGTTTTGCTTCTTCCCGGGTACCACTCGGCTAGAGGCGCCGATGGTGTCCGTAGGGCGCTTCTTTTTTATTTAACCAAACCGGCTCTTGGACGGCATGTCCTTTCATACCAAGTTAGGTAAATCGATATGGGTCACTTGATTTGCCCAAATTAACCATCAAGCTTGTTTCTTGAATCCTATGCTTCTTGTCAATAGGAGAAAAAATGTCACAAGCGAGTCCAGATACTGGGAGTATTGGAAACGATACCAAATTACTCTTCCCCAGAGTTTATATTTGCTGACTCCTAGGGATATTTGAATGTCGATGACGGCCTCATCGTCTTGACAAAGTTCAATGTCTCTTCCGATTGGCTTTTCTCATTTGTGGCCATGTATGCATGATTGATGGTTGTTGATTCATCTTCAACGCTTTCCTTTTGTGGAATTTCTCCTTCTGTCTTTGACTATAGCTCCAGTTTTCTGATGGTAATTATTTTTTGGAAGAACATGTGTCTGGAACACGGAGTGAAGCTTCCAGATTCTAAAGGCGTTATGCGGAGTAGGGGGCTATAGATCGCCTTGACTGTCTGGATTTTCTCCCATTGTGATAATGAATTCAAAGGAAGAGAAGAAATTTCTTCCTTGTGCTTCTTGGCTTGTCGAAGCTAGAAATCCCTTCAATGAAACTGCATCGTCTAATTTTTCGGGCATGTCGGGGGAGAAGATAATGCTCCGTCTTGAGAAGGAGTTGGATACGAGTGAGGTGGAGTGCACTGAGCTCCCGAGGACGGCTTGCAAAAGTAGCATGGGGGAGGTTATCCGCCTCGAGCTATCATGGTGTGCATGCTTCGAGTTTAACAAAGTATGCCTATGCCTATTACCTCCTATTTTTTGTTTCTGTACATAGAGAAGAGGGGACGTTATTTTCAAAATTATGTTTAGGGAATAAAACTTACCCTTTTTGAAATAGGATGATCCTTTTTGTTTGCCCCCGCTTTCTTGAAAGGATGTCTTTGAATTCGGCGAGTTCACACGATGTGCCGGCTTCAAATGCTTCTGTCATACTAAGTCAAAGGGGATGATATTTCGAGACACGAAATGGATGAGTTAGAAAAACAAACATGATTTAACATCTTGTTTTGACAAAAACTTTTGTAACGAAATGTTTTTTGTTTTCAAAAGTATATAACTTTGGGGGAAGAAAGCATGAGGAAGCCCGGCCCTCGGTATTTTCCTCGGATGATATTTTCTTTTCATGGTTGGATAGCATCACCGGGCTGGTTTGGAATACCGCCTCATGCCTTCAAAATACTAGAATTATACATTAGAGTACTTGGAATGGAAAATACAACAGTAGCACACTAGACTAGATAAGAAACATGAAATCATAAAAACAAGTAAAACCCATGAAAACTCCTATGTAAAGGAGCGCTTTGATAGTCTGGTCTTGAAGCTAAACATCTTTGAATTCCTCGCCTTGAGATTCGAAGTATTCGCATGCGATGACCGAAGCTACGGAAGTGTAACCCATGCAGCCAACAGCGATGCTTGCGGGACAAAGCTTTTATGAACCACTTCATTAACTCCTCTTCAGCCAGTTCAGGGTGGATTTGCATCATGAAAGCCCTCCACCTCCCTGCATATGTTCGGAAATCCTCCATCGGTCTTCTTCGAAGTGGGCCAAATTCTCGCAAGGCGGTTCGGTTCCAATCTGGTTTTGGTGCGATGCAAGAATGTGGAAGTCGGCTTGCTACAATCCTTTATGAGGTAAATATTTGCTGTGAAGAACCACCGTAATGCAGACCCCGTAAGAGTTTATTGGAACGCCCGAGTTGTAAATAACATCGGGCCATAATACCGACTCATTTCAGCGTGGAGATCGCAAGTGAGCCACGGGGCAAGTCGTGCCGTTATACTTGCGGAGATTGGGTATCCACATTTCTATGGGGGTCAGGATCCTATGAGGACAAGACGGGCCTGATGTGTCTCGGTTAGGCCACTGGTTTTCCCACTGCATATTCATCGTAGTGGTGAATTTTTCTGCTTTAGGGAAGTTAGACTCTATCGAGATTACCCCATTGCTTTCTTCCGGGTCAAAACTGCCGAAGGAGGATGAGGCATTTAAGCTATCTTCATGGTCAGGTGACGAGCTTAGTACTTCGTTGGGATCGTAGCGGATAAAGACGTACGTCTCCTCCTCCGACGGGCCTTCATCCCCGGGTGAGAGCGGGGAAACGGTTATACGATGAATCGTCGGTTTCATTGAAATAACATTTGGAAGTCCTTGGGATTGTATTCTAGGGACGGGAAGTATTCGAGGGTTGTATTCTAGGGGATGGTAGCCTTCAAAGTTTGTATTCTTGGGAATGCTCGAAGTTTTGGTACGGTGGCTCGTCGGCGGACGCCGAATTGATCTGTTTAGGCTTTCTTTTCTTGGCCTCTGGTCCAGACCTTTTGAGTAAGGCCCTGCGTTTCGCCAGCTCGATTTTGTCAAGGGAAGTGAGAGATATTAGAGTTTCACTCTCTGATTCACTTTCTAGGTTGATAGGGGTCGGTATTCTCTGGACCCTAGCTCTTGTAGTAAGCTTAGGGAGTTGTCTTATCGTGCCCCGATTTTGAACAGGCTCTGTGTCTTGGATCTCGTACAAAGGCTCCTTGCCTTTCTTAGTGGGAAACCTTTCAGTAATAAGACGCTGCTCAGTTGCCCATTTATCATGCAAGGGTTCATTGACTTGTTCCTCTCTTATCTTGGCGACTAACGGCTCCTCGTGCTCCGCGATCATCGGTTCTTCGTAGGGCAAGGCGATGTCGGGGCGACGTCAATATCATATTCTTGGTGGAAAACATGAATTAGTTCCCTCCGGGTTTTAAGGGGACTAATCTTCACGACAATGTACCATCGCAAGGCAAGGCCGGTCAAGTTTGATTGGTATGATTGAATCATCCTTCGAACCGGTAGGCTTGTAAGTAGGTTTACGGCGGGAGGTATTAGCATACCTTTCGCATTCGGGTGCTTTGAGTTTTTCGGGGATCTCAATGCCGGCGTAATTGGACAGTCCATAGGATTACGCCCTGCGGTGGTTTAACTTTTTCATGATCTTTTCAAACTGTCTATGGTGTTGGTTATTCTCCGGTGAATTCGCGGGTGTCATGACGGTGCTTAAAGCGGCTACGGAGTTGGGCTCGGCTTGAGTGGATTCCATTTGCCTCGAGAGTTGTCGAAGGACAATAGACATCATCCTACGCCGTCTTCAATGTGGGCGGCGATTTTGTACATCATTACGATCGGGCCCTATCACGTGGGACCATTCGCAAGTGGATGATAGTGGCGATTCATAATTACTGTTGTCGCGAAAATAATGAATGAGCACGAAAGTAAACAAAGATTGACCCATGGCAATGGTCTAAGCGCTTTTTATTTATCAAAAGAGGATTTTATAGACCATGAGACTTCGACATCTAAAACTTGAAATTGAAATGACGGAAGGAAATACTAGATATTAAACAAAAGTCTCTAAACAATGGGATAAAACTTTCACGATATTAACACTAAGGGGCACATGATTGCCAATTTATATGCGACGAGGAGCCTTGTTCTTGCGAGGATGCTGCTTCCTTGGCGCTCGAGATATGTATCCAGTCCATTCCCAAATCCCTCTCCATGAGCTCGCTTGCTCGTCTTTGGCTGCTCTCACCGATTGAGCGAGGACCGATGGCTTCCATTTTGTCGGGATATGATGGTTGTGGATGTAGGACATAGAGGCGTGGTGGGCTTTTTCTTCTCCCTCAAGCCCTTCAGGTACCACGATCCTTTTGCGATGGCACTTGTTCCATGTTTCCTCGATAATGTCAATCTCGAATGTGTATTCATGATTTTGATGGGTGAAAAAGAGTGGAGGGGCCTTCCTTTTGAAAGGCGGCGGGATCTCTAAAGGGCTCCATATTGTCGTGCCACCCGATATGGGAAATAGGAAACGCGCCGGTGAGGCCGAGCAAAGGAATTGGATGGCGGCGTCTATAAGCAAAGTGAGCTCTCTTTTCATGGAACCAACCAGCACACCATTGGAATACCTCGGGAGTCGGGTCTCTTAGGAAGTTTATCCAGTTTAAACGGCTTTGGTTAGGAATGTATGGTCCTAAAACCATAAATTTCTGCAATGGATTTTCAAAATTATTTGTTTCAGACGATTGCATGAAGCATCGATATTCACTTAGGTGAGAAAAGAACCAGACTTGTAAAATTTCCGGGGAGACCCGCATGACTTTTTCCGTGTTTCCTTTAAAACGATTGAGGGACAAGAATGTTTCGGTTAAGATTATGTTGACATAATTTTGCCCCCTTGAGATTTGATCAACTATCCATGCCATCTTTGGACTTATGCGTTTCTTTGATGGGGAAAATGATGAACCCGAAAAAGGCCGGGAGAAAAATCTCACTTTTTTGGGTCATGGGTTGATTTTCAAAACAGCGAGTCAAAAATGCTAGTGGGCAGGTATTATGGTTGTTTTCAAGAATTTGTCTCATGACATGGACTTGATTCTTAAAAGTTGTGCTAACCCACACAACGGGACAATGCCTGTTGATGGCCTAACAAGCTTTTTCTCGAGAGGCATTCCGGTGATGATCTTTGTATTCTTCCCGAGTTGGGGTTAGCTCGAACTTACCGAACATAAAAGTAGTCGTCTTCGGGCACAGAAATGTGTCATGGCTGTATGACTTCGGGATGAACACGGATTTGGATCAACGATAGAAGATTACCGACTTTGGCTTTCACACGCTCTTGAGCATCTTGGTCCAATTGACCCCACCATCGAAGAGTTACGCTTTGGGAGCGGGAATGAACTGGATATCATCTTCTTCCATTGCATATAAATCGGGACTCGAAAAACCTACCCTAAATTGCCATGGGCCAATAAAAAAGATTGAGTAAAAGTAAATAGATTATTTTTGCTTTTAAAGAAAGTGGCAAGCACAGAGACATGCACATGGAACGTGCGGCTCGATTTCTAACTATGAAGGTTTGTTGAAATTAAAAAGGTATCCGCCCGTCGCAGTCTCGCGTTGGCAGCGTACCCTTTTAACCTCGGCTAAGAAATTCGGGGAAAAGAAAGGCAACCTCTACATCGCAGTCTCGCGTTCGAGGCCGTATCTTTCTTAACACCATCCTAATATCCTATGGCGGCCCAGGTCCGACGGCCGGGTTGTGTGTGCCATGTGTAGTGTTAAAATAGTAAAGCATGCATAACAGTTTATAATCACAAAACATTTTATTTTAACCAAAATTAAAATAAACTTCTAAACTACTGACCTGTATAAAGAAAAAAAAACAAGTCAGTAAAGTGTTTAAACAAGATAAAATGGCCTAAGTCCTCAAATCTTCCCCGGCGGAGTCGCCAAGCTGTCGCGACCTCTTTTTTCGGCGCCCGCAATCAGGTACGGGCGCCTAAGGAGGCTAATGGCTCGGCTGAAATTAGTTATGCCCGGACTCTCCCAAGTCCACCAATTCACGACTTTAATAGCTAAGTTTTTAACCTGTAAATTAATTTTTAGAATGGAGTCGCCACTAATCAATTTGGGGTGGGTTGATTAGACACCCAGGAGAAGTATCGGGAGAAATACTCACTCCTGCGCAACTAGAGAAATTAGGTTCGGGGACTTGATTACACTAGTTAATCACTAATGCCCTTTCGGTACCTAATCTTGTTTGAATCTTGAGGTTTTTGGATGTTCGAGGGATTTTCCATGCATTTTTGGGAGGAAAAACATTTTTGAGTCATTTTCTAATTTTTTTTTTTTTTTTTTGGACATAAAAGGGATTTTTTGGTATTTTTGGAAAAATACAAGTCTTTTTGGCTTTTTTTTGGAAAATATGAAATATTTTTGATTTTTTTTGATTTTTTTGAAAATAGAAATTTTTTTTAATATTTTAAATATTTTTTCGGAAAATAAAGTATTTTTTATTTTTCTTGATTTTTTTATAAATAAAACATTTTTTACTATTTTTTTATTATTTTTTTGATTTTCTGGAAAATAAATTATTTTTTATTATTATATTTTTTAAAATATTATATTATATTAAAAGGAACCGGGTCGGATCCTGGGGTTGGGTCCGACCCGTGTAAATCCACTCGAGCCCGCAACGCCGGCCCGGCTCGGATTTTTGGAAAATAAAATATATTTTTATACTTTTTTTAATTTTTTATTTATTTTTTTATTAAAACATTTTTACTTTTTTTTATTTCAAAATGCGACCCGGGTCGGGTTCCGGGTTGGGACCGCCCGAGCCATTCGCCCAAGACCCGGACGGGCCTGCGTTGCAGGCCCGACCCGGGACTTTTTTTTAGTAATTGGCCCAAAAACAAAGGAAAATAAGCCCACTTCTCCTAGGCCCATGCAAATTCGGCCCGCGCAACTAAACCCTAGGGGAACCGGGTCACGCGCCCGACCCGATTCCACCCGGTTCGCGGCGCTCTCTCTCTCTCCCACCTCTCTCTATTCGCGGCGCCCACGGAGATGGAAACGTCACCGGACGGAGACGGCGACGGTGGCGGCGATGACGGGCGACGGATGCGCTACGTGGCGGCAACTAGGAAGACAGCAACGGCTGGCTACTCGACAGGACGCAGTGCGGTGGTTCGATGGTGGTGACGGGTGGAGATGTAGAGGGAACGGCGGACGGAGCGCAACCGCGGGGCTGGATCCCGCGGTGGCTCGAGGCGGCGCGGACGGATGGCGGCGTCGGGCGATACGGTTGGCGCAACGTGGCGGCGAACGGTGGCGGTGACGAAGACGGGGGCGCGGCGGCGACGCCTCGGCTCCCGGATCGGCACCTTTCCCTCTCTCCGAGTTTGCTCGCCGTTCGGCCTTGGCTCCGCCCACGAGCTCCTCCGACTCCGATCTCTTCCCTCTCCCTTAGATCGGCCCTCCTCTTCGCTCGTGCTCTCTCTCCCCTCGGGCTCGCTCGTCGCCGGCCTCCCTCGAAGTCTCTCGGAGGGAGGTCGGTTTGAGTTCGCGACCCGTTACGCCTTGCTCGTTCTTGAACTCCCGAAATCTCTCGGGGACCCCTCGAACTTGCTGGCTTGTGTGTTGTTCGACGATGGTGGTGCCCTCCTATTTATAGGCGGGGGGAGGCCGGTCGACGGAGGTTTGGCCGCCGGCCCTTGGTGCGTCGGCCGGACTCCGCGGGCTGAACCGGCGTCAAATCCTCGAGGGCTCTAGCTAGGCCGCCTACCGTATTAAAGGCGTGTCTTCTCCACTTGCCATCGCCGTCTCCCTCCTTCCGTCGGCATCGCGCGCGTCGGACTCCATCGCGCGTCTTTGCAACTCCCGGTGGGGAAGAAGACAAATAGGAGGGCGGGAGGAAGAAGACGAGAAAGGGAAAGGGCTGGGCTTTGGCTGAAATGGGCCCCAAGGGCCCATGCGAGGGCTGCTTCTCTTTTTTTTTTTTTTTTTTTTTTTAGTTTTTGTTTTGCGGTTTTGTTGTTTTTATACGGTTTTTTTATTTATCCGAAAAAGACAAAATAAAATAAAAAATAAAAAATAAAAGAAAACCTAATAAATAATTTAGGCGTCAACAGTTATAACCCATCAATCAAATGTATGGTTGAAGGGAATTTGCTCTGACCAGAAATAGGGGAAATTTAACTTTGTTCTTATTGCTTTTTGCCTATGGAAATAATTTACTGCAGGCAAGGAATTTTATACTTGCTATTCTTTTGCTATTACACATACACTAGTATCTGAAGGATGCATGGCCCGGGCTATATTTTCCTATATCCCTAATTTGAGAAAATTTCTTCCAAAGTTATCCTTAGTTAATTTGCATATTACAATTATAAACATTAGCACATGTTAACTAAAATTAATGGTGGGCAACGTCCATATTTGTAACCTATCAATTAGAAATATGGTGAGAATGGCGTATCATACGCTAAAAAGTATTTATTCATCTTTGCATCGCAATATAGAAATTACTCTTATTAGTGAAAAATTTCGTATTATTTAATAAATGCCTTAAGATACCAACACTTACATATTTCTAAGGGCTATATTTTCCTCAAATGGTTGTCTTCCTAATTGTGAATTCGAAAATGCATGTCACCCATATTCATATTTAGTTAAGTTTGCATGTGTAATATATAATGAAACTCACTAATTAGAGGTTTGAGTGGGCTGCCTCAAACTCTCTTGAATTAAGGATGAATGAGAATATAGCCCTATTATTATTTCTTTTTAAGATTCTAAGTAATCGATCATAAAAGTCAATCTCGAATGATAATTGACTCCTACATAAATCTTGCTACATAAATAGTCTAGAATTACGGTTTTTGTGCGGTCTGAAATGAGCGCCCAGAAGACCGGGAGGAGTAATTCCCAATCCCGTTAACTCGGGGAACTGTGAATTGATCATTGGCTGGGTTGGTTCGGCCCATCATGGGCGGCCCAACTCAGTCCAAAAGGCCAAGCAAATTTAGTTTGTTAATGAATAAAGTGTTCAACTATATAGTAGGGATCTTTAATCGGCTAATATTAATTTAGTTCAACATTTGAATCATATATTACCGGGCTGACTAGTAAATACCTTCTCAATTTGCGTGAAAGAACTTGGATCGAATTATCTTGTTAAGCTTTTGCCCAAGTTTTCTTTCAAACATTTTGATATTATCGAAAATTTCGGGTAATGTAGATATACGACTAGTTACCAATTACAGATAAAATATAGCCGAATCATTGCCATCTGCACGCCATTTTTGAATTACTACCCTCATCGTCAAGCATTTGAGTATTAAGGAACTGATTAACCTAAGATTCACATTTATGACCCAAAAAAAAAAAAAAAAACTAAGTATCACTATTACAGATATACCCCAATTTCATTCTTACATTTTGCAAGAGAGAAGATTTTTAGTACTTTCATATTATCAAATACTAAAATGAAATCGTTCACTACGTTGGAACAATTCGGGAGCATTAATTTATGATTCAACAAATGAAACAACACAAATAAATCACCCCGTTAATCGATGTAGTTAGTTTGGGATGTGAAGAGA
Source organism: Eucalyptus curtisii (assembly GCA_017140595.1). NCBI lineage: Eukaryota > Viridiplantae > Streptophyta > Magnoliopsida > Myrtales > Myrtaceae > Eucalyptus > Eucalyptus curtisii. The sequence goes on along the minus strand of CM029501.1, from coordinate 10,260,387 downwards.
TTTCTAACTCAGGAACTGTATATCAAATGTTCTTTTTTGTTCAAAGTATATCGTCTATTCCAATCATACCAATTTTATACAAACCATTTTGGGTCAAGGCCGAACGAGCCAACGGACCCAACTTAATTGATCCACGAATCTTACAAGTTGTTCTATGGGCCCTAAGTAGACGGGCATGTGCGTCCTTACCCTTGTGTTATAAAAATTATATATATTGCATATGTGGGCAATTTGCCTTCCTGAAGAACTCTTAATTGACACATTTTGTGGATTTAATTACTCAACTAAGAAGAAGTAATCTGTTACCAAGTAATGTAGCAATCATACAGTCTTCCATGAGATTACAAGTTTGATTTATGTCAAAAACGAACTTATTATAAACACGTAGTTAGGCCCATCAACCTATAACCTTCGAGTTTTTAAGTGGATGAAATACTTACGATTCAAATCTTTGAGCCTTCTATATACAAAGGATGTGTAAACTTTGAAAAAAAAATGCCTAAATGGATTAACCACAAATACCCACAACAGTATTTGCTTAGGAAGATTATGTAAAACGTTATGTAAAACGTTATGTAAAACGTAATTAACTTATTGCATGGCCGCTAGAGGCGGTAAATTAGGTCATAGACACACATTAAAACCCGTACTTCTCAAGTCGGGTGAAAAAATTGGTTGCCTTCAATTTAAAATATGGGCGAAGATAGGTTTAATAAAGCAAAGCCCAATTAAAGATAGCTTCTAATAGGTAATGATGAGTGATTTCATGATCGGTCCAAGTTTCACCTGAAACCTAGAACCTATCCTATTGGAATCGGTTCCCCAATTTTTGGAATTTGAAACCTACTTGGAACCCTATAACTTGGGATCTACCTTGTCAATCGGTTTTAGGGTCTACATGGAACGAGCCAAAAATTTTTTCTTTTGGTTTCATTTTATCTAAGCAAAATGCAAGTAAACACAATAACAAAAATCCCTATTTGTCAATAGAAACAATCTAGAAAAGATGAACATGTAAAATAAAATAAACAATAAAAAATAAAAATACATAACATAGAAATGGAACAAACCGGTACCGACAAAGACCGAACTCTCTAGTGACATGCTCACAATTATTGGACGAGAGCGATAGTTCATGATGAAATAGTCATCCTACCGACTGAAGGGTCAAGCTTCCCTTTCCTTGAGCTAGACGATGAAGACATTATCATGCTTGCTATGGACTTCAGAAACTTATATTTGTTAAAAAAATATATTAACTATATAGTCCCCATACTATTCTCTAACAGATGGGAATCTTCACTACCTAAGAAAAGGCAGTAGGTGAACGAAACTACGAGATATTAAATATATAGAGAAATGAAACAATATAAAATGTTGAATTAATGGGACTGATTTGCTATTAATATGTGGTAGAACCAGAGATGAGAGGTCGATGAGAGTAAGAGAGGCAACGTTTATTATTGCTCGAGAGAAAAAGAGAATTTAGGATTAATTCATATTTGGTTTGTCGGTTCCCAATTTTAGGTCCGGTTCTTCAATTCCTGATTTCTAGTTCGATTCTTAATCAAGAACAGAACCACACAATAACAGTTCCACTTTTTTGGCAATTAGAAACTGAATCGGTTCCTATGGCCGGTTCAACCCCACTAATGAGTTTTCAAAGAAGCCAACTTCAACCATTTGTTTAAGGAGTAATATCCTCTTGTGCCTATGCCCCGGTTCCGTGTGGCCATGCATGGGTACCTGACTCTTGCGCCCAGGTCACTAGCACCCAATATCGGGTCCATCGAAACTGGGCTTTGTTCCTCGATGGCTAGGTTTGATCTACAAAGGCTAGGCCCAGGTCCTTCGAGATCTAACTCGAAATCCTGATGCATGTGCCCATGTCCACATAAGCTTGACTCAAGACCTTAGTACTCAAGACCTTAGTGCCCATGTTTGGTCTCCAGTGGCCATGCCCAGGTACCTAGATCTTGCCCTCAAGTCACTAGTACTAGGCCCGAGTCCATTGAGGTAGACTTAACTACATCGAGATTGGGCTCGATTCCTTTGCGATCAAGCCCAAGTCTACAAAGGTAGGGCCTAGGTCCCTTAGGTCAAGGTCGAGACCTCAATGCCCATGCTCGAGTTCATAGAGGCTAAGCATGAGTCTCTCAAATTGGGCCTAATTCCTCAATAGCACGGCCTAGGTCCATAAAGGCTAGACCTAGGTCCTACAAGGTTGACCCCAAGACCTAAGCCATGGCCAAGACTGCATGCCCATGCCCGTGGTTGGCCCCCGTGCCTAGGTCCTCAGTGACCCCCCCAACTCTCATGCCCAAGTCACTAATGCTTAGCCTGTTCATTGTGGTTGGGCTCATTCCTTGATAGCCAAGCCCAAATCCAAAGTGGTTAGGTCCAAGTCGTTCAAGACCGGGTTCAAGCCCCTTGAGGCTCAACTTAGGACCTCGGTACCTGTGCCCAAGTTCTCCACAACCATTCTTAGGTACCTAACTCCTACACCCAAGTCATAAGTACTTGACCCAAGTCCATTGAGGCCAAGCTCAATTCCTCAAGGGCTAGGTCCAATGAGGCTAGGCCGGGTCACCAGCATTCATGTCCAAGTACCTAGCTCTATGCCAAAGTCACTAGCGCTCAGTCGGGACCATTGTGGTAGGGCTTGATTCCTTGATGTCCAAGCCAAGTCCACCAAGGTAAGGCCTAGGTCCATTGAGGTTAAGCTCAAGACCCTAATGCCCATGCATAAGTCCACTAAGTTTGGGTCCCTCGAGGCCAAGCCTAGTACGTGGCTTCCTCGCCCAAATCACTTACAAACGGCCTGGGTTTATTGAGGTTGGGCCTAATTCTTTGTCGATTGAGCCTAGATCCACAGAAGTTGGGCCAAGTCCTTCAAAAATGAGCCTAAGACCTCTGTGTTCATGCCCGAGCCCACACACAATCCGAGCACCTGCCTCCCTCGTCAACTTGACGAGCCAGGTCATGCAGTCACCCATTTTTAAAAGGTTACAATTTAAAGAGAAAAAAATACTGTGAATTAGAGCCCGAGTTGTATTAAGGTCAATTTGAGTATGTGTTGCTAAAAATTGCATTGCATAAAAATTATTCAATATGAGTTAAATGGATCGATTTAAGTCGAACCATTTTTTACTCGATCCAACCCACCCATGACAAGACTAAGGTTGCCAATTCAATATTTAACTTTCCAATTTAGTTAGTATAGTCCTAAACCTTCTCGTTATCTTTTTATGTAGTTAATTTAGCCAATTTACGCTGAAAATTGTTAATATGACGGTCCAATAAGTATTGTTCGTTTTACGTGGTACGGCTAGAAATCTAACGTGTTTGACTCCACTCAAAATGATGTCGTTCAGAGAAATTTTGTAATTTTTCTTATATTTTTTTTCCGTCACTGCTCATCTTCTTGAAAAGAACTAGTGAGGGTTGCTAGATATGTCAACATTGGCTAGCAACCCTTGATCAAATCTGGGTAAAGGCATGCGGGCGAGGGCAACAAGGGTTGTGAGCGACGATCATTTGTAGGGATGGCGAGGGCTATTAGTGAGGAGCACAAGTGAGGACGTGTGGATCAGGTTTGTGATCGTTGCTCATAACCTAGGGCTTGTGGGATTATCGCTCGCCTATGATCAATTTTGTATTACTTGCTCGCCTGTGGCTAGTAAGGATCGCAAGCCATTGCCAAGACTCCAGCAAGGGGAAGAATAGGATAAAAAAAAAAAAAAAAAAAGAGGGAACTCAAAACTATGTCATTTCATTTAAAATCGTCCATATCATATGTCATATATGCCAAGTAGAACGGCCGTTGTTGACTAGCCCATTACGCCAGCATTTCTGACCTTAATTGGCCGGATAGGCTACATTGAAAATCGTTGAAAGATTTAGAACTATGTTGATAATATTAAAAAGTTTAGAACTGAATTAATATATATATCTATAATAGATTTAGAATTTTTCGGATAATTATTTCTTTTTTCAATAGGGGGATACAAAACCAAAATGTAATAAACGAAATCGAAATGGTGTCCCTTATCAAATCAAAAATCCACATTCATCTGGCACATTCATTAGAACTGATAACACTCGATTAGACGAATGATGCAATTTCAAAATCTTACATGATATATTTGTCGTACGTAAGTCATTTTCCGAAAAAAAAAATACACCAAACAAAACACTAGGATTAGTGAATCACGTGTGAAAGACATAAAGGAGCCTCCTTTGCTAAAGATATATATACCCTCATCCTGTCTCCGGGGAATCTCCCCCGACACAACAACCATGTATATTTCTACTTTTGTGGATATCATGGCTCTGCGTGGATAATGACCAGATCATCATCCTCGAGATTTGGTTCTTCCAAAGCATTATATTCACGCCTCGAGAAGATCTCAGTTCCATCGTGGAGTCACAATGTCGTGCTTCGCGCCTCATGAAACACAGCTTTGTCTTGAAGAAAAGCATCAGATGGGGCCGATCAAATGTTCCAGCAACATGCAGTGGCTTTGATCACCCTTTTGCAGAGAAACCCATACCAGATGATACCTGAAATAGAAAAGAGAAAGAACCGAAAAAGTAATCTGAAGTCGATCTTTGGTTATCGCACGCAAGCATAGCTCATGGAGAAAGGAGATGAGCGAATAAAGCGCATGGGAATGCGTTAATTTGCATAACCAAGAAACCCTAATTTCCCTCTTTGATGCCAGGAACCCACCTCGGATTGGAAAATCGAGGTTCATGTACCATGTATAATGTGGGAATACCACTAAAGTTGACTTTGGTGTTATCGTGAGCCAAGCGAGTCGTGCTAAAAAATCTATGGATTCCAACTTAGTTTTTTTACTTGCTATCCAAGGATTCTGATACGATTCGGACGAGCTTAGCTTTCCTACTTCCCTTCGATGCGCGAGTATAATCTTTTGATTTGGACAAGTAAATTCTAATGGTGTTAGGCATAAAAGTAGGTTTGAATTCTCTCTATTTGGGAAAGTAATTTACATCTCGAATTTATCCCCTCCAAAGAGAGAATACATAGATTGATTTGATTTGAATGACTGATATTTGTTCTTCTTTTTTTTTTCCTATTTCTTCCTTTTTTTTTTCCTTTTGTTTTCCTCTCCTTCCTGATGTTTGTGCACACTTGCCACCTCCACCACCACCCGTCACCTCTCTACTAGAACCGCCCCACCCTCTATCCCTCTCCTCACGAGCAAAGGTCATTATCTCCAGTCCGAGGTCGCCGGCCTTATGTACCCTCCAATTTAGGATCCCCTAAAGCAATTCACCTCCTTAACCTTGATTGGGTAGCCGAGAAAGTGAGAGGATATGGCTGTATCTAGGTCTTTCGATGAATTGTTGGCATGTCAACTTTTGAGGAAAAAAATGCAAATGTACACTTAATCTAGAAGATCTCTACCACAAGTAATAAGAACACAATATTAATCATGCTCAAATGACGAAAGTGTCGATCTTCTTCTCCCGAGATTAGGGCTTGAACTACCGTATGTGTGCATTCTCTTAAGCTAGCCATAAAAGCACGAACATCTGTGTCCCCAACAAATTGTTAAGGTATAAGTAAGGTGGAGGGATCACGTAACTCATGAGGTGATAGTCATTCTCTAAATGTAGCCGGAAACTCCAACACCAACAAGGGGAAAACGAAAAAAAATAAGTTTTTTCTTCTTCTTTTTTCATTTGAAACTACCTCCTGATGCTACGGTCAAGTTCCAATTTCTCCCGCGTTGCATCGTCTTTCGAGCAGCTTTAAAGTTATGAGAACTTTTATTGCAAATACTCCTAACTAAATCTCTGGCACTTCATATAAGCCAATGCGTGGTGGCTCTTTAAATATCTGATGGACGGAAGAAAAGAGAGACTATTTAAACCACGTGTCATGGATGGTCTGACTTTCAAGGCTGCTTGTACGTGGCAGAACCTGGCCTTTTGAAATTACATGATGCGTCTTTTCAAGGAAAAAGCATATTATATATCTTTTCTTATCTCTAGACAGAGAAGAAAAGCGGATGCAACTCGCGTCACTCCCCTGATTCGATTAGGTGGCTCGAATGCTAAGTAAGAATAACGAAAAAAGAAAGGAGAAAAGAAGAAAAAGAAACAGAGAAGGGAGGATGAAGGGGGTATTTCTTTGGTGATTACATGGATCCATGTAAGATTCAGACATTATCATTATCAGTAAAACAATCTTATCTTCTGTCTGTGTCTATCTTTTTATGGTCAGTTGAATAAATGATTCGTTAAGCTACTTGAGTCAAGTGCAAAACAAGCCTACATACAGAAGGCATTGCAGCCCATTGAGCTCGCGTCGAAAAAGATGATGCATGCTTCTCCAGAACCCTGAAGCGAATAAGATCATCTAAGAGCATAATTAGAAAAGTTGCAATTATATATCGGTATGTTGATGCATCGCATGTGATACGAGTATTATTAGTCTAGTGTTGATGGTCCATGCCAGTTGCACAGCAAGACCGTGCAATCCACCATAATCGTGAGACAAAAGAGAAATAACAGAGAAATAGAGAGATGGGCACACAGTAAGTTATCTCTCAATCCCAAGTTTTGATCACACCCAAGTAATCCCTCCGATTACACCGAATCAATTTTCTCCCAATGTTTCACACTATCGCTCACAGTATTTTCTTCACAAAGCTCAAAGAGAGAACCCGAGTAATACCCTCAAAAGGCTCTCATGTGTAATACTAATAGAATGTCGCAAATAGGAACTTAAATCTTGTATTTCCAAGACCTAGGCGCCCACTCCATGCCTCGTATGACCGCGCACCCAGGCTCCGCCAACTATGGGCGGCCGTAATATGAACATAACTAGCCTATGGTCGCCCATACTCTAGGATGACCCATTATGTATAACTTTTTTATGATACTCTGCCCAAAGTTTCTTGTATTGCCCCATCATTGCCTAGTTATCTAGATTGATTTCCACAATTATATAGGAAAATTATCCAATCAATCCTAAAATATTATATGGATAGTAATTCAATCCTATAATTTTCAATTTTGTTAATTTAGTCATCAATTTTTGCATGAAATTTCAATATAGTCCTTTTGGTTAATTTTCACTGAAAATCGCTAATACAGTGATCCATTCATCGTTGGCCATTCAACATGGCACACCACCACATTAGTTATTTTCAGTGAAAATTGATCGAAAGGACTGCACTAGAATTTCATGCAAAGATTTGGGACTAAATTGACAAGATTAAAAGTTTAAGTCCAAATTGGCATACATATAACGTGCTCAAGAACTATATGGAAAATTTACCCCAATTATGTTATAGACTGATGACTGTATGCTTTGGCAGACACAAAAACTTAGATTAGGGCCGACGAGACAAGAAGTTCTACAAAATGTTAGCTCAAGGGGGCGAGATAATTGATATTTTTAGGAAATTTCTTTTACTACATCCTAGAATTACTAAATACTAGGTATAGTGCACATCTAACAATCAGGTCGATGCTGTCTGCCCTAAACATGATCTCGATGGTTTAGTCCAAATTGTCTAAAAGCAGAGCGATATTTTCCTATTATCTCACCGGAAATTTCAGTTTTGATTGGCCTAGACAGTACCGACCAATCGTTCTGTCCAAAGGCCAATTGCTATTACTGGTGAAGAATAACACGATTACAATATGCAGACGTTGAATGCATATTTTTCTTTTCCTTTTCATGCGGCGAATATATCAGCACTGAGGCTAAGAAGCATATTCTCTTGCCAAATATAACAAACTGCGAGATGTGCAGAGGCAACGATAACGTTGTGGGGCCTTCGTAGGAATATATTTTTCTTCTCGTACGGATGTTTCTGTTGACCTATGATTTTTCTTATTTTTCAGTAAATTAGACGATAATTGAGACTTTATCATTCCATTAAAGTCAATGCTTCCTTAGAATCTCATATTTTGTATCACTTTCCTTCATCTTTCGGTTTATATTATATGTAGAAATCTGTGCAAAAGCCAGTAAGATGAAGCAAAGCATCTTTGGCTTCAGCATATCTTCTGAATAAGGGATGACTACTTCGATTTGTGATATTAGTTTGGTTTATTACATTTTTTTAGTTGAAAATCATATTCTTGAAGGCTTCCTGAATGTATGTTTGACCCTTTTTCAAGAATTACATATACATACGTTGCGCACGCTTTGTGCCTATATAAATGAAAATTACGAGAGTGAGTGTTAAGATTTGAATTCTTGAACAATGCAAAATCATCCAATGTATGCATTGGGTTTTTGTGGTCCACACAATGTTTTGATGATGTTATGAGTACATAACACTATTTGAGGGGTACAATATTGTGGCTTGAATGTGGAAATAGGTTAAAAGTACATGAGTAGACCTATCAAATGAATAGATTGGGCTGAGTCGGGTCGGATATGGTCCAATCTAAATTGACCTATTTTCATGTAACACAAATATAGTGACACATATCCGACTGGACCCATACTCAACACATATTCGACCTAACCTATGTTGTCAAAACACATCCATATTTAACTGAACCTAGGAAACTCATATTCAAAATGAGGTGAGAGAACAAAGGAAACAAATGCAAGATTGAGTGAGAGCAAGAGAGAGTGAAGAGAAAATCATAGATGTGGGTCGGGTCTAAGTAAGTTGTTGACCCATTTAACATTCGTATTATTTTAAGTTTTACCATTATAAACTCATTTATGACATATTTATCAAATATAACCAACCCATATAACAACTCAGCCCATCAAATATGAGTCAAGAAATGAGTTTATGATCTATTTTGATAGGTCTAATGTTGAGGTTTCAAGAAAATAACAATACCTCAAGAGACTAAAGTATGCATTAGATTCTATGATTGATACCTAATTCATATAAAAGTTAAATTGTTAGAGAATAGCGCAGGTTGTATATCATATAACACGACAATTTGTATTGATGAAGGCAGATCAGCATTTTCCTTTTTCTTTGGCATGGAGCTTGCCAGCATGTATAAGTGAACAGAGCATGAATATTGAGGCACAGGCAACTCAAGAAATTAACAATAACAAGTCTACTATCACAATTGCAAATATGATTCATAAGTACTAAGAAGGTTATAACGAAAAAGTAGGATTATAACATACATATTTATGTTGTCAAACCTAGCGTAATTGAAGGTAGAAGCAATCAATGATCAAGAACAAGAGATGAAATAGCACGAAAATTTATGTGATTCGATCGATGTAGCCTAGTGCACGGGAGAGCGACCATAAAAAATCCACTAGAATCATTAGACTACAATAGGCAATCACTATCTTTTAAGGATGGCTTGATGTGGACAATAGAATTCTGATTTCTTTATTTATGGAGATCATTGACGAAGAGTCTAAGTTCAAGTCTATCAATTACATATTTACTTAAATCAATCTTTTTAAATTAGTAAGTTATTGGCCAACTAAAACATGTGTTCATGTTCTCCCTTAATCTAGGTGTCGTTATGCACTAGTATTATCCCAAGTCGAATATTAACCTTGGCCCCATCAAGTTTGGCATATTTAACATGGATAATACTGCCCTTCAACCTCTGTCTCAATCGTCTTAGCCCTGCCAAGTTCAACGAGAAGCTAATACATACTAGGAGTGATCACTAATCAATTATCAGCTCCATACCACTTGTTGGATTGATGTAGCATAAATTGGTACTTTGACCTAAGGACGTCATCGATAGGGAGTCTAAGTTTGCACTTATCAACTTAATCAACTCACTTTCACTCAAAAATTTAAATTAATAAGTTAAAAGCCAATTATGATATATTAAGTACTCCATTTTTTACCACATTTTTGACATGTGACTTATTTTGTGTAACAACCTCACACGTGCACCTCAATAAGGATCATATTTTTTTCTCCGCCTAAAGATGGAGAAAACTTTCTCCGACTAATATTCTGATTGGTGAGTTACCAAAAATGGGCATATCTCATTTTCATATTTAATTAAGTTAGCACGTATGATATTCATATTTGTAATCTATCGATCGAGATCCAGATTACGAACGAAACATCACTTAATTTGAGTTTATTGTTGTAACTAAAAAAGTAGGGGATTTGGAATACTACAAATCCAGCCTAGATTAACATTCTAGAGAGATGTCCGATTGACTAGGATCCTTCTTCGTCATCCACTCATCGTGACAATACGTCCTCAATTCAGGCCACGTAAAACACTGCATGCATGGGAATATATTCCCTTTCTTTTGAGTTCCAGATGGCAACCCAGTTTCCTTCACATGGCCTAAAATATAGGTTCTTTACACAGTTCATCAGGCTAAAGGAGATTGCAACTTGCGACAGAAAGGTCCCCGTCACATAATCATCAGGCTGATATAGGAATAAATCTGACGTACGGGTCGAGACCAAATATATTGTTCGCCCCGTATAAATAAACCCTTTTTATCTCCACTATTATTCTTGCAAAAAACCATATTTTAAATTGGAAAAGATAAGAGGCGGCCCAAGAAAGTGAATCCACTGCACAACTGATGAGTTTCTATAAAAAGGACCTCAGAGCCAAGCCAGTTTCTCACAAGCAGACCTCAAAGCAAGAGCTGAAAAGCACGCGAGCTCACACACAGAGACTATTATCTCGAGGCTCCGGATACGTCGTCTTCATCAGGCAGCATGGACACGACGCTGGCAGGGCTCGTGCGCGATAAGCCGGTGGTGATATTCAGCAGGAGCTCGTGCTGCATGAGCCACACTGTGAAGTCGCTGATACTGAGCTACGGTGCGAACCTGACGGTCTACGAGCTTGACCAGATGCCGAACAGAAACCAGATCGAGCGCGCGCTGGTCCAGCTCGGGCGGCGCGAGGTCGTCCCCACCGTGTTCATCGGCCAGAAGTACATCGGCGGCACAAATGAGCTCATGAGCCACCAGGTGCGGGGGACTCTGGTCCCTCTTCTCCGAGAGGCCAGAGCTATTTGGGTATAGAGACTAACGTACTTGCATCTTTCTTCAGTTTTTTACTTAGAACGACGATAATACGTCTAACATACACGACTCAGATTGTATTACGAATATGAAAAGGCGGACTTTTTGGTAGCTGCGTTCTCTAACCCTAATGGCTGCACGCTATGGAAGATGACAGCCTTCTTCTCTGGTCTTTTTTCCCCTTTCTTTTTGAGGTCTTTTTATGTATGGGAAGTCCCTGTATTGTTTTAAGTTAGGTTTTGAGGTGATGAGGAAGAACAGCGGTGGCAAACTTCAAATGTGTAAGCGCCCTATTTTCAAGTTAATGAAGTAAAGCTTCTGAGCATGAAATTGCACTGTATCGCTCTGTATACACTCTTTTGGCATCAAATGATATGTGAGTCCCTCAGAGAGAGAGAGAGAGAGAGAGAGAGAGATGAATGGAGCTTATGTCTGATCTAGGCTAGATCTGGCTGGTTGATGTGTATTAGAAGGCGCATGAACTGCATAGGTGAGCTGCATACAAGCAGAACATATAGCAGGAATTGGACGAAAAACAAGTAACATTTTTATGATATAATCCAAAAGAATCATTGTTTGATGATTATTGGACGGCCTAATTACCAAAGATCCTATTATGGTAAAAAAAAAAAAAAAGAATTAGAGAATTCGGGAGCCCAACAGGTGTACAATTTACTGCACAATTCGAGTGTATTGAACTCACATGTACCAGTGCAAATAAACATAACTCTGATAGGTTAAACTCGCATCAGATGTAGATATGTGGATGCAATATGTCTTGATTTGAGAGAATTATTCGAATGGAAAATTCCAAATAAATAGCGAATGTATCAAGTAATGACCGGTGATTCGAGTTTTGAGAGACGTAAGACCCATCGAATCTAATGATTCTTATATATTGGGCTCGTACGAATGATCGGGCGATCTGAATTGATCCCCAATTCCACTAGCTTCTTAGCACGAAGGCATCAATGCGATATCGTCCTTTGAAGTTTTGGACTGTCCATGGCCCCATTTCTGTTGTACCATATGCTTAATCAAAAGTTAAGCGGGGGCATGCAACTCTTTTGGCTAGAAGCAGGCATGTAATGCAGGCGATTCGCTACCAAAGAAGAAAGATTTCGAATCATACTCTTGCGATAGATCGTTACGGAGTCGCGACCAATCAAGCTTAATTTAGAAATTATGTGCGTTTCAGTAGCAGTATCATTGGAATCCGATTGGCTAAAAAAAGGAAGTTAGGTTCATTGACGATGGGGGCGGACGTGCTAAGTGCTACCTACCGAAAGCCGAACGAGAAAGAGGCAAAAAAGTCAGGCCCGTAAGTGTAACCATCATCCGTAGTCGAAAAAGGTTCCATCATTAGTAGGCGAAAAAGTGTTTTCCATTCAAGGAAAATCTCGCCCTTAAAAGTAAAGAAAATGAATTCGTCTTCCAAAACGAAGGAAAAGCTATTTCATTTATCTCCACTTCAATATGCTGTCGAGATCAAAATAAAAAAAGAAAGAAAAATGCCACCCAATTTCCCCTCTTCAAATCTGTGTAGCCCTCATTGGCTTCAATAGTAATTAGTCAAAAATCCTAAATTTATTGTGGCAAACTTTTTTATTTAGTCAACTTAATCATAAATCTTTTAATGATTTATAAATATAGTTCTTTTAGTCAATTTTGGTCGAAAATCGTTGACGTGGATGCCAATCACATTGAAATGACTACATTGACAAATTATCAAAAAGGTTTAAGACTATTTCTTTTGGCAAAAAATTAGCCAAATTGAAAAATGATTCAATACGGATAGTTGACCAAGAGCCTCTACGATCTTGATTTTCGTGCAATATATTTATGACGGGAAAAGTGTTAAAAAGCCATAATCATATTGCATTGATGTTAATTAAGTTCTAAACTTTTTAATGGTGTCAATTGAGTCTCAAACCAAATGAGTCCCAAACATTTTGAATAGTGTCAATTTAGTCATTTCAACTAATTTTAGTTAAATATTACTAACGTAGACACCGATCCGTGTACATGGCATTGCCGACACTAACGTAGACAATTTTTAATTATTTTTTTATTTTTTTCTATTTTTTTCTTCATTTCTTCTCCTTTCTTCTCCTTCTTCTTCCTCTTCTTTCTTCTTCTCCTTTGCTTCTTTTTCTTCTTCGCTTCTTCTTCTTTCTCTTTCTTCTACTTCTGCTTCTTCTTCTTCTCCTTTCTCCTCCTTCTTCTACTTCTGCTTCTTTCTCCTTCTTTCTCCTTCTTCTTCTTCTTTCTCCTTCTCCTCCTTCCACTTCTTCTGCTTCTTCTTCTTTTTTTTTTTTTTTCTCCTTCTGCTTCTTCTTCTTTTTTCTCCTTCTCATTCTCCTTGTCCAGCTTCTTCTTCTTCTCCTCACCCAGGCGAGGGTCTGCCTCCCCCAGCCAAATCCAGTGAGGTTGCTAGGCAGCCCTGTTGGATTTGGCCAAACAACCTTGCTGGATTTGGCCAAGGGAGCCTTCACCAAGGCTCACCCAAGCAAGGGTCAACCCCCCTAGGCCAGATCTAATGTGGTCAACCCTCGCTGGGGTATAAACCCAGTGAGAGCGAGTGAGCTCGGCCCTCACCAGGGCAATACCTAATGAGGCCACCCTAGCATGGACGAGGATCGGCCTCCCCAAGCCAAATTTGGCAAGGTCAACCCTCGTCGGGGCTCGGCCTCACCATGGTGATTCGTGATCAGCCCACTCGACCGTGGCGAGTCACTCGCCAAATGAAGAAGAAGAAATATGAGAAAAAAAAGGATAAAAATATAAATATAAAATATTAAAATATTATTAAAAATTGTCCACATCGACATTGGCGATGCCACATAAGCAAACTAGCTTTCACATCAGCAATATTTTATCAAAATTAGCCGAAATGACTAAATTGGCACCAAGTAAAAGGTTTATGCCTCAATTCACATTATTAAAAGGTTGATAAATGAATTAGCACCAACTTAAAAAGGTTTGGAACTATTGGTACTATTAAAAGGTTTATGACTTAATTTTTATGACTTTTTTGACACTTTTCCGTATTTATGACTTTTTGAACAATTTCCCCCATCACAATACCATTCTACTAGATCTATAGATAAGTTTCACATGAGTAGTGTTCTTATATCAAAACATGCAATCGCATTACGAGATTGACAATAAGAAATGAATTGTTCCATTGGAATCCGTAAGTTACACAATCCATCTTATTACATAATATTGAGGTACATATGTTACAATACAATTTTATAAGAAATATGTCCTCATCTCAAAATCAATAGTGTCCACAAGGCATTGCAAGCACGTATGATGCACGATCACTCGAATTCTTGTATTTACTTATGTGCTTTAACTCCTAATGCAGAAAAATCATGGAAATGCATCATGTATTTGATTGACGACGACCATGACCTGAACTTGATTGGCCATCTATAGTTAGTCTTCTCAATATGCATTGCTCAGATGGCACTGAGCACCATACACTGCTGATAGTTCGTGTGTCAGATGTAGCTAATAGCATGCTTTCCTCATCTCCTTTTCCGGTTCACATAGATCAAACTCCGAATGGGAATCGATTTAGACATATGCATAATTTGAACACCTGACATGCGCTCTAATGTATGTGTGCACACTCGAAGGAAAAACACTATGCAATGCTTCTTTAAACATCTTACACTGCCCGCCAAGAAATGAAGGAGTTAAAACAGAGAATTACAAAGAACGTCGGCGACGGCAAATTTCCCATCCAGGGTAATGGTTCTTTTTCCCATTATGAGTCCATAAAAGAGAGCGTGGCGAATATAAGATCAAACCTGCAATGACGCAACTCGGAAAGGTACTGGTTTTGCACTATAGAAACATCCTAAAGCTTGGTGAACCACATAAGAGTAAGACAAGAATTTTAGGCAACCCCTCAGAGATTAGCACAGAGTTGTTCACTGCCTAATTTAAGGGCACAAGCAAGCAAACTAAGTGTTGACACCTAAATTTTGGCGACCCGTTTAGTCATTTATCGCATAAAAAAATCAGGGATTAATTTTAACCCCTAAAAAAATATAATTGCATAACATATGGTCATTAGGTGCATTTATCTTTAATTTGCATTTACATTGGGCCGGTGATGGATGGGTTCGAATTGATGCTTCAGAAACTTTAATTTGATGAGTCAGGCTAAGCCCACGAAGAGAGCAAATTGGCCGAAGCCTGTATCTATCTTCGTGAGATTTCAATTCAAAAGTAAATATTGCGTTTGGAAAGACAAATATTGCGTTTGGAAAATGAATTTTTGTGGATATGGTTTTGGAATATTTAAAACCCTAATCTGTGGCCTATAAATAAATTAATACACGTAGGATTTTGGGGGCACACAATTCCATACACGGCCGCCATTGATTGAGAGACACGATCATACGCGAGAGAAAGAGAGAGAGCTCTAGGTCAGGTTTTTTTGTGAGACCCCTCACGATGCTGCCGTCAGAGTCACGCCCTCATCGTCCATGACGCCGTTCCTTTTGTTGTTTGGTCTGACGAGAACAGCTTGCGGCGGTTCCTTCCATCGCATACCCCCGGATAGCCACATTGGCGTGACCTACGAGAGGTTGCACTTACCGATTTGAGTTCACGGCTTTCTTCCACTTTGGTGATCCAGCAGACTTCGCAATTATCAAGGAGTCCAGAGTCAATAGTCAACAAAAGGGAGAGGACGCATGCCTCTTTCACTTCTCTGCAGCACCCAACTCATTTATTCACACATGAAGACAGAGGAGAAAAATCGTGGGCATAGATATTCTTCCTAACACGCATGCCTCCTGAGGTCAACGAAAGACACGCACGAAGACATTTTCTCTCGATGTGCACTCCTTCGCCGAGAAAGCTCGCTGATTTCAACGACAAATTTTGGTGGCCAGCAAGTGCCCAAGCTGCTACAGCTCCCCTGTTCCTCCATCGATCCACCCCAGCAGCGAATTCCCAGTGTTGCTAGTGACCAGCGGACGAGATTCAGCAAGCCCAGCGGCACCACAACACTTCAGATCAGTCCCTGCTGTCGTGACTCAACGCGGTTCAATAGCTCATGCAATATCACCTCCGTTCCAGCCCAAGGGCAGCAACGTCCATGATCTACCATTAGCGTAGCCAGTAACACGGCAAGGTCTGGGCTCTTAATGTTTCTTTTTGCAGGTTCCCGGCGACCCCTACAAGACCCAGTCAACGTTATATCCCGCAAGTAACGTCGTGGCTCCATCGTGACAATCAGCCAGCACCCTTGTCGAGCATCGCGAGCCAGCCGTAATTCGTGGAGTCCACACATCGCCACTGTGAAGCGTCATCGATCCATGATTCTCGCGATCTGTCGCCCTTCGCTATAACATATCGCAATACCCGCGACATTGGTTATATTGGTGTTCTCTCACCTCATAAATCTCAGCTCCTGTGGATGTCCTCGAGCTAGACAAAAGGTGAGGTCCCCTTGTCGCACTATCGGGGACCCGCAACTACCCGCAGCAAGATCATGACACCGGCAAGCCGAGCTCCCTCATCGTTCCCATCGCCAGAGTTTCAAGTGCGATTCGGTTGCGACCCCGATTGTGTTAGGCTCGAATTTGGAAATTATCTTCAAATTTATGTGAGATACTCGCGCCTAATTTATTCGCCGCCTAATATACGTCTATTAGTATATAACTTGCACATTTATAAGTGATAGATGTATTTCCCGATTAAGGTTACTTGCCTAATTCGCAACCGCACACCGATTTTTTTTATTCCATCTATAAGGCTTTAGATGGAATAATTAATCACGCGGGAATAAAATTGATATTTTGATCTTTAAGGCTTAAGATCAATTTATCAATTTTATTAGCGAAATAATCAAGTTTGATTAGATATCGTTTCCAAATTTGAACGATGGAAAATATCTTTGTTGACCGTGAATGATTTGGTGCTTATCTTTTTAATTGCTCTATTTTATCCCGAAAATACAAAAAAATTACATTTGCATCCCATGTAGATTAGGATTGATCGCATGATAGGTTGGTTAGTCATTTTTTTTAAAAATGCATGTTCAGATGATATTTAGGTTAGATGATATCTTTGAATTAGATTGCATATTTAGAATAGAAATTTTATTTCGATTTTTTTTAAAATAAAAAAATGCATTCATTTAGGATGTTAGTTTTAAATTTGAATTGCATGTTTAATTATTTGGCAATTTTAATTTCGAATTTCATAAAAGAAAAAAATAGAATTAAGGCATTCTTTGCACGTCATTACATATTAGAATAGATTGCATTTTTTAGAAAAATAAAAAATCATGTGCGCGTCATATAGAATTAGGTTCATGAAATGCACGTCATCTGGTGATTGTTGCTAGGTTCATTTAATTAGGAATTTCCCGTCATTAGAATTAAGTCATTAAGTTAATTTATATTGCATATTTAATTGTTGCATTTCTTTAATTTCGAATTTCATGGAAAATACAAAAAATTTAGAATAAATTCATCACAAACTTCATGATAGGCCACATTCTTATTTATGTCATATAGTTTAGGTCATGTTGCCATGTCATATCATTTCATGTTAGATTAGTGACATGCATTGCATAAATCATGATTTTTATTAAATAAGTGAAAGCAAAAAAAGAAATTGCGTGTTAATTAGAAATCATATCTAGGGTCGTTGATGTGGATTCTAATTTAACATTGCAGATGCTTTCGTTGCTTCGAGGTAAGTTTTGTAGTTTATTCATTGTTTATCTGGGTGTTGAATTGATGGTTTGCGCACCCGCATGATTACCTCACATGTTAGGGAAATAGATTTAAAATCAATCCAAGCTGCTTGCCAAACATTTTTTTTAAATAAAGAATGGTACCAAAATGGCATTGGAGAAATATAGTGTAACCAAGTCCCCGTACCCATAGTCTCTGGTTCGTAGGAGTAAAGTAAACATCCTGTTGCTTTACTTGGGTTTCTAATCGACCCACCAAAAATAGATTAGTGGCGACTCCTAATTGAAAATCATTTGCATCTTAAGAACTTAAACATTAAGTCTCGAATTGGTATTGGTTTGGGAGAGCCCGAGTTAACAATCCATTAGCCAAATCCTAGATGGTTCACCTCCCGAAAAATTTGGTCGCGACACTAAGTTTGCATTTTCTTTTACGTGCTTTATTAACCAGCAAAAGATGCATGACGTACACATCCTTCGGCAAACATTATAGTCAATTTAGTAACTGGGCTGGAAAATAAGGAACGAGCATGCCTTCCACTCATTACTGCTGTGATTCCTACCATCAACAAGTGCTACCGATCAAATCGGCGCCGAAATGGATCTTGCGAGAAGTAGAGCGTTGTGTGCATAGTCCGAACAGAGCATCAGAAATAGCTTACACATGGTGACGAGTCAAGAGCTATCGGTCCTCCCTCACGATTCCATATAATCTCTCAAGAATGGGTTTCTTTTCTCTAGTTCGGCACTTCTTCTCCAAGCTTCTACTGCTCGGCGGAGTGTGGCATTGGCCTCGTGTATCTCCTCCGCGGAGAACTTGTGCTCTATGATTCCCAAAGGTCCGGGCTGCAACACCCTCACTACTGTTTTGGCTTCTTGCTCCAACTGCCTGTGGACAGGGGAAATGGCATACCCGTCAAAAGGCAAAGAACAAAAATAGAAAGAGAGAACACAAAAAGGCCGAGATCATGCATAGCTATAGAAGGAATATTAACAAACTGGATACTGCAAAGAGAGAAGCAAAAACGAGGAAGAAAAGGGATCGGTCGACCGCACATTACATGACCTCTATAACCAACAAGCCTACTTGTGCAAAAACAAGGCTTTTTTTTCAGGGTCAAGTATTAACTCACCGCAATGAGAACCGTTAAAGTCCTCCATGAACCGGCACAAGGACACAAGAAATTGATTAATACGTCCATAACCTCATCTTTAAAAGACCGAACCAAGGGGCAGGGATATAACAATCAACTGTCATTCTCTAAGGCAATTAGCCAATTCGTAAAAGGCTCCAGCATGACATGACCACATTCGCACCTCATAACATCCAAAAACTCTGCTAAACATGGCTCATCAATATCAGGAAGAAAAGCTAGTTACAAAAAGGATCAATCACTCTCTCTCTCTTTATTGACATCTAAATTTTGGCTAAACATTTGAGATTAAATTGCACAAAAAATTAGGGATCAATTTGGCTTTAACAAAAAATATTTTTTCGCATCACCTAAGTATTAATATCATTTGCATCTACTAAGTTGTATTTTCTATTTTATTTTCCTTTATTTTACCCTATTTTCGGATAAATAAAATAAAAAGAGAGAGAGAGAGAAATGGTTTGAGGCTGGGCCTGACCCCAGCCCCTTTTTCTTTTCCGCCCGGCCCGGCCCGGCCCGGCCCCCTCTCTCCTTCCTCCTTCCTTCTTCGTCCCTGCAGCTCGCGCGCGAGGGCAGCTACGGCAGAGAGAGGAGGGTAGACCGGCGACGGAGGGTACAGCTCGCTGGTGCCATCATGCCGCCGATCGGAGCAGCGCGAAATCCGGCGAGAAGCCCGGACGGAGGGGACGTCGCCTTCAATGCCGAGCAGGTCGCCACGGAGAAGAGGGGATGGGACACCGGTTCGGCCGAAGCAGGGCCGGTCGGCGCGCGGAGGACCGGCGGCCGAAACTCCTCCGTCGACCGGACCCCCCCCCCAGCCTATAAATAGGCCTTCCGCGAGCTCGGTTGAAGGCAGCAACACGAAGATAGAGAGAGAAATCTGAGGGGTTTCTTCGGAGAGACATCCAAGAAGCCCGATGGAACCAAAACCCCACGTTTCAGCAGTGCGTTCTACCCGTTCGACGAAATGCTCAAACGAGATCTAGTTCCGTTTCTTTGTTTCGAGTGGAAACGAGTGGTCCGGGCGTCAACCCGTTGGCGCCGCTCGACCTGCGGCGTAGCCGAGGCCGCCGCTAGACCCGCGGCCACCCTCGTGGGGGCTCACGGAGGCCGCGGGCCTCTCTTGTTCTGGCACCCGGGCGACAACCAGAGCGGCAGCTACAGAGAGGCCGCCTGCCGGACAAGGGTCGAGCACTAGGCTCGGCCTAGCCAAGGCGTTGCCGTCGCCACCAGGCCAGACGGAGGCGCGCGGCATCTCCTTTGCCGCGCTGCCTCCGTCGCGACAGTCCAGCTTGCGACCACGGGTCGACGAGGCGAGCCGGGTCAGGCGTGGCTCGCCGGTCTGGCCGGCCCGGGTCCTTTTTGTTTTCTGTTTTCTTCTCCCCTTCGGGCCGGCCTGCTTAGTGGGTTTAGGGTTTGATGGACCGGGCCTTCTCGCTTTTCTTGGTCTGGAGATTAAATGTTGCCGGACTGGGCTCATTCGCTGAGCCCAGTCCAGCCAAGGACTCGGGCCCGGCGGCCCTGGTTAGTCTCGATTTGGGTCGACCCGGATCATTTTCATTATATAATAATATATTTATTATTTTAATATAAAAATGTTTTAATAATAAAAATCAAAAAAAGGAAAACAAACCCAAAAATGATTTACATTTTCCAAAAAATCAGAAAAAGCCTAAAAGATGGTTTTTACTCTCCACAAATGCATGGAAAATCCTTGAAAACCCAAAAGACCTCATGGTTAAACAAGATTAGATACCGAAAGAGTATTAGTTGATTAACTAGTATAATCAAGTCTATGATCATAGTTTTTTACACAAGAGCAAAATGTTTCTCCCACTTCTAATCAACCCATCCTAAATTAATTAGTGGCAATTTCTATTTGAAATTGACTTGCAGATTAAACACTCAAACTATAATCGTGGATTGGTAGACTTAGGAGAGCTTAGGCTAAGCCTAATACTTAGGGTGCGCATAATAAAATTTATACTTCTCTATTTCTTTGTTTCTTTGTTCCTCAGAACAGGTTTGGAACAGAAATCCATTTGGTAACGCAATTTGATTTTTCTATTTCGGAATATATTTCTATTCAAGAAATAGATTTGAAAAAAGAAATCAGAAACTAAAATTTTTAACTTCTCAGTTTCTGAAATAAAAATTGAAAAATCAATTTCTAGCCAGAAATCAATTTATGTTCCAGAAATTTTGTCATGCGCACCGAGCCATTAGCCTCTAGTCGCGCCTACACGTAAGAGGACGCCTACACGTAAGATCACAACACTCTTGATGATTTCTTGATTAGATCATTGTCCAAAACCCAGGAGATCAATTTCTATCCCAGAATTAAACCCTGCCAATGTTAAGAGCTCCGTTCTAAGACCAAAATGACACGATGCAGCAAGCGAAAGCTGCCGAGCTTCATGCGGATATTGATCGGCGCATTAGTCATCACGCCCCCACGCTTCCACCTTCGAGTCTCTCCAACCATTATTCCAACAATTAAACATCCAATTCGACCTGCGGAAAAATTACACAGACATAGGTTTCCTGCCATTGGAAACTCATGCCCCCACAATCCACCATGTCTCCTTAGAATCACTGATTCATCCACATGGGCACATAATTCACCCTCCTCCCTTTTCATCTGTCCCGGAAAACCCAATTAGTTCTAGGATGACCCATTATGCATAACTTTTTCATGATACTCTGCCCAAAGTTTCCTGTATTGCCCCATCATTGCCTCATTATCTAGATCGATTTCGACAATTACATGGGAGAATTATTCGATCATTTCCTAAATATATCATATGAACGTCAATTTAGTTTTAAAATTTTCAATTTTGTCAATTTTGTCTTAAATTTTTTGCATGAAATGCCAATGTAGTGCTTTTGGTCAATCTTCATCAAAAATCGCTGATTTGGTGATCCATTCAAGGTAGCACACCACCACATCAGCGATTTTCAATGAAAATTGATCGAAATGACTATATTAAAATTTCACGCAAAGATTTAAGACTAAATTTGTAAAATTTGAAAGTTGAAACCAAATTATCATTGGTATAATATGTTTAGAACTGATTTGATAATTTCCCCCAATTGTGTTGTAGACTAATGATTGTATGCTTTGGCAGACACAAAAACTTAGGTTAGGGCTTACAAGACAAGAAATTCTACAAAATGTTAGCTCGAGGGGGCGAGATATTTGATAATTTTAGGAAATTTTTTTAAACTACATTGTGGAATTAGCAAATACTTGGTATAGTGCACATCTAGCTACCAGGTTGATGCCTCCTGCCCCACCATGATCAACGGTCTCGATGGGTTTAGTTCACATTGTCAAAAAGCCGTGCGATGTCTTCCTATAATCTCACTGGATATTTCAGTTATGATTGGCCTTGATAATACCGGCCAATTGTTCAGTGCAAAGGCCAATTGCTACTACTGGCGTGAATAACACGATTAAAATATGCAGACGCTGAATGCATATTTTTCTTTTCCTGTTTATGCGGCGAATATATCAGCACCGAGGCTAAGCAGCATATTCTCTTGCCAAATATAACAAACTGCGAGATGTGCAGAGGCAACGATATCGTTGCGGGGCCTTCGGGGGAATATATTTTTCTTCTCGTACGGATGTTTCTCTTGACCTATGATTTTCCTTATTTTTCAGTAATTCAGACGATAATTGAGACCTTACCATTCCATTAAAGTCGATGCTTCCTTAGAATCTCATGTTTTGTCTTGCTTTCCTTCATCTTTCGGTTTATATCATATACAAAAAATCTGCGCATAGCCAGTAAGATAAAGCAAAGCATCTTTTGCTTCGGAATATTTTCTGAATAAGCGATGACTTCTTCGGTTGTTACATTTGGTTGGTTTATTACACTTTTTTAGTTGAAAATCATGTTCTGGGAGGCTTTCTAAATATATTTTCGACCCTTTTTCGAGAATTACATATACATACTTTGCGCACACTTTATGCCTATAAATGCAAATCATGAGAGTAAGTGTTAAGATTCGAATTCTTAAATAACGCAAAATCATCCAATGTATGCATTGGGTTTTTTTAGGTTAACATGATGTTTTGATGATGTTATGAGTACATAACACAATTTGAGCAGCAAAGTATTGTGGCCTGAATGTAGAAATAGGGTAAGAGTACATGAGTAGATCTGTCAAATGAGTGGATCGGATCAGATTGAATTGGATATGATCCAATCCAAATTGATTCATATTCATATAATACAAATATAGTGACGCATATTTGATCCATACTTAACACATACTTGACCCAACCTATGTTGTAAAAATACTTCCATATTTAACTAAGTCTAAGAAACTCATATTCAAAAAAAGGTGAGAGCATAGAGTGAACAAACATGAAATTGAATGAGGGTAAGAAAGAGTAAAGAGAAAATTATAGATGTGGATCGGGTCTAAGTAAGTTGTTGACCCTTTTAACACCCATACTGAATATAACCAACCCATATAATAACTCAACCCATTAAATATGTGTTAAGAAATGAGTTTATAACCTATTTTGACAGATCTAGTGCTGAGGCTTTAAGGAAATAATAATACCTCAAGAGACTAAAGTATGCCTTAGATTTCATGATCGATAACTAATTCATATAAAAGTTCAATTGGTTAGAGAGTAGCACAGGCCGTACATCATACAACACGACAATTTGTATTGATGAAGGTAGATTAGCATTTTTCTTTGGACTTTACTAGTATAACAATCTTAGGAATACTATGAGAATAACAATCTATTGCGAGTCACAACTTTTTAAAAAATGGATTCTATGACAATTTATAATTTTTTGTGATTTAGTTTTTTGTTATCTAAAACAAACCGTTATTCGCATGGAACTTACCAGCATGAATGAGTGAACAAAGTGTGAATATTGAGGCACAGGCAACTCAAGAAATTAACAATAACAAGTCTACTTTCACAATTGCAAATATGATTCATAAGTACTAAGAAGGTCATAGCACAAAAGTAGGATTGAAACATACATATTTCTGTTGTCAAACCTGGCATTATTAAAGGCAAAAGCAATCAATGATCAAGAACAATAGATGAAATAGCACAAAAATTTATGTGATTCGATCGATGCAACCTAGTGGACGGGAGAGCGACCATAAAAACATCTGCTAGAATCATTAGACTACAATAGGTAATCACTATCTTTTAAGGATGGCTTGATGTGGACAATAGAAGTTTGATTTCTTCTTTTATGGATATCACTAACGAAGAGCCTAAATTCAAGTCAATCAATTACATATTTACTTAAGTCGATCTTTTTAAGTTAGTAAGTTATTAGCCAACTAAGACGTGTTCCTACTCTCCCCTCATCTTGGTGTCATTCTGCACTAGTCTTATCCCAAGGTGAATCTCAACCTTGGCCCCATCAGGTTTGGCATACTTTAACATGGATAATATTTGCCCGTCACCCACTATCAAAATCGCCTTGGCCCTATCAAGCTCAACGAGAAGCCGATACATATCGGTGGTAACCACTAATCAATTATCAACTCTTATACCACTTGTTGGATTGATGTAGCATAAACCAATATTTTCACTTGAGGACGTCACCGGCAAGAAGTCTAAGTCTACGTTCATCATTATAATTTAATTCACATTCACTTAAAAGTTTAAGCTAATAAATTATGAATTAATTAGAATATATTAAGTGCTCCACTTGACATCACATTTCTAACATGTGACTTATTTCACCTAACAACATCACACGTGCACCTTAATAAGGACCATATTTTTTCTCCACCTAGATGCAAAGAAAACTTTGTCTGACTAATATTATGATGGGTAAATTACCAAAAATGGGCATTTCACATTTTCCATATCTAATTAAGTTGGCACATGTGATATCATATTTGCAATTTACTACTAAGAAGCCCAGATCTGGGATGAAGGAAACTCATACCACCACTTAATTAGAGTTTACAGTTGTAACTAAAAAACTTTATCTGACTAATATTATGATTGGTAAATTACCAAAAATGGGCATATCTAATTTTTCATATCTAATTAAGCTGGAGAGATTAGGATCTTTCTTCGTCATCGGCTCATCGCGACAACGCGTCCTCAATTCAGGCCACGTAAAACACGGCATGCATGGGAATATATTCCCTTTTTTATAAGTTCTAGATGGCAACCCGGTTTCCTTCACATGGCCTAAAATATAGGTTCTATACACTGTTCATCAGGCTAAAGGAGATTGCAACTTGCGACAGAAAGGTCGCCGTCTCATGATCATGAGGCTAATATAGGAATAAATCGGATGTACGGGTCGAGACGAAATATATTGTTCGCCCCCAATGAAGACTGCAAATAAACCCTTTTTTTATCTCCACTATTATTCTTGCAGAAAAAACCATATTTAAATTGCAAAAGATAAGAAGCGCCCCAAGAAAGCGAATCCACTGCACGACCGATGAGTTTCTATAAAAGGGACCTCAGAGCCAAGCCAATTTCTCACAAGCAGTCCCCAAAGCCAGAGCTAAAAAGCACGCGAGCTCACACACACAAACTATTGTCTCGAGGCTCCGGATACTTCGTCGTTCGTCAGGCAGCATGGACACGACGCTGACGGGGCTCGTGCAAGACAAGCCGGTAGTGATATTCAGCAGGAGCACGTGCTGCATGAGCCACACTGCGAAGTCGCTCATACTGAGCTATGGCGCGAACCCGACCGTGTACGAGCTCGACCAGATGCCTAACAGAAACCAGATCGAGCGCGCGCTGGTCCAGCTCGGGCGGCGCGAGGTCGTCCCCACCTTGTTCATCGGCCAGAAGTACATCGGCGGCGTGAACGAGCTCATGAGCCACCAGTTGCGGGGGACTCTGGTCCCTCTTCTCCGAGAGGCCAGAGCTATCTGGGTATAGAGACTAGAGTTCTTGCATCTTTCTCCAGTTTTACCCTTACAATAACGATAACACGGCTAACATACACGAGTCAGATCGTGTTACGAATACGAAAAGGCGGACTTTTTGGTGCCCTTGTGTTCTAACCCTAATGGCTGCACGCTATGGAAGACGACAGCCTTCTTCTCTGGTCTTTTTTCCCCTTGCTTTTTGAGGTCTTTTTATGTATGGGAAGTCCCTGTGTTGTTCTGAGTTAGGTTTCGGGGCGATGAGAAGGAACAGCGGTGGCAAACTTCCAATTTGTAAGCGCCCTATTTTCATGTCAATGAAGTAAAACTTCTAAGTGTTAAATTGCATTCTATCGCTCTGTATACACTCTTTGGCATCAAATGATATGTGAGTCCCTCAGAGAGAGAGAGAGAGAGAGAGAGAGAGAGAGAGAGGGAGGGAGGGAGGGAGGGGGGAGATGCATGGAGCTCATGTCTGATCTAGCTGGTTGATGTGTATTAGAATGCGCATGAACTGCATACAAGCAGAACATATAGCAGGAATTGGTGGAGCGAAGCAAAGAGAAGGACCAAAAACAAGAAACGCGTTACTGATATAATCCAAAAGGATCATTGTTTGATGATTATTGCACCGCCCAATTAATAGAGATCCTATCATGGTAAAAAAAAATTAGAGAATTTGGGAGTCCCGACGGATACAGAATTGACTGAATAGTTTAAGTGTATTGAACTCACATGTACCAGTGCAACCAAACATGGTCCTGATCAGATTTAAGTCGCATCGGATAGATATGTAGATGCAATATGCCAAGATTCAAGAGAATTATTCGAATAAAAAATTCCAAATAAATAGTGAGTGTATCACATAAAGACCTTGAGTTTCAAGAGATATAAGACCCATCAAATCTAATGATTCTTATACATTGGATTCCTATGTACGATCAGGTGATCCAAATTGATCCCCAATTCCACTAGCTTCTTAGCACGAAAATATCGAGGCAATGTCGTCCTTTGAAGTTTTGGACTGTCCATGGCCCCATTTCTGTTGTACCGTATACTTAATCAATTTTTTTTTTGGAGGGGGGGGTGGGCGGGGGCGGTGCGGGAGGAGTGCAACTTCTTTGGCTAGAAGCAGACAGGTAATGCGGGCGATTCGCTACCAAAGAAGAAAGATTTCGAATCGTCCTCTTGCAATCATCTAGAGGTGTTAAATGGGTCATTGACCCATTTATGTTTAAATGGGTCGTTAATGGGCCAAGTATTATTTTCTAAAGCACTCATAATGGGTTTTAAAATTAAAGAGAGTGAGATGTATGGGTCTTAAATGGGTCAGCTCTACACTCATTTAAGACCCATTTATCGATCCATTTATCAACCCATTTATTTTCACCCAAAGGCTTTGGGCCAAAACCAAAACCTCACAATCTCTAATTATTTTTTTCTTTCTTCTTTTTTTCTTTCTTCTTCCTCCGGCGAGCACGGCGATGAGCCTCGCCCCCGACGAGCCTCGAGCTCGCCGCGTCGAGCGAGCTCGAGCTCACCGGATCTAAGGCTCGAGCCCGCCCGACGCCGCGAGCTCGAGCTCGAGCGCCCGGCGCGCTCGAGAATCGCCGGATCCGGCGAGGCTCGAGCCTCGCCCGACGCCGGTGAGCCTCGAGCTCGCCAAATCTCGCGAGGCGGAGGCCTCGCCGACGTCCGAGAGGCTCGAGCCTCGCCAATCTGGGCGAGACTTGAGCTCGAGCTCGTCGGATCCAGCGAGCCGAGCGAGCTCGAGGCTCGCTGTGGCCGGCGGCCACCGGCCGTCGTGGCGGCGGAAGAAAAAGGAAGAAGAAGAAGAAAAAAAAAAAGAAAAAAAAAGTTATATTTAAAAAAAAAATAATTAAAAATTTATTTTAAAAAAATAAAAAATAATTAAAATTCGATTTTTAAAATAATTATTTTAAAATTTTATAAAAAAATTTTTATTAAATTTGTGTTGTATAAAATTATTTTAGCAATACCATTTTTTTAAATATATATCTCTCTATATATATAATAAATTAAGTTTATTAAATTAAGTTTAGTTAAATGGGTCGGTATGGTTTGGGTATGGGTCGGATCGGGTATGGGTCAAAAATTTTGCATTGCAATAAACGGGTCATAAACGGGTTAAATGGGTCGATTTGGGTCGGACCATTTATGACCCGACCCAAACCCGACCCGACCCACCCGTTTAACGGGTCAATCATCGTGACGGAGTTGCGGCCAATCAAGCTTAATTTAGAAATTATGTGTGTTTTAGTAGCAGTATTATTGAAATCCGATTGGCTAAAAGAAGGAAGTTAGGTTAATTGACGATGGGGACATGCTA
The DNA here is from genome assembly GCA_017140595.1 of Eucalyptus curtisii. Taxonomy (NCBI): domain Eukaryota; kingdom Viridiplantae; phylum Streptophyta; class Magnoliopsida; order Myrtales; family Myrtaceae; genus Eucalyptus; species Eucalyptus curtisii. Next base: position 10,232,262 of record CM029501.1, on the reverse strand, counting down.
AGTGCCACCTACCGAAAGCCAAACGAGGAAAAGGCAAAAAAGTTGGGCCGCAGGTGTATGTTCCATCATCAATGTTGAGAAGATCACCGCCTCTCTCTAGAGTTCTCCAGAACACTCTCTCTCTCTCTTTGGAATTCTCCGGATTTCTCTCACTCTCTACTCCTCTAGATTTTTCTAGAGAATTCCTTAGCTGCAATTGCTGACAAATAAACAGCAAGTTGTAATAAAATAATAATAGGAAGAGTGTGGAAGGCGGTTCATTGACCGACCTTACGCCCTATAAATAGGGCTCTTGTCCATTGAGTAGAGTAGTAGAGAGTCTTGTGAGTGAAGTGTGTACGTGAGTGTGTTAGTGGGTGGAGTAGGTGGCTTGAGTTGTAGAGTGGTAAAGTAATAGGGGTCTTGTGTAGTGTAAGTGTAGGGTGATAAGAAGTGAGTGGGTGTGTGCGTGTGGTTTGTGAAGTGAGTGAGTGAGCAAGTACAATGAGTAGTTGTGAGAGTGTGATGGTATAGAGAGTTTGTAATATTGTTTATATAAAATAAAGCAATTATTTTACTTGTACATCCACTTGCTTCTCAACAATCAATAGTCGAAAAAGTGTTTCCCATTTAAGGAAAATCTCGCCCTTAAGGTAAGGAAAATGAATTCGTCTTCCAAAACGAAAGGAAAAGCTTTTTCACTTATCCCTACTTTAATGTGCTGTCAAGATCAAAATAAAGAAAGAAAGAAAAATACCACCCAATTTCCCCTTAGCAGATCTGTTTAGCCCTCACTCAATTATTCAAAAAGCCCTAAATCTATTATGTGGCAAACTTTTTGATTTGATCAATTTAATGATAAATTTTTTAACAATTTACAAATGTAATTCTTCCAACTAATTTTGATTGGAGATTATTGACGATAATGCCAACTACGTAACAAGAATTACACTAGCAAATCATAAAAAAAAATAAAAAAAGCTTAGGACTAAATTAGACAAGAAAAAAATTAAGCAGAAAATTAGCTAAATTGAAAAGTTCAAAACTTATATGATTACTGTACAATAGATTTATGACTTTTTTGGACAATTTTCCCCTACCGTCACAATGCCGCTCTACTAGATCCATAGATAACTTTCACATGAGTAGTGTTCTCATTTCAAAACATGCAATCGCAATTATGGGATTGACAATAAGAAACGAACCATTCCGTTGGAATCTTTTTGTTACAAAATCCATCTTATTACGTACTATCGAGGTATATAAGTTACATTTTTACAAGAAATATGTCTTCTTCTCAAAATCATTAGTGAAGGAATCGCCAGCGTATCTGATGCACGATCACTCCAATTCTTATACTCACTTTATGTGCTTTAACTCCTATCGCAGAAAAATCATGGAAATGCATAATGTATTTGATTGACAACGACCGATAACCTAACCTCGTTTGGCCATCAATTTTTAGTCTTCTCAATATGCATTGCTCAGATGGCATTGAGCACCATACACTGCTGCCAGTTCGTGTATCAGATGTAGCTAATCGCATGCTTTCCATGGCAAAACTAATCTCCTTTTCTGGTTCACACAGATTAAACTCCAAATGGGAATCGATTTATACATGCGTAATTTGAACACGTGATGTAATGTGCTCTAACGTAGATGTGCACACTTGAAGTAAAAACACTATGCGATGCTTTATTAGACATCTTACTCTGCCCAACGAGAATAGAAGGAGGCGAAACAGAGAATTACATCTCCAGTCCAACGTTATCCCTATGCAAAGTTGTAGAGGACCTAGAACAGAGAACAATCAAGAAGAGAGTCCACTTTTTTCAAAGCAGAACCAATAGACAGCATTTTCACCAATTTCTCGGAACAAAGAACATCGGCGACAGAAAACAACCCATCTGGGGTAATTGCTACCGTGTTCTTTTTCCCGTTATGAGTCTGTGAAAGAAAGTGCGGCAAAGATAAGATCAAACCAGCAATGATGCAACTCGAAAAAGTACTGCTAGTTTTGCACTGTAGAAACACTCTAAAGCTTGGTGAACCACATAAGAGTAAGACAAGAATATCAGGCACCCCCTCAAAGGTTAGCATAAAGTCATTTATTGGCTAATTTAAGGGCACGAGCAAGCACCATTTAATTTGCATTTTTTTATATGCTTTATTAACCAGCAAAAAATGCGTGGTGAACGCATCCTTTGGCAAACATAAAAGTCAGTTTAGCAATTAGGCTGAAAAAGAAGGAGCGAGCATGCCTTCCACTCGTTACTTCTGTGATTCCTACCATCAACAATTGCTACCAATCAAATTGGCGCTGAAGATGTTGTGGGAAGTAGAGCGTCATGTGCATACTCTGAACAAAGCATCAAAAATAGCTTACACATGGTGATGAGTCAGAGCTATCAGTCTTCCCTCATGATTCGATATAATCTCTCAAGAACGGATTTCTTTTCTCTAGTTCAGCACTTTTTCTCCAAGCTTCTACTGCTTGGCGGACTGTGGCATTGGCCTCATTTATCTCCTCAGTGGAGAACTTGTGCTCTATGATTCCCAAAGGTCCAGGCTGCAACACCCTCACTACTGTTTCCGCTTCTTGCTCCAACTGCCTGTGCGGAAATGGCGCACAAATCAAATGGTGAAGAACAAAAATAGAAAGAGAGAAAACAAAAAGGCCGAGATCATCCATAGCTATAGAAGGAATATTAACAAACTGGATACTGCAAAGGGAGAAGCAAAAATGAGGGCGAAAAGGGATCAGCCGACCGCAGATTACATAGTGGTGTCACTTTAACCTCTATAACCAACAAGCCTACTTGTGCAAAAAGAAGGCTTTTTTCAGGAGCAACTATTAACTCGCCACAATGAGAACCATTAAAGTCCTCCATAAACCGGACAGGGACACAAGAAATCAATTATTACGTCCATAACTTCATCTTGAAAAGACAGAACCAAGGGGCAGGAATATAGCAATCAACTATCATCTCCAAGGCAAATAGCCATTTTGTAAAAGGCATGACGTGACCACATTCACACCCTATAACATCCAAAAACTCTGCTAGACGTGGCACATCAACACCGGGAAGAAAAGCTAGATACAGAAAGGATCGACCACTCTCTCTCTTGATGATTTCCTGATCAGATCATTGTCCATACCACAGGAGATCAATTTCCATCCCAGAAATTAAAACCCCCCCCCCCAACCCCGATGTTATGAGCTCCATTCTTAGACCAAAACGACACAATGCAGCAAGCGAAAGCTGCCGAGCTTCATGCGGATATTGATCGGCGCATAAGTTCATCACACCCCACGCAACCACCTTCGAGTCTCTCAAACCATTATTCCAGCAATTAAACATCCAATTCGACCCACTGAAGAATTACACAGACATAGGCTTCCAGCCATTTGGAAACTCATGCCCCACAATCCACCATGTCTCCCGAGAATCACTGATTCATCTTCCTCCCTTTTTCTTTCATATATCTTTCTTTTTCAGGAAAACCCATTTGTTTCAACCGGGGCTCCTCTCAATGTGATTGGAGCAACACCAAGCAAAACTCTCAAGAAACCACGAAAAAAGAAGAGAGAACCAGTCAAACTGAGCGTGCCCAATAGAGCAGATGCAGAACTAGCAAGAAAATCAGAAACCATCATGACCGGAATCAACCGAACACCCAGAAATTCGACGATCATCTAACCCCAGAGCTCTTGCTCGTTCAGCAGCTTACTTGAAGAAACGGGAGAAGGGAAAGGAGCTGGGCAGGCGCGAGAACGGCGACATCGCGCGGCGGCGGTGCCTCTCTCTCTCTCTCTCCGATGCTTCGATCACCGCAGGAAGCTGCACGGCGGTGCGTTCGTGCGGCGAAACAAGCTCCGAAGGAGAGGAAGAAGCTAAGGGCCGACGTCGTTCTTGGATCTTCCCTTCAAGCTCAATGCTCTCAAGAGAGCCCACAAGAGAAGTAAAATAAGCTATTGGGCAAAGCCCAAATCATAACTCAAATGGTCCTAAACTAACGTAGTTTCTAAAATTTTTTATTTGTTCAATATAATCCTTACACTATAACTTAATACTTTTAGTACATGTTCAACTTAAGCCTTTAGAGTATAAAAAAATATTCAATATAGTTCATAAACTTAAATTATTAAAAGAACTATATTGACAATTTTCACATAATTCAATGAATACAATGAATATGTACAGAAATTTCAGAGACCGCATTAGGGATTATAACGAAGGAGAGGAAGAATAAGGGCCGACGTCGTTCTTGGATCTTCCCTTCAAGCTCAATGCTCTCAAGAGAGCCCACAAGAGAAGTAAAATAAGCTATTGGGCAAAGCCCAAATCATAACTCAAATGGTCCTAAACTAACGTAGTTTCTAAAATTTTTTGTTTGTTCAATATAATCCTTAAACTTTAACTTGATACTTTTAGTATATGTTCAACTTAAGCCTTTAGAGTATAAAAAAATATTCAATATAGTTCATAAACTTAAATTATTAAAAGAACTATATTGACAATTTTCACATAATTCAATGAATACAATGAATATGTACAGAAATTTCAGAGACCGCATTAGGGATTATTTGTGTCGTTTCTGTATAAAAAAAAAAAAGTATTGGCTCTGCCACCGAAAAAGAATAAAAAAAGAGACAGGAGTCGACTCCGCTGGGGATCGAACCCAGAATCTCTGGTTCCGTAGACCAGCGCCTTATCCATTGGGCCACGGAGTCCTTTTGTTGATGAGTTCCGTTACAAATTTATTTACTAAATTTCATCCGACAGTTCGCTCGGCATTTCAGACCAAAGTTATGAACAATTGAGCACGGAAGAAGACGACGACGACGACGAGATACAAATCATGCAGTAAAAAAGCTATACACTCGAAGGTAAACTGAACCCAAAAAAGGGACGAGGCCACGCTCGAACGTATGTGTGGTTCAAGAAAACGAGTAGTTCCTCCGCTTCTGGTTCTGGAACAAGAATCCGGTCTCCGAGTTCGCCTTGCTCCCCTGCGGCGGCTGCAGCCCGGCGGAGCTCATGCGGAACAAGCCGTTGAGCTTGCTCAGCTTCCTGGTGAACGACCTCAGCAGCCGGCTCGCCGGGTGCGGCCTCCCGAGCTCCTGCTTCATCGACACGTGGTCCTTCTCCAGGTCCGTCAGCCGCATCCTCATCCTGGCCACCTCCAGCTTCAGCTCCCGGTTCTCCCGCCTCACCGACGCGTAGTTGTCCCGCGGCGATATGGCCCCGCTCCCGCCGGCGCCGCTCCCCGAGCGGTGCGGGAACGGGCCGGCCCCGCCGCCGCCGCCGCCAATGCTGGCCGACCCGAAGAAGAACTGCCCGCTGCCGACGTGGTGCGGCCCGCCGCCTCCGCTCATCGCGCTCTTCAGCCTGATCTGCTCGTAGTACAGGACCTGGACCGCCAGCTGCACGGGCAGCCTCTCGTTCTGCGCCGCGTGGCTGCAGGCTTCCTGCGACAGTTTCTGGCAGTTGACGGTCTTGCACAGCCGGTAGCGCTCCGAGTCCTTCATGTTCGGATGAGCCTGCGAAGGGGAGCGAGCAAGTCGACTATGAATCCGCAAAATGTGATTATTTCGGCCTACAATTTGAATGGAATTGCTTGCATGACGAAAGGTTTTGGTACAGGGATGGGAAGGATAAGGATCCTGACCTTGAGGAAGATGTCGACAGCTCTGTAGAGTCCGTCGTTATCTACCCGGGCATGGTCAGGAAGCAGTTCGGCGAGCGCTATGAACTTGGACGGCGACAAGTTGGGATCGAGGGCGACCTCCGCAAGATAGTTGTCTAACAACTTCGAGACCTTGAGAAGCGAGCTGTGCTTCGGGGATCCGGGGCTCTCGAAGTCGCAAACCATCTCGTTCTCATTCCTCAGCCGGTCGTCGTCGTCGTCGTCGTCCTCATCCAGGTTCAAGAAAGTGGAGAATATCCTTAGGATCGAGTCCGTGTCGTAAATTAGGCTCTGCCCGTTCCCCTGTGAATTCGCGGGAATGAGGATGTCCTCGAGGATGGCCTGGTCCAACTGCAAGCCAATCCGCCTCTCCAGATCAGATCTGCAAGAAGTGGATGTGGATGCTCCGATGGCGATCTTCAGCAAGCTCGACAGAAATGCCATCGGGACGGGGCTCTTCCTCGACTGTGTCGGAAGCAAGCTGACTATTGTTTCCACGATCACCCTTTGCCTCTTCTGTGATTCCAAGTCCGAATAACTCGCTTTCGCAGAATGCGGATCTCTGAGGATGAGGCCCTGAAGAGAATTATGGGCATAGTTCACCAAAATCTTGCTGACCATGTCCTGCTTTAGCCCCTTCGACTTGACAGCCGTTAGAACTCGCTGGAAGAAATCGAGACTTAGCACCGCAAGCAATTTGCCCCACCAATCCACCGGCGTCTCAGGTTCCACTTCCTCGATGGGCTTCGCTGAAAAATTGCGGTCAAGCTTGGATAAGCCCGACGTGAGCTGCTCTTTGCAAGCGTTGTTCGCTATGGCATTGATCAGCCTAGTGACCAGGTTGATCTCTTCAGAGATGGGCAACAGCTTTTGGCATTGTTGAAGCACGGTGATTGAGCTAGATATGTTCGGTAGCACCATGTCCTTGATGTAAGCTTCAGTGCGGTATGCCAGGTTTTTCTCAGCCAATTCCTCTGTCATCTCCAGGTAATGAGCTACGCAGCGAAGCGTCGCGACATTGGACAGCGAAATGTCTATGTTTATGCCATAACAGAACTTGGCAGCTATCTCAAATGCCTGCGGACCGCCAGGGACATCCCGGAGACTGATCCGCGAGGCTTTCGATTCTTTTGCGTCCACCAACAGTTTCAGAATCCGACCACTCCGTGAAACAAGAGGAAACTGCAAGGAACGCACTGGGTGCATCAAGCCTTAAGTCAAAAAGCCTTAAGTTATTCTCCAATTCAATCCACCGTACCTTGTGAAATGCAAAGGTTGTCGCTCCTACTTCGACGGTGAGATCACTGGAGACATCAGATATCGGCCTGCAAGAATCATTTATTTAGATCGAATTCAAAACCTTAAGCTTCACCAGCAGAAGCTCACTTATTTTTCAGAGGAAATCGCCAGCAAATGAAGGACCATGCACCAACTTTGGCTTCTGTAGGCATGCATTACCATGTCTGAGGCCAGGACGCTGTGATTGTACGACAATTCTGTCCGTGCTTAACATTCTTAAGTTGGGATAGCATGGTCCCATCATGATGTTTGTTCAAATTTATGTTCCTTGAAAGATCGAGAGTGCGGACAATTGATCCAAGAAAAGAACCGGGGTTTTTTCATTGTCTTTCATCAATTCCTCTGATGCGCTAGAAGCTATTGAATCCGAGTTTAAGACCTTGGTGAGGCAGAGAGCTATCTTCCAATTTCAGATACTGTTAAGGAGGGAATGGCGGTGGCTCGATCTCCCGTGTCATACCAGGAAAAGGGCAGCCTCTATTGGGCCGAGGCACTTTCTACTTTATAAGAGCATTAGATTTGTGAAGCTAGCATAAGCAATTCTTTGCGATTAATGGAAGCGAAAAATGCCGAGAAGACTATCGTATTTCTTGTAAGAAGAGCGTTCAGAAGAAGGCGATGTTCACGTCAGGAATGCAGTACAAGCTCTACTCATTTGCCATATGAATAAGACAGTGCATGGTTTGATTCCTTCTTTTCTGGGTAATACTGAACTGATAAAAGAGAACACTGCAGCTGACAGCAAGACTCAAAAAACTTGCTATGCAACAAACAGAGTCACTAGTAAACAACAGCAAAGAAGTGAAAAAAGAAGGTAGTCACCATTCGACGGTGTGTCGGACGCTTGAACTCGGCCGAAGCAACCGCCTCCCTGAAACGCTCGGCTTCAACTCGGCGACTCCGACCGTTATCACACCCATCTCTCCTGCCTTCGAACCCACCGAGCCCGCCCTCTATTCCGAAGCTTCTCTTTCTCGCATTGCAATTCTGGATCTTGAAGCCTTCTCGGCGCCGAATGTGTTTTGCAGTGAAGGGCGCTTGGCGATGATGAGTGATGACTTTGATGATGGCGGTGAGACTTTTTACTCGAGTGTCCATGATGGCTGCTGCTCTAAAAAGTCAAGGGAGGCATGCAGGTGTGAGCGCACTTTTGTTGGAGGGAAAGGCGGGTGACAGATTGGCCTTGTGTTCCATTCTTTTTTAGCCTTTGAGAGATCGCCGAGATTGTGCGTGTGCGATTGCTGCATTGCTTTTGGGGGGATTGTAATCATTGCCAGTGAATGATATGCACTAAAGAATTGGACTAAACAAAAGGCAGAAATTTTTTGAGGGACCGTAAAGCTCATTTCCGGAGTGAGTTGGATTTGCCTGTTGCAATAATGACCAACAGTTCATCATCAACTTTCTCATTTTCTCACATTGAAAAGAATGGCGCACCGCAACAGATTGATCTTTGCCCCTGTCAGGGTCTATTCTCTCTTCTTTTTTCTGGGTTTGGTACTTTATTTTCTGCAGAATGGATGTCGGTTCACTTCACTTCACTTCTAATGCTGTTGCATTGAAATGACTGCTAGTCATTTCACTCAGGTTTGTTTCATTTCGGCCAAAAACTTCCTACGAATTTCTGGGCATCAACTGCTTGTCCAATCATGTTCGGGAAAGATCTTATAATACATGCCTATATCATTCGCCGGCTAGGTCAAAAGTTTAATCAAATTATGAGATAGAAAGCTGCTTTTAACTTTCTTGCCAACAGCATGAAAAAAAAAAAAAATAGCTAGCAGGTTTTGGGCGTATTCAGTTTTAATCAAATCGGTTTAACACGCATCCAATCTTTCTGATGAATTAACGAAGATTCATAACACAGCAGAAAGAAACCATGGGAGTGAAACGAGATGTGAAAGCATATAGCTTTAGGAGATTAATGTAACTTAGGACTATCCTAAGATAATAATGAGCTACTTGCTTAAGAACCAAATTCACAAAATAAGCCTACCGTTCTTGATATTCCGATAGTTCATTGAAGGAATATCAGAATATATACACACAGGAGTACCGAAAACTCCAGAAACCAAAGCAAACGTAGTATACCTTACCTGATATGGCTGCAACTTCCAGTGTATCGATGAGTCGACATTTCATATCAGAGAGTATGGAAGCTTATTCAAATATAATTCATAACCCTATAGGGAATCATTAAGTCCTAAATGCTATAATCAAGCTCATTGGCTAGACCTTCAATGAACAATTGATGATCCCAAATCATAATCGACGCAATTAATTTACTGACATCTAGACCTTATGTAATCGTGGTTTAACCACATAAAGATGCTAATGAGATTGAATACTTTTGATTCATCAGCTTGATCGACGAACATCGTTGCCTGGCTTGGTGCTTCTGCTACTACTCAAGGAGGCAGAACTATGACTTGAAAATTGTACATCAGATAGTGGAACTGACCCAGTCTGAGAAAACATTAGTCCAACGGAACTAGTAGAAGTCTCGTTAGATGGTATCCTGGTCGAGTAAGAATCTTTCATAGATCCTGAAACCAGTTCAGGCCTCAACTCTGAAGATGATGACGGTGCCAGAGTTCCGAGCAAAGATCCAACAGGGTAAGGAGCAACTGGCATGTCAGTGAGAGATGATGCCGACGGGCTGTACCTCATTGTCCCCATCGGATGATCAAATTTGCAAGTTGACCCATATTTGCAATGCCCATTTTGCATGTAAAAGGCGCATGGTTGGACTCCCTGCACAAAATAAAACAAATGAATGTTCAACACCATCAATACTATCATTATACAATAAGAAGAATACAATTGCTGTTCATAAGTTCAAAATGGAAAAGTTCATTGCTGTAAAACTTTTTCATCACCTTCTGGGGAAAGAAACATAAGGAGAAACATGCAGTTATAAAGCATTAACATCTAACTTATGTCCTCCTATAACCACCAACAAATGCCTAACCATGACAAGGACCAATATAATTACTACAATGGAAAACAGAGCCCTTACTAAAATGGGAGATGAACACAAAATTAGCATATTACAGTGCGTCAGAAATGAGAAATAAAAGGAAAAGGGACAAAATGCCCACTAGAATTCAGAATAGATGCAGCAAAGATGCAGGCGGTAAAAAGGAAAAAGCGAACTAGGAAAATCCAATGTCTAGTGCCTGATAAGTTTATGCAGTGTATAATCCCTTCCCCACCTATTTATCCTCTCTCTCTCTCTCTCTCTCTTCTCTCTCTCTCTCTCTCTCTCGCGCGCGCGCTTAACCACTGTTCATGGGCTGGTCTAGAGGTGCAAGCATATATTTGTGCATGCACAAGCTCAAGAGCCGGAGCAATGCACAACACAGGTACTTCAGGAAAACCACCATTGTACCAAGGAGCAGGTCATGAACCACAAGGGATGCTTCTGCCAAGTGCATGACCAAAAAGCACATCTCTCTTATTTCTCAGCGAAGAATTTCGTAACATCAATTAAAACCTTGTTCTTACACAAATTTGAAATAAGAGTGATTTTAACTCATATTACATGAGAAAGCTCACTTGCCAGAAATTTGACATCACTAGCTAAAACCAAAAGAGCAACTCTTAACAAATGGTCTTCTATGACCAAAAAAACAAAAACAAATCATCTTCAATTTTTTAAATTTGAATTAGTCACTCAGTCTAGCAGCAGCTAGCCAGGATCCTCTTCTCATGAAGGTAAGCCACGGCAAAAATCTATTGAAGATTGAGAAAATTAACCAGATCTTATGATAACTTCTCACAGACATAAGTTCAGTTAGCACCCCTTATTAGAAATGCCAGAAATGCCAAACAGTTCCCTTTTGAACAACGCCATCAAAACTTGCTAACTAGTTATTTTCTTTTCTGTAGGAAACTTCACCAAACCACATTGAAGTCCGCAACAACCAGCAAGTCAAAAATTTACAAGATAAGGTGATAATTGATCAAAGAACTTTACAAGCTCAGTCAACCAAAGGTCATTAGGATTACTAGAGCTGCATCCATCATGGGAACCGGGATTGCTAAGACTAAAATAGCATACCAGATAATTGTCAATAGGGACAAATATTACGCAACACATCATTTGCTAGATCAACATTCCTGCTACAAAGAAAACTAATTACAGATGGACAACTGAATTTTCATTTAAAGTATAACAAATGGACCAGGTTTGAACTTTTGATATCATATCAGCACAAATAAAAGCAAACATTACAGGAGATGTCCTCCTAAAGATATGGCTTCATTCCAGCACTGAACAATTTTAAAAAAAATTCTACCTAAAAGGACAACAATTCTGAATCTACATTATTAGAAAGCATAGTAAAACAATCACATGGTAAAAGCAACAAAGAGAAACCACATACCGGTCTCAAAGGAAGGCCAAGTGGATTGAGAAGGAAGCTTGTCCCTTGCACCATACGATCCCTAGGATGATGGTACCTACAAGATGATCCAAATTTACAATCCCCCGTTCTCATGTAATACTGACAGTCAGGCTCACCAGCTCTCTCTGGAAATATTTGTTCTTTCTGACTGCTGCCCCATGGTCCAGCGGAGGAAGGAATGGAGGGATATGATCCAGCAATAGCTGGGGTAGATGACGTCAGTTGTGCTACATCATAAAGCGAAGTTGCTCCCATTGCAGGCCGGGCACCAGGAGATAATGCTGGACTTACAGGCGCCTGTAGAAGAGGGACTAACCATATCATACAAAAGGTTCCATAAAAAAATCCATCAAATTTGATTAAAACTTTAACCTTACCGAGTAAGGGCTCCAACCAGGCACAGGAACAACTCCAGGGGAGATCAACACATGACCATAAGCCCCTGGAACATATGAACCAGGCACAAGAGGAGGTCTAGCCACTCTTAAACTGGTGGATGCTCCCCTGTATTGATCAGGAGTAGGAACCGAAGGAGATTGCACCGGTGAATAAAATTGAGGTGCAGATGCCGGTATTGATGCACCAGCAGGTTGAGGATGATGGAATTTACAAGTTGTACCAAATTTGCACTGCCCCGTCTTCAAATAGTAGGAGCATTCTTGCTCACCCTGATAAGAAAGAAGTCAGAATTAGAGAGAACCAGAAACCAGATCAAGTAACTTCAAAATAATTAACTAAGATAGGGAAGAAGAATGTCCCACCAGTCTTAATGGGTAGCCATACATATTAAGTGGGACTCTATTCAACGAACCACCGCCGTTTTTGGGATGGTGAAACTTGCAGGAAGCACCAAATTTACAGGTCCCAGTCTTCAAATAAAACTGCAGAGACAGTGACCAAAACAGAAACATTGCTTACTCCTCATGTGTTTGAGTGGGTATCTATTGTGGGCATTTTCATGCCTATGGAGGGGCACTCAACAATACAGTTATCTAGGTAGTGACTACGGAGTCTTTGCATTAACAACGTTCAAAATGCAGAGCTTATTACATGCTTAGCAACTTACATAATTAGTAACTGAATACCTGACATGCAGGTTCCCCTGGTCGCTCTGGATAATCCCCTGTAGCTCTCACAGCTGCCACCACCTGAATACCATGTTGAGCAGGAGTCAGAACTATTAAGAAATGCCATAGAGAGGAACAATTAACTAGAATTCCCTGTCGTAAGATCACAGTGATATATTATCAAATCAAAATACGGTCAGTAGAAACCAAAACAAGAGGCAGAGAAGTTTGTCTTTATGGATGCGAATGAGAAGTTTGCGGTCGTATCTATGAAATATAGTAGGTCTTGCTGAAATAAGGAACAATTTCATGGACTTGTCAACAATTGGGATCATAAACCCAACCGTGTTTGCTCAATTCTGATATGGAGAAGGAGGAGGAGGAGAAAGGATTAAAGTGTGGTAAAATGTTACATGACACATATACATGCTTCTCAATCGGGTCTCGACAATGTCTAGGAAGTCTAGCTTCCAATCTGAAGTGCTTTGCTTTGTTAAGGTTAAAGACTATCCGTGAGAAAATTAGGAAAGTTCATCATGATGACCGGAGTAAGTATCTGAATTGTCGTGGGGTGATAATCATCAGATCCATACTTTTCACAGGTTCAAATTTGAGAATGACTTAGGTTACCAACTCTCACTAATTGTTTGGTCTCAAAAGTGCTACCTGACAAAGAAATTTATGAATTTGATTTTTTATTTTAAATCATCATTTACGAGTTCATGGAACTATTGAAAAAAAACAACGACGTTGAACCCAATCTAACTGAAAATCAAGCATTGGTTACCTTTTAAGTCTTGGAAATGGCACTGTGTTTCAAAGTGGAAGTGATTTACTGAATTAGATGCTCCAGAAAAACAAATTGTCAATGGGATTCTAATTATGATATCATCAGCTTGATGAAACTGGCCATCGAGATCTGATACTCCGTCAACTACAAGTTGAAAATCTCACCTGGGACCATTAGGTTTAAATATCTTCTTAACACTGTCCTAATCAAGCAACCAGCAGCTGGAAGGTGCGTCGGAACACATACTATATGGGGTAATAGTTGGCCTTGTCATGAGGCTACAAGCATTACCATAGATAGACGGCATTGAGCTTCAGCAAAAGGGCCTCTATCCAACTATTAATTGGACTGCAAGCAAGGATGACCGAACTCAATGCTTCTAATTCACTGCTAAAGTTCATTGGAATATCAAATTATCAAAAGTTCACATAACCTTATTTGTGGCAGAATGTATTTAATGCATCATCCTGCTTGATCTCATAAAGTCAAACTGTTTAATTCAGAGTGATGTCTACTTGCTCATGCTGTTTCAAGCTCAGCAAAATGTGGTGGAGATCAGGATATTAGCATAAGAGTTGTGGGAGGAGCATGGTGTAGTGATCCATGAATCAAGTTTGAACAACTTTTGGAAAAGAGGATCTAATGGGATTCACAGTTTGCAATTCATTAGCAACTGAGTTGTCAGTTGATTCATGTAATTGTGGACATTTTTTCGTCAAATTATCGTCCTGTTCCAGGTTCAGCCTAGATCAGGGCGTCATGTATTAAAGGACGGAAAATGACAAATCCGCACTCAACTGAATATGGTAATATTCTATAAGCCCATCTAGGCGCAAATAGTAATAAATTCATTATCCCCAAATCTATCATTTCGGTAATAACTAAATGTGCTACCAGTTAAAGAAAGAACTGAATTCATACTGGGTCTCATTCTGGGTCTTTCACTACCATCAGTCATCAAAGATCATCAAAAATGAGAAAAAGATCACAAATTGCAAATGAATCTAATAACTACACCCACTAACACTAGCAGGCGAAAACTAACTAGTGCCAGTATTAAATATCTTTTCCCACTACGATGATCAATCGAAGCCAAAGTCACCCGCACTACAAAACTCGGGCATTCTAAGTATGATCAAGCAGGATTGGATTATAAATCCCATGGAAAGAACCGACTTTCGCATTCCATCAAAATAAACAACTTGAAAATGCATACACTCAAGCCAGTGATCAAGGAGTTACCGCGGCGCGATCGCGCGGGTGATTGTACCGGCACCTGCTACCGAACCCACAAAACCCCGTTCGCATATAATACGCGCAGTCGGGCATGCCGGACCGCTCCGGGTAGGACTCGCTCCCACCTCCTCCTCCGCCTGCTCCGCCGCCGCCGAGACCCAGATGCCACATTGATTCTACCCAATTCCACCCCCACACCCCCAAAAGGAACAACAACAACAACAATCAGACAGGGGAAGAAGAAGAAGAAGGAGAAGAGGAACGCGAAAACCCTAATCGAACCAGCCGCATTCCGAAGCGAAACCCGAAAAGAATCCCCACCCCCGAAGCACGCGCCAGCAGGGGGGGCCAAACCCGGAATCGAAAGCGGCGAAACGAACCCGGAATTGACGAGAAATTGAGGACCTTACCTTCGAGCCCGGTCTCGCCGCCGCCCACCGGGCTCCACTCGGACGGATTGTGACCCGATTGGGACCCATTCCTGCCCGGATTGCGACCGTACAGCTCCATCGAAGTAGTTTCCAAGAGCAAATGGGAAACCTCTCCCCTCCCTCCCCCTCCCCCTTTTCCTTTTTGCCCCTCCCTCTCGCTTATTTACTCTCTCGTTCGCGCTGGTTCTGTACAAAAGTGACGATTTTGACTTTACAAAATGGAAGGCCGCGGATGGGCGGCTCCTTTCTCTCTCTTGCTTATCCCCCCTCTCTCACTAGGGTTTTTATACTGTTTCCCGAAATGATCCGAGGCACAGGAGAGAGAAGGAAGAGAGAGAGAGAGAAAGAGGGAATGAGAGGGAATGATACAGTAGTGAGAGAAAGTGAGCTCAGAGCTTTCTCTCTCTATAGAGAAGGGGGAGGGGGTGGGAGGGAGAAAAGGCCACCCCCCCTCTCTCTCTCTCTCTCTCTCTCTCTCTAAAAGGGCGTTCGCACTGTACGGTCGTGTGGTGTGTGTCGGCATCGCTTTTACACGGGAGCCGCTTCCACGGTGTCGTATCGAGGGGCTATTCGTCCCCCACACCCCCCAACCCCCAAAAAGGAAAGGGGACAAATCTGCTCTTTCCACATCGGAATTTTGCTTCCACCGCGACGTCTTCCAGTTACATGACAAAATTTACCCTCCCCCACGAATCAGCGTCCGCCGGTGCCGGAGAACGACCGGTGCCGGAGACCGACCGGCTAACTCCTCTTCTTCGCCATCGACGTTCGTCTGATGCTCTCTGATGGAGATAAGTATGGGTACTAGATAAAACTGGGAATTTAAGTCAGATTCAAGGTTCTAATTTATGCAGTGAAGGTTTCGGATTTTAAAAATTGAGGAAGCTAAAATAAATTTCGTGTATATAATTTGAAACCACTAAGTTGAGCTTCTATTTGTGACAATATCCATGATTAAGTGTAGGATACACGGTACAAACTCTCTACGGAATATTCCAAATTAGAATTCATCAAATAGAGAGCTTGCACAAAGATTCCATAAAGTTCAAAATAAGTGAAATCAACGGTACTATGAGGTGTCACCCATGGCCAACAATGGGAGAGCTAAAGTATGTTTCTTTGACATAAAGATTTGTTCTCATGTCCGAGCATTACAATAAAACCAAGCTTGCTCTCAAATTTGAAAAAAAAAAACTGTCAATTTTCCCTTCCGGACAATTTTCATCCTCAGAAGCAGGGCTAAAAGTAGCCATTGGAATTGTCTAAACCACGGAGTTATAATTTCAACCACACTAGGAGCAGAAAATTCTACTACTTTTTCCTTCCCCTTGCTAGATGGCACAGGCCTAGTATCCCGTATTGGCGAAGTCCTAGGAGGTTTAGCATTGCAGTCTCAACTTCAACTTTAGAGGCAAACCCATAACCTTTAATAAAATTTTCTATATTTCTTCGGAAATATTGCTGCATCTTAAAAATGCCACCATTTCCTTTATCATGCTTGGCATCTATCACTCTAGAACTTCCAAGAAGAGACGTAAGACTACCTTGAATTTTGGGTGCCTTGATCATCTCTATGACAATGCTCTGAGATTTTGCCTTAATTGGAGTGGATAGAGTAGCAATTGACAATCTTCCTTTCCTAGGTTGATGGATCAACAAAGTACCCTGACTCTCGGTTTCTAATTCGGGCTCATCGAAATGTGGATGTGAGTTGGTTTTGCTGAGTTTCTTTATGATACACGGATGCCAAAGTATGTCTTGCGAGAAATACTCTTGGATTCAGGTGCTATTTTATGATTTGTGAAAGAGTTGAGAAAAAAATTCGAATCATTGATGTAGAGCAATCTGAGTTTACATGTATTTTTTCTACCATTAAAAAAGCCTACAAAGATTTCAATGTAGATTCTAACTTCACTAGAGAACTTAGATCTCATGTTCCTCATAGTAGTTTTCCTCTTAGATATATTGTCATGTAGAGAATTCTTACAAATTATCTTAGATCTGAAGCCATCTCTAAAAACTGACATCATTATTTATGAGGCTAAACTTTTCTAGGCAATAAAGACCAATATTACTTTCGCTTTGCCACGCACCATCTTCTTCCATATACAGGATAATAAGGAAAAGTCAAGGAAAATTGCTCTATGGTTCATTGATCCCGAAGATCTTTAAGCATTTCGATGTTGAACTTCCCAAGGGATTGTGCGAAAAGTCGATTCCTAACTCGTTTGTTGGGGAAAGTATGATTCTAAACATGCGTTACAAACCATCAAAGGAAGGTTAGAGAGATGCAAATAATAAGCTTGTGAAGGTTGGAAATGAAGATGATGAGTTTGCGAGAACACTTCTGACAATGACAATTGAGAACAAAGAAGTATTGAGCAAAATATTCAGAGTGGAAAAGCTCAAATGATTCTCCTAGCCCCCACTTTAGGTGATTCTGCACCTACCCCGAAAAAGAAGCAAAGGATTAAATCCTTGAGGAGGATTGAAAGTGAACCTACTAAGGAACAAGAGCAGATTGGTGAAAAATCTATTGTGACTGAGAAGTGCTATTGGTTAGGATAGAAAAAGAAAAGGAGAGGAGAAGAAAATTGAAGAGATGAAAAAGAAAGTAGCAGAGTCAGAAGAAGAAGAAGGGCTAGCTGAGGCCGAAAGAAAGATTGCAGAAGAAAGGCCGACTAAAGCTACCAAAGTTGAAGAAGAGATTTAGAGACGGGAAGAAGAGGAGAGATTTGAAAAAGAAAAGTCAGATGAGCTTTGGGAAATTGCTTAATGATTGCTAGTGATGATGAAATGGATATTGAAGATATCATTGCAAATCCTGTTGGTCCAGCACCTCTAGATTAGATATTGCTAGAATCAATTGCAAATAGTACAGAAACTGAGATCCATGAGCATGATGAAGTTTATATTCATGAGGATGCTCGAGCTTAGGTTGAGTCTCAAGATAAGAAGAGAGATAAGATTTATGTCAGCTATAACCGTTGGGGCAATCTACGAAGAAGATAGAAGAGACTTTCTACAAGCTATAGTGCTATAGGTTGATTCGAGTGTCCTTTGATGCTTTTGGCAATAATGACAAAGATCACAATGCCGACGACCTCTCCACGTCGAAATGAATTTGGTTATATTTTTTTCAAAATTACTAGGGATTTAATTCGTGAGATCAATGCCAACTATTTTAAAAGTTAAACTTTTAGATTTTAGATAAAAGTGTAGTTTACTATTTATTCTAACACGGTCCCTCACATTTAGTCTGATTTTTTTGCCTAGTACTAAGCGTGAAAATTTAATTTGGAAGACAAATGAAAGTTAGAAAAACTTAAACCCAGGATCTCCAGGTATGATATCATGTGATTTTAGTCAAATCCACCATGGTAAAAACATAGGAAACATTACAAAAAGTGAATTGAATTTGATCTAGAGAGAGGAATGCAACGTTTGAATATAAATAGGTAGCGAGTGCAGAATATACAGGTCCATACTCCGTGCAAAATTTTCAAAATTAAAGTTCATCGAAGAGAGCTTGTATGAAGATTCCATGAAGTTCAAAGTAAGTGAAATCAATAGCACTGTGAGGTGTCACTCATTTGGCCAATAGTGAGTGGAAGTATTACGAATATTCCTTCGACATGAAAAGTTTGTTTTTATATCCAGGCAACAAAACCAAGCTTGGTCTCAAATTCATCAAAGAAATTTTCATCGTCATCGTCATTTTTCCCTTTTAGACAATTTGCATCCTCAGTAGTAGGGCTAGAAGTAGCCATTGGAGTTGTCTCGGCCATAACAATTCTAATTTCCACCACACTAGGAGTAGAGGAATTTACAACATTTTTTAGGCGAAACCTAGATAGATCCAAAACCAACCCTAGAACCTATGACAGAATATATTATAGGTGGAAACTGTTCTGGCGGATAGATCAAAGGTTTCAAATGAACATGAATGAAATCCGAAACCACTCAACCCTACTCTTTGATGATTAACGATCAAGTGCTCTTGTCAGGCAAAGTCTACTTGCCTCCTTCCCTTTATTCCCTCACTTGCATATATATATATATATATATATATATATATATATAATATATATGATCTTATCGCATTGTTACGATGGAATCTTTGTTTGATAATATGATTGTCACTGAAAATCCAATTGCCCTTCCATTTTTTTAGATCGCCTTTCCTCAATAAACAATGCTCTTGTCCATTTGTCCCTATTTATCTCATTCTATCGAGCATATGTGTCAAGTTTGAGTCCATGAATGAAACTTGAACTTGAATCAAAGTGCCCGAAAGTCTGATTGCAAAAAAGCAAGTTGAGGTTGGAAAAGGAAAGTCTGACATGGACTTGTCTCATATCATTTATTGTCGTTTTGAAAAACATAGGCAATTTTTTTTTTTTTTTTTTAATCCAAGTTGATTCCCAAAGTTGATTTTTCTAATAGGCTTGAGCAATCACGATTTATTAGTCTGTATAATATTTCCTTCAAGAGAATCACTAATTTTTTATGTGAATTGATTTTTAGAAGTTATGTCAAACTTGACTTTGCCCAATTAAGTGAGCTTCACCCACTAGGCATGCGACTTAGTGGCATGGGAATTCACTTGGGTGGGGAGGTTTAGTTTGAGATATAGGGTTCGGCTTCCACGTTCTATAAGGGACAGAGCAAAAATCTATGAGAGAGAGAAGGACATAAAATAAATAAATAAATAAGTGAGCTTCTTTTTGGGCGCCAATCTAAGATGATATCATTATTGCTCAAGAAATCATTCATTCAATGTGTTAAATGAAGGAGGAGTAAGCCTAGTCAAGATAAATTTGGAGAAGGCGTGCTATAGATTGAGATAGGAATTCATTTGTGAGACCCTTAACATGACTGGAATTCTTGGTTCATTAGTGGATCTCGTCATGTGAAATTTTGAAACTAACATATGAAGCTTCTCTGGAATGGGAGCTAATAGAAGTGTTCCAACCTGGATGGGACACAAGGGGATCCGCTTTGCCTTACATCTTTATCATTTGTATGGAGCGTCTTTCTCGCTTAGTTGTGGATTTGGTTGACAAGGGTGACTGGAAGCTGTTTCAGACTCATCCAGGGAAGTACTATAATATCTCATTTGATGCTTGTGGATGATCTCCTTTCGTTTGCCGAAGCCTTTGTTGATCAAATGTAGGGTTATTTAATAGTGCCTTGACTCTTCCTGCAATGCTTCAAATCAAAAGGTTATTGCCCATAAATTTGTGTTCTTTGCTCTAAGAATGTCCCTCGGCACAAAATACTCCACATATTAGTACTGTGGGAGGCTTCTTTCTTACAAGCAATTTTGACAAATACTTTGGAGTGCATTCGCTTTATGAACGAGTTACTCAAGGAACTTATCAGTTTATTACTATGATATGAACGACACTTTAGTATTAGATAAGCCATAAAAAATGTTTATTTCCTATCTTGATGAAAGATTAGATTGGATCAAATTTTATTAGGAGAGTAATAGCATAACACTTGATCTTTGCCTCCTTTTCTTGAAAAAATAAAAGTGCTTGTTTTGGGTTTTGTTTATTTGGACTTTCTCTTCCAAATTAGTGAAGAAATTTCATCATTAGTATACCCTGAAGAACTATTGTTCAAGCCGGCAAATCTTATAGTACATTATTGTGTAGGCTTCTATGAGATGACTAATTGTTTCACGAAATATTCTAACGACAAAACATTGTGTGATTCATGCAATGTAATTGAGGATCTATAAATAATAAATGTGTTTGAATAACTCAAGTCTAATTGTAATCTTCGTTATATTACTTAATTTATATATAAACTTACACCGCTGTTGATATGGACTTATGGAGTAGCTGAATTATTTTATTTCGTATTCATATCATTATTGAAAGTGCTTTGATTCTATCATCCCGTGACTCGGAAAGGTTAAAATTCATTTTTAATAGACATGACATTGACTAATGATTTAATAAGAACGCACCATACGCGAGGACAAGTGTCATTATTCTACATTTCGTTCATCTAAAATTTCAACAAAACCACATTCATTTTCGTTGTCGTGGAACAAAAAATAATAAAGAAAAGAAAAAAGAAAAAAGAGCGTTCGGCTCCAGCGCAGCCTTATCCCCGTAACGGGGTTCGACTAACCGGATTCCCAAACAGTCCGCTGGGGGGAAGCTAATCCGATAACGCTCGCCTCGCATTTCCGCTCGGAAGTTCAAACCCGAGCCACACCATCTTCGCCCCTCAAAAATGAACGCCTGCACGACGAGCTTCTCCGCCCGGACGTTCCTCCACCGGCGCCGGCACGGAGGCTCCGCCGATCACTTCGGCCGGAGGGCCGCCTTCCTCCGGCCCCCGCCGACGCGTAGAGCGCCGAGGACCGTTTGCATGGCGGTCCGTGCTCTTCCGACGAAACTCTAGGCTAATCTTTTGCTTTTTCGATCGATGTTTTGTGCTGATTCGTTGTCCGAGAGCCTCGCCGAGCTGATGCGGTGTTCGGTTTTTCCGCGGTGGATGTGCAGGAGCCTTTCCTGATCAGGAAGCTGGAATCGGCGGAGAAGACTTGGAAAGAGCTGTCGGTAAGGTTATTGCTATTGCTTCTGGCTCCGCAAAGCTTTTGCGATCGTTGTGAACCGGCGAACGCTTGCTTGTAGGCGCAGTTCGCGAATTTAGTTGTTTTCATCGTGTGTTTTGGGGAGCGTTCGTGGACATTGTGGCTGTAACTAGAGACAAACTGCAGGTCAAGCTAGCTGATCCTGAAGTAGTCTCGAACCCTGGCGAGTATCAAAAGCTGGCTCAGTCAGTGTCGGAGCTCGACGAGGTATTCCTCATATGATTTTTCTTCTCATATCGTGGTGAGAGTCGAACCTCTATGTGGTGGTTTATGCTTTTTGCTGAACATGGGGTAATGGCCCTGTTTTGTAGGTTGTTGCGACGTATAGAAGGTTTAAGGATTGTGAAAAGAATCTGGAAGACACGAAAGGTTCGCTTATCTGAATAAACTTTGTCGACCTTGAACTTTCTGATTAAATTTTCTGTTTTTCTTGTGTCGACGTATAGCTTTGGCAAAGGAGGAAGGTGATGGTGGAGAAATGGCCGAGATGATAGCTTATGAAATTGGTTCTTTGGAGAATGAGCTTAAGGAGATTGAGGAGAAGCTTAAGGTCAATACGGCCTTATTTTTTGTATCCTTTACTAGAGTTATCATTTTTAGTTTTATTTTTAATTGGTCATGGAGCAGTGATCTCATGCACCACTTGTCCCTGCATCTGCAGTTATTGTTGCTTCCAAGCGATCCACTTGATGCAAAAAATATTATGCTTGAAGGTAAAATTATATGTTTGATCTAAGTAGCTTGTTGCGCATTTGTTTTTGGGATGACTTCAAAAAACACTGGATGTTAAAGCTCATAAGAACCATGAATTGATGTCTTCGTGAAGGAGAAATTGGGGAGAAATCTCGAGGAATATATAAGTAACAACTGCAAGATCTGGTTGTTTAATCATACTTGAGTTACATTTGCTTGTGATTTCGCTCTTCTTATGTGGTGAAGTCTGCTTCCAATAGTTTGTGCCATAACCACAGGGTTTAGGGTGCATGTCAATTCAAGCTTCTGCTAAATTGACGCTTATAATAAAAATGCATTAAAAACAAATTTAGTGATCGTACATTAATGGTTGATATTTGGACTGAATCATCATTACATGTACTCCTGGGTCTTGTCTCTGTGACATCATTAACTACAGTTGATGCTATTTATTCAATCATTTTCTATTTGACATAGTCAGCTGGAAGAATGTTATTTTGTCACAGTTACTGCAATATTGATAACTAATTGCAGCACGCTATCTTTTACTGTCATTTCAGCTCCGTTATTAATTAGAAGTTGTTATATGGTGCTTGAGACCTTTGGTTACAGAATGTACATGGCCTTGCCATGTTATTTGGATAGCAACCAATCATAGGGTTTTATTGGTTGACCCATATTAGATGTGAATCGGAACAAAATCCTACATCAAATAAGCAAAATAAAATATCTATATCTAGTTAGCTGATAGCTCGGCTTTTACTTCAGTCATGTTCAGAATTTACTTTTGCTTACTGCTACGACTTACAATTTAGAATAGCATTCTGTGTGTGGAATGTCTGAGATGCAGACCATTGTAGGTTTATGGGTCCGCAAAGGAGTGAAGTAATTCTGTAATTTTGAAAGGAAAAACAGCCCCTCCTTTTACAGCTGAATGCCTTTTTTAAAAATCACTGGTCCCAAGGTCATATCTTTAGGCTTTTAAATTGATTTTACCTTTCTGTTGATGTTTAGAATGTCCAAAATTTAACAATAAGAAGCTAAAGCATAAGTGCTGACATGAGGCATTTTGCCTGCAAACTCATCCTAAAATTTTCAGCCAGAGCATGTCCTGTTTTGTCTTTTAGTCTAGGGAGAGCGTTTAGGAAATTAGGTTTGCACGACATATTCCCTTTTCAATATATGGTGTAAGTATGATTAAAGATTTTAACCTTCTCTCCTGTTATCATTTGAAGCTAGTTCATGTGCTTGGATGCTTTGGATTGTTTTCAAATGCTTGTCATTTTTGTCTTTTGGCTGATATATGCTCACATGTTTTGACAGTAACTTCCTCTTTTAATTTACTTAATCAATATCTCTACTTATTCTTTACTTAGTGAGGGCTGGCACTGGTGGAGATGAAGCTGGGATTTGGGCTGGTGATCTTGTAGGTATATGTTTCCTTGTTCATTTGGAGTGCACTCTCTTCTATATGTTTTCATATTCAAAACTTGATGCTCACTAAGAAGAATTCACTCTATAGAGGTTAAATTGCTGGCATTAGATTCTTTATAGTACTCTGAAATGCTGTTAAGGAAGTACATCTGATAGGCTTGTTTTTCTTTGTTTTATTTTTTCTATTTTTTTGGTTGGTGGTTTTTTTTTTTTTTTTGTGGGGGGGGGGGGTTTGAGCTGGTCAAACTATTGTCTGAAAAAGCGTTGACTTTCGTGCTGCTCAATATTGAGTATCTTTTGTATTGGGAGATGAACTTGAATGGAATTAATTGTCATATCCGTGTGTTGGCTTAGTATCTATGTAAAGTAAAGATTTTCTTACTGGCATTTCTTTTATGAATATATTTAAGCTGGACTGCTGTCTGCCTAGGCTAGGTAAATGTTGTTCTTTTTTATTTTTAATTTTATCATATTTGACAAGCTTTAGAAAATATGAAGTTTAGAGGTTTGATTTAAGTTGCAGTGCTGCAAATCCTGAAACACACTTTTATTCTGTGTGCTCTTTTGCTAAGGTAAGCATGTATCAGAAGTATAGTGAGCAGAACTCATGGAAATATTCCCCGGTCTCCTGTTCTGAGGTATACATTCTTCACTACCAAAAATTTGCGGTTTGCTCTGTGCTTCGTGGATATGTAGGCAATCTTTTTATTCTTTACAGGCTGAAAAAGGAGGGTATAAAACCTATGTGATGGAGATTAAAGGTAATCAAGTGTATAGCAAATTGAAGTATGAGTCAGGCGTGCATCGTGTTCAACGTGTCCCTCAAACAGAAGCACAAGGACGTGTGCATACCTCAACTGCTACAGTGGCAATTATGCCACAGGTAGATTTTCGTTTACTTCAACACTTGATAATATATGGTCCAATTTTTTGCTCATGTCAATGTTCTTCAATAACCTGTGGCAAATGTTGTGCCAGAGATACTCCTGTTATTTCAGTAGCTCATTAATATGCCTAAAGTTCTTTTGGTAAATGAGGGATGTGCAAAACATTTGAAGTTAGGACTCTGTTTTATGGGTTGCATTTCTTCAATTACTTGCAGAATGACTATTAATACCAGCTTTCTCAGTACTGCAAAATGTAAAAATACAGTTATTGTTTTCAGTAATGCTGTTGTGCTAGGTTTAGTTGGGCACTTCAGACTTGATATATGCTTGATGAGTTTGAACTTGCTTTCTATATATTGCTGTTGTTGTTTTTAAAGGGAGTGAATCGACTAATCTGTACCATATTTTGGATTAGGCTGATGAAGTTGATGTGGTTATTGACCCTAAGGATATTGAACTTACAACTGCAAGGTCCGGTGGTGCTGGAGGTACTTTTCAATAGACATCAAGATGAATAGTATTTTCTTTTATTATGATTTCCTCAGTCAAAGATTAGGCATTAAGGACAACAATTAGAAGATTTCGCTCATATTTACTTACTAGTGAATACCCTCCCATGTGTATCACCATTTAATGTTTTGTTTCAGAATGCTAATGTTTCCACTGATGGTACTTCTACTGATACAGGTCAGAATGTGAATAAGGTTGAGACAGCTGTTGATCTTTTTCATAAGCCAACAGGAATTCGGATATTCTGTACTGAAGAGAGGACACAACTTCGAAACAAAAGTCGGGCCATGCAGCTTCTGCGAGCAAAATTGTATGTATTGTCTACAAAATCAATTCACTACATAAAAATAGCAACTAACATTGTCATACTTGACCCTTTTTCTCAAACGCTATAGTCTTGCCTTTTTGGTATTCTTTTTTGGCTTATTAATTGAATCAAATTAATTCTAATAGCTCTTTTTTTTTTTTTTTTTTTTTGGGAGGGGGGGGAGTTGATATTTCCTTCATTGGCTCTATTTATCTAAAGGTTTCTCTCCTTGTTTTTGTTTGCGTTCCAAAATAATAATTTGTGTGAACCTTGTGACAGATACGAGATGAAAGTAAGAGAGCAGCAAGAGAAGATAAGAAGTGAGAGAAAATTACAGGTTTGGTAGATATGTCTCGGTCAGGTTGATGCGTAATCTGTTTTATTCTTTTGCAACTTCACTGAGAATGTGCTTCATGATTTCCATTATGAATTTTTAGTCAGCACGATATCTGTTTCCCTTTAGTTGCCAGTAGTAGATTCATATATGAGTCACATCTCTTTAGAATGCCACGTTGGGTAGTATTTCAAAATTGTTCTCTTTGCATGCTGTACGAGTCCTTTTCTGATATATATGTCACGTGCAGGTTGGCACTGGGGCTCGGGCAGAAAAGATTAGAACATACAACTACAAAGTATGTGGTCAACAGTTTTGTCTTTCCTCTATTTTTTTAAGCAAGCTGTGTATATATGTGCCCCCTTCTGGGGATATTTGAAGCACTAGATGTGTCTTTTGTCCTTTTTAATTCTTTAGAGCACACGTGAAATGCACTGTTTATACATTGGTCAACAAAACGCTTGCCTGGGATCAAGATATGGTTTCATCATAAGAATTCTGCACTTTGGTTCAGCTGCTGAGATTCTATTAGTGGATATATGTTCGGTTCGGTACAGGTTTTTAAGAAATCTGAACCGCACCGAACCAATAAGGTAAGCAACTAAACCAAACCGAATCGTGACCTGAACTGAATGAACTGAACCGAAAACCCGGTTCGGTTCAGTTTTCGGTTTTTCGGTTTACGTCTTGCTTATTGGAACCGAATAGAATAAGAGGTGAGAAAGAGGAGAGATTTTAAGTTGGGCGTTTAGTTTTTATTAAGAATTTCGGTTTGGAAATAACCCGGACCGAAAAAAATAACGGTTATCTTTCCATTATCCGAACCGATCTGAAAATGCATGAAATTTTGGTTCAGTTTGGTTCAGTTTCGGTTTTGGTTCAAGTTCGGTTCTAACATCCTTAGATGCATTTATTATATCATGTTCTGGATATGTTTGAAAGGACAGTTGATTGTATAAATCTTGTCTTGCTCCATGACAGTAATTCTGAGGTACTATATTTTGTCAGGATAACAGAGTCACCGACCATAGGTTAAAGATGAACTTTGAGCTGATGTCTTTTCTCAATGGCGACATTGAAAGCGCAGTCCAGGTATATTCTTGACAATCTGTCATCAGTTACTACCCCCTCCTGTTTGCGGGCTTATGGATTCAATAGCAATCCACATCTTGTGAACGGAGAAGTTACATTGTTTTCGCAAAATGCAAATCATGGGCAAATTTAAACTCAATGATTTTGTGCAATTTCAGAACTATAATGTACATGATGGGTGCCACAACAAGCAATTTAGGAATTTAGTCATGTAAATTTGAATCTCAAGAGGACGGAACTACCAAGTCCTAGCCTTTTGCTGGAAATTTTAGTATCCCACAATTGTTGGTAGTCCTGTGACTTTGAAATCTCTTAAGAAGGCTAAATATGTATTTGACTAGGATTGACATGATTCTCATGAGGATCTCACATTTCTCTAGAGCTGCTGCTAGAAATTGAGTTCCTCACCACAAAAACTCTCTTGCAGTCTTGCGCTGCGATGGAGCAAAAGGAACTACTTGAAGAGCTAGCAGAGTCTATCACCACTACTGCAACAGCCAGCTGAGTTCTGATGTCTTGTGGCCATAGTTTTGGGATTATTGGGCTAGCAATCAACTGGAGGGGGTCTCTTTAACAGAAGATTGCTGTTGTACTTATGCAGGTGATGCGCTCCTGCTCCGCCATTACATGCCCCATTAACATTTAGTTTATCGGCTGATGGCATTTGTGCGCATGGAGTTTTACTTATATGTAAAGAGAATAGGGTCCATGTCTTGAGTTGGACAGTTGGAGCCACCCTCTTATTCTGTGTAACTCAACCTTCCATTCAATGAGAAGAGTACCTATTTCATGCTCCCTTCTTCTTCTGCTACTTCGTTGTCTACTGAAGCCTTTCGACATTCTTATATGCAAAGAAACCAAATTGAACTTCTGGAAGCCCCAAAATATTATGAATGTTCAGTGACGAGACATCCCAGGATTATTGCAAAATCGAAGTCACGTGGAAGCAGATGAATTGAGAGCGAGCTTGGATAATCCCTGGGCACCAGTCTCATGAAAAGCGGAATAACGGCAGATTGAGAGGTCAGAAGTTTGAAACCCTGACCAGCGGGAGATTGAAACGTGGACTGGTAGGGTGGGGGATGAGGAATATCCGGTTGCTTCTGGAGTGATTGATATTATAGCGTAATGACCGAAGCAGACATGACGCATGCTTCGGCAGGTAAGGTTTACATGCGTGTCGTGTCTGTCCATGCTAGGAACAGAGATCTTCAGATACAGGGGCGACACCAAAAGATCATGCTTCTTGTCTTTCGTTTCTCGTTCAGGTTAGCTGATCAAAATCTTTTCTGTGGGTTCTGCTTTTAAGATATCTGTCCACGACTTCTTGGGACTCAAAATTAGATCGAGCACATTCCCAGTTTTAGCCAGGCCTAGTAAGCAAGAAATGGCCCGGAGTGAATGAACCGGTCGGTTCGGGCCTAAGCTTTTACTTTGTTTAATTTTACAAAAAATGCGAAAAATAATGGATTTAGTTATTATATTTCTAATCCAAATACATGTTTATAAATCGATTAACATATCACTACTTTCAAATCTTCGAGTTGCACTTGAATAAACGAATTTAAAGAACCTCAACTTCAATGGAGCATTACTTTTGATCCAGGCAAAGTTATGAGTTTCGCAAGTACGATTCAAAAAGATCAATTAAAACACAATGCACTGATCGCGTCTTTGATATATTTTCAATCACTTTTTCGAATTCAACTCATGTCCTCGCTTCGCATCTCACTGATTTGTTTCTAAGTAAGTTCTTGCAACTCATTTAGAATTTTGTTAAAAGTTGTCCCTCATTTTAATTACTTAACCTAAATATATGTGTGTTAGAATATTTAAATATTAAAATCACATATTCACCTAACAACTTGAAAATTTAGAATAATTAATAATATTTTTATAAAATTTCACATGATATCAAACAAAGGTGGTGCATTCAAACTTTTCTCGGCCTCTGGCTGCTGAAAGCCCAAACTAGGATGCCTTCATAATTAAAATTCTCACCATATATAACGTCTATTATTAATATTCTTTTTACACCAACCGGTAGGAAATCGGTCAACGTCCACGCAGCTTCAGACTCACCCGATGACTCAGCCGTAAATCGCAACCTCGTCATCATCGTCCTCCTCCTCGAGTCGCGCGTAAGGATCACCTCGATCCTCCTCCCCAACCCAAACCCCTGAACAAGCTCCGGAAGAAGAAACGCGCGCATCGTCTCGCTCTGCTGCTCAGTTCCGCTCCTCCAGGCTTCAGAAATGGTGGAGCGGAGGTGGCCTCTGGTCCTCTCCTCGACCAAATCCCTCGTCGACTCCGTGCTCGGCCCCTCCCGGCCGGAGGGCGGCGGGCTCGCGTCGCCGTCGCCGGAGCTGAAGCTGCCCGCCGGAATCCTCCGCCTCGCGAGGGAGAGGGCCGAGGAGTCGGACCCGAGGTTGGCGAGGCTCGACGACGCGGCGCTGGTCGGGCTCTCGACGTCCGCTCTGAAGCGGCTCTCCGTAACTTCTGGCTCCCTGGTAAGGTTTCAGGAACCTCTCTTTCTTTCTTTTCTCCCTCCCTTTTTCGCTTGCGAAGAAGGACGAGTTCGAAGCGAGTTTGGTGTCGCTATCGGTGGGAGGAGAAGAGGAGGAGAAGAGGATGTCGGTGGTTAGGTTCCTTCTTTGATTCCTTAAACGCACGAATTAGCAAGGGTATTAGTATAGATATGTTGAACTGGCGAAGCAGCAGGAAAATGAGCGTTCGTGATTGAGATGCATGTGAAGTACTCAAGCTACTTCTTTGCGGTGGAAGTTTGTGATTGCCTAGATGAGTTCACGACGGTAGATGTATCCAGTTCACAATGAATCGGGATGGTTGTCACGGTTGTGGAATTGTCGAGCTATGTTTGGTGGTTGCTATTGATTTTCTTTCAGCACAAAGGACTTTAAAGGAGAGAATGAATGAAAACAGACGTTACATCTATCTTGGATGTGTCTGCATCCATTTCTTTTTCTGAGGTGCTTTCTGCCAGCAAAAAAAAATATTGTTTTTTTTTTTTTTTGTGAGTTTTTACCAACTTCTTCATCTGGAAGCATGTGAAATTTTTCTGAGCCTGGTTGTTGACTTAGTTATACTTTATTTTGTGGAATAGGTGCATATAAGGAATCTCGACACGAACTCTGTGAGAATGGCTCAAGTAGTTGTCCTCGATCCTCCGTCCACACTTGAGCATTCGTATCAAGTTAAGCTTCCCTTTTCCCAGTGTGAAAAGGAATTATTGATCTTCCCGTCGTGTAGTGTCCCTCCAACTAAGCCAGCTTTGCCAGACTGTGAAGTAGCCTACTTGTCTCCTTTATTAGCATTTAACCTCGGTTTGCACCTATCATGCTTCAGAACCCTAGTTCACCATGGAGAAGACGCTTTAACATCCTTCTTCAGACCTAAGGTAGATAATGGAATGTCGGAACAGGGTGGTGAAATTCCAGTAATTGACTTGGAGCTGAAACCTCTGGGACAATTACCAAACTATGCATCACACTTGCGGGTTTCTTTTGTGAAGATACCAGAATGTGGCACCATTGGATCTCTGAAAGGAAGTTCATCAGTTGAAGCTGAGGATCGCCAAGAAATGATTGATCTTGCACTCCAAAAGTACTTTGAAATAGATAGACATCTAGCAATAGGTGATGTTTTCAGTATTAAGATTAAATGGAGTTGCAACTCAGTTATTTGCATTCGCTGCAGCCAAAAGTTGCCAAATGATGATGTCATCTACTTCAAGGTAAATGCTCTCGTTATTCCCACGATTTGAATGTGATATTTGTGAGAGATCTTCAAGTTTAATGCGAAGGCTGGCTGCACTGATAGTTTGTGGTATTCAGGTGGTGGCTATGGAGCCATCAGACAACCCTGTTCTTCGAGTCAACCGCACTAAAACTGCCCTTGTTCTTGGAGGGAATGTCCAATCTGGCATTCCTCCAGATTTACTTTGTGACCACCCAAAAACATTTGCACCTTTGCAAGGAGATACCGTGAAGATTTTGGCCTCTGTGCTCACACCATCTCTGTGTTCATCAGTGCTTGCTGTTAAATTTAGAGTGGCTGTCTTGTTGTCTGGTTTGACAGGTGAATGCATCCCAAATATGACATGCAATTAGCATTTAGATCCTTAACACTGCATTATTTGTTGACATTTTATATCTCTTTAATTTTCTTGTTGCTTAGGTTTTTAGTTACTGATTTTGCAGGATGTGGGAAGAGAACTGTAGTTAGGTTTGTTGCTCGCCGATTGGGTCTGCATGTAGTGGAGTTCAGCTGTAACAGTCTAATGTCTTCCTCTGAGAGAAAAACATCCATTTCCCTAGCTGAAGCATTCAACACTGCAGAAAGGTGAAGAAGCAATCTCTTAAGTTGTTTTCTATGTTGGTTCATAAGATGAATCATTCAATAACAATGAGTAAAATGCATACTCTTCCTTTAGCAATTTATTATTTCTGGATTATATTCACATTTATGGGGAAAAAGGATCTTTGGAATCTGGGATCTAATGAGGGTTTTGTAGATATTCACCATCGATACTTATCCATTATTGCTGAGTCACTCTTGCTGCCTTTTGTAGATATTCACCGTCAATACTTCTCCTCCGCCACTTTGATGCTTTTCGGAATTTGGGATCTAATGAGGGTTTACCAAATGATCAAAACGGCATCTCTTCCGAACTTGCATCAGTCATAAGGGAATTCACTATCCAAGATAATGAAGATGAGGATGTTTATGCCTCAGAAAACTTGAATGGTGATTTGGTATGAATAGAAAGTATCAAGCTCTTTCCCAGAAGAATAACTCATTTGCTTGTAAAGGAACAATAAGTCTTAAAGTCCATGTCAAGAGGAAGGTTTTCAGTGCTTGTAAAGGAACAATCAGTTAATTTATCATATCCTTTTAATGACCTTAGTCAAGGAACAATAAGTCTTCTTCTTTTTAAAAAACTTTCCCTTCGTTAAGGATCTTGATGCGCTACAATTCGGATAAGCAAAGAGGAAGGGCCAGCAGAATTGGTGGGTATAAATGTTAACAAAACTTCTGCTGAATATGATTTATCAGATAAAATCACTTGAAGAAAACTGTAAAAGAACATGATGAATACACAAGAATAGGAAAAAGAGACTAACAACAAACACTAATAAAAAACTTTTGCTTCACCTAAATGGTAGAATCACGAAAATGCTCATGGAGGAAGGAAGTTTAGTCATTAAAATACTCTCCCATAGTACCTCCTATGGTTTTCTAAGTGTGCTTTAGTATATTCTGAATTTTTATTTTCACAATTACATGTAATCTCCAACAGATGGTGAAAATATGTTAGTTGTTTGCAATGATGATTAAATATGGATCTTGGGCTCAAATGATTCCATGGTTCTAACCCTGAAGCTTAAAGTCCTTGTCAAGAGGAAGGTTTTCAGTGCTTGCTGAATTTAAATTTTAATTATGGATATTCTTTTGTATGTCTCCAATATTCATACTGAATTGCTCAGAATTTTTTAATAACTGGTGCATCTATATTTTGTTCATGAAGCAGGCTGGAAATACTTATGCGCGTAAGGTGTTGTTAGTTGCAACTGCCGATAGCACTGAAGGCCTACCTCCTACCATTAGACGTTGCTTCAGTCATGAGATAACTATGGGTCCTCTAACTGAGGAACAAAGGATTGAGATGCTTAGCCAGTCACTGAAGAGCATTTCTGATCTGCTGCCTAATGTACGTATATAAATCCTAACTTTTTCGGCGATATGTTATTCCTGTTGGAACCTCTGCTTAGTGAATGTAAATGCTCTCAAGTCTTAATTTATAATCTGTAGTTTGATTAGTACCTGACTTTACCCCTCTCCCCCCAACCTTTTCTCTCTTTCTCTTCCTGAGTTGATTTCTAGGATGCCTTTAAAGTTAGGAAATAAGACATCGTCAATGGTGATTGTTGGCATTGTTGAGGTCACCTGGCACATTTTCTTATCATTATTATTCATTGGATTAGCTTTTTAATGATGCTCTGAATTGGGTGCTGGAACACTAACTTGCCCCTTCTTATCTTAAATCTCTTTTTCTAATTAAATAATCTATTTCATGGCAAACAAAGATCTTGAGAATTTAGGAAAGATGGGCCTACATTCAAAATATCCTTTTGCTTTACATTAGTATGGCTCGTTCCACATGATTGTTGACTTTGACCATTCAGATCGTTGCTTCTTGCAGAGTAGTCCAGAAGAATTTGTAAGAGATATAGTCGGACAGACATCTGGCTTTATTCCCAGGGACCTGAATGCTTTAATTGCCGATGCTGGTGCAAGCATAATGCCTGGGAGCATTTTGCATAAAAACGAAGTCGATTCTGGGAATATGCATCACGAATCTGCAGAAGACAAAACTGTGCCAGAAAATGATGTAAAAGAGGCTGTCGATCAGGTTCTCAGGAAAGATGATTTGGCCCAAGCCTTGGAACGGTCAAAGAAGAGGAATGCAGTGGCTTTGGGCACTCCTAAAGTAAGTGGACTGAGCAACAGTATCATCAGTCATATCTTCTATTACTTGGAGATGCACCTTAACTCGAGCTTTTGTCACAGGTTCCTAATGTGAAGTGGGAAGATGTTGGAGGTCTTGAGGATGTAAAAAAATCAATTTTGGATACTGTTCAGGTGGAATCTTATTTTCTGTTATCTGTTATCTGTTATCAGTACTAGTTGATAAATCAGGCCTATCCTTGTTCCTTTTAAAGGGAAAATGCCTGTCCTTCCGTATTATCAACTTCCATGACTACGCTTACCAATTAGCATGCACATAGAAATATTTAGTCAATTAATATATTGGTGTGGTTTACACATCGGTGGGGCTTACACATTTAGCATGTTTTGTTTGACTATGAGTTATATTTGACCTAAACGAAGATGAAAGAAACAATGAAGAATGCATAAACAACTAAAAGTTAGTTCTGAAAGTATGCCTTCTGCAAGACGGGCTGTGGGAGATGGAAATTGTTCTGGCCACTGAAATTCTTAGCTAATCATGCATAACACCACCCTCAAGATCAATATACACTTGGGTTGACTTTGATTAAAAAGAAAAAAAAAAGTTGACTTTGCCATATTTTGTCATCTTGTCCTCAGCATCTACTTTCATATTTATCCTGTTGATCTGCTTAATAGACCATCTCTTTGACTATTTATTTTAGTTACATGAGTATAGCGGGTTTAAACATGTAATTATGTTTATATCCAGGAATTTGACACTTTATGCAGTTTGCATAAGAATTCGACTGAAGAGTCTAAGTAACTAGTTTTGTGTTGAAGATGTATATTCGGAAGCTTATTTACAATGATATTAATGAGAAAGTCCAGGGGTGGGGTTGTATACTATGTAAGCAACAAATTGTGGTTTATATGCGTGCCAATGTGGTGCAGTTATCACCCTGACAGCTGATTGCTTGTGTTGTTTTGATGCTAGCATTTGCATCATTTTTCCTGTTTTGCTAGATTTTGCATATTCCTTGTACTCCTTTTGTTCTTATTCTTGGATGGAAATTTTAATTAGCACAGAAGTTTGAAAGTAAACCTGTATGAAACAAATAAGGAAAAGTAAAACCAGTACAGATCCAATCAAAAGTTTAACACTCACTGAGATATTGTCAAATTGCAGTTGCCTTTACTCCACAAGGATTTGTTTTCTTCAGGATTGCGCAAGCGATCTGGTGTTCTTCTATATGGTCCTCCTGGAACCGGAAAAGTGAGTTCTGAAGTCATATTTCAGTTTGCAGTCCTTGTCCAGAAATCTGCTTTCGTTTTGTTATATAGGCTTTTGTTAATAGATGGACAAGGTATGCATGGTTATATGTTGATTCCTTTCCAAATTGCAGACCTTGCTGGCGAAGGCTGTGGCAACAGAATGTTCCCTGAATTTCCTAAGTGTGAAAGGACCTGAGCTTATTAATATGTACATTGGAGAGTCAGAGAAAAATGTCCGAGATATTTTCCAGAAGGTGAAATGTTTGCTTTATTTTCAATATCCCTTTAAGATTTTTTAAAAATGTTCAACTGAGGTTATTCTTGATAATTTTTCTAGCTCAAAAGTTAATATTAAGATGCTCCACGTGTTCTGCAGGCAAGATCTGCTCGTCCTTGTGTTATCTTCTTTGATGAACTTGATTCTCTGGCTCCAGCTCGTGGTGCTTCGGGAGATTCTGGTGGCGTAATGGATAGAGTTGTTTCTCAGGTAAAGAGAGAAACCAGTTCATGTTAGCCTCTGTTATGTTCCACTCTAAGATGTTGAATTAACACAGGTGTCTTCTTATTGTAGATGCTTGCGGAAATCGATGGATTAAATGATGACACCCAGGTTATTTACAGTGCAGATGCCTACACTTTCTCCTCCAGTTATCTTTCCCAATTTAACTTTCTGAGGTTTCTGCTAGCTCAGCGGAGTACATTTACCCTCACATCCTTTTGGTGTGTTAGGATTTGTTTATAATTGGGGCTAGCAACAGACCAGATCTTATTGATCCAGCACTTCTAAGGCCAGGTCGATTTGACAAATTACTCTATATTGGGGTCAACGCTGATGCATCTTATCGTGAACGGTGAACTATTGTCTTTGCATTTGCCATTAGTGCCAGTCACTTTCTGTTTTCACTCGTTGTATAATTCCCTGGAGATTTTACAGTTTCTGTATGACCTTTTTCAGGGTCCTGAAAGCACTTACAAGGAAGTTTAAATTGCACAAAGATGTATCTCTATACTCCATAGCCATGAAATGCCCGCCAAGTTTTACTGGTGCAGACATGTATGCCCTGTGTGCAGATGCTTGGTTTCATGCTGCAAAGAGCAAGGTGAGTTGTGTCTTCCGTAACACTGATGTAAAGTTTTTAGCAAACCCAATTACTTTTTTTTTTTAAATTCGCTTATGCTTCTTTTAATGGTTTGTGTGCAGGTTTTAAGTTCAGACATAGATTCTTCTTCCAAGGACCTTGCAGCTGACTCTGTGGTGGTTGAATATGAAGATTTTGTAGAGGTAATAGCTTTTTGACCCTTTCATAATCGAATTAGAGGAACACATCAGGATTCTATCTTATCACTTTCTTTGTTTGCAGGGTTTTGTCTACAATAAAGAATTTTCACTGTTCTACAAGCTTAATTCAGGGACTCACATAAAAAGCATAAGATGTAGTGGTTTCCCAGCTATTAGAAGTATGGTGCCCAACACTCCTCAAATTTGGCTTAAAGAAGACAAAAAATGGGGATTTAGTAATGAAAAATGAAATAGAAACTTTGACTGAATTTGACTGAATAACTCTTAGGACCGATAATAGGAAGTCTCTTTCAGAATGAATGATATTTCCGACTGCTGTGAAATATTATAATGCCTACAGGACTGAGCAACTCAACTTAAGCTCGGATCCAGGGGGAAAAAAAGAAAAAGAAAAAAAGAACTTAAGTGGGTATCGAACATGCTAAATGTTCAGAAACTTATTCTGAGATTAGGGAGGAAACATAAGCTGTTGTGGTTTTCTATGATTTCAATGTGTAAATGGGTGCTAACATTAAATCTCGATACCTCGGCAAAAGAGAAGATAGTGGACTCCGATTCAGCCACAAAAGGAGAAGAGGGTTTTCTCAGACAAAAGAGAGAGGGAGGAGCTAGGGTTATGAATTCTAGGGTACCGCGACAACCTCTGAATTTGAAATCAGTCAGAAAAATGTAGTGGCTCCATCCAATATACCCTGACTCGGGGTGTCCAAGTGAATTTTCCCAACATATTATCACTGCAATGTTGTCTGAGATATGAGGAGTGTTGGAGTATTCCACCCTAGGTCTTGATATCTTTGGCCAAATGTACTCCAGGAGTAGTTGTCCTGTTTGCACCCGTTCAATTATATTTGATGTGGCAAAGTTATCCATAGTTTCATTAGGTAAAAAATTTGTCTATCAATTAATCCTATATAAAGTATAAATTATTCTGAACATGAATGAGTTTGGCTTGGAAGGCAATATATCATCGTATGACATTCCCTTGTAAAAGTAAGACTAAAGTTCAATATATGGAAGATTTCTTTTTTGCTTTTTATGGGATCATGTCGAGAGAGAATAATTACCACTTCCACAGTAATGGCGTTCAACCCCCAACCCTGGTCTATGTCCTTCCACAGAAATCAACATTATCTTGAGTATTTGGTAGTTTAATATTATGGAATTTCACTACTCACAAGTCATTGATTGGCATGGCTGGCAGTGCCTCTTTCTGATCAGAAATTTCAAGTCACAACTATTCCTGCATCTTATCTGGTGTTCAAATTCATTCTCATGCATGAGCGCAGCAAATGACAAGAATATGCTTTCCTGGATTGTATATGCCTGAATTCGGATCTACCTTGGCAGGTCTTGGGAGAACTCTTCCCTTCCCTCTCCATGGCCGAGCTCAAGAAGTACGAGTTGCTGAGGGATCAGTTTGAAGGTCATTCAAAATAAATTAAGGAAACCATGGCGGACAGTGGATTATCAGTTCATGTTATGGGTAAGTCCTAAACTCATTTAAGAATCTTAACTATATTGTTTTCATATTCCCATTCTACTTTTGGACTTCCAGCTTTTGGCATTGAGTTACTCAATTGTTTAGGCTTCCTCTCAATGTATGGACCACTGTTCTGTGGTGTTGCATCTCTTTTGAATCTTGAAAGTTCTGCCTTATGTTGCTTTAAAAGGATCTGTCCGGTGGTTTGAGTTTGTGTTTAACCTGGCAGTAGGTGGTGTTTCTGGCCCTAATCATCTGCTTTTCAAAAATTTGCTTGAGGCAGTTTAAATTGCGTTTACTTTCTAAGTTTGCTTTTATTTGGTGTGTAATGACCAAATTTCACATTCAAGCATACTCTAAGAGAGTCCTCCATCATGAGGTGACCTCTAAACTACTTGTGTTGCATTGCCTAGACGTGGCATACCTCATATTGAAAAACTTTTTGACTGATAGCATCTCGGTGGGATTGCAGAACAGACTAGCCAACCTCTGACCTTTCGGTCGTGGATGCTATAGAGCAAATTATAGCTTAAAGCGAGCATTCCCGACCTGGTGTCCTGTCCTTATAGTAATATCCAGAGGGAGTCGCTAGTGCTAGTTGCCCCTTTCTACCCTTTTTCCAATAAAAAAACGGTATCCTTTGTCTTTTTCTATAATTCTGTGTTCTAAGTTTCTGTTTCTTATTAGCAATGCTTTCGTGAGATGTTCATTTGATAAAAATTCTACAGTATGCCACGTGCATCAAGTTACTGGAGAGTCTTGTCCTTTCACCAAGCGTCAGCATGTAGGATTGTTTGGTTTTGTCTTTATAATCTGCAATCTTTTGTAGGTGAATTAATTTTGGAGCATGCGTAATGGCCTGATTAAAGGATGACCATTGCTTCAGTTGGTCCTGGATCAGCGCATATAATCACGGAACGATTGCTCTAGATTCAACATCACAGAGCGGGGGCATCATTCAGTTTGAGAGATTTGACGTTCCTGGCACTATCTGATTCTCAATCACTGAGCCTGCACCATCCTATTCCACTGGGAGCCGAAAGCAGACATAGAATTCATGGATAAACGGCGGAACCGAAGAAGGCAACCAGCGGTTAGCCGCTTTGTCCCAGCTCAAGGTGCCGGTGGGACATTTCTTAATCTCAGGAAATGTAGTCGATTTTTAGTAGCGGCACATAGTCATCAAGGCAACAGTCGATAATCATCACCTCTCATATGAAGTTACCAATTCTCATGGTATGAAAATTACTAATTTCTCCAGCAAATTACCAAATTTCATTTGTTTGTCTTACGGACAATTTGGATTTATTAACTTCAAATAAAATTGTCATCTCATTCACTGACTTTTCTCAAATTAAATTACTACTTAATGTTAAGCTAAAGACTAGTGCTCGACTCAGTTGGCGACGGTAATTTGTGTTCTCGATTATTACCAACATTTCGAGTAAATCACTAGCTTTTGTTTGTGCAAGCTACTGAAATTCCAATTTTTCCGCTTGATAAGTTGATCCAAAATTAAATTGCAATGCGAATGAGCTAAATTTGTCAACATATCTAAATCTTCAAACATGTGCCAATTCAAATTATTCGTGTTTACATCGCGTCGGATTCTAGGTCGGAGTGGAAATAAGAATTTACCACTGGAAGGAAAAATTGGAATAAGAAGTAGCGCCCTAGCCATGACTACTGAATTCCTATGGTACGATACTTAATGCAATTTTACGATACACTGGATCTAAAGTACTGATTCTCACGCTCGCGTCATTCGCATGCAACTGTTCTTGAGGTGATGCAGTGAGTTTTAGGAAAAGTGACACATATGATTTTTAAACTGTAACTTAATGATACATTGCATCCAAAGACACATGATTTTTAAACTGTAGCTTAATGATACATTGCATCCAAAGTACTGATTCTCATGCTCGCGTCATTCACATGCAACTGTTCTTGAGGTGATACGGTGCGTTTTAGGAAAAGTGACACAAATGATTTTTAAACTGTAACTTAATAATGTGTGACGTGATTCTCGAATTTTTAATTTGTTCAATATAATTTATGCAATATAATTCTTGAACTTTTGGTATATATTCAGTTTCCGAGCTAATATCTTTCATAAATTTAAATTAATGAAATGATAATATTATATATTTTCATATTATTTAAGGATTAATTTAAACATGTACTTAAAAGTTGAGGGAGCGTATCAAACAAAGTAAAAATTCGGAAATTATATTACATGATTGACCAATATTATTCCCGAACTTTTGGAGTGGAA
Source organism: Eucalyptus curtisii (assembly GCA_017140595.1). NCBI lineage: Eukaryota > Viridiplantae > Streptophyta > Magnoliopsida > Myrtales > Myrtaceae > Eucalyptus > Eucalyptus curtisii. The sequence goes on along the minus strand of CM029501.1, from coordinate 10,192,686 downwards.
ATTAAAATTTTTATTTGATGGGCTATCAATTTAAAGAAATAAGTGGAAAATAGATACAAATATAGCAGTAAAGCATTGTAAAAATACGATATTCTTCTCTATCATAGCATCAGATATAGATAAAAGCAATAAAAATACATTGTGAAATATGACAATAATGGCATCAACGGTATCAGACTTTAAATCAATATGTAATAATATGATTCAAAAACTTTTAATTTGTTTAATATGAATTCTAAATTTTGACCTAGTATACAATATCGTTTTTGAACTTTTAACATTTGATAATACCTAAAATTTTAGTAAATTTCAAAGTAAATGTTCAAAATGTCAATATTATTCGAATTAAGATTAACAAAATAATATTTGAACATTTATTAAAAGTTCAAAGAGAATATCAAATAAGTTAAGAATTCAGTGTCGGTTATGCATGTTGGGCTAAAAGTTTAGAAATCATATTATATTTAAGAAAAAGTTCGGAGTTGATGCATGTCATTTATTCCTAAAATACAATAATCTAGTTTTTTACCACAGCCTCGGCCAACGTTTTCACGTTTTCCTGGGGACGGTTGCCGGCGTCTACATACGCAAGAGAGTTTGGTGACGACTCTTTTACCCACGGCCCTGCTCCGTCTCTCTCCTTCTCTCTCCAAACCCTAATTCGTACGGACATCGTCCGTCCCCGAGCTTCCAGCAAATCGCGCGCTCGAAGTCGTGCCCGCGCCCGCGCTCGAGCTCGAGCTCATGCCCGCGCACATCCTTCCCGAGCCGAATCGGTAATGCGCGAGTCGCGCCGATCGACCGCACCGACCCGCGCGAGCCTTCCGCATCGGGCGCTTTCGCATGGAGGTCCTGGGGGAGGACCTGTCGGAACAGGAGATCGGGAGCTCGCCGGAGTCGCTCCGGCAGCTCCTGGAGTCCCAGAGCGCGCTCTTCCGCGGCCAAATCGACCGGCTCCAGAGCATCGTCGTCGCCCAATGCCGGCTCACCGGCGTGAACCCTCTCGCCCAGGAAATGGTGCGTCTTGTTAGCGACCTAGAGTTCTAGGTTTTCGGAGCATGCCGGGGGGGTGGGGATTTCGTTTGGGGTGGTGATTTTCTGGGGAAGGGTTGGGGATCCCTCGCTAGGACTTGATTTTTTTGCTCGGAATTGGGGTATGGGGATTTCACTGAGGTCTTTGGAAGTGATGTTTGACTTCGAGGCCGTTTCTCGATGAGGCTTTATCCGTTCAATGTGCGCGAAGATGGTTCACGAGTCGTGCAGGAAGCTACCTTTTTGCATGTGTAATTTATCTTTCGATGTCGAGGCTTCCCCCTTCTGTATTAAGATGAATACCAGTTTTGAGAAGAACTGATGGGTTTGATATCTGATCATTGCTGGCTATGCCTGCAAAAAGTCTCTGCTTTTGTTTCCATTCACCAGTAAGGTCTTGGGGTTCAAGTTAACTGCGATTTCACCATGTGTTTGGAAAGATTATTGAATGGTGTAGTTTATGGTTTTGAAAGTTCGGTTTTTTAAATGTTTTTCTGTCAGTCAATCTTTGGAAGTTGCAAATGTATTGATTCTTCATATTTCACATAGTTGGCAATTTTGTGCATCTCCTTGTTATGCTAAGTTTCGTCCAATTAATGCATCTCTCCCAAAAACATATAAGATCAGTGTCTTCTTCTTTTTTTATTAGAGAACAAGAAAGACCGTATTCTTGTAATTTTGGTTTAGTTGAGCTGCACTTCAGAAGATTAAATCTCTTATTTTGTCCGTGCTTTAGATTGCTCTAAGTTGATTTATGGTGGTTTTTCTTCCACAAAATTAAATTCTACTAACAGATCTCTATGTATGATTTTCAGGCAGCTGGAGCATTGTCAATTAAAATTGGTAAGTCTCTATAGAATAATTAGCACCCAATTATTTTTAGTGAAATCTCAAGGCTGACAGAGTTATTTGGTGAATTGAGTAGTTTGTTGTGCTATTGTTGTTGTTATTGTGTGAGTTTTGTTGTAACATTTTCGTTTAAAATCCTGCAAGAGTTCTACAATTTTCCTTTTTCCAGCAGCTATGTAAACTGCAAAACCAAAAGGTTTTCTTTTCTTTTACTTTTCATCTTGTGCTGCTGGTCTGATCTTGACATTTGATTACTAAATTTCAGGAAAAAGACCTAGAGATTTGCTAAATCCTAAGGCTGTGAAGTATATGCAATCAGTTTTTTCTATTAAAGATGCAATTAGCAAGAAGGAATCTCGGGAAATCAGTGCTCTTTTTGGAGTCACAGTTACTCAGGTTGTTTCTCCGTTAAGCTCTTTTGGCTCTTCAATTGCTGTTTTTTTTTTTTTTTTTAATCAATTGAAGTCTCAATGTATGCCTGAAGTTTGGACCTTTCAAGTAGTTCACTATTTCTGTGCATTAACAGAGATTATGTAATCTTTTCATGTTTGTTGGAAATGAGACATGGGATTTGTATTGACAATCTATTGAGATGGATAAGTTAAATAGTTTGCACTCGTCTTTAATTACTGATATTAGTATATATCCCCTTACCTCTTTGCATTTTATGTACTTGAAGGTTCGCGATTTTTTTAATAGTCAACGGTCACGAGTGAGAAAGTTCGTACGACTCTCAAGGGAGAAAGCCATTAGATTGAAAGCTCCGAAAGATTCTAATGTTGTTGCCCCAGTAAATTCTGAATCAGCAACGTTAACACCTGTCGATCTACTTCCATTGAACTCTATTGCGCCAGATGTTGGAGATGCCTCACCTTGCCCTGTGCAAAATGATCTCTTGCCTGGCATAGACGAGGCTGATAAAGAGTTTGTTCAAAATATCTTCACACTTATGGGGAAAGAAGAAACATTTTCTGGGCAGGTGAAGTTAATGGAGTGGATTCTGCGGATACAGAATTCTTCAGTACTGTCTTGGTAAATTTTCACCTGATTCTTTGTTGTCTGTATTTCTAGAACTTTTCCCATTTGTTTTAACTTCTTTTCATGCTTCTAGGTTTATGACTAAAGGTGGTGTAATGATCTTGGCAACATGGTTGAGCCAAGCATCCACTGAAGAACAAACCAGTGTGCTTTCTATCATCCTTGAGGTAGAAAATGATCGAAGTCACAAATTAAATTGCACCAAGCATTGCAAGTTGCTAAAGCTTATTTTGTACCATTTGCAGGTTCTCTCTCATTTGCCTCTACATAAAGCTCTTCCTAGTCAATTGTCTGCCGTTCTCCAAACTGTTAACAGACTGCGGTTTTATAGGACATCAGGTGTACTTTTGCTTATAGAAGTGTGCAATTTTCACTCCGTGCATTCTCTATTGTTGTCTCTTATATTTGCTCCTCATTTCATCTTACCTGGTCCTGGGATGGTTTACTGTTGTGTGATTGGTTGGCTGCTCAAGTAAAGTGCTATTGTGTTTATTCATTCCATGTGATTAATTCCAGCAGAGAACTCTCCTTTCTCAGGGGGTGAACAAGCACAAACCCCCTTCTTTTTTTCTTTTTCTTTTTATTTAGGGTGTTTTTTTTTTTTTTTTGGGGGGGGGGTGTTGCGGAACTGCTGTTTGACTGTTTAAAGAGAAAATGTTTAAGAATTAATAATAAAACCAAAATCATTTGTGATTTTTTTGGGAGCTTGATTGTCTAGTCGTTTCTCTCTCATATCTTTTTTGTGTATTAGTTGAGGGTCAGGTAATTTTCTCTTTTTAGGGTAAGATAGTGAGAAGTACTTGTTAAGAGAAATTTTTATGCATGCATGTATCATATGCTTCTCTTCATGTTAAAGTTGAAACTCATTTATCTGATTTGGAGATCAGATGTATCAAACAGGGCAAAGGCTTTATTTAGGGTGTTTTTTTTTTTTTTTTGGGGGGGGTGTTGCGGAACTGCTGTTTAACTGTTTAAAGAGAAAATGTTTAAGAATTAATAATAAAACCAAAATCATTTGTGATTTTTTTGGGAGCTTGATTGTCTAGTCGTTTCTCTCTCATATCTTTTTTGTGTATTAGTTGAGGGTCAGGTAATTTTCTCTTTTTAGGGTAAGATAGTGAGAGTACTTGTTAAGAGAAATTTTTATGCATGCATGTATCATATGCTTCTCTTCATGTTAAAGTTGAAACTCATTTATCTGATTTGGAGATCAGATGTATCAAACAGGGCAAAGGCTTTGCTATCAAAATGGAGCAAAATGTTTGCACGGGCCCAGGTTAATAAGAAGCCCAATGGCGTGAGATCTTGCAATGCAATGCAGAAAGAAATGATGGTGAAGCAGAGGCAAGTTCATGGTCACATCCGCTTTTGTAATTATGGAAATAGAACTCATTATTTGTAAACCTTGTTTTTGGCAGTATTGGTGAAATCATGGGTGATGAAGCATGGCATTCAGATAACAGTTTATCTGTAAGTACCTCTTTATAATATGATTAAGTTTGCTAAAATTCTGTATATTGAGGGTAGTAACCATTTACGTGCTGACAGGAAGAGATTCTCGCTTCATGTGAAAATTTGGAGGTTACTAGGTATGGGCGACTTATGATCAAGTTTTGATAGTTCTTTGGTGTCTTGAAAGTGTTTTGAGCAACATTTCTTGCATCAGGAGGTTGGAATCTTCACAAGCACTAAAACTCTTGCCTGCTTCAGCTGATGATTCAAGTAGGAAACACGCCCTTGGTGTAACTTCAGCCCGTATCCTTTTGGAAATTTTTTTGGACTTTCTAAGTTCCATTTCTAGATTTGTCAAATGGTTGAGTCAAGTCGAAAATGGTCTGATCCAAATTGATATCATTTAACTCGTTTTGATCAATTTCCAACATTGATTGCTAAAACACTTCCATATTCGACCCAATCTAGGAAAACTCATACCCAAAATGAGGTGAGAGCGCAGAGTGAGCGAGTGCAAGATTGAGTGAGGATGAGAGAGTAAAGAGAGAGTTATAGAGATGGGTCGAGTCTAAATATGAACCCAATTAACACTCATATTTTGAACTTTTCTATTATAAACCCATTTATAACCCGTTCACTGAATATAACTAGCCCATATAATGATTCGACGATCAAATATGGGTTAAAAAATGGGTCTATGACTCATTTTGACAGGTCTACATATCTCCTAGGCCATTGCTCAGCCGAGGAATGGATGCTTAGCCTCCACTACCGTTGTTATCCATCTTTCTTCTTCTCCTAAACCAGGATATCCTCTTGCTCAGATTAGGAACTAAGTTCTCTGTTCAGTGGACTGAAAATTTGTTGGACATAACTTTTGGGAAGAGTGATCCTGCTGTGGGTCATATTTTTCCCTTTGGATTTTGGAGTTGTTAATTGTTGGTATTAGTTTTTGAAACTGAAAAAAGAGTTCTCACTAAACTTGTACTAAGCAGTTTATTCGACCGGGCTATAAGTAACACAATGCCATAAGATTGGCTTAAGACTGATGGGACTACAATTGCCTTGGATGATAATTGAACATAGATTTTTTAGTAGTTGAGTGGATTTTCTAGGGGTTCTTCAACCATCTTGTACTTAAAAATATATCTTTGTAGAAGTATTATCATATTCTGGCCTGACTATGATTTTCATGCGTCCAGTTTAATTTTATCAATTTGATAGTTTGGGCGCTGAAAAGTAATTAGAAGATTTGTAAGATGTAGTTGAATATGCTTCTACTGTTGTTTACTTGAATTAATATACCATATGAGCTGTAGTTGCTGCCTTAGCCCATATCAGAAAATAGAGAGCGCAGGAAAGTGCAGATGGTGGAACAGCCTGGCCAGAAAATGGCTGGCAGAAGCCCACAGGCTTCCAGAGTGGCTTCTTCTAGCCGCAGTCGGCCAATGTCTGTTGATGATATTCAGAAGGCAAAAATGCGGCAACTGCACATGCAGAACAAATATGGAAAGAGCGGGTCCTCTTGTAATGAGAGTAATGAAATAAAAACTGAAAGTTCTATTAAAACTTCAATGACTAAGACAGTCAATTTGCCTCCAGCAGCTACAGTTCATGTTCAGTCCGAAGGTGAACTACAAAAGAATGTGATGCCCTCTGAAGCTCCTCGGAAGCTTGATATCTCTTTTGCAAAGACCAAATTGGATTCAAGGGAGACTGTATTGGAGGACTGTAAGAGGATTCGGATCCCGTGGAAGAGACCGGCAGGTAATCTTGCTGTTCGAGAACCTTTCTTGGTTTTTCTGACTTGCTGCAATAGTTTGTTGAGGACCATAATTCTTGCCGAATAAAGAGATAAAGAGACTTTTGTAGAAGTCGCAAAATGTTGATTAACCGAGAGGATATTGCAGGTCTTTTTTGAGTTTTCCTTACAAACAGTGATTTGCTAGATAGCCTATGTGATGTGATTTGTCTCTTTTACAAGACATGAGAGGTGGTCAGTGACTTGTATAATAATTTTCTCGTCATTTAGTGGATTTTTTTTTTTTTTGGGGTCAAGCATTTGGTGGAGTTCAATGGAGAGAGAACGTTGTCAAATTACCCTTTGATGTTTAGAATTAACCACTTGGGATGGTACTTCTAGGATCCTCATCTTTCAAAAAAAATTGGTGGATTAAGGTAATTTTGTGCACTATGGGTCAAGCATGTGCACCGTGGTACTCCTTTATTGACCATCTGTGGGTTAAATTGTTTTTCAAAAGTTGCAAGTGAAGAGGTGCTAACAATAACCAAGAGTTTGCTAAGTTTCATGTAGGAGACTCCGTGAAGTGATAACTCTGGGAAATAAGTTTTTCCTGCATATCTGCTTGACACAATTGGAGAGCGTTGTCTTGTTTAATATATGCACCCATAATTACCAGTGTTACTCAGTTTGGCTCCTTCATTTCCACCCATTTGCTGGACCATTTGACTCAAAACTAGAATCTCCAATTGGATTCTTATCAGTAGATGGAATGGCCTATGTTGCTGGCTGACTATGTTTCATTGACCCTGTATCGCTTCAAGAATTGTTGCTGCGTTAATTTGATAGTTGCGTGGATTAAGATAATTATGCTAATTGAAGCTGAAATCTCTTGCTGGCACTCTTATGCGCGAGCAAAATGGAATGAAACAATTCTGATTCTTTTCAACGATGAACTGTCTCCAGAATGTGATATTAGACTTCTGGATCTCCTGAACAATACTGATCCTTTTTTCCCCTCACCATGCGATGACTTTCTGAGAGGTGCCTGATTGCAACTGATCTGAGTGTTGCCTGAAGAGATGGTGGTGCCTCAACATCTGACTTGCAAATATAAAAAGAGATCACTTTTGGATCACAAAAATGTACAATTCCACTTGGTTGAAATTTACAGTGGTATGTTCGACAGAAGATATAAAAATTTTTTTACCATAAAAAAGAACCAAATGCAGAGGATGCCTACAATGAGCAAGCACGTTGGTGTGACATCTGATTGATTTGAGATTTATATAAAGTAATGGTCAATTGCACTCCCAATGCATTCACGCGTGATAGGATACTATATGATCTGGGTATGTTTTTTCCTTTTCCATCAGGTGACAGGAGATTTAATGAGTATCCTATCGTTATAACTAGTCACTTTCCCTTTATTGTCCTTAGTTTCTTCAGGCAAATACAGAATCCTATAATTCTCGATCTTGTTCTTGCTCATTGTTCTGGGTGATGAGCTGAGCAAGTTGATTTGATGATTCTGGGGTTTTGCAACTTTGACAGAGTGCAGGAAAGCAGCATAGTCTACGGGTTACTTTCGAGAGCTGTCATTGTGAAAATAAGAGTAACACAAAAAATTTTGCGCCATTAGTTAGAAACATTGTCATCTATTTTCAACTATAAAATCATGTCCCTTTAACCCATTCACTGGTTTGTTATGCAGAAGTCAAACTGAACGATCAGTGGAGGGTGGGTGGAGGTGAGGATAGCAAAGAAGTCGAATTCCAGAAAAACAGGAATCGCCGCGAGAAAGAGACTATTTACAGGACAGTCCAAGAGATACCCCCCAATCCAAAAGAGCCGTGGGATCGCGAGATGGACTATGATGACTCGCTAACCCCAGTGATTTCGATTGAACAGTTACCCGATGCGGATGTCGTCCCAGAAGCACAGGTTCCTTCTAATGAAAATGCAAGTGCAGGATTATCTTCAATGTCACAAAACAGTAATCCTGCTGTGGCAGAGCCCGATCTTGAGTTGCTGGCTGTGCTGCTCAAGAACCCAGAGATTGTTTTCGCACTGACCTCGGGGGGAGCCGGGAACTTATCGAGCACAGATACAGTGAGACTTCTTGATATGATTAAGGCTGGAGGTGGAGCAGCTAACTTAGTAGCCGGGAATTTGAATGGACTCGGGGTCGGCGCTGGCATTGGTGTGGGTGGCAGAACAGGAGAGAGGGTTGAAGTGTCCCTCCCATCTCCAACGCCTTCCAGCAATCCTACTGTAACGGTGCGTGACCTAGGTTTTTACTGCACTACGACACTAGGACTCTCGCCAACGGTCGATTTCTGCTGCTCTCGTCCCCCCATTGAGCCAGTGGGAGTGATGCTATCGTAAAACCACACATACGACTAAAACGAATCAACGAAATGAATTCATCTTCTTCCTTCTCTGTGCTCAAGTCTTTGAATTGTGAAAATGAATTCCTCAGTCAGAAAAACGGGGTTGCACCGTCGCCTATGGTGATGGCTCAAGATATTACTCCCTCCCTTTCTGCCTCTCACAAAAGAATGGGTCCCACTTTGGCCCCCTCCCATGTACAAGATACTGAACCATAGGAGATGGGTCAGGACAAAGTTCTTAACGTGAAAATTCGCCACCTCAGATTTGCTGTAGTTGACTGGCATGGCATCGACGTTAAAGAAATCGTCTCTCTCGCTTATGACGGATGTTTCATAATCTTTTCTATGTACACGAACTAACCCTGGACAAAAAATTACTAAAAATATCAAAGTGACGCTCTTCTTTTTCGCTGTCTGGTGATTTTTGCAGGGTGTTTGGTCAGCGGATGCTGCAAGGAATCCATTTTCCAGGCACAACGCTTCGGCTTCGGCAGTGAGTACATCAGGAATTTGCCGAGGGCATGCCTCCACCACTGTAGCACCGCCCCTACAGGCGTCCAATTTTCCTGCTTCACTCCAACAAGAAGCAAGAAATGTCCAAAACTCTCTGTCTCAGTCAAGTCAAGTTCATACACATTCGATGATGGCCCCATCTCTCCAACATAGAAACATTGAGTCCGCAGCTGTTCAATCACAAGCCCAGGAAGTTTTTGCTCCCATGAACGGAGTACAGAACCCGACCTCGACGGGGAAAAGGCCAATGCATTCACTTCCATATTCAGCAGTCACATCACCACAGCTGCAGCCAATGCAGCGGCGCACCCATCTTTGTACCCCGGTGGTCCCGGTCCATCCATGGACATGAATTCTTCATGGGGAGGTGGACGTGAGATAAATCATCAGTATAGTCACCCTCATTCTTATTCTCAAACTAACCAATCAACTTTTAGTGCCTCATCTCGGGCTACCTATGAAAGAAATAACTACGCCAGGGAGGATTTCGAATCTTGGAGCCAGGAAAATAGCCCGACAAGGTATCCACCGGGAAGGAACATCCGGGAGACGAGAGCAGTTCCTGATCGGTTTTCTGGGCCGGAGAGTTCGAGGCATGGGAGCTCCTCTGGGTTCTGGGACCATAACAGGGACTATAATAGGCATGGAGGCAGGTGGCAGCGAGACTGGAGGCACTGAGTTTTGTGGACATTCATGTTGTCTCGAGACTCGATGAATGTTCACTTTGCAAGCATGGACATTTTGGGAGGAAGAGTGGATAAGAGAGATTCCAGAACAAGCGTAAGAAAACCGAAACTTGGTCCAGAATCAAGCTGTTCACAAAAAAATTGAATTTTGATACATTCAGTGTGTGAGGGACAAGATCTGAAATGATCGCATACAAAAAATTCGCAAGATCAGCGGCTGCTGTCGTGTTGTAAAACCCATGAATGAAAACTCGGGAGGGTCGAGGTCGGGGTTGAAGCTGGAGGTGGAGGTTGAAAAATCTGATGGGCCTTGTAAAGATTGAATTTTTATTGAAACAGCCTGGGGCTGCGAGTCAACTGACCATTAATCGGATATTTTATTAATTTTTGAGCCCCAAAGAAAAGGACATTTCATTGTACATTCTGGGACCCAGCACATTATATTAAGTACTTCAAATGATTCTAATCAAGAATCTCCAAGTTGATGGCTAATGCTACTGGCATTAGAGCGAAAAGGGTTGGGCCTCTGTTCTAGCTGAAACTTTCATGTTTTGGATCACCATGATGGCTTACCTGGTCCCCGTGCAGTCGGTTCGAATTGAATGAACTTGGGAAGTAAGTGGAGAGGATCTATTTGTCAACTCGAATCATGATATATCTAGATCAGAATCGGATAATAATTTCGACTAAGTATGATCTCGATGGCGAATTTACTGTTCTTAGGATGAAAAGAGTCATGTCCAAAAGGATTTCTTGTAAAAACAGGGAAAAATATGGCTCTGCGGTTGTTTGACACACAGTGCGTAGTAAACAGTCATGGATTCGCAACTAATTGGTAAATTATCATAGCCTGTGGGTATCACTGATAATTTTGTCGCAATTAATTCTCAACAAGATGCATCTTGACATTTGACTTTTGAAGTAGCTGTATGCATAAGGTGGTATACAAGGCATGTCCTTTGACTCGGATTGCGGGTTGCGACTTGCTTACCTGAGTTCAATAGAGACACCGGAGCAATCAACATTAACCGAAACAAAGTTTTGAATCTTTCTTGAAACAATTCTGTTGATATTTCTTTTTCCTTTTCTTTTATAGCAAGAAATGAATGGATACTTGTTGCCACTTGAAATCCTGCTATAAGCAGCTTTTCGATAGAATCTGGCCTAAAGTCATAGTAAAGTAATGCTTCAAAACTAGTGCTTCTGTAGAACTTCCAAAGACAATGCATGCGTTGATCATCGTCTAAATTATAAGAAAGGGTAACATGTATAAGCATGGTCATTGAGCATACACAGCACTAAGCTTTTAGTTACATTGGGAAAAGTGTTGAAAAAGTCAATCATATTTCATTTGTGCCAATTTAGTTCTTACAACTAATTTTGACTAGATACTACTAACATAAAAATGAACTATTTTACGTGATATAGCCAGCGTTGACGAAAATATTTTTAATAATATTTTAATAATTTTCAAATTCTTTTTATCTCTTTTTTTCCCTTTCTTTTTCTTTCAGTGGCAACAAGAGTGAGGTCGCTCTCACTAGATTTGGTGAGGCCAGGCATTGCTTGGGCGCCCAAGCAATGCTTGGCCTCACTAGATTTGGTGAGGGCGGCCTTGCCGTGGGCAAGGGTGGCCCTCGCTAGGCGATGCTAGCCCTCATTGGCCATGGCTATGCGGACTACTAGAAAGAGAGGGACAAAAGAGAGAAAAATTAAAAAATAAAAATACTTGAAAATTATTAAAATATTATTATAAAATGTTTACATCAACATCAACTAAGCCATGTAGGGTGATCGATGTCTACATCAATAATATTTGGCCAAAATTAGTGAGAATGACTGAGTTGACTCTAGATAAAAAAATTGATAAATAAATTGATACAATTAAAAGGTATAAAAATAAATTGGCATAAATATAATATGTTTAAAACTTTTTTGACACTTTACCCTTGTTATATTGCCCATGTCTAAATTAATAGCTACCAACTCAAACCTATTTCGTATAAGGAATGAACATAGTGCAAGTTTTGTGAATACTAATCATTTCAACCCTTTTCACAAAGCTGAATTTATCCAAACACCTCACCTTGACAAATGCAGGCATTCCCACTTTTCTTCTTTTAATCTTTTATGTTATATTTGGCAGTCATGATAAAATTTAGGATATGATTAAATTTATTCTATCTCGTGTTTGGTGCCTACTCAAGATAAGATAAAGTCAGATATAAGATAAATATAGAATGGAGAAAATTCTCTCATTGGGGACGTGGGATAAATGTGAATAGAATTTCTAACATCCATAATAAAAAAAGTTTTTTTCTTGAATAACAAACTTCTTAAATTAATAAAATTAAATTTATATTTCATTATAAATAATATTTGAATTATAATATAAGAAATTCAAAATCAAAAAAAAATAACAATTTAGTTATTTTTGTTTAATCTTATATTTATTTATTATTTATAATTCTATTTTATAATATAATTTCAATATATAAAGATATATTTAAATTTATTACATATTTGAGCTATGTATTATTAATTATATAATAAAATTTTATTAGAGAATGATGGAAGGGAAGAAAGAAATAAAAAAAGAAATTAATTTAAAAAAGAGAGGAAAATAAAATAAAAAGGACAAAAATAAAGTTGGCAAGCGTGTCGTGAAAGATTTTTATCATCTTCATTTATAAATTTGTTGATTCATTTATACTAATATGCCGTTTATACCTAAAAATGTACATGATATAATATAAATATATCCAACTTTGTTATTGTAATATTTGGATTTTATATCATATTTATCCATATACTGATTAGAAATCGAACGATCAAATGTGGTCTTAGTATGGGATGTTTGCATATTTCATTTTATGAATCATTACCCATTTGAACCATACCAATTGCGTACAAATTGCTTTGGATCACAAAATTAAAAAATTGAATCTTAGACATGCGTACTTGTGTAAAATAACGTGTTAAAAATTAATTCAACCAAAAGTCATCAGTCCTTTTGATACCAAACTTTTCTGTCCCTTTAATCAAGCACAACCAGAGGTGCTTTTGCATTCAATCTTTTCTAACAAACACAAACTTTTTAGGAATATCCACCACAGTACCAGAGAAAAGCCAACGCTCCTCCGCTTCCTCCTCCGCTTCCTCCTCCTTGTGAAATAATCAACATCCCATATCGGTTTCTCCATTGCTGATTCGCCATGAGATAGCTGTTGAGCAAAATGACCCGTCATTGCAGGCAATCTCTGCTGGCTCATCCCTTCCATCTCCATTCTCTGCTGCTGCTGCTGCTGCTGTTCATGCAAATTCCCCACGTGTCGTGACCCTCCAAGCCCCAAAAAGTCGAGCAACGTCACGCCGTCGTTCTTACCATTGCTACTGCTGTTATTGTTATTACTATTTCCTCCGAACATCATTGATCCTATCGGAACATCCTTCTCTGACGGCGTCCTTCCTTGCCCGAAGCTCGTCGAGCTACTGTCTTCATGATCCACCACCACACTAGGAGTACTCTTCATGTTATGATGATCTGTGCCTCCCACGAACATGCTGCTGAACATCCCCATTTCGCTGCTCATCATTGCATTAGCACTCTCCATGACATGCGTCATCGGGTTGTGGTGATGGTCGTGCGGGTTGCTCTTCTGCAGGAGCGGGTTGAACTGATCAGGGTGAGGCAGTGGCGGCGGCGACTGGAACCCATGATGAGGATGATGGTTGAATGAAGCCGTGTTCATATTGTTGCTGGGATGCTGATGCGGGACATTGCTGATGCTGTACGGCGACATCGACGGCGGTCTAATGGGAAGAGGAGGAGCAGAGCCGATTGGGATGAGTTGTGGTTGTTGCTGCTGCTGTTGCTGGTCAGGTCCTGCCATGAAAGCTCTTCTGGTGCATCATGGGTGAGTTGATGCTGTTGCTCGCGGTCGCACCCATCTGAGCCGCCTTCTGCAGCAGCGCAGTCGCTGACATGTGGGCGGAGGAGGCGCTGCCCGCCACCAGAAGGCCACCACCGCCAGCCTTTGCTTCTTGCAGGTAGTTGAAGCCGCTGGACGTGGTGTTGGAGCTGAGCTGGAGGCTCGAGGAGGAGGAGATGGTGTTACCCCTCAGGCTGCCGAAGAGCGTGCCCGAGGTAGTCGAGAACATGCCGGGAGGCGACATCACGCTCATGCTGCTGAGGTTGTTCGTGTTGGGCTTGAAGGGCATGGGGACGAGGTCTTGGGGGAGGGACTTGAGGGGGTTTTTCGAATCAAGTGCGGGGTTGAAGTCGTTGAGAAACATGGGCGAGTTGGAGGAGCTCGTGTTGGTGTTGATCATGGGCATTGATGAGGGCATGAGGTCATGGTTAGGCATCTGTTGGTGGAGGCTTTGGTTCACCTTGTTGTTCTCTTCAGCAAGCGCATCGCAGAAGGCGCGGTGGGTGATGAAGCTGTCTCTCCTGCAGCAAAAAATGTGTGAATAGTAAAGGAAATATTCGACAGTCAAAAAGTGCAGTTGCAATTTCATTTCTTGGCCTTAGTGTTTACTTTGTATGACTTCGGTAAATGAGGTGAATTATACTTCTAATTCGGATGGGTGTCCAAAGAAGTAAGTTCGAAGTGGGGAAGTGAATCACTTCTTTCAGATTATATCATATGAAAGTGCAAAATTTTCACTTTTAAGAACTTAAACTTTTATACACGTTCTTAGTGCTAGTGAAGTCCAATTTCAGTTTTCTATATCTCGCCCATTTCTTTTAATTTTCAAAAGGAAAATATACTATATATCTGTAGGATAGAAGCAAGTGTTACAGCATTGCAAAACCGGCAGTTCCAACATAGGACAGACCGAAAGGCTTCGCAAGGTCAAATGCAATGTTCAAAGAAACCCCCCAAAAGGTTTGTGTACGTTATTTACTATCGCTTCTGAAAATTATATTTTCACAATAGAACATGTCATTAAAATCCTTGAGATAATGTGTCTTATGGAAGAAGTAGCGGGAAGAAGTTTGTGATTCAAAAGATCGTTTTATAGAAATTACAGTGCTCGGACAATAGTTATATCTCCCTGTTTGGTCATAGCTAAACCATTCATCCTATGGATAATACGCAAGAATTAAACTGCAAGTAACATATAAGTGGGAAACTTGTCTATCAAAAGAATCAACAAACTACTATAAATGGGTCAAAAGTGAGAGTATGAAGGACTGGCCATAATAATGTTAGAGATGTTCTCCTTAAGTCTACACTTAGAATCACAGAAGATATTTATATCTCCCTGTTTGGTCATAGCTAAACCTTTCATCCTATGGATAATACTAAAGAATTAAACTGCAAGTGACATACAAGTGGTATCAAAAGAATCAACAAACTACCATAAATGGGTCAAAAGTGGGAGTATGTCAGATTTAGTTTTTCTCACTAGCTTATATCTTCTGTGATTCCAAGTGTAGACTAAAGAACATCTCTAACATTATTAAGGCCGGTACTTATATGCATGTATCTTTTAAACAATTCTTGATTATCCACCAAACAATGCAAGCACATGCGATATTGATCCACAAAAGAAGTTTAATACGAAACCTGGAAAATATGGTTCCGCAGTCACACTTGTATTCCCGAGTACCGCAAGTCTTCTGGTGTGCCTTCCAGTCAGACTGCACTGCGTACTTCTTTGAGCACTTGTCACACTTCCACTTCTTCTCGCCGTGCTTGCGGCTATAGTGCTTCTTGATTCCTGTGAGGTCTCCGAGAGCACGAGCTGGGTTGTGGTGCACGCACGTTGGCTCTGGGCAAATGTAGAACCTCTTCTTGGCCTCGTTAGGCTGCCTTTGCCTGAGCTTCCATGGGAGGTTGTGTCCTCTTCTGTGCAGCTGAAGGTTCTGGTCTCTTTGGAAGCCCTTGTTGCAGATCTCACATACAAAACGATTCGTTGCCATCAGTGTCTTCGGTGATAGAGCAACAACTTCAGCATTTGGGTCTATAAATCACAAAAGAACAAGAGGACATTTTATAAATAGGAAAGAAATTGAGTCAACAGAAAATTTCTTTCACAGAGGCAGCAATAGTACTATTGGCAGCGTGAGGTTAGAGGAATGTGTACTGAAGTAATTGTTTGCTTATTTTGGAATCTTTAAAAGAAAATACAGAAGTGCTCAGATTTAATACGTGATCTTCTGCTGTATGATACTACTAAAAATTGATCAAATTGGTTAGAAATAAAAAGTAAGACCTACGAAACATTATCAAGTCAATAGGTCTCATTTCTAACAACATTCTTGATCGGTCTCTCACTTGTGCTAAATCAGTCCTTCATTGAACCGCTTGCTGTGCAAATTGTTTTTGGTACCTTTCGTGCTTGTAAGTACCTTTAATTAGGAGTATATTTTGACATTCACTCATGAATCACGACATAACTTTCCCGTGTTTGAGTAAGCATACAACTAATTCAGGATCAGCAACATATGTAACCAGTTTCCAAGGGTGTGGATGAGTTTATTGCCTGGTGTCCCTGGCAGATTCCTCTTCTTCTTGACCGGCTGTTGCTGCGAGGTGGCGCCGCTATCGTTGGTCGTGCTGGAAGGTTTCGAGTTTGACCCATGAAGGTCGCCTTGCAACTGTTGTTTCTCATGTTGGTGGACTTCCTCCCCAGTGTTTCCTGAAGAGAAACTCCCTTCTTCACCTGTGAAATTTGACATTTTTGGAAGAAGTGCGTGGGGTTTGATCACAAGGCAATTACTTTAGGGCTTTTTGTCTCCGTCTCTTCAGAAAATCTGTTCGCTTTCTTCCTAATTTGTTGTTGTTGGTGCTTGCTAAAAGGAGGGTTTGTTTTGTGATGAGACCAAGACAAGGAGTTTGATCATGCTAGTGGGCGACAAAGTTGAGAGAGTTTCTCCATTTCTGGATGGGAAAGAAAAAATGATTTTTTGCATAGAATTATTTGGTATCGTGTGGGAACCCTGTTCTTCTTTGGCTTTATGTAAGTCTATATGTAGAAGTTGGAAGAGACAAACAGTTGCCCTAAAAAATTATTTTATATGAAATTAGGTGTTATCACCGCTAATTTATAGATAAGTCTCGATAGGTAGTGGTATGTTAGTGGTTTAAAGATGAACACTTGAGCGCCCCTTCTCGCATGTAAGTTCATACCTTAACATGATATTTCCAGTGCAGAAGTAATTTTCACATAATCTAGTAATTCAAGAATAAGGAAATTTCAATGAAATACTTTCCATTTCTTTACTATATAAAAGTTTTAGTACTATTTTTCCACTGTTTGAAAGCTTAAATTGATGGATGAAAATATATGTTCAACTGTTTTAAATAGTGTAATACAAAAAATATCAAGATTGGTTTATAAATGGTGTATTGGGTAACATCGTTGTTTATAAATATACATTATTTAAGCAAATGGATCCTTCAGTTGATAGACGATAGGAATTTGCCATCAATTTTATAAATTAGTTTTAGCGCAAATTGCCCTATTCTTATTCAAAGACTATTAAACTTAAGTTAATAAATAGAGAGAAAGCTATTCAAATCTCATATTCAAGAAATTTGGGACACAACTATTAACGTTCCGTTACATATGCAAAATTAGACTAAAAATGTGCGAAGCACAGGCAGCAACATGCATGCAAAATTAACTTAGGGCCTGAGAGGTATAGAATTTGACTCCAATACCATAATGAAATGTTTAGTTTAAAAGCTTTAATCACTTGCATAATTTTTTGTTTTCAATGAGCAATGGAATCGATAACACCCTAACTTTTTTGTTTTGTCTTTTGCTCTCTCTAAAGAGTTAATAATTATTACTTGGGACCCTGCCCATCTGGATTCTAAGTAATTACAGATGTTGGATTATTACAAAGCAGACAACCATCCTTTTTTTTTTTTTGGGTAAATATAGAAGCCTTGGGAGGTGAATTGAAAGTGAATGCACTCGCACTCACACCTTTATTCTTCAATGTTGATAAAGCTTTATTGCTCAATGTTCATAAGTTGTCCGCAAGTTTCAAATTGCTTCTTTGAAATGTAACGTACCTTGTTCTGATCTTAACTCATGTTCACGTAATAATTTTTGTCGGGCCATTCACTAGTTTATTAGTAGTTTTTGGACTTTGCCTTTATTTATATATGTATTCATATATAAAAATATTGTTATGTATGTTTTAAAGATTATCTCATATCATTCAAATCCATGTTGCAAATAGGTTTTATTTATTTGTGGAACATTCATCCACCTACGGCAAATTATTTGGTTGAAATTTAGCTAGCTCTTTATTGCTTTAGAGCGATTCACCTAAATCTTTCGTGTTTTAGTATAAACACATATAACACTAAAGATACGAGAATATGGTTCTTTATCTCATAATTAATAGTTAAAAATTCACGTGGGGATTTTTTTCAGGTAAGTCGTGATTTTATTAACTTACGTATCTAAAAATGAATAAAAATAAATTAATCACGGGATACTCATGTTCTTAGTTCTATTGGTTTTGCCTTTTTTGAAAGGAAGCAACCTTCTACAATGACAAAGCAAAAATTAATCATGGACTTTCACGTTCCACTTTATGATTTTTTTTTACCAAATTGTCTTACTTTAATTTAATTTCTGCAATCTTAAAGGACGCAAGTTATACAAAAAATGAAACGGTCTAAGAATAAAAATAAAAAGGAAAAAGTAAATTTGGTTAGGTGTCAACTAAGTGAGGGGTCACGTGTCAACACTTTAGAGGCTTTCTCTCAATGCACCAAAAATTACTTCCTAATATTTCAGATTTCCCGAAGCAAACCTTGTCAAATGATAATCGAAGGTCGAATATCTTCTTCCATGATTACTACCGTGTTAAATATATAATAATTCAATTAATTTAATGTAATAATTGAAGCTTATTTTGTCACTACTTACTAGATAGGCATGTAATTAGAGGGACACACGGTGCGGCGTTCTGCTTGTCTTGATGGTTTCAAACGGCCACAAGTAGCCAAACAAGTGAATGTCATTTTAGTAGCTTTGTAATCGTTTAAAAACTCCAAATTATATTGATTGATTAAGGAGTCACATCATCATGAAAGCGCTTTGCAATGATCATTGGGGCATTACCTCATGCAATACAAACATCAAATCTATTGTATTTTATTTTTCACCGAAGAAGTTCTTTTGAAATTCAGGAGAAACTCAAGCGTAGTTGATCTTTGTTTGTACGCAGGCAATTAACTTAATGATTAGTTCTACATTCTTGACGTGGTCACAGGATCACATCCCATAAATTCATTTTGGTTTATGTCCTGTCCAAGGTCAGATGATTTGTATTTATGCAGTCCATATGCTGGAAAATTATAGGGGAAAAAAAAAACCATCGGTTCGTCAATAATGTTCCACCACAAAGTTAATTAGCTTATATTTCGTATCCTTCATATGACTCTAATACAACATGAGCTGCTCACAATTTTGTCTCAAACCACTTAAATCCCACGATATCGAGTCTCTGTCTACTAACCAAGTCTTGTAAAGTCAGCTTCACGCTCGTCTCAACTCAAAAGAAGATGTCAGTTCAAATGCATGTCGCATGAATATGGAATTCGATGTTGCAAAAAGTCCTGACTCCAAACTCGGACGGAAAGTCAATTGGAGATTTGATATGAATTACAAATGCTACGGCACAAGATGGTTTAAACCCATTTCAAAAACACAACTAATGTGCTGACAGGCTTGTTCTAGGGTTTCCTTCTGAAGGGTGCGGTTCAAGGAATATGAATATACGTTATAATTGCGAGAAACATGCTCGTCCTTCAGACGTGTTCAATTCAACCACAAGCACCGGAAACGACAAGACACTCGGCAATAGAAAGAGGGACAACAAGGAGACATCAATCCCTATACCGGACACCCAACAAAATCCTAAAACTCCAGTCAAGAATATGTGCTTTGAAGACGGTTGGATCGCAGATTCTTCTCCTCTTATTTGATAATACTGAGACTCAACAAGAAAATCGCTATGTTATCATCGACGAGTGTCGATGTTTTTGATGATCTGAACACCCGTACAACAGCTTGATGACAACAGATCTCCAATATTCATACACTTCCAATGAGTTTTAGCTTTCATCCGAACATTTATTTAAACTAGGGTTTTGTTTTTGTTTTTATTTTTTTGTTAACGATTTCTATGAGGACGAAGCAGCATTTGGATGATGACAAGATTACAGTTGAATGGGGGAATTCATAGTGCTAGGTTGACATAGACAAACTATCATCTTGGATGATACCAACACAAAAGACAGATCATTGCAACTTTTTTGAGCTGATGACGATGACTTAAATCTAAAGAAATAGTAAATTATGGATATATAGTCCAATTATCGATGATGAGACCTTTTCTACTATTTTAATTATTGAATGTCGAATTGAAAAGAAGATACTTTAGGATATTGTCGTCATGTGTAATGCACGGACCAACTTATTCCTTAATTACCTCATTAACATAGAATAAATCGTTTATAAAATTGGACCTGAAACGGTCGGTTTAATTGGTTCAATCAAGAACCGGTGACCTTTCTAGTTTGGTTCAATTTCCTACCCTTGAACCTAGTTGAAAATCCAGATATCAGTTAAATCGGGTCTAAGTGATTTTAATATTTTGGTTTGATTAATTCCCGAAGATGCATGCTGATTGTCCCGTCCATGTTTATTGAATAAGGCTTACCCATAAGGTGGCGGGCATGACTTTCAAGGTTGATAAGATTAATTTTTATTGATCACACAATTTTTTTTTTATGTAAATCAAGTGCTTAACCAGTTAACCAACCCCTTAAATAAGAGTGAAGTGAAAATGGAAATCCGAAATCCCAAAAGGCCGGCCCGGAAGTCTTTAGCACAAATAGTTTTGGGCTCATTACTTTTTCACATTTCATGGTGGGCTAGACAGTTGAGCTCCATTGTATGCAGCTCGAAATGGGCCATTGATCCGAATTTCTCCATATAATTTCTTATATTTCGAAAAACTTTCGATTGATGTTTTTTCATGAAATGCAAAAATGAAATTTTACAACTGAATTAATTATATTTTTATCCTATCAAATTAATTATGTCAATATGGTATTGAATCAATGAAATGTTTTATTTAATATAATATATTGCAAAAAAAAAAAAAAAATTCGGGCTTAGCCCAAGCTGAACAAGCCCGAAATTTTCAGGTTGCTTGATTTGGGCTCGGGGTGTCGAAGCATCAAAATTTTGGGCCATGCTAGTTTTTATGAGTAAGCCTGGCCGTTTACACCCATACCATTAAATGTTGATGACTTGTAATTGGATTATGTTATTACTTCAGGCTGTGTAACGAGAAATCGAGACAATAGCGCACTAATGTGTATCATCAACTAATCGATGTGCAACTGATAATTGATATGCGACGGAAGAATAAACATAAAACGAGTTATTAACTAAAATACTTCAGCTAAAGTGTAAAACCATAAGTATTCTAAAATGTGCGTGATTTGTTCTACTGAAAAAAAAAAAAAAAAAAAAAAAAAAAAAATAGATTTGTTGTCTATGAGTTGAGAAAACTTTAGATACAATGAGTGGAAGTTGTATTCTTTTAAAAGAGATTATGGGCCTCGTAATAGGTTTGGGCTTGATCCAGCATAAAACTATCAGCAAGGTAGGTTAAGTGAGGGCCTTGTTTAGGGCCCAAAAATTAGGATTATTGAGGGTAAACACAGGGCTTAATTCGGACGAGGCAGAGGTTTTATTAACTGTAATAAAATAATTTTGTTTGATTTTAAGCCTAAGAAAATATTTAGGGCATTGCATTCCGAGTTATGACTATTTAAAAGAACAACTAATACTTTTAGGGTCCATCTATTTTGCAAAATATTGTACTTTGTTAGAAAATAATTTCAAATTAAGTTATTGTTAGGAGTTAGATATCACTTTAATCTTCTCAGTTTTGCTATTTGTGATACTCCGTTCTTCAAATTCTTATTGCTCAATTTTGATAATCTATATTTTATCAATTTAAGAATCAAGTGCTTTTGCGTTATTAGCATCGTTAAATTCCTAATGTGGCAATTCTAAAATGGAAAAAAATTTCAACACGTGGCATTGCTATGATGCCACATCAGTGAATCGAGAGAAAGAGAGAGTGAGAGATTATGCCACGCTTTTGTTTATTTTCTCATATTCATTTCCTTAGTTCCTATTTAATCACTTAAAATTTTTTAGTAGAAATTTTTAATAGTCAATGACATTGACGATTAAGATGGATATGAGAAAATAAACAAAATTCTGGTACGAAAGAAAAAAAAAATATCTTTTGAGGGTTGTTGTTATTGATTATGTCAAAGACTCAAATCGAAGTAAATTAAGATTCATTGAATGCCATTTGTAAAGGGGCATCGTCGATGGGATCACTGTAATAAGTAATGGTTATAGATTAAATTGAATGCCATTCTATAGCAGGTGTGCTAACCTTCTATGATCGCGTTTAGAGGGTCAATGACGTGATCCGTCTTTTCCTGCCATCTTGCCGATCCAAAAGAAAATACTAAATTTGGGCTTAGCCTAACCCAACCGATTCTCTTACAGTTGAAATGTTTGTGGACTTCTGAAAAGATTGATAGTACGAGATTGGACTCTTCCTCAAAGTTTGATACGTGTCGAACTAACCATCCCGCCACCAGAAAATCTCAAAGACATGTCGAACTCTCCATCTGTTAAGGATTTTGTCTGTCTTGGGAATGGATAAGCTTTTGGCCCCCAGCTAACATCAGACAACACCTTATATCAACTCAGATACCATCATACCCATTTATGATACGAATCAATAATCTAAATAATAAAACATGATTTTAAAGGTAAATGATATTTTTCATTCGGAAAATCATCCAAAAGTCTTAAAACTATCGTATGGCAACTAATTCAATACTAAAATTTTCAATTTAATTAATTTAATCATTATTTTTATTATTATTTGTCAACATAGTCTTTTTGGCTATTTTTACAGGAAATTGCTAATGTAGACACTAGTGATTCTACTTAGCATAGTTAGCACTGACGTTGACTTTTTGGAATATTTTTTTTTTTAATCTTTTGAATTTTTTTAATGTTTCCTATGTTTCCTATTTCCCTCTACCATTCGGGGGCCTTGGCGATGGTTGGTGGGAGTTGCCGGCCACAAGCGAGGGTAGTGACACCCTTGCCTCACCTAAATTTCGTGAATGCTGCTTTGGTTCCACTTAGTGAGAATATATTTACTGAGAGCAATACTTTCACTTAATAAAGTAAGCCATAGTTAGAATTGGATATATTGTTCTGGTAACAACGAGCTAGTTTGTTTGATTTTATAATTATTCCACTAAAAAAAACCTATATTTTAATTTTCGTACAATTAAATCTTATTAAAACAAAAATATTATTTGCTTTAGTAACTTTCATGCTTGCCCCACCACTGTCACTGTCAGATGATTGAGTGCGGAATAGCACAAGAACTCGGTAAAGGAAGACAAGACTTTGTCGAGAGAAAAAACCACATAGAATGGAAAGAAAAGTGGCTGGATTTTCTTATTAAGTAAGAGTGAAAAAAAAGTTAGTTTATATTCCTTCAACAACTTACCCAATTTAGTAGAGGATTTTTTTATTACAATTTTCAAGAGTTCATGGAGATTGTGAGTCAACTCTAAGTGCAAATTAATCTAATCGAAACACAGAATTAAAAAAAGAAAGAAGAAAGGAAGGTTGTGGTAGAATACTATTTGATTGCGAAATCATTTTCGGAAGTTAAATTGTTAGCTTGTTTAGGTAACCTATAATTATCAAAGTTTTGCTAATTTAAAGGGGATCCATCTTTCAGATTGCCTTCTCTAATTAATTTTAGTTGTCTAATTGACAATATTGCTAATTAAGGGCGTGTTTGTTCGTGGAAAACTTAACAAAGGAAAATGTTTTCCGTAAAAATTATTTCTAAAGAACATGGCTGGTTTTCAGTTGTTTGGCAGTGTATTCAAAGTGAGATGATTTTTTTTTTTTGGATATTTAGATCTTACTTTCAAATAATCATTCTCTCTATTATACTTATAAGTTTTATTCTAATAAAAATACTAAGATGATATTAGAATCTTTATGTAAAATATTATTAACATAATAAATGTATAATAATTATTTTTATTAAAGTAAATTAACCTAACAAGGGATGCCAAAAAGTAGAAGATGCAAATACTAGGTGTTACCCTAGTGCCCACCCTTCCCACTTGGGAAAGGGGAGGTGGGGAGTTCGATTTCCTACCTTATCGGGAGTTGGAGTGGGGATGTGTGAGCAACAGAGTAGGGTTTCTCGTAACTTGCATACATCACATAATACACACAATAGTTTGTAAAATAGATATAAGATAGGACAATGTAGAAAATGTAAATAATTAACAAACCAAATCTCTCAACAGTCACGAAACTTCACATGTGAATGGTTCTCCATTATGTGTGAGCGTGCATGTGGAAAAAGAACTTTAGAAAGAGATTTCTTTGTTCTGTAATGGAGAAATTATTTTCTTCAAAACAGTTGTTTACCTTGACTATAATATCATTTTAGGTGTGATTATCCTATTGCAGTGAATAAAACACATGGAAGTTTGGAAAATTGTTTCATGGAAATCATGTTCGTAAAAATAAACACACCCCGAGATACTTCATTTTCGGGTTAATAACCGGGTGGTATGACTATAAAAGCTTTGATTGGCCAAGGAAAAGAGCACTATGAGAGCTTTAAGCTCCTCCACTATTTTTTTTTTTTTTTGGTCGGTAGCTCCTCCACTATTGAAAAGCAAACTTCGTCGGATCATATTTTGGGCAACGATTCTCATACCTTAATCAATTCCATTTGTCATTGACTTTATAATCGCGTAACGGCACTTTTTTTCATCAAGAAGTTATGTAAGGACATTAAAAGATAGAATTTTGAGCAATTTTCTATTTTTTTGCACCAAGTGTAAGTTGAAAGCATGATTAAATATAGGGAAATAGTAAAATAAAACGAAGGCATCCGGTAGGGGTTGATCCAAGTGGAAGTTTGAGGAAGAATAAAGAAAGAGTATCAAGAAAGGACACTAAAAAGTTGTATTCCAAAGCAGGCAATTAATATTGCAAAGGCATATGCTAAATTAAGGTAAGGATGACCCTAAACAAAGTGGAATGGGAGAGCAAAAGAGGAGGTATTACATTCTTAATCCTCAGATTAAGACTTTAACACAATTGGAACAGAACCCTACTTTTTAGACAGAGGTCACTAAATTCAATCTTGGATCAGATCATGTCGGATGCCCACTATGGAGGAGAGTAAAATGGAAAGGGAGAATCCTAACAAAAGCAGGTTGGTGATGGCCTCCACAAAAGAAGAAGAGAGCAAGCTTATGCATATGAGATTTTCTAAGGGTCTTCTCTCTTGATGGAATTGTATTGTATGCAAAGTGCATGCGCAATCCCAATGGCGAGTGAGATCATCCGTCCTCTAAGTGGACCCCGATTTATATTACCAGAATAAAATGACTACGTGCATTTCAAAAGGTCGACGAAGTGTGTTAAAAAACATATTACTTATTATGGAAACCTCTTGTGATATCTTGAAGTGGACAATATCATTTGGTTATATCAACTAGAAGACAAATGTGGATGTGTCATATCTCAGGATTGAACAAATGAAAGGATAACATTATCATCACCAGTAGAACCTGAAGTGTGAAGTGGACTGAAGATGACTTGAAAGACCTAGAGGTGGACAAGTCAAAGAACAAGAAGTTCGTGAGGACTTGGAAGTGTCGTGACAAGGTGCACAATTTATGTGGCCGTACTCATACACAGGAAGATAAAGTGAAAGGCAGGATGCATCCAACTAATGGCGGGAAGCCTTGATGGACTCATTGTTGATTGAAGCAGTTTCCTATATCACTTGAAAAGAACATGCAGTTTGTGTAATCATGCATCATTTCCCGAAGACCCAGATATTCCTTTTGGGAAAAATCTAAGTCTTTGGGTATGCCTCAGGCTTGTTATTTCGGAGACAAACATATGGAGAGAAATCTTATTCATTGTCAATCAAATTGCTAAGAAGGATTATTTCCTAATTCAAGCAATTATATTTGTGGAAACCATATTGTCACTAGGAAGATTTGATTGTATGGACAACCAGATCGACCGATAATTATGGAGTTTATCTTAAATAGCTAAATTGATCATCTTGATCATTTCTCAAACTCTTGGTATAGATCTTGAAGACTCCATAAGAAGATCAACACACGCTGGAAGATGACATGAGTTGCGAGACCATCTTCAGATTGAAAAAGCTTTATCCTCTGAGATTCCTATACACATGTTACTGAGCGAGCAATTCATTATTACTTAAGAGTGATTTACTGATTCTAAACTCTGTTAAGAAGTATGAGTGCTTGCACATCAGTAGTATGATCTACTAGCTTCGGGTTGAAGCAACATGAGCTACATTTTAAACCTCTTAAAGGATTATTGGTGGAATCCAGCCTATTGGTGGCTACTAGTCTAGGAGAATGAAGGCTTAATCTAAGCCGAATCCTTAAAAAGATTTCTATGCAACTTTTCTATCTCTCTTTATATATTTTCGTATTGGTTTGATAGAAGTATACTGCACTTGATATCATCAGCTTACTCTAGCATATATTAAATTGTTCTTACATAACCAAACATGTTTTTAATGGGTCGGGATATCCCCGCCCTCCGAACCGAACCCCCCCCCCCCTCTTTTTTCCTTTTTAGGTTATATCTCTAGGAATAATATTACTAACGATCTGAGATCAGGTCACAAGAAAGTAATATCTTCCAACTTCTCTATTTCAACATGAATGGCTTCTCTTGACCAAAACAAGGAAATGGACTTAGGGTACATTTGGGAGAGCACTTGCCGAAAGTATTGCATAAATGAAAGGACTTTAGGTTTTAAAAAAAAAAATAAAAATTACAACACCTTGTCAACTCAAGCAAAGCTGGAAGTTCTAGCGACGGCCTTTGCGGAGGTCCCGCAATCCCAGGTGAGCCTACGCCAGAGTCGAGGGACCTCAAGCAGCCCATGTTGGTGTCCCAAATTTGCAAAATCCTAGACACTAATGTTGTGCGAATTGCAAGCACTTCCTCCGCGATCTCAGCTAGCCAGATTTGGACCAGAATTGAGCATCATGCATAAGCCACCCACATTGCACTGCCAAGGTTGTGTGACCTAAGGTGAGGCAATATTGGTGTTGCGAGACCCCAGGGGATCCACGCGAACGTCCCAAATTTGTAAAATCCCAGACACTGGTGTCATGTGAAGGCCATTGAGGTCGTACAACCTCAAATGAGGCAATGTTGAGAGTCACGCATTCGTGCGGAACCAGATTTCATGTGACCTCAGGAGGCCTAGGTGAGGCGAGGCCAAGGGTCACACAACCTCGACAATTGTTGGAAACCATCGGCAAATATGGATCGGGGGATAAAGAATGAAGAACAATACAAAATTAAGGGGCAAAAGAGAGATACGAAAAAATAGTAAGGGCAAAATTGGGATAGAAAAGCTCATTAATTTTGACCTCTAGCATTCCAAAAATGTTGGAATGCCAAAGTTGGTATAAACTTGTCTTGAGAGAAAGACCTTTGAAAATGCATCACATTTGGCAAATGAGTTTCCAAATTGCTCTACCAAAAATAATTGCATTTTCCCAAATACCTTTCTGGAGTCAAAGTCCTTTGATGAAGTGTTGCCAAACCATCCTTGTTCTGCTGTATGGAAGTTGTTTTCGGATACATCTTGACCACAGCATGAAGAAAAGTGTCAGGTCCTTATGTCACTAACGTTTAAAAATATATATATTTTTGATTTTCTAGTTAAAATTTAAATCTCACATAAATGTAAAAAAGTTAAGAAAAATCATGTATTTGTATATTGTGAAAGTTTAGAGCTAAAAAAGGTAAACCATGCTGGTTGAAGTTTTTATTTTATATAAAAAGGAAAAGTCATTCGAGAGCCTTGCGGTAAGGTCCTACTCCTACATTACAATGAAGCAACTACAGTTTTTAGTCCTAACCTGTCTTAAACACCATTATATTGCATCTATCCGCTATCTTTCTTTTGTTAAGTAATGTTACATCTGTTAAGAGATCCTGCTCAATTTTTTTTTTTTTTGAGATATCATAGGTGATGTGGCAACTTTCTGTTGGGTATTTGACGAGCCAATCATTCAATTCGCTACGGCCATTGGGGCTATGTCGACACAGGCACAGCATGACCTGAGCATGTTAGGCCCTTGCTCGCACGATCCTTCGCTTCTGGCCCACGCCTAATATTTTTTAATGAATTCATTAGGAGATGCATCAACTAATGGACATACTTCTTTTAGACATATAAGTTAGTGAAACAACTTATCTCTTTTGACGAATTAATGAAAATTCGAGATTTTATCTGTCGTGCTTCGTGTTTGTATGTGCGTGTGCCTGTTGCGATTCAAGTGTTCATTTGTTTGTATAGATTGGATTATATACATCCTTATTGTTTCTATTGCACCAATTTGGTGTCAGAACGGGCAAAAATGCCGGAGAGCTGAGCCAATATCCTTAGTGATGGCAATAGAAACAATCGTCTCGCTGACGTAGATTAGGGATGCAGGCCTTGTCTTTAGGGCATATCTCAACGAACGATTCAACAGGCTTTAGGTATGTTTGCAAGGTGGCTCAGTCTCTGGCGGAATAATGCTTGCAGCCAACGGTTCGAAGAACCCATTCCGGTGGTTCGAAGCCATTGTCGAGCGACTGGCTCAGAAGAGGGATCGAGTTTTTTTCATGACTTGAAACCTGGCCGGTCAGAGATGAGGACCGTGACGAAAAAGCCTAGGTCCCGAATCCCTACTGCGCGGGGTCGAAACTAGAAGTGGATGAAAAATAAATCTGAATTAACTTTAGCTTTCTTGGTAGTTTCGAAGTCCAAAGAAAAATTGCACGAAACCTTAGAAACCGTGCGAGATTTGGAGCAAAATTTCAGGGGTTGGACAGAATCACAAAAAGCAATCTGAATTCTTATGGATCAGGATCAAGGATGCTATGTCAGCCGACGTGGGGAGAGGTCATCGTGGTGGCATTTCGTGCAATCCTGGAGGTGGTTAGTGGGATCGTGGTACCACTACGCTGATCATCGATGGGATCGTGGCTATGATTAGGATGTTGATCGGTGGGGATCAAATGCAGGAGGAGCAAGGAAGAGAAGAAAAAGCACCAGTTGTGACGTGGGGGTAAAGAAGAGTGCTTGTATAACCCATACATACCCTGAAAATCCTTTTGAAACAGCCTGAATCCCTCTTACAGATCGCACTGTGTTCGGGTGACTTTTCACGCACTGCAACTAGTCCTCCTTCCCGAGCAATCTTAAAGGCATGAATCTTCACATCGGCTTGATGCATTCAAGATTTTATTTATGCAGTGCTCTCGACAAAACTTGAACCCATTATCACAATTAGACAAGAAAATTCCCTTGTGATCTAAGACAACACCTTATTGGTGTATTCAGAATACATTATTAAGTAAAGATATCGATAAAAGTGGAGTTATAATATTGCTAATAATTCCATCTCTTATAGATTTTTTGCTTATTGAAACGATAACGGAAGCATACCAAAATAAGTTGAAGCGCCATTGAAGATAGTGTCTGTACCACTTTAATAGGTTAGAATGTACTAGATGCAATGAAATTTAGCCAATAAAAGTAACGTCGGTATTATTCAAATATATCTCAAATTGGTGTTAGAACACAGCGGGTACGAAATGTCTTCTTTTTCAGTTCAACTTTAGGTCATATACTTTACTAAACATGGACCACTTGTAGATCGCGTTATGAAACAGTAACTCCACGCACATAAGTACGCCTGGATGGAGAAGATTGGATGATCTCCAGCAGCCTTGCGAAGGACCACCTACAAAACCTCGAAATATGGATCATAAACTTGTATATGGAGCAAAATGGGGAAAAGATGTGGTGGGGATGTTGTGAATTTATTATTCCTTCTATTTAAGCAAATTTGAATATGAACGAGGACATATAATTAATTCACGTAATCTACCTACCCCGATTAATTAGAATGCATGAAAAACGGATCATTTGAGTCTACGCTGGAGCGAGGACATAATTATTTGAAGGTGAGAAAGATGCCAAAATTAAAAGGGTTTAATTTATAGTATAATCCTTAAAAAGTAATAGTAATTTTGTCCTTTAGCCCAGTAATTAATCATTGAAACTGGAGAGAAAGAACGGGGGGGGGTGGGGGGTGGGGGGTGGGGTGGGTGAAGGGAGGCCATCGAAGTCAATTTTGTCGTTCTCAGCGGTTAGGCTTCCAGATTTAGCATGTAAAGTTTGGTTAACTCCTGAAAATCAGAAGACATTTCATTTAATTATAAGGTTTGTACTTCACCTCATGATTATAGTCAATCGACGCTATGAGTTATGAAAAGTGCTTCTAGTTTGCCAATTGTTAATTTGTTTTCTACTATTTCGGGCTTTCCAACGTTGTTAAACCCCTAGTGGTAACATTGCCAAAAAATATTGAATAAAACCCTAATACTAATATTCCGATACGAGAAGATGAGGTCGAATGATTCTCCAATAATCCTTTTCTTATATTATTTCTTGATTTCATCTCCTCGAGTGTTTAATTAGCTTGGATTTTCACGAAAGCATCTAGGGCAAACTTAGCTTGCATAAGCCGGAAAACATCCTGATTATAATAAGATCAAAATGAAAGCGTCATAGCTATACATGGAGCGTGTCCTCCACATTGAACAGTGGATAGTCTACGAAGTGCACTGATCACGATCACGATCATGTACAACATAAGAGGTCATTAACCTAGTTGAGATTCTATAATTTGTGCTTCAATTGCAGCTTGCCATATGTCAATGAGCTTTGCTAACACAATAATTTTTGGACTATTATGAGAATAACAGCTTGTTGTGAGCCTAAAATTCTTAAATGAGTGGACCCCATGGTAATTTATAATTATTTATTATTTGATTTGTTATGATCTAAAACAGACTATTATTTTTACAGTAGATTAAAGACTGTTATATAATCATTTTTCTATGTCAATTCTAGATGAGCTAAAACCCTAGGTTGATTAATTCTTTTCTTTTCTTTTCTTTTGGGATGTAATATGTCAGTCCAAGGATTTAGGACCCGACGATGGCCGTACAAATTCCGCCTGGGAAGTAAGAAAGAGAGCTTGTGGTTCTTCGGGCATTATACTATGCAAAAACCAAAGCAGTAGGTAATCCGTCACTGGGGTTTTCGTTTTTATTGGCCAATAATTTGTTTCTTTTTAGGTCTTGTTTGGTTGTGTTGGCATTTCAACATAGCCCACGTGCATTTATGTGGTCCACAAGTTCAAATTTTTACCTTATTATATGCTTGTTAAGTTCAAACTTATTAAGATCATTGAAAGATAATGAAGGGGTCTTAATAGAGGGGGACCACTGCCTTCATAATTGATGAGCTTGCTCCTTTTTTCTTGTACCTTTTAATTTTATATTGCTATTTCTGTACACTCTCTTCGTGGAAAAACTCGATCAGTTCATTGAAACTAACTAGTTCTTTTCGAGAAAGCAAGTATTGAGGAGATCCCACTTTGAATGCCTGAAATTTTGGGGGAACATATGGTCAATTATTTTCCTAGTACACAACAGTATGGGTTTTGAGGACTTGATGTCTCTTGTATAAATGACACACTCTGCCTTAACAATTGTTATCTAACCCTAAAGACTAGGGGTGATGAACTTTGACACGGTTATAGCAATAGTTCTGGACAAAGTATGTCTTCCGGACGGAATAAATTTTGTTTTCGACTTCTTTTTTCCATAAAATAATTACGATTGACCAGAATCATGTTGCGTCACAGTGCGCCAGATCATAAAAGGGGTTTCACCACTCGCCAGGAACCTTTACCATCCCTAGATCTATGGTGCAGAAGGCACCCAAAGAAAAAGAAAATTCTCCAATTCGCAACAGACATACACACAGATGTGTTAATTCGCCTATATAGGAAGGGGAGGTCTTAAGCAATTTTAAGAGAGCGACGTGTCTTTGTTTGAGAGGGTCCTCAATTTCCTCTCTCAAATGGTGGACAAGTCGGGCTCAAACTCAGATAGAGAAGGCGACAACAAGTACAACTTCTCAGGAGGAGCAGCAACAAGTGCTTCAAATGAAGAAGCAAGCTCTATAAGAGAGCAAGATCGTCTCCTCCCAATTGCCAATGTGGGGAGGATCATGAAGCAGATTCTCCCCCCGAACGCCAAGATCTCGAAGGAGGCGAAGGAGACGATGCAGGAGTGCGTCTCTGAGTTCATCAGCTTCGTCACCGGTGAGGCCTCGGACAAGTGTCACAAGGAGAAGCGCAAGACCGTGAACGGCGATGACATCGTCTGGGCACTTGGGTCCCTAGGGTTTGATGACTATGCCGAGCCGCTCAAGCGGTACTTAAATCGGTATCGGGAGGTCGAAGGGGAGAGGGCCAGCCAAAACAAGGTCACAAGCGGCGAATCAAGAAACGAGAAGAACTTGTACGGGGATGAGTCGCCGGAGCAGCAGCTGGGCGCTGCCTCTTCGTCGCCTCTGAAGTTCTTCGATGTGGCCGACGGGAGTACCAATGGCTCTTTCTCTAAGAGGTATTGAGAGGTACACACATCTTGGAAATCAATCTAACTAAAACTACAGATTTTTAGTTTTGCTAGTAAATAGCAGATATATGTGAAGCAATCAAAAATATATATGCTTGTGGTGGTGTGTGTTGCTGGCAACTCATGGTTTGCATCTTAGAATTAGCATAGATTTCCTTTCACTGACTATTGGTAGATGCAGAATAATTATGTACAATTGATGTTGGTTGTTTATTGGAACATTTGGATGCTTAATTTGCAGCTACTTTTATGCGAATGACACAAGTTTTGCAACTTTGGGTTTTGTAGTGGAGGTACTTTGTGTTGAATTGATCAAGAGTGAGGGTTTCGGTCTATACTAAACACGCTAATAATTTGGACATTTTCTTCATCTCAATTTGCCTAGCCTTTTTAAAGTTCAGTCTTGATAATCAGAATCTGCATTACTCATGGCACTTTTCCCTATTCTGAAGGATTAGTGGAAGCCTAAAAGCATAGGCAATCAGTATTTTGAAACAAGACCTAACTCGTGCTTATGCTTGGTAACTTGGAATCTGTAAAACTTCCAGGTCAATGTCCAAGGCTTCGTGTGTACACGGATCGAATATGGTCACAGAAAGGTTTATATTTCGATTGATTCGCTGAGCTTTGAGCTGTGTGACGATAAACAGGTTTTGACCCATGAAATTACCACTACACAAGTCAGATTAATAGGGTATGCATAGAACATGTAGTTACCCGAAGCCAAGCATCTAGTTTCTTTTCTTTTCTTTTCATTTTTGGCCAAAGAAACAAGCTTCTAGTAAGGAATAACCTTTGCGGTTTTTTACTGCTACTATTTGCTTGAATTGTAATAAATTTGCTTCGCTCAAGAATTGGGGTTGATTATCTACAATTCACATCTTTGAAGGAGCTATAACTTGCTAGATTCAGTTACGAGTCAAAAGGAAATTTAGATCTGCCACAAAAGACTAGTAGATATAACTTGCTTCTTTTTTTTTTTCATTGGACCTAAAAAAAGAAAGATCAACTTCTTTCTTTGATTAATGGGCGGTTGATAGATGAGACCATTGGACATCTTTAATATATTCCTCATTTCTCATATTAGTGAATTCCGTGTTTATGGAATTTAAATTTATATAAGACTGATTACAAGTACTGAGAGTATGTAATAATAAGTGAGTATCACTGACAGATGTATGATAAAAATATTAGATTTCGTTATAAAGTTAAAATGAAATTTAGATCTACCACAAAAGACTAGTAGTTAATTGAATTTCTTTCTTTAATTAGTTGCCAGTTGATTGATGAGATCATTTGATATTCTTGATATATTCCTCATGTCTCATATTAGCGAATGTCGTATGTACAACTTCAAAATTTATTTGAGACCAATTACATATAGTTAGAGCTGGCAATAATTGAGTATCACTGACAAATGTATAATCTTCTCTCTCTCTACAATGATTAAGAGAGCCATTACTGACAGATGTAAAATCTTCTATATTGAGATTACGCATTAATTGTGTGCATACTCTTGACAGATGTATGGTCTTTTCTCACTCTCTCTTTATGCAATAATTAAGTGAGGATCACTAATAGATATATAACTCTCTCTCTCTCTCTCTCTCTCTCTCTCTCTCTCTCTCTCTCTCTCTCTCTCTCTCCTTATTAGTATTGAGCCACTCAGAGGCGAGCAAGGGAGAAGCGGTAAATAAAATACCATGCCGTACTTTATTAATAGTAGTATGAAGTTAATCTGGCTATGACTCTCATAAAGGAACTTGCTATGTACTTCTCTAGAAAGCATATCTAGTATGGTCATTTGACAGTTGACTGTGTAATCTCCAGCAATTTGACACTATGGACACAAACAAGTTCCATACAATTTCTAAAGAATTTTGCTAGGGTTATAACCACTGAGTTAAAAAATCGATTCTTTAATAAAGTATCAAACTGTAATCCACCATTTAGTCAATATCATGGTATTATAAGAATCATTTAGCGGTAATTTTAAAAAAAATTTCTGAGAAAATCATGAGGGAAAAGTCCTTCGTTGCAATATCCGAGGTTGACCCCAGGGGCGGCCACTTTTGTTGTCTTTCCATGGCCTTCACATCAACAAGACATATCGTGTCGCGCAAAAACCCATCAGGTCTCGATCAAGCTGACATTTCCTACAAACTGACGACGATGACATCTCCTTCCGACAGCTGAGGGTGCCCCGAACCTGCAGAGTTATTCTCTTCAGTGGAATCTTTCTGCAGATGCTTACAAAGGAAGAGTGCGGAACGAGGGTTCAAAAACTCAAATTCTTCGAACCATTTGTTTAGGCGCTGCTGTCGCGTTTGATGCATCATGACGTGAGGACAAACGGAGTAAGGGATCGAGAACACGAGTGAAACCCTAGATACCTACAGGCAACAAAAGTACAAAATAAAGTAAAAAAGAGGAAGGAAGAAAAAAACGACTTTTCTTTTGAACGTGGAGCTGCGTGATGGGCTCCTTGGGAAACTTATTATAAACGTTTTTCCTAATTCTTCTTTTGATGAAGACCCCTAAAAAGAATCGACATGGTAATTAAGACTCATGAGATAGAACTGCGAATCCATTAGCAACTGACTTTTATTAATATTTTTTTTACCATTAATAAAATTTGGGGTTAAATTCCTCCCCAATGAGAATCGATCTGGAACATCATCATGCCTTGTAGCGTACTTTCTATAAGCATTTTCTCAATTATTCACATAAAGATGAAAGGGATAAATGGATGTTATCATTATTTAGATCTGATCGTGGATCTAGCGATTCATGATCTTATCCAAGCATCCCGTACCACAAGCTCAAAGATAAATTTGGGCAAGCCTGTATATGGACATCTAGTTATAAAAAAAGTCGAGCCAAACCCGTCTAGCCAATAAGTTAAGCTCAGCCTAATGGCCCCACCAGGCTTGGTTCCATCTCTAGTAAGGGCACATTCTATCATGTCAAGCATAGAGCAATATTTTGCTACCATGTGGAATAATAGGCCTTTATAACTTCATAGTTTACCAAAATGGAAGACATTTAGGTTGTGTTTGTTTTATGAAAAAGACTTTCATGAAATAATTTTTCCAAGATTTTGTGTATTTGGTTTGCTGAAAATAGATAATCCTCGAAAAAAACTCTACAGTTAAGAAAAACAAGCGGACTTAAAATAGAAGAAACAAGTTTTGTATCCTAAAAAAAGATATTGTTTTCCAACAACAACTCCATTTCCACACGCACGCCCACACAAAACTCTCTCTCTCTCTCTCTCTCTCTCTCTCTCTCTCTATTAATCTTCACTCCTTTTTGGTACCTTCGTTTGGATGCTTGCTGTGGCATTACACTTTGATTACTTCTTTCTAATGGAGGACCAATGTCACCTCTAGTTTTATCGGCACCGAAAGATTAAGTCTGTTCATTATTTGTTTTTTCTGTTTTTTGACATCCTATTTTAGTTCACTTTATTTTTTATAATAAAATAACATAAAATTTATACTTTATTTTTATTAATTTTTTAGACAAGCATTTCGATATCATCTTAGTATCTTATATTAGGAAATAGAAGTTATAACGTAGAAAGTACATTTTTTTTTTTACAAAGGAAAATTTGAACATTGAAAAGCTTATTTTTGATTCAATTTTAAATATATCTAT
The DNA here is from genome assembly GCA_017140595.1 of Eucalyptus curtisii. Lineage (NCBI taxonomy): Eukaryota > Viridiplantae > Streptophyta > Magnoliopsida > Myrtales > Myrtaceae > Eucalyptus > Eucalyptus curtisii. The sequence goes on along the minus strand of CM029501.1, from coordinate 10,156,624 downwards.
TGAAGATACCATTGCCGTGATTGATCTTAATAGATGCTAATTGGTTTATTTAGAGAAAACTAGAACATTGTATATTGGAAAAAGATATTTCCCTTCTTTTGTATATTTCTTTCTCTAATTAGTTAGGGCTTATGCATTTTAAATAGGGCTATGATTGTACAACCTTGATATGAGAAAGTAAATACATTTTCCCAATTCTCGGCTATTTTCCCATCATTTACTATTTTGACATTGTATCAAAGCTATCCTATAAGCTTCCACCCAATTTTTTTTTCCTTCATTCGTCTCTGTCCTGATCGAGCTCTTCACTTCTTCTCCAGTCCACGCCAAACCTGAAAAGCATTTCAGCTAGATCAGCAAAAACAATATGCTAAGAAACCAACCCTCAAAATTTGAGACTCCCATAATCCAGAAAACCCTTTCCACCCAAGAATTGAATGATTCGCCTTCAAAGCAAGTGATTGAGTATCTGAAGCAAGAGCAAAACTAGATGTTATTCGATGAGAAGAAACAGTGCCATGTTCAGCCCAATCTAGGGCAAATTTTCTCGGGCCCATATGTTCAATGGGTTCCGATCCAAGTCCAACAACATATTCCAGGCTAGCCAAGTCAGATAAATCCGGCCCAGAATATGATTGGCTTTGCTGAGAGAGCCCATGGTGGAACTGGCGGGACAGGAGGAGGCCCACTGCTCAATAATGAGGCCCACTGTTTAAAAGAATTAATACTTAAAAAAAGGGGTCCCACAGGGGCTGGGTTTCCACGCCCAGCCCCTTCATCATCTTCTTCTTCTTTTCCACGTGGGCCCAAGGCCAATTCCCTTTTTGGGCCTGGCCCCCTTCCTTCCTCCTTCCCCCTCCCTCTCTGCAACTCATGACGTGCGTGAGGACGGCCTACGGCAGAGAGAAAAAGAGTAGGCTGGCATGGATGGGACACGCCATCAAAGCAGAACAAGTGGGCAGTTGAGGAGACGCCGGTTCGAGAGAGAGAGAGAAGGCAACAAGAGAGAAGACTTCCCTCAAGAGACATCAGGGGAGGTCCGAGAGTGAGCAAGCTGGAGATCTAAGGGAGGTCAGCCAGAGAAGGAGGGCGAGAGAGAGAGAGAGAGAGAGAGAGAGAGAGAGAGAGAGAGAATCGTGGAACCGATCCTCGCCACCATCACTACCGTGGCATCACCCGCCGCCCTGTCGACCAGTTGCAAGCTTTGCCACGCTGAAGCTCGCTGGCCCGACGCCAACTACTATTGCCCCCCCCCCCCCCAAAAAAATACAAATTCGCTACTACCTTGGTGCTCGGAGCTCGGTGCGAATTGAAGCCCCCGTCACGCAGTCACCCCTCGCCGTGCCTGCCGTACCATTTGGAGCCGTGTCATGCGAACCTATTAGATCGCGGCGCTGTTCACCGCGGTCACGCCATGACGAGCTCGGCCTCCCCATCTCGCCACCACCCGCTTCATCTCGGCTCTTGTTGAACAGCTCGCCGCCACCTTACCGTCACGTTCGCCGGTCCCCCGACGCGAGTTGCGATAGATCCGGGCACGCAGCCACAGTGACCGCGCGCTGTTCGCCTCAGCTGCCCTCATCGACGCCGCAAAGAAGCAGGGAAGAAAAGAGGCTCGAGTCGGGTCGGACGCGGTATCTCAGTCGGGTAAGGTTCCGGCCGATTTGGGCCAGCACGTATAGACTGGCTGATTCTTGGGCCGGGCATTTCTTTTAATGGAAAGTGGGCTTGGATTGTTTAAAAAAAGAAGAAGAGAATTCCGAGTCGGACTGCGCTTTAGGCCCATTCGGGCCACTAGCTTCGCCGAACCGGGTCGGTCCCAACCCGAAAATTCGACCCGGGTCGTTTTTTAATATAAAAATATTTTAATAATAAAAATCAGAAAATCAAAAAATAATAGAAATAATTTATTTTTTAAAATAAAAAATCCAAAAATATTTTACATTTTCACAAAAAATCAGAAAAAGTCAAAAATGATTTGCATTTCCAAACAAATCAAGAAAAAACATAAAATATTATTTTTTTTAAGTTTTCTACAAAATGCATGGAAAAACCCTTAAAAATCTAAAAGGCATTAGGATTTAAACAAGATTAGGTACTGAAAGGGTATTAGTGATTAACTAGTATAATCAAGTTCTCGATCCTAATTTCTCTCGATTATACAGAGTGAAATATTTCTCCAAATATTTCATTTGGGTTTCTAATCGATCCATCTCCAAATTGATTAGTGGCGACTCCTATTTAAATTGACTTGCAAGTTAAAAACTTGAACTATAAGTTGTGAATTGATGGATTTGGTAGAGCCCGGGCTAAGCCTAATACTTAGTCGAGCCATTAACCTCCGCACGTGCCCGCGCGTAAGGGTGCCAGAAAAAAGGAGGTCACAACAAGTACATATAGAAGCATAAGAAAAGATTACCACTAAGAGAACATAACGATGAAAAGCCGATTGGAACTGAGGAAACTGGAGCAAAGAGTTGAAGAAATAAGGCATCATTGGATAAATACCAGCTAGAAGTGTAATCTCTTGCGACTTGCATATCTGATGTCTATGCGGTTCTCTCTTGTTGCTTTTTAAAAAAGAAAAGATCAAGATGCAAAGAAGACGAAGGTCATTGAGAAGAAAATTATCCATTTACCTCTGGTTGATAGGGTTGTGGAGTCTAATAGGAAAAAAGTAATATTTGTTGGAGAAATCTTTCTGGAATATTTTGAAGCCGACAAAACATTTCTATCGT